>CM062244.1:27737405-28937405 GCA_031216285.1 Syzygium syzygioides | reverse complement strand
ATTGCATTGTGTGATCACGGTAAATGCCCTGAAAAGAGTGGAACTGGGCTAAGATAAAATTGATATGTGTGATCACCGAATGGCCTACGGGTCGAGTTCCGTCCTCATGCACTTTGTAGCAGGACGATGCCCGGTTAGACCGGAAGACGACCATCCTCATGCACTTTGTAGCAGGCTCTGGTTCGTAGGTGAGCGGTGTTGCGCCTCAGGCACTTTGTAGCAGGCTAGAAGACACCGGGCCGGGGGCGTAGTATATACGCTGGCCATGAAGTGTTGTGGCCTTCGGGTCGGGCCCTATTGTGGGTCGTGAGATTAAGAATGAACTTAACGTTGCATCATGTGAATTGTGAATCATGCAGTATTGTGATGAGATTGTGAGAATCATTAGCATGTGACTGCATGAGGCATTCGTGTGGGATGCGGTGATTGAGTGGCTTGAACCATTTAAAGAATATGAGCACGCGTGTGTGGAGTACGCCTGCCCGTATGTACACGTATGTGGGTGTATATATATGTTGAATTGCACTAACTTGCAGGGGTTGAATCACGATGACACATGTTGAGTTTTATGTTGTTGGCTTGAATGTTTGATTTTGGTCCGTTAAGAGACACACTTTAGCCTAGCCTAGGTTTAGGTATTTGATTCACTGAGCTAGTCTCACGGTTGTGTAAAACCGAACATTTCAGAGCCTACCCCCTAGGATGCCGGAGCCGCCTCCACTTTTTGGGATTCCTAGGCAGATACTACAGAGTGAAGAGCATTTCCCAGCTGGAAATGACGAGATGCATGTGAGGTTTAGGTCAGTTCTCTATGTTAATGTGGGTGAGGATGAGCATCAGAAGCGAGAGTACATCGCATGGTGTCGTAGGGCAGCGGACGGGACCCTCAGTCGACCTATCCGTACCTTTGATATTCCAGTAGACGCTGATGGTGAGTTGGATCCAGTGATTGCCGATGGCGAGGTAGTCGATGCTTCTCCACCTGGCGCTCCGCCAACCGTCGAGGCCCAGCCAGGCCCTGGAGTTTGGTATGATGACCTAGAGCCGGAGCCTATGGATGAGGATGAGGACGACCCCGAGCCAGAGGCGATGGAGCAGGAGGATGAGAATGGTGAGGTCGATGAGGTAGGCGAGGATGTAGACATAGATGCCGTCGAGGATGCAGCCGAAGATGTAGACCTTGAGGACGACTTTGACTCCGAGGCTGAGGCTGACGCTCTCTTAGCAGACTACTGGGGAGTTCAGGAGGGTCAGGCTGATCAGGAGGATCCCGACATGGACGTGGATGAGCCAGAGCCGGATCGCAGCTCTTCAGAGGAGTCAGCTGAGTCTTACGATGAGCCCGACGATTCCAGCGACCCAGACTATGAGCCTTAGACTAGTTGGTCGACGATAGGGATCCCTACCTTTTTGTTATAGTGATCCCTAGGTACAGACCTACTCACCCGGCCACCGACACTTTTTGGATTAGTGGCCTTTTGACTTCGATGCTAGCTTGACCTTGACCTAGACCTGTAGTGGATCTGATTGTACATGTTTCTGTGTTCCTTGTGTAAACAGTTTATATATATATGAGAATGAGGTTTTATCTGATGATATTTTGATTGTTTGGCTTCCTTGCTCATCTTTATTTGTCAGGGTTTGTAATTTGCTTCCGCATGTGTTTTTATACTCTGATCGTTGTTGGGTCGGCGATGTCTCCTGGGGACGTCGCATTCTGATCGACCGGCGTGGTAAGGGGATGCTCGTGTTCCGATGGGTAAGTTGGGTTCGGGGCGTGACATCCCCGTTTGAATTGGTATCAGAGCAAGGTTAGCTCTATCCATACGGTCGAAGCCTGGAGTGATAAGGAGCGATGACCAAGGGTAGCCAATTAGGTGTCCTCGTGTGCTAGGTGTGTCTCTTAATTGTGTTTGTTTGATTGATTGAATGTGTAAGTGATTCAACCCCGAAGGTGCAGGCGCGTCAGGACCTGAGGTGAGTACACATGTTCCCTTGGGTGATGTATTGTGCTCAGTGCTAGACCGCATGTGATTGTTTGGCTATTGTTTGATACCTGCCTAGGACTTAGACTGGGTTAGTATGGTTTAAGTCTTTGACTCCTTAGTGGGGTTATAGCAGGTAGTTGAGTAGCCAGCTTAGAGAGAGATGAGTCGCCGAAGAGGAAAGGAACCCCAAGAGCAACCGAGAGCCGAGCCCAGAGAGGCCAGAGACCCCAGAATGGAGGAAGTTATGGAGACCCTTCGTGAGATAGGGCATATCATGGGTTTGCAGGCTCAGGAGAGGGCAGCCGCATATGCACAGGCAGCCGAAGCTGCAGCGATAGCCGGTAATGGGGGTAACCAGGCAGAACAGGCACAACCAGTTGTACCGAGACAGATGCCCCAGTTAGTTGAGCAATTTCTGAAGCTTAAGCCGCCCAAGTTCAGTGGTAGGGGCGATGCAGAGTTAGCGCCCAAATGGGTTGAGGAGTTGGAAAAGGCGTTTAATGTATTGAAGTGCACCGATACCGAGAGAGTAGACTTAGCAGTGTATCAGTTACAGGACGGTGCCAACGATTGGTGGAATGCCGTAAAGGACAGGGTATTCCCTACAGGTACTGAGTTGGTTTGGGCTGTGTTTGTTGAACATTTTTATGAGAAGTATTTCTCTGAGGTAGCGCAGGAAAGGAAGTTGTCGGAATTTATGAGACTGCGTCAGGGACAGATGATAGTAGACCAATACGAGAGCGGAGTTTGCGAGATTGGCTAAGTTTGCGCCTACATTGGTGGTGAATCCGAGAGACAAGGCTAGGAGGTTTCGAGATGGATTGAAACCAGACCTCAGGAGCCAGATTCTATCTCATAACCTTAAAGACTACCGTGAGATGTACGAGAGAGCTCAGATCATAGAAAGAGATCAGCAAGAGAGGGCCGCCGCCTCAGGATCACGGTTTATGCCTAATAGGGACAATCGCAGGTTGGGGAAAAGGCCAATGACTGGGAATAGACGGTTCGTTCCATCTGCGAGGAGAAACATTGGGAAGCCTAACCCGCCTCCGAGTAGGTTCGGAGCATGTTTCAGGTGTGGGAGTTTTGACCACCAGATTAGGTCGTGTCCTCAGATGCGTCCAGCGGGATCGCAAGCACCAGCCCAACCGCCTAGGACGGGGAATCAGGGTGGACATCCCCCAGCGACTAACCCAGGACGACCACCAGCCCAAGGAAGGGTGTATGCTATGGCGCGCAAGGATGCGGAGAAAGCGCCAGGGGTGGTCACAGGTATGATTTCTTTGGGAGACCATGCAGCCTATGCTTTGTTTGATCCGGGGGCAACCCATTCTTTTGTGTCAGAACAGTTTATTAGATTGGTTGGGTTTGAGCCTATTTTGCTTGAGACTGTGTTATGCGTATCTACTCCGTTGAATGATAGGATGATAGTCTCCTTTGGATGGCCTGCATGTAAGATAGTGATTGGTGGTGTGGAAGGCCGTATCGACTTGGCAGTGTTGGCCATGTTCGATTTTGATGTTATTGTTGGAATGGACTGGTTAGTGCAGCAGAAGGCTGTAGTGGATTGTGATAGTAAAACGATCCAGTTCAATCCAATTGGACAACCTAGGTTTGAATTTCAAGGAAGTCGAGGAGGAACCTCGATTCCTTGGATCTCTTCACTGGAAGTGAATGAGTTGTTGAACGAAGGATGTGAAGGATATCTGGTCAATGTGGTGGATCCCACTGTACCAGAGCTTCAGTTAGAAGATATCCCGGTAGTATGCAACTTTCCAGAAGTATTTCCACAGGAATTGCCAGGCTTACCACCTGAGCGGGAAGTTGAGTTTGTAATTGAGCTAGCCCCGGGTACAGAGCCGATCTCAAAAGCCCCATATCGGATGTCATTGTCTGAGTTAAAGGAGTTGAAAGTCCAGATGCAGGAGTTATTGGACAAGGGTTTCATCCGTCCGAGCGCGTCTCCATGGGGAGCGCCTGTGCTGTTTGTGAAAAAGAAAGACGGAACCCTGAGATTGTGTATCGACTACAGGCAGCTGAACCAGGTGACAGTAAAGAACAAGTACCCACTGCCTAGGATCGACGACTTGTTTGATCAGTTGCAGGGAGCGTCGGTATTCTCCAAGATTGACCTACGGACAGGATATCACCAGTTAAGAATCAAGAAGGAGGATATACCTAAGACAGCCTTCAGGACGAGGTATGGGCACTATGAGTTTACAGTTATGCCCTTTGGACTGACGAATGCTCCTGCAGCTTTCATGGATCTAATGAACAGAGTGTTTAAGGAATTTTTAGATCAGTCAGTGATTGTCTTCATCGACGACATATTGGTATATTCTAAGAGTCCTGAAGAGCATGAGGTGCACTTGACTGAGGTGCTACGGACGTTAAGAGAGCATGCGCTCTACGCCAAGTTCAGCAAGTGTGAATTTTGGCTCAGTCGAGTAGCTTTCCTTGGACACATAGTGTCGGGAGAGGGGATATCAGTAGACCCGACCAAGATAGAGGCCGTGACTAATTGGCCGAGACCGACCTCAGTGACCGAGATCAGAAGTTTCCTTGGACTGGCCGGCTATTACAGACGGTTTGTAGAAGGATTCTCATCCATAGCCATGCCCATGACTAGATTGTTAAAGAAAGAGTCCAAGTTCGAATGGGATGACAAATGTGAGGAAAGTTTTCAGGAGTTGAAACACAGACTTACGACAGCTCCAGTGTTGACTATTCCATCCGGATCAGGAGGATTCGAGGTGTACAGTGATGCTTCATTGAGAGGGCTAGGTTGTGTGTTGATGCAGCATGGGAAAGTGGTGGCGTATGCGTCGAGGCAGTTGAGACCTCATGAGATGAATTATCCGACGCACGATTTAGAGTTGGCTGCGATAGTATTTGCCCTTAAGATCTGGAGGCATTATCTTTGTGGAGAAAAGTTTCAAATCTACACGGACCATCAGAGCCTCAAGTACCTATTTTCGCAGAAAGAGCTAAACATGAGGCAGAGAAGGTGGATGGAACTACTGAAAGACTATGATTGCGACATCCTGTATCATCCGGGTAAGGCCAATAGAGTAGCAGATGCTTTAAGTCGCAAGTCTAGTGTGGCACATATGATGGTGCGAGAATGGACATTGTTGGAACGGCTCAGAGATTCAGAGTTTAAGTTCGAAGTGAGCCAGATGTCCAGTTTGATGGCAGCCTTGAGGATTGAACCAGAGATCCAGGCAAGGATTAAGGAACTCCAGTCTACGGACCAAGAAATCCAGAAGATCATTGGATTGGATGTTTCTAAAAGGAGGCCGGATTTCCAGATGAGCGAGGATAGAACTTTAAAGTTCAGAGGAAGATTGTGTGTACCAGACAATGAAGGTCTGAAGGAGGAAATCTTGAGTGAAGCTCATCGGAGTCAGTACAGTATCCACCCAGGTAGTACGAAGATGTACCAGAACTTAAGGCAACATTATTGGTGGAATGGAATGAAGGCTGATGTGGCGAGACACGTGGCTAAGTGTTTGACGTGCCAACAAGTGAAGGCACAACACTGCAAGCCTGGTGGAATGTTGAGGCCATTAGAGATCCCAGAGTGGAAATGGGAGCATATCACCATGGATTTTGTAACGGGATTGCCACGAAGCCAGAGAGGGAACGACTCTATATGGGTGATAGTGGATCGTCTGACCAAGTCAGCGCATTTTCTGGCAGTGCGAAAGGACCTTGAACTGGAAAGGTATGCCGAGTTGTATGTACAGCAGATAGTGCGATTGCATGGAGTACCGGTGACCATTACGTCAGATCGCGATCCGAGATTTACGGCCAATTTTTGGAAAAGTCTGCAAGTGGCCTTAGGAACAAAGTTGCAATTCAGCACGGCTTATCATCCACAAACAGATGGCCAATCAGAGAGAACAATTCAGACTCTGGAGGATATGCTGAGAGCTTGTGTCGTAGATTTTCAGGGCAAATGGGAAGAACAGTTGCATTTAGCGGAGTTTGCCTACAATAACAGCTACCAGCAGAGTATTCAGATGGCGCCGTTTGAGGCATTGTATGGTAGAGCGTGCAGAACACCAGTATGTTGGGATGAGGTTGGTGAGCGCAGTATTACCGGGCCAGAGTTAGTACAGCAGACAGTTGAGGCCGTTGAGATTATCAGAGACAGACTGAGAACAGCTCAGAGCCGTCAGAAAAGTTATGCCGACCGGAGACGACGACCCTTAGAGTTTCAAGTGGGAGACCATGTATTCTTGAAGGTATCGCCGATGAAAGGATTATCCCGGTTTGGTAAGAAAGGAAAACTCAGTCCCAGGTACGTTGGGCCATTTGAGATATTGGAGAAGATTGGTGATATGGCCTATCGTCTTGCCTTGCCGCCTAACTTGTCACAGGTACATAATGTATTCCACGTGTCGATGTTGAGAAAGTATGAACCAGATCCGACCCACGTTCTAAAGTACGAGGAGATAGACGTGGACGACAAAGTGTCGTACGTGGAGAGACCAGTCAGGATTGAGGACCGAAGAGATCGAGTGCTCAGGAATAAGACTATCCCGATGGTGAAGGTTGTATGGGAGCACCACGGCACAGAGGGCGCTACGTGGGAAAGTGAAGAGGCCATGCGACGTCAACACCCCCAGTTGTTTGATTAGACGGGATGGAAGTGTAAATTTCGAGGACGAAATTTTTGTAAGGGGGGAAGGTTGTAACAGCCCGAATTTCGATGTAATTTCTGGGATTAATAAAATGAATGTTATTTCTCATTTCATTTGAGTACGACTCGCCCAGAGCTGATCACTCTTGGGATACCAACCATGAGGAATGGCTAACTAGGACGCTAGTACGTGGACCAGGGACTTAGTCGCGACTCGGGAGCCGATTTGAGAAAGAATGAGGGAATATTGTGAACCAGTGAGGGGCCGATCTTAGGAAAAGTGATGGAAATGGTATGGCCAAGGCCGACGATGCACAATTGGGATCGCAGGTGATTCTGCTTAACCAAACGCGCTCGTGGCCAACCAATCCTGAACTCGAGCCAAATGATCGTGACCCCGGGATTAGTAATAAACCCTTTTTCTCTCGATGATCGGAACCGTCGAGACTCGGACAACCCTAAGTCGATACGCGTATACCTAAACAGCCGCCTGTTGGTGAGAGTTTCAGAAAAATTGAAATTGAGAGAGAGTTGTTCACGGAATTGAGCCCAGATTTCGATGTCGGATTTTGGGGACTCGACGGACTAATTTTAAGATTCTGACGCCAGAAAATGTTGGCCAAACACATATGGGACGCCTGGGTGCGAAAAATGAAATTTCGGTTCGGAATGGAAAAAGGACGGAATTACCCTTGGATTAAGTAAGCATAATTCCGAATTTTGGGGAATTAATTTGGTTTAACCAAGGTTGGTTAAGGTAACTAGAGTGGTTAAGGGTTGGTTAGGGGCTAATGACAAAAATGCCCCTCAATAATTGATTTGAATGAATGTAAACCATTGGATGAGGGGTAAATTGGTCTAATGGGCTAAGATCATGACACTTGGATTCCACTAAAGGGGGATTTGACTAGCTTTGACCAAAAAGTGGATAAGCCTCTCTCTCTCTTCTCCCTCACCGATCAGCCATTCTCTCCTCCCCTTCGTCCCTCTCTCCCTTCTTCGCCGGAGCAAGCCCCACCGTCGCCGCCCTTGCTCAGCCACTCGCCGGAGCCGTGGGTCACGGCTAGGAACGCCGTGGAGAGCCGGACCAGCCCCAAGCCGCCGTCCTCAGCCACGCCTACTCCTCCCCCTTGGACGCCCCAATCAGCCACCCCAAGCCGCCGTTGGCCGTGAGGGCCGAGCCACCGCCGTGAGCCGCCGTTGTCGAGCCGTGAGTGGGATGTACTTGTTCCTTCCGCAAATCGTCCACCCAAACGTGAGTTTTATACCTAAACTTAGTTTAGGCTTAATTGTGTTTAGTTGGTTTAGTTTGGATTGATTAGTGGAGATTGAGTAAATTTGGTGTTTTGTTAGTGATTATGTGGTTATTGGCTGAAATAATGATGTTGCTAAGGGTGGATTTAAGGTGGAATTATGGTTGATTTGTGATGGTTTGAGGGCTGTTCTTGGTAGGCCAAATTCGGAGCTCTTGAGAGTTTGTGTTAGAAATGGTGATTTTAGGTCCAATTAGGCTTGATTTGCTTAATTAAGCTAAGTATATGCCTTATATATTTGAGTGGGGCCTTGGCTGAGTTAATTGAGGCTAAATGGAGTGTTTTGAGTGTGTTTTGGCCATGTTTGAAGTTGGGGTTTTGGTTTGGCCGAATTGCATGTGTTAGGATACAAATGCTAGAATATGTCCATTGCTTGTAAATGTTGGTAATTGTTATGGCATTTGTATTCATTGGTATGAAAATGCGTGTCACGCACTTTGTATGTCGAGATTGAGATTTGAGATGCATTGTGTGATAGTGCGGGTGTGACATTGCATTGTGTGATCACGGTAAATGCCCTGAAAAGAGTGGAACTGGGCTAAGATAAAATTGATATGTGTGATCACCTAATGGCCTACGGGTCGAGTTCCGTCCTCATGCACTTTGTAGCAGGACGATGCCCGGTTAGACCGGAAGACGACCATCCTCATGCACTTTGTAGCAGGCTCTGGTTCGTAGGTGAGCGGTGTTGCGCCTCAGGCACTTTGTAGCAGGCTAGAAGACACCGGGCCGGGGGCGTAGTATATACGCTGGCCATGAAGTGTTGTGGCCTTCGGGTCGGGCCCTATTGTGGGTCGTGAGATTAAGAATGAACTTAACGTTGCATCATGTGAATTGTGAATCATGCAGTATTGTGATGAGATTGTGAGAATCATTAGCATGTGACTGCATGAGGCATTCGTGTGGGATGCGGTGATTGAGTGGCTTGAACCATTTAAAGAATATGAGCACGCGTGTGTGGAGTACGCCTGCCCGTATGTACACGTATGTGGGTGTATATATATGTTGAATTGCACTAACTTGCAGGGGTTGAATCACGATGACACATGTTGAGTTTTATGTTGTTGGCTTGAATGTTTGATTTTGGTCCGTTAAGAGACACACTTTAGCCTAGCCTAGGTTTAGGTATTTGATTCACTGAGCTAGTCTCACGGTTGTGTAAAACCGAACATTTCAGAGCCTACCCCCTAGGATGCCGGAGCCGCCTCCACTTTTTGGGATTCCTAGGCAGATACTACAGAGTGAAGAGCATTTCCCAGCTGGAAATGACGAGATGCATGTGAGGTTTAGGTCAGTTCTCTATGTTAATGTGGGTGAGGATGAGCATCAGAAGCGAGAGTACATCGCATGGTGTCGTAGGGCAGCGGACGGGACCCTCAGTCGACCTATCCGTACCTTTGATATTCCAGTAGACGCTGATGGTGAGTTGGATCCAGTGATTGCCGATGGCGAGGTAGTCGATGCTTCTCCACCTGGCGCTCCGCCAACCGTCGAGGCCCAGCCAGGCCCCGGAGTTTGGTATGATGACCTAGAGCCGGAGCCTATGGATGAGGATGAGGACGACCCCGAGCCAGAGGCGATGGAGCAGGAGGATGAGAATGGTGAGGTCGATGAGGTAGGCGAGGATGTAGACATAGATGCCGTCGAGGATGCAGCCGAAGATGTAGACCTTGAGGACGACTTTGACTCCGAGGCTGAGGCTGACGCTCTCTTAGCAGACTACTGGGGAGTTCAGGAGGGTCAGGCTGATCAGGAGGATCCCGACATGGACGTGGATGAGCCAGAGCCGGATCGCAGCTCTTCAGAGGAGTCAGCTGAGTCTTACGATGAGCCCGACGATTCCAGCGACCCAGACTATGAGCCTTAGACTAGTTGGTCGACGATAGGGATCCCTACCTTTTTGTTATAGTGATCCCTAGGTACAGACCTACTCACCCGGCCACCGACACTTTTTGGATTAGTGGCCTTTTGACTTCGATGCTAGCTTGACCTTGACCTAGACCTGTAGTGGATCTGATTGTACATGTTTCTGTGTTCCTTGTGTAAACAGTTTATATATATATGAGAATGAGGTTTTATCTGATGATATTTTGATTGTTTGGCTTCCTTGCTCATCTTTATTTGTCAGGGTTTGTAATTTGCTTCCGCATGTGTTTTTATACTCTGATCGTTGTTGGGTCGGCGATGTCTCCTGGGGACGTCGCATTCTGATCGACCGGCGTGGTAAGGGGATGCTCGTGTTCCGATGGGTAAGTTGGGTTCGGGGCGTGACAGTACCTGCAGGGAATACCCTGTCCTTTACGGCATTCCACCAATCGTTGGCACCGTCCTGTAACTGATACACTGCTAAGTCTACTCTCTCGGTATCGGTGCACTTCAATACATTAAACGCCTTTTCCAACTCCTCAACCCATCTGGGCGCTAACTCTGCATCGCCCCTACCACTGAACTTGGGCGGCTTAAGCTTCAGAAATTGCTCAACTAGATAGGGCATCTGTCTCGGTACAACTGGTTGTGCCTGTTCTGCCTGGTTACCCCCATTACCGGCTATCGCTGCGGCTTCGGCTGCCTGTGCATGTGCGGCTGCCCTCTCCTGAGCCTGCAAACCCATGATATGCCCTATCTCACGAAGGGTCTCCATAACTTCCTCCATTCTGGGGTCTCTGGCCTCTCTGGGCTCGGCTCTCGGTTGCTCTTGAGGTTCCTTTCCTCTTCGGCGACTCATCTCTCTCTAATCTGGCTACTCAACTACCTGCTATAACCCCACTAAGGAGTCAAAGACTTAAACCATACTAACCCAGTCTAAGTCCTAGGCAGGTATCAAACAATAGCCAAACAATCACATGCGGTCTAGCACTGAGCACAATACATCACCCAAGGGAACATGTGTACTCACCTCAGGTCCTGACGCGCCTGCACCTTCGGGGTTGAATCACTTACACATTCAATCAATCAAACAAACACAATTAGGAGACACACCTAGCACACGAGGACACCTAGTTGGCTACCCTTGGTCATCGCTCCTTATCACTCCAGGCTTCGACCGTATGGATAGAGCTAACCTTGCTCTGATACCAATTCAAACGGGGATGTCACGCCCCGAACCCAACTTACCCATCGGAACGCGAGCATCCCCTTACCACTCCGGTCGATCATAGTGCGACGTCCCCAGGAGACCTCGCCGACCCAACAATAATCAGAGTATAAAAACACATGCGAAAGCAGATTACAAACCCTGACAAATAAAGATGAGCAAGGAAGCCAAACAATCAAAATATCATCAGGTAAAACCTCATTCTCATGTATATATATATAAACTGTTTACACAAAGAACGCAGATACATGTACAGTCATATCCACTACAGGTCTAGGTCAAGGTCAAGCTAGCATTGAAGTCAAAAGGCCACTAATCCAAAAAGTGTCGGTGGCCGGGTGAGTAGGTCTGTACTAAGGATCACTATAGCAAAAAGGTAGGGATCCCTATCGTCGACCAACTAGTCTAAGGCTCATAGTCTGGGTCGCTGGAATCGTCGGGCTCATCGTAAGACTCAGCTGACTCCTCTGAAGAGCTACGATCCGGCTCTGGCTCATCTGCGTCCATGTCGGGGTCCTCCTGATCAGCCTGACCCTCCTGAACTCCCCAGTAGTCTGCTAAGAGAGCGTCAGCCTCAGCCTCGGAGTCAAAGTCGTCCTCAAGGTCTACATCTTCGGCTGCATCCTCGACGGCATCTATGTCTACATCCTCGCCTACCTCATCGACCTCACCATTCTCATCATCCTGCTCCATCGCCTCTGGCTCGGGGTCGTCCTCATCCTCATCCATAGGCTCCGGCTCTAGGTCATCATACCAAACTCCGGGGCCTGGCTGGGCCTCGACAGTTGGCGGAGCGTCAGGTGGAGAAGCATCGACCACCTCGCCATCAGCAATCACTGGCTCCAACTCGCCATCAGCGTCTACTGGAATATCAAAGGTACGGATAGGTCGACTGAGGGTCCCGTCCGCTGCCCTACGACACCATGCGATGTACTCTTGCTTCCGATGCTCATCCTCACCCACATTAACGTAGAGAACTGACCTAAACCTCACATGCATCTCGTCATTTCCAGCTGGGAAATGCTCCTCAGTCTGTAATATCTGCCTAGGAATCCCAAAAAGTGGAGGCGGCTCCGGCATCCTAGGGGGTAGGTTCTGAAATGTTCGGTTTTACCACAACCGTGAGACTAGCTTAGTGAATCAAATACCTAAACCTAGGCTAGGCTAAAGTGTGTCTCTTAACGGATCAAAATCAAGCATTCAAGCCAACAAACATAAAACTCAATATATTTCAACGTGATTCAACCCCTGCAAGTTAGTGCAATTCAACATATATATATACACCCACATACGTGTACACACGGGCAGGCGTACTTCACACACGCGTGCTCATATTCTTTAAATGGTTCAAATCACTCAATCACCGCATCCCACACGAATGCCTCATGCAGTCACATGCTAACAATTCTCACAATCTCTTCACAATACTGCATGATTCACAATTCACATAATGCACGTTCAGTTCATTCTTAATCTCACGACCCACAATAGGGCCCGACCCGAAGGCCACAACACTTCATGGCCAACGTATATACTACGCCCCCGGCCCGGTGTCTTCTAGCCTGCTACAAAGTGCCTGAGGCGCAACACCGCTCACCTACGAACCAGAGCCTGCTACAAAGTGCATGAGGATGGTCGTCTTCCGGTCTAACCGGGCATCGTCCTGCTACAAAGTGCATGAGGACGGAACTCGACCCGTAGGCCATTAGGTGATCACACATATCAATTTTATCTTAGCCCAGCTCCACTCTTTTCAGGGCATTTACCGTGATCACACAATGCAATGTCACACCCGCACAATCACACAATGTCATCTCAAATCTCAATCTCGACATACAATGTGCGTGACATGCATTTTCATGTCAATGAATACAAATGCCATAACAATTTTCAACATTACAAACAATGGCCATTTCTAGCATTTGTAACACCTAACATGTAAAATTCGGCCATAACTATACTCCATGTAACAGCCCGAATTTCGATGTAATTTCTGGGATTAATAAAATGAATGTTATTTCTCATTTCATTTGAGTACGACTCGCCCAGAGCTAATCACTCTTGGGATACTAACCATGAGGAATGGCTAACTAGGACACTAGTACGTGGACTAGGGTCTCAGTCGCGACTCGAGGACCGATTTGAGAGAGAGTGAGGGAATATTGTGAACCAGTGAGGGGCCGATCTTAGGAAAAGTGATGGAAATGGTATGGCCAAGGCCAACGATGCACAATTGGGATCGCGGGTGGTTCTGCTTAACCAAACGTGCTCGTGGCCAACCAATCCTGAACTCGAACCAAATGATCGTGACCCTGGGATTAGTAATAAACCCTCTTTCTCTCGATGATCGGAACCATTGAGACTCGGACAGCCCTAAGTCGATACGCGTATGCCTAAACAGCCGCCTGTTAGTGAGAGTTTCAGAAAAATTGAAATTGAGAGAGAGTTGTTCACGGAATTGAGCCCAGAGTTCAGTGTCGGATTTCGGGGACTCGACGGACTAATTTTAAGATTCTGACGCCAGAAAATGTTGGCCACACATACGTGGGACGCATGGGTGCGAAAAATGGAATTTTGGTTCGGAACGGCAAAAAGACGGAATTGCCCTTGGACTAATTATGCATAATTTCGAATTTTGGAATTTAATTGGGTTAACCAAGGTTAGTTAAGGTGACTATAGTGGTTAAAGGTTGGTTAGGGGCAAAGGACAAAATTGCCCTTCAATAATTGAGTTGGGAGGAATGTGGACCATTGGATGCAAGGGTATTTTGGGCAAGTAGGCTTAGATATTGACATGTGTCTTCCACTAAGGAGGATTGACCAATCTTTTTGACCAAAAAGTGATAAGCTTCTCTCTCTCTCTCCTCTTCTCACGCACACTCTCTCCCTCCCTCACCATTCGGCCGACTCTCTCCTCTCCATTTCCTCTCCGCCGTTCTTCATCATCTTCACCGGACCAGCCACGTCGCCGCCGTCCACAGCCACGCCGGAGTCGTGGGTCACGGCAAGGACCGCCGTGGAGGGCCAAGTCAGCCCCACGCCGCCGCCTCAGCCGCGCCTCCCTTCCCCTTGGCCGACCAGCCCTTCGGACGCCCAAACCAGCCGCCAAGCCGCCGTGGCCGTGAGAGCCGGACCACCGCCGTGAGCCGCCGCCGTCGTCGAGTCGCGAGTAGATGATCATAATCTTCCCCCGAGTGGTGCACCGAAACGTGAGTTTAATGCCTAAACCTAGCTTAGCCTTGATTGTGTTTAGTTGGTTTAGTTTGGGTTGATTAGTGGAGATTAAGTTGGGTTAGTGTTGTTAATGATTGTGTGGTTAATGGCTGAGTTAAAAATGTTGTTGAGGGTGATTTAAGGCAAGAAGTATGGCTGATTAATGTGGGTGTGGTTGCTGTCCTTGGTGAGTCAATTCGGAGGCCTTGGGGTTTGGTATGAGAAATGGTGATTTTAGATCCAATTGGGCTTGTTTTGCAAGATTAAGCTATGTTTATGCCTTATATGTCTTAGTGGGGTCTTGGCTGATCATTGGAGGCTTAATTGGAGTGTTTTGTATGTGTTTTGGCCATGTTTGAAGATGAGGTTTTGGTTTGGCCGAATTACACATGTTGGAATATAAATGTGAGAACATGCCCATTGTTGGTAAATGTTAGTAATTGTTATGGCATTTGTATTCATTGTTGTGAAAATGCATGTCTCGCATATTGTATGTCGGGATTGAGAATTGAAATGACATCATGTGATTGTGCGATTGTGCGGGGTGACATTGCATTGTGTGTGATCACGGTACATGCCCTGAAAAGAGTGGATTGGGCTAAGATAAAATTTATATGTGTGATCACTTATGGCCTTCGGGTCGTGGCCTACGGGTCGAGTTCCGTCCTCATGCACTTTGTAGCAGGACGATGCCCGGTTAGACCGGAAGACGACCATCCTCATGCACTTTGTAGCAGGCTCTGGTTCGTAGGTGAGCGGTGTTGCGCCTCAGGCACTTTGTAGCAGGCTAGAAGACACCGGGCCGGGGGCGTATTATATACGCTGGCCATGAAGTGTTGTGGCCTTCGGGTCGGGCCCTATTGTGGGTCGTGAGATTAAGTATGAGTTGAACGTTGCATTGTGCGAATTGTGGATCATGCTGTATTGTGGTGAGAATTGTCAGCGTGTGATTGCATGAGGCATTCGTGTGGAATGCGATGATTGAGTGGTTTAAACCATTTAAAGAAGATGAGCACGCGTGTGTGGTGTACGCCTGCCCGTATGTACACGTATGTGGTGTATATATATATGTGAATTGTACTAACTTGCAGGGGTTGAATCACGTTGAATCATATTGAGTTTTATGACTGTTGGCTTGAATGTTTGATTTTGATCTGTTAAGAGACACACTTTAGCCTAGCCTAGGTTTAGGTATTTGATTCACTGAGCTAGTCTCACGGTTGTGTAAAACCGATCATTTCAGAGCCTACCCCCTAGGATGCAGGATCCGCCTCCACTTTTTGGGATTCCCAGGCAGATATTGCAGTCCGAGGAGCATTTCCCAGCTGGGAATGGCGAGATGCATGTGAGGTTTAGGTCAGTTCTGTATATTAACACGGGTGAGGAGGAGCACAAGAAACAAGAGTATATAGCATGGTGTCGTAGGGCGGAGGACGGTACCCTCAGTCGACCCATCCGTACCTTTGACATTCCAGTAGGCGTTGATGGCGAGTTAGAGCCAGTGATTGCCGATGGCGAGGTGGTCGATGCGCCTCCACCTGGCGTTCCGCCAACCGTCGATGCCCAGCCAGGTCCCGGAGTTTGGTACGATGACCCAGAGCCGGAGCCTATGGATGAGGAGGAGGACGATCCCGAGCCAGAGGCGATGGAGCAGGATGATGGTGATGGTGAGGTTGATGAGGTAGGCGAGGACGTAGATATAGATGCCGTCGAGGATGCAGCAGCAGAGGTGAACTTGGAGGACGACTTTGATTCTGACGCTGAGGCTGACGCTCTCCTAGCAGACTACTGGGGAGATCAGGAGGGTCAGGATGATCAGGAGGACCCTGACATGGACGTGGATGAGCCAGAGCCGGATCGCAGCTCTTCAGAGGAGTCAGCCGAGTCTTCCATGGAGCCCGACGATTCCAGCGACCCAGACTTTGAGCCCTAGACTAGTTGGTTGACGATAGGGATCCCTACCTTTTTGTTATAGTGATCCTTAGTACTGACCTACTCACCCGGCCACCGACACTTTTTGGATTAGTGGCCTTTAGACTTTGATGTGACCTTGACCTAGACCCATAGTGATCGGACTGTAGTGTATTTGTATCTATGATCCTTGTATAAACAGTTTGTTGATATATATGAGCATGAGGTTTTACCTGTTGATATTGTGATTGTTTGGCTTCCTTGTTCATCTTTATTTGTCAGGGTTGTATTTGCTTCCGCATGTGTTTTTATACTCTGATGTTGTTGTTGGGTCGGCGATGTCTCCTGGGGACGTCGCACTATGATCGACCGAAGAGATAAGGGGATGCTTGCGTTCCGATGGGTAGTTGGATTCGGGGCGTGACACTCCAACTTCAAACATAGTTAAACACATTCAAAACACTCCATTTTAGCCTCAAACAATTCAGCCAAGACTCCACTCAAACATATTAGGCATACACTTAGCTTAATATAGCAAATCAAGCCCATTTAGCCCTAAAAATACCATTTCTAGCACAAAAACTCAAGGCTTCCGAATTTGGCTCACCATGGACAGCCATCAAACTCCCACTAGTCAACCATAGTTCCTACCTTAAATCACCCTCAACAACATCATAAATTCAGCCATCAACCATACAATCACTAACAAACACCAAACTAGCTTAATCTCCACTAATCAACCCAATTAACCCAACTAAACACAATTAAGGCTAGACTAAGTTTGGGTATTAAACTCACGTCTGGGTGGACGACTCGCGGAAGAAACAAGTACATCTATCTCGCGGCTCGACGACGGTGGTTCACGGCGGCGCGGGACCTCCTTTGCGTCGCCGGCGTCCACTCGGCCAAGATCAGCCGTGGCTGGTCGTCCACGAGGGAGGAGGAGGCGCGGCTGAGGACGAAGGTTCGGGGGCTGGTTCAGCTCTCCACGGCGGTCCTTTGCCGTGACCAACAACTCCGGTGAGCGGCTGAGGAAGGGCGGCGACGGTGGCTGGTCCGGCGAAGAAGGAGAGAAACGGAGGAGAGGGAGATGGCCGATCGTGAGGAGAGAGGGAGTGGGCGAAAATGGAGGAGAGAGAGAGAAACATGACCAAAAAGTGGTCAAAGCTTGGTCAAATCAGCCTTAGTGGAATCCATGTGTCATCATCTAAGCACACTTGACCAAACTACCCCTGCATCCAATGGTTTAAAATCATTCCATTCAATTATTGAGGGGCATTCTTGTCATTAGTCCCTAACCAACCCCTAACCAACCTAGTTAACCTTAACCAACCTTGGTTAAACCATAATAATTTTCCAAAATTCGGAATTAAGCTTAATTAACCCAAGGGCAATTCCGTCTTTTTTCCATCCCGAACCGAAATTCCATTTTTCGCACCAAGGCGTCCCATGTGTGTGTGGCCAACATATTCTGGCGTCAGAATCTTAAAATTAGTCCGTCGAGTCCCCGAAATCCGACACCAAAATCTGGGTTCAATTCCGTGAACAACTCTCTCTCAACTTCAATTTTTCTGAAACTCTCACTAACAGGCGGCTGTTTAGGAATACGCGTATCGACTTAGGGCTGTCCGAGTCTCAATGGTTCCGATCATCGAGAGAAAGAGGGTTTATTACTAATCTCGGGGTCACGATCATTTGGCTCGAGTTCAGGATTGGTTGGCCACGAGCACGTTTGGTTAAGCAGAATCACCTGCGATCCCAATTGTGCATCGTTGGCCTTGGCCATACCATTTCCATCACTTTTCCTAAGATCGGCCCCTCACTAGTTCACAATATTCCCTCATTCTTTCTCAAATCGGCTCCCGAGTCACGACTAAGTCCCTGGTCCACGTACTAGCGTCCTAGTTAGCCATTCCCCATGGTTAGTATCCCAAGAGTGATCAGCTCTGGGCGAGTCGTACTCAAATGAAATGAGAAATAACATTCATTTTATTAATCCCAAAAATTACATCGAAATTCGGGCTGTTACACAAGAAGGGAAAATGCAGAGAGAGAGTCGATGGGGGGGGTGTGGTGGTGGCAAGGTGATGAGACAGCGGACGGACGAGCAGCACGGCGGCGATGGCGTTTCCTCGGCGGCAATCCTCACGGCCGAAGGGGCTAATCGGCGGTTGAGGGAAGAGAGAAAGAGAGCAACGAAATAGGATGGGAATAGTGAGGCTAGGCGGGGCGTGGACGAGCAGCGCTCGATGGCAGCGTGCGGTGGCACGAGCGACGACGTGTTTCGGCGAGCTTCCACACGGCTGAGCAAGAAAGAGAATGGAGAGGGAAGAGTTGGTGTGGGGGAGGGGCTGGCCAAAGGTGGTGAGTGAGGAATGAAGGAGAGAGAGTAAGTGGGAGAGAGTGTATAATAGGACTTAGTGGGGCGGTCGACCAAATTCCACCAAAAGACCATCATGTCTTTAATCCAAGGGTTGAGATTGATTCATATACAATAATTGAGGGGTAGACTTGTCCAATGTGTTTTGAATTATTGGGGCTAATTAGACCAAAATTTAAACTCCAAAATACCTTCCAATTAATCTAAAAAATCAGATTATAAGTATAAGGCCTATGGGCAAAATCGTAATTTTCCGTTTCCAGGCTGAATTTCCATTTTTGGACCGTATTGATCTCAAATGTAGTTGGCCACACTAAAATGACGTCGTCCTCACAAAATAATCGTGTACATTCATGAAATTCGATATCCAAGTCCGAAATCAATTTTGCGATCAAAATTGCTCAATTACAATTTTAGAGTCTCTCACTAACAGGTGGCTGTTTAAGGGTTACGCGTATCGATCTTAGGTTACTCGTATCGTGACGGTCTCAGTTACTAGGAGAACGTAAGGAATTATCGTTAGTTCCGGAGGTTGCGATCATTTGGTTTAAGTTCGGAATTTGTTTGACACGCATACTCTCGGTCATGCGGAATCACTCGTAATTCGATCGTACGTCGTTGGCCAAACTAGATTCGTCACTTTCCTAGGATCGGCCCACATTGACATAAAACATTTCCTCGCCGTTCCTCGGAATCGGTGCCCATTTCACGATCAGGTCCCTAATCCACATACCTTTTTCCTAGTTAGCCATTTCCTATTGGCTAGTATCCTGAGAGTGATCAGTTTTAGGCAAGACTTACTAAAATTAAATGAGAAATAACATCAATTTCATTGATCTCGGAAATGGGTCGAATTCAAGATGTTACATTTTGTGTAAGAACCAATCTTGGCCCTTGATCTTGGATGACTTTTGTAATATCCTCAATTTTAGTCCCTGAGAAATGGTTATTGTTTAAGTTTAGTAGTTTTCGAATCGGAACTAATTTTTACTCTTGTTTTGGAAAACTCAGTTTCAGATCCTTTGTACCTCTTTGTTTTGTTATTTTTGGAGAGACTTTTGTGATCCGAATTTTCAAACATTTCTTCTTGAAAGTTGTTCCAAACATCTTGTAGTTTTACATACTTATTTTAGAATTTTTGGACTTGATATGAGTGATGCGATGGCCTGATTTTTGGACAGTGTAAAACTACCTAGAATGAGTATTTCGTTGATGTTTACACCGTCTTTATTTTCTACAAGCTTTTCTAGGCCGATTTTAAAAAAGTTTTCTTCACAAAAGTTGTTGAGAATAATATCCTTTTCTATAATGTATATAAATTTGAGAATTTTTCGAGATGATTCAGATTCTTGACAAAGCTTACTTTAAGAAATAAGAATGCTGTTCTAGCGAACTGTTTTTAGTCTATCTTTGAACTACTAAAAATGGTGTTTACAGAGAGATTCAAATTTTGTATTCTACATGAAAAATGTTTATTAAGGCCTTGTTTATGACATATTCAAATTTGAAAATTTTCAGAGTCCGATTTCGTGAACAATACAAAACTGCCTGGTTTTGTCATATTTCAAAGATTCAGCATTTTCTATATGATAATGTTGGAATTTCAACTTGATGTCTTCTAATAACTTAAAGCATACATTTTGAGCTTTCAAATAAGATATTTTATGCTTTGATTGGAGGTTGTCCCGGGGAAAACGAGAATGAGTCGAGAGAGGGAAAGGAAAAGAGAAATCATTAGAGGCTTGGATTCATTTTGCTCTCTTTATCGTGATCCTTTAGCTATAGTTCATTAATGAACTTTAATGCTATCCATCATGACCTTAGACTTTGGAGGCCTCTTCATCATGGCAAGCATTAATAGTCTTTGATGAGGAGCAAGTTTGGTTTATAAATTGAAAGAAAGCCATTCGGCCAAGGAGAGAGAGAGAGAGAGCTAATGAGATGAAGATAATGTTAGCCTCTTCATCATTTTAGTCCATTAATAGCTTTTAATGGCATTAAATACAAGACATCATGACACTTGACTAAGAAGCCTTCTCCTATTGGTTAGTTCTAGGGTTTCTAAGGAGTTCTTTGAACTCTTAAAAAAGCAAGATATCCCCCCTCTTCTCCCTTATCTCACGCCAACATCTTCTTCTTCCTTTGTTCTTGTTTTTCTCACTTTTGACCAAGAAGCTCACGCCCAAAACAATCCCAAATCGGCTTGTGAGCCCACAGTTTGGCCTAGGTTTGCTCAGCCAAGCAAGAAGGAAGTAAGAAAAAAGTCCAAAATTTCTCGAGCTCACCGGTCTCGACCCTTGTTCTATATAGTTGATCGCATGGAATACATGTTGGAAACATTGTATTGGACAGACCCACTATGAGAATACTGTATGATTGTTATATAACATCATCAGTATTTCTCATCACAACTATAGAGTGTAGTCCTTTGACTTGAGTCTGCCATAGTTTCAAGACATGGATTGGCATGCTTTAGTATTGCCAAACGTTAGCCGTAACAGGTGATTATAAAGGTAATGGCTAGGCATGTCATGAATCGTGCCGAGTGATGTGAGTAAACAAGATGGGATTTGTCCCTCCCATATAACAAGGGTATGATTTCTTGGCCTCCCGTAGAGTTGAGACTGTGAAATGCATGGCTATGCTCAAGTGAGTTGAAGAGTCAACTACTTGTTTTGATAGTCTAATTACGGTATCGAAAAAATGAGTGTTTTTTTTTGTCTAGTGGGAAAATGAGTTTAAGCTATATAAGGATGACACTTGTCCTGCCTTATGCTTAACTAGGAAATCAAGTGATAAAGGGACTTAGTTTATATGATTGGTTCTAGTGTAAGTGGGAGATTGTTAGTGATCTACCTTAGGAATCAATTAAGGTTGATATTTTAATATTAGTTATGGATTAGGTTGTGTCGGAAAATCAACCTTCACTATACTTAGGTAGTCATAATGTCTTGCTAGAGACCACTTATGACTTGCAGGCCAAAAAGGGTTTTAAGCACACTGCTAACGTTTAGTGAACCTACAAGATCACACAAAAAAGCGAACTAAGTTAATATTTTCTATGCACCAGGATCTATTTAAAATAATAAGTAAATTTTAATTTATTCTCCTCTTCAACTTATCTACGTTATTGTGTGCGTGATAAGATAACGATTAAATGCACAATTAAAGGTAGACGATCTGGTGGGCCCAAATCGCCTAGCCCACTTCTTTTAATTTCACTGGATAATGAGGCTGTATAAATAGATAGAGAATCGTTCTTTGTCTAGGGTTTTTCGATAGAGTATCAAAAATCAAAAGGCGTTGAAGAAAAGGAACTTCAAGATTTTTAGCTAGCACTTGGATCGTTGGAGATTTCTATTCATGTGCGTGGATACCGGTAGAGATGCAACACTTGGGGCGCTAATCCAAGCACAATCAATTGTCAATTTACGCTCGATTTGCAAAAGATACATATCGAACTTCTGTCTCAATTTCAATATACACATGGATCCCGTATAGGATTCTAGGGTTTCGATTTACAAATATATTCCATTGCATTTTAACAACTCTAGAACCCTACGTTGAACCTTACAGAACTATAGGCCGATTGCTCATGGGATCATTTAAATATAATACCAATCACCGAAGTGAAATAATATTCCATAACTTTTGGCCGATTGCCTATTGGAATAGAATCTCTTGTCCATTTAGGTGATGACCTTAAGCCTTTAGTATATCCTACCCTTTTAGCTGTTAAAACTTCACTAGTTGCATTCGCTTGTCTTTGTGGTTGATATACCTAAAACCAAACCAAATATCATGGTAAAGTAAGTATCATTCCAGTCCATTATTTTACAATTATACGTGATAGTTGACACATTCTTAAAAATGCCTAAGTGACATTTAATGCTTGGTCTAAATACCCTTTCATTTTAGAATGCATGATTAGGGCGTCATACTCCATTTGACCATTCTTTCATTTTTAGAAGAAATATATAGGTCCATGGCAGATTTCTCATGTAATTCAAATGTTTATTTCAATGTATTCGAAGTTGCAAACCATAGTTTAGGACTTTATGATCTAAATGGAGTACGACAAAATGGCCAATTACATAAAAATTTTGAACCCAAATTGGGAATTGTGCCCAATATGAAATTGTCAAAATGTGAGACCATCATTTCTAGGGTTAATCAGGTGTGGGTAATTCAATGTTGGCATCAATTTTGCCTAATCAGGTAATTAGGACATCAAATTAAGCAAATATTAACCCGAATATAAAAATGACAAAATCTTAGACACAATTATAATAAAAATTGGGGCAAATTATATATTTGGGTTTGGAATATGTTGGAGAATTCAATTTTGGGTTTAAATTTGAAAAAATCGGTTGAAATCGGATCTAATTTGAGAATTTAGATTAATCAGGTTCTGCCGGGTCAACCAAGTCGACCGAGTCAACTCGACTCGACCCGAGTAGATCATTTTCTTCACTTGATTTAGCCAACACATGCACAAAACCTAGAAAACCATTCCAAACCTGAGACTCCACCAATCATTTCTATTTATTTTGGCACGTTTTAATCAATTATGCTAGCTGGAAAATGTCTAGCTGGCACCAGTTAATCGATCTCAACTGATCGGTAATAAGTTCTAACCGAATTTGGGTAGGAATCGATCAACAAAAAATGAAGAAAACCTGGAGGAGAAGAAGGGAATGTGTTTGACAAAATTCCAGAGAGAGGGAGGAGAGAGAAACAAAGAGAAAAAGCTTGAAATCTAGTGAGAGAGAGGAGTAAAGATCCCCCAGGTCTAGTGATCGGCGCCGGTCGATTAAACGACGCCGGCAAATCGACTATCTAGGGAGGATCTCCTCCTCAGGTGAACTAGAAGAAGGCTGATCAGAAACGCCTAAAAAACGAGCTCCGTCCGATCAATCCAGACCTATTTCAGCGAAACCAAGACCACCAAGGTGAAGACTGAGTGTCAGAGAACAATCCTCGAGGCACCGACTAGTTCGATAATTTTGTTTGAACATTTAACAAAACAAGTAAAATCGGCTCATGATCAGTTTTTTCAAAAATGTTCCAAAATTTAGTTTTGACCTCAATGTGCATGTTTGAGTGATTTCACTGATGAATCTTGGCATGTTGATGTTCATTACTAGTTTCTAATCATTTTGTTATTGTTTGATTGTGTTTTTGGACATTATAATGCATGAACCGAGTCGGCCTCACCATTAAAACCCCTTGCTGGAGCTTAGGTGACCCTGCCGGAGCGTCACTGTGACCATAGGTCATCCAAGTAGGCTTTCTTTCAACTTTGTTTGATGATTTGATGCCGGAGCATCAACTTTGTTTAGATAGCTAGGGTGAGTAGGATAATCATTTAGGTTTTGAAAAATGCAAATTTAGCCGATGAAAGTTAGGGTTTTTAGACTGAATTTTAGCCGGTCGGCGAACGTCCGACAGCACAACGATTAAGCTAGATTAGTAATAGGTAATATGGACTTCATCGTGGATCAGTCAGAATGGTCTAAAGGTCGTGGGAGGCTTGTCGGCGACAAGCTCAAACTGACGACCTCGAAAACATCAAACTTAGAACAGTGCTCACCAGGTGTTCGGGGAAATGCCCCAAAGAATCTGAGTCAAAACGGTGCCTTTTTAGGCACCGTGCTCGCCGGACGTGACGCCGACGACACCCAATTTAGTTCATTTCCCCAGCGGGAAAATTCCAACATAAAAAATAAAAAATAAAAAACTCAAGAAAAAGTAAAAAAATTCAGAAAAAAATAGAAAATTTTAAAAAATTCCAAAAAACAAATAAAAATCAGAAAATTCATAAAAATTCAAAAAAAAATTCAAAAAAAAATCAGAAAGTACAAATAAAAATGTAAAAAATTAGAAAATCAATAAAAATTGGAAAATTCATAAAAATTTTCGGAAAACCATAAAAAATTAATTCTCGATTTAAAAATTTTTCCAAAAAACATTTAAAAATTCATAGAGTGGTCCAAAATCATCGTGACTAACCATAAAAAGTGAATTTTGAATTTTTGGAAGTGCCCAAATAGCATTAAAAAAATTAAAAAGAATCAAAAAATTTGAAAATTCATAGAATGATCCAAAAACATCGTAGCCAATCATAAAAAGTGAAATTTAAATTTTTGAAAGTGCCCAAGTGGCATTTTTAGGGAATTTCAAATTCAGGGATTATAACCCTTAAAAAAACCTTAAAACCCTAAAAATATATAAATCATGAAATGAACAAGCTATTAGAATTTCATTAAGGTTTGAAGTGTTTTGATTGATTTTTGTTTTAGAAACCACTTAGGATTGATTGACTTGATTCATTTTGATTGTACGTTTAATACTTGCTTGGTCTTTCCTACGATTAGAACGGATAAGATTAATGGGTAAGTCTCGAAAATTCGCATGACACGTTAGACATCATATCGTTCTTAGATATCGAAAGGGTGTTAGGGATCTCAATTTGGGACCAATAACATAACCAAGTCCCCGTACTTAGAATCTTTGGTTCGTACAATCGTGATATTTCTCCCGTACCTTGATTAGGTTTTTAGTTTACTTATCAAAAATGACTATTGGCAACTCCAAAATCACAAACCTAGATTAAATGAGAAATCACCTTCTACTATCATGTGAGGTATGATCTGGGAGAGACCCTTACACGGAAATACCTCCTTAGCACGCAAATCCCAAAAGTCCAAAAAGCGCGGCGCAACAACTCCTAACCATTTCCATTAAAGTATAATTACGCCTTTCTGTTACACCATTTTGTTGTGGTATATGTCACACCCCGAACCCTAACGAGCTTGCGACACTCCTTCGATGGCCGTATTGAACGCGACGTCCCATGACGGGTCACCGACCAAAACAAAATACTCAAATTAAATTACAAGCGGAAGCAAATTTAAATCAACCTAGACAATAACCAATGAGGATGAGATATCACTTGCATAAATCAAATAGTTGCTTACAACATCCACAAACATAGCATTAAATCATGTTCATCAAAAAGAGGCAGTGGTTGGATAGCCTACTTCACTATATAAAAAGGGAACATCCATAAAAGGGATAAAGTATCAATATCGAACACCACTCCCAGTCTCTGACTCGCACGTGTAGACTGTTGGTCACTCTAAACCTGAAAATATTTAGCAACGGGAGATGAGATAAATCTCAATAAGTAAACAACCTATACCCCACCTAGGGCAATGCGTACTTAGACGAGTCTAATATGTAATCCACTAGCCAACACAATCAATTTTCACACAACAAACTTACCTCGCCACGATTCACATGTCAACCCTGCACATTAGTTAAATAACATGAATATCATAATAACTCATGAACACATCGTTATCATTCGGGCGCCATAGACACACGTATATTCACTCAATTTAATCACACTCAATTCACATGCGTGGCTGAGCAACTTTCCACGACTCGGGCCAACACCCCACAGGTCAGCCCTCCGATCAAGCCAAGCTCTATCCCTTACTGGACCTTTCACACTTTCCCACGACCCGTGTCAACATGCCTGAAGTCAGCCCTCCAATCAATCCGGGCTTTGTCCCTCATTGGACATTTCACACTTTCACATGACTCGCGTCAACATGTCTCAGGTCAGCCCTCCGATCAATCCGAACTCCGTTCGTCACTGGACATTTCACATACACATACATCACATCACAATTCGCCATTCTCACATGTTTGCAAATCCAATTTCAATCACAAACTTATCATACTAGCCCGCCAATTCAACACTCAAGTCTGCCCAATCACATGTCAATTTCACCCATAAATGGCACGACAATCCGATCATCACACCCACATAATTAGCCAACAAACATGCCACACAATCATTGCAATTCAATCTACCAATTAACCACATTTATAAATTGGCCATAACCAAAGTTTAACCACTAAACCCGTACAAATCAAACCCTAAACAAGTCTAAAAATACTCATTATACTAAGTAGGATTTAGGAAATCACTTACCTAAGTTTGGCCCGGGAAAAGTCCACACGGGCTCAAAATGGCCCTGATGAATAGTAACGGGCTCGGCACAGGTGAGTGCGCGACGGGTGTGGGGCTCGACCACAGCTTGGCACATGGCCCGATGACTCGACATTATGCTCGACTACAACTGGGCACATGGCCTAGCGACTCGGCCACAGCCTGGGCACGCTTGGGCTCCCTGGGCCGTGAGCTAGGTGAGCTCGAGCAGGCTGGCCAGCTGGGCGACACATTGGCCGCAACGTGCGATGGCGGCGATTGTTGACACCTAAATTTTGCCCAAATCATTTAGGGTTTTGCCGCATAAAATTAGGATTCAATTTTTAACCCCTAAACTAAAAAAATATTTTCATTAACATTGCATGGCGTATAGTTATTAGGTGCATTTGCTTATTTTCCATTTTTTCACTTCCAAAAATCAAAAAAATTATCATTAATTTTTTATTTTTATTTTCATTTTATTATTTATTTTATTATTTATCTTTATTTAAAAAAAAAGGGAGAGGGGGACGTGTGACCAGCATTGAATGGCGCCGGTCACGCGTGCTCTTCCCCCCTCCCTGCAGCATTGACTGCTTCTGGAAAAGAAGCAGGAAACGGGCGAGGACAGAGGAGGAAGCAGAGCAGGGCGTCGAGGGCGGCGCGGCGGTCTGAGTAGATCTGCTGCTGCCTTAGCTGAAAACGGGGATGGCGGACGTCGCCGGGAAAAAAGCCGAGAGGAGGGGACTCCTCTTTCTCGCACGTTTAAAGGAGGAGGCGAAGTGCAGATCTGGGGGACCAAGAGGGAGAGTTAGAGAGATCCACCGAGAGAGAGCGAGAGAGCTGAGAGAGAGAAGAGCGAAGGAGAGCGGTCCTCGGCCGGCGACCTCCGTGCCCGAGCCTCGCCCGAAGACCCTCTGTTACGGTAGGTCCCGATCCGGGCACTCGCCGGATTCCGCTTCGATTTCGTCCAATTTGGGGTCGGTCTCCCGAGGATCTCGACTCGTAGGGGCGCGAGGCGCGCTGGTATGACTCGATCTACCGCGTATGCCCTCCGTACGCCACCACCAAGTCGAGTAGGGACTGTAGCCGCCGCCCACGTTTCTGTCTATACTCTGTTTTGAGGAGGGGGTCGCCGGCCGGAGCCCGTGGCTGTCCGGCTCGCGTGAATTCCGTTCGGTGACACCCGGGGTGGGTCTTGCTTGTCTGTACATTGTGGTGTGTGAATCTCAGACGCGTTTGAGTCTCGGTCGCGCCCGAAGTCCTTTGTTTTCATCGTGCGCACCAACCGTTCGACAATTTTCCCGAACTAACTCCGGGGTTTTTGCTGTGTTCTGCTGTGATTTTGGGGGGAGTCAGTCGGTCTCGGCGCACCGCCAGTCGTCACGGCGGTCCGGACGCAGCCATGAGGGAGGCGAACGGCCAGCCCTTGGTCGGGGCTTGGCTGGTTCGCATTCGAGCAAACCCCGACCGTGGAGGTCGGGGTGTGTCGCCCGACGGCCGAGCAAGGGCTCGGCCGTCGGGCCTGAAACCCCAGCCACAGAGGCTGGGGTGCGGGCGGCCGTCGCCCATGCCGGCCGGAGGGTCTCGGCCGCGGAGGCCGGGCATGCGCTCCGCGTCGGTGCCGGCGGCCGGTGCTCAGGTGAATCCCTGGGCACGGTGGCGGCCGCGAGCCGGGTCGTGAGCCGGGTCGGGCGCGGCGATCCGGGTAGGGCAGCACCTGTCCCGGGCCGGGTCTACGGGTCGCGACTGGGTGGGCCGGTTTAGTGACTTATTGGGCTGTGGGCTTTAGTTTAGGATTAGTTTCTTTTAGGTTTTGGGCTCTTAGGCCTTATTGGTTTTTATTATTTTTTTTAATTTTTTTTTAAAAAAGAGAAAAGCCCGAATTTCGTTTTATTTTATTTTTCCGAAAAAAAATTTCAAAAAAAAAATTAAAAAAAAAATTTCAAAAAAAATTTTCAAAAATTCCAAAAAAAAAACCAAAAAATATTTTCGAAAGAAATTTCAAAAAAAATTCAGAAATATTTTCAGAAATTCCGAAAAATATATATATTTTAAAAATTATTATTAAAAAATTATTATTTTTTTATTTTTTTATTTTTTTTTATTTTTTCAAAAAAAATCAGAAGCTTTATTTGGATGTTGAAATTAGTTTTCTCGCCCTCTTCGCATGTTTAATGCTATATTTAATCCCACGTCGCTCGGTTCACACACTTCGAGTTGCACCTTTAATTTAATTTCACGTGTGGTTAATTAGGTATGTCTAGGCTTAGATATTAATCGTTGCTTCCCTTAGGTTAGCTAAGAATGGAATTTTGAAATCCCCAAGTATCGAGAACATGTTAGGTGATGAATTGAACAAGATTAGGTACCGAAAGGGCACTAGTTAATTGATTAGTGTAATCAAGTCCCCGTACCCGTTAAATCTCAGGTTCGTAGAAGTGAAGTTCTTCTCCCGTGCTTCGCTTAGGTGTCTAATCGACCTATCAAAAATCAATTAGTGGCGACTCCTAAGTTAAATTGATTTGCATGTTAACAACATAAACTCAAGTCGTGAATTGGTATGGGCTTGGGAGAGCTCGAGCTAGGTGGTTCAGTCTAGTAATCCATTAGCCGAACCCCTTCAGGCCTCGGGGCCGTTTCGGGGAGGTCGCGACAGCTTGGCGACTCCACTGGGGACTTTTTGTGGACTTAGGCCATTTTTCTTTTTTATATATCCCTAACATGAATGTTCTCGCCATTAGCCCCTTGTTTTGCAGGTTTGAGTTTTAGGGGATGAATGTTTACTTCTTTTGCGGACATTTGAAGCATTGTTTGCCTATACATTGTTGTGTATGCTTTAGATGTTTTAGCACTACACTATCGCACACACAACCATACTGCCGGACCCGGGCCGTGATAGGACGCTTTAGGATGGTGTTAAGAAAGATACAACCTCGAACGCGAGACCGCGATGTAGAGGTTGCCTTTCTTCTCCCCGAAAGTTCTTTCCTGGTGTCGTAAGTGTTTATCCTTGTCCGCGAGACCGCGTGACTATAGGATATCTCTTTCGACTAAGCCGGGGTTAAGAGGACCTGACACCAACGCGAGACTGCGATGGTCAGATCACCCTCTTAACCTCACCTTGTTCAACCGTTTAGATGGAAAGCGAGCCTCACTTTTCATGCGTGTGTCTTTGTGTCCGCCATTGTTCTCAATAAAGTAAGCATTTATCTTTCCTGTTATGCAATTCATTTATTTCCTTTTGTTGGTCCATGGCAAATTAGGTTGTTTGTTAGCCTCGATTTATATGCGATGGGGAGAGCCGACGTCCAATTCATTTCCACTCCCAAGAAAGAACTCATAGCGTGGTGGGATCAGTTGGATCAAAATGGCCAAAGGCAGGTTGAGGCGAGAATTGGTCGTCTTCTCCCATTACTCAAGATCAACATCCATTCCGGGGTTATGCAAGCAATACCACACTTTTGGTGCCCTCAAACATCAACTTTCATATTCGGTGAGTTCGAGTTAACTCCGACCTTGGAAGAATATAGCACTGCCATTGGAATGCCTCTTGGAACCGAGCTTGTCAAGCCACCCATAGGTATAGACCCCATCTCCGAGTTGTCACAATTTTTGAGAGTTAGGGCCGAGGTAGTGAGAAAGGTCATTAAGGCTAATTGTTATACATGCCCATTCTCATATTTAGCCGAGTGTTTTTCCAGTCAACCAATAGCCTAAAGGAGTAGGATTTTTATTTTAGCATTTGTCGGACTGATCATCTTCCCTCATCGTAAGAATGCCATAAATCCTTCAATTGCTTGGGTGGTCAAACACATGTGTGCCGGGTTAAACTACGTCAACATGATTTTAGCCGAAACACTATTGTCCCTTAATCGTTTTAAACAAAACGGAGACAAAATCATGCGAGCTTCCCCGGAAATTTTGCAAATATGGTTTCTTTCTCACATAAGGGGGTTTGGGCATCTTATGCAGTTGTTTCAAATAGATGAGTTTAGGCACCCAATACAGAGATTCCAAGTCTTAGAAAAACATTCCCCCGACAAAGAATATTCCCGTTGGATAAATTTCCTAAAAAACCCTAAACCCAAGGCATTTCTATGGCATGCTAAATGGCTCCAGGTCGAGGAAGCCCGCTTCGCTCACAAGTTTGCTAACCCGATCCCGCTGCTTGGTCTTTCTGGCGCCACTTCCTATTACCCGTACAGGGTAGCCCGCCAATACCAAGCCCTACAAGAGATTCCCCCACCTCTCAAGACAGAGATGTTCTAAGCTCACTTCACCCGCACGGACTACGATTATTTCGATGAAATCCATGCCGTCGAGATTGCCTGGAGTGAGTGTCATCCTGAAAGGATCGTCGTGCCCAAGATGCTAAATGGAGAAGAAGAAATCCACCATGCCTCCACGTTCTACATCCACAACCACCGAATCCCGACCATTCTACGACCACTGGTTCCGGAAGTGCCTGACAAGCCATCCCAGAAGGCGCAAATTGAGCATCTTGAAAAAAGGGTGGAAATGGACAAGACTCACATCTCGAAATTAACTCGAGAGAACAAACGGCTCCGCAAAACTGCAGGTTCCCCATCGCATATAAAATGAGCCGCCTCGAGAAATTTGAGATGACACTTTGTCCCCCTGGTTTCTTGTTTAAGCTGTTTTATCGCTTTTCTAGTCTCAATGTTAGGGAATTTCGTTCTTCTTATGTTCCAGCAATTTTATGTACTTCCTTAGTCTCAATGTTTAGGGGATTTCTTTCTTTCTAATTTTGAGGCTTAGGAATCGTTGTGTACCTTCTTCGTTTTAATGCCAGAAGAATCTTTTTTCAGTGTTAAGAGGCTTTCATTTATCGATGTCTACCAAAAAAATCGAGGGGACACAAAGCACCTAGGTCGTTGCCATGGGCCAACCTCCCATTTGAATTGTGCGCTCACATTTGCTCATTTTTCAGGTGTCCACAAATTGTCCGAGTTCACTCAGTGTACGAAGGGAGGAATCGAGAGATCGAGGGGTCTTCCGGTGATTGCGGTGCCTACGTCGAGCTCGACAGACCACCCGTGATCCCTTTCTCCACCAAGGTAAAGCTACGGCCTCCAGGCAGTCGCCGATCCGGACACGATTAAGAGCCACGCAGATGAATATCGAGCAGCAAAACGCCCGTTTCGCCGCACTTGACGACAAGATCAATGACCTTGCGGCTCAGCTTACTCGATTCGCCGATGACATGAGGGCCGCATTAGCAGCACCGAATGCTAGTCAGACCGTGCCCCAAGCTATTCCCGAGCCGGTGGAGGGGCCTACAAGAAGAAATATTACTGAAGAGGCATTAGGTTCCACACCCGTAGTGGTCGAACTAGACCCCATCTCAGAGGCCGTCACCGCCCGTTTGGAGGAGGAACACAACAAAAGGTTCGCAAAGATAGAAGAGAAGCTCCGTGCGCTGCGAGGATATGAAGAGCACGTGGTCGAGGACCTATCTCGATATGCACAAATGAGCTTTCCCGAGAAGTTTAAGATTCCGGACTTCACTAAATATGACGGAACTGGAGACCCAAAGATCCACTTGAAGTACTATTTGAACAGGATGGCAAGATACGCCCAGAATGTCCCGTTAATGGTTCAAACCTTCCAAGAGAGTCTAACGGGGCCTGCATTGCAATGGTACGTGTTGACGGAGCCCGAGAAGTTCGAGAAATGGGAGGAGCTAGCTGAGGCGTTCGTCTTGCAGTACAAGTACAATACCGAGATAGCCCCTACGCGCGAAGTATTGACCCGAATTGAAAAGAAGAGGAGTGAGTCTTTCAGGGCCTTTGCTCAAAGATGGCGTACTCTCGCCGCCCAAGTTCGACCTCCGCTTAGCGAAAAGGAGCTGCTCGATCTCTTCCTCAAGGCCCTACCTAGTGATTTCTATTTAAAGTTGGTGGGGTCGGGATGCTTGACCTTCTCCCAGTTGGTAGATGTCGGAGAAAGGATAGAGGGGGCCATGCATGATGGCAGATTAAGCAATGGGATTAGTCGAAAGGTCTCGAGCAAGAAGGAGAAGGACGTGGAAATCGCATATGTGCAAGCGCCGGTCATGACAAGGCCCTTTGCCTCGTCCTCTCAAGGCTCGTCTGTATTTCGAGATAGGGCGTATCAGAATCAGGACTTTAAAAGGAGAACACAAAGGCAGTTCACTCCCCTGCCTAGACCGCTGTCCAAGTTGTTGCCCATGCTGTTGAAAAGGGGGATGGTAGCTAAAGAAGTGCCTCGGGACAACCCTCAAAGATTCCCCGGATTTGATTCGTCAAAGTCTTGTGAGTTCCATAGGGGCGAGAAGGGTCATGATGTGGATGACTGCTTCATTCTTAAACTCAAGGTCCAGAACCTACTTGACAAAGGCATTTTATCCTTTAAAGAGCCAGTCCCTAATGTTCAACAAAACCCATTGCCTGATCATGCTAAGAATGTCAATGTGGTTATTGAAGAGGGTGGTGAGAGCAAGCAGGCTTTTAATGTGGATGCTCATAGACTTTACGAACTACTAGTGTCAGCTGGACACTTTGAAGACGGGAGGGATATTCCGGTAAAAGAAAAATTGAAATGCATCACCCAGATGGTCGACATGGGAGTGATCTTCAGTACGAAGGAAGATAGTATGGCGACCGTAACGGCTGTCCTTAATTCGTTTCACGAGGAAGAATCGGAAGAGACGCTCACTGAGTCTATAGAAACTGACACGTCAGAAGGAGAAAATTCGCATGAAGATCTTGGGCCTCAAGCTAGCAATATGAATTGGAATTACGAGTTCGTAAAGCTCGCTCGTGAGAATGGGGAGGTGGTCGACACATTGGGTCAGCCCAGCGGTAAATTCGACTATCTTGTGAAGTATTCACCGCCTCCCAGTTTCTTCATCGATCCCAAGGATGTCGTTCCCGATGGGTGGGAAGGTATGGACGACCCGCTTGAACCCGAAGAGATGGTTGATATGATTACCCCTGTAGTGATTGACTTATCTGTCGAAGAGGATTTATGGATGCCAGACGGGAGAGATGTTGAGCAGTTAGTTTTTGACCTGGCGGCCGAAGAATTCGCTACCCTAGAGATCGATGACAGCGTCATGGAGCCGATGGTAATTGAGCTCCCGCCTGAGGACGAAGAAGATATAATAGTAGACCAAAGCCCGAGCTACGACTCCAAGGCAATTCCTTGGAGTTATAAGACAAGCGAAGTCGGCACCATCACACGGTCAGGCCGTTGCTATACACCTACAGAGGTCGTTGAAAAGAAGGCCGTCTCAGATGAGGAAGCGAAACAATTCTTGGCGATTGTGAAGACGAGCGAATTCAACATCGTGAATCAATTGAGAAAGATGCCAGCCCAAATCTCTCTTTTGGATCTCTTCAAATCATCCGAAAAACACAAGAATGCATTGCTCAAGGTTTTGAATGAGGTGCACGTTCCTGAGACCATCGATGACACCCAGTTGGAGGAATTTGTGGGGTCTATTTTGCTGAAAGATCAGATTTCTTTTGCCGATGAAGACTTCCCTCCAGAAGGTCGCAATCACACCAAGGCGCTACTCATTTCAGTTAAGTGTCGTGATAGAATGGTAGCAAGAGCGCTAATTGATAATGGGTCTGCACTAAACATTTGCCCACTCGCCACCCTTCATCGTTTGGGAGTGAGCGAAGAGAAAATTCTGTCATCTAAGTCCACCGTTCGAGCTTTTGACGGAATGAAGAAGGAGGTCATTGGCGAGGTCGAGCTTGAACTACTGATTGGTCCGGTTCTTTTCCTAGTCAACTTCCAGGTCCTGGACATTCCCAGTGCATTCAATTTTCTACTAGGACGACCTTGGATACACACCGCCGGAGCTGTGCCCTCGAGCTTGCATCAGAAGGTCAAGTTCATTGTAGACGGGAAGTTGATAACGGTTCATGGAGAGACCGACTTCAAAGTTTTCCATGACACTGCAATTCCGTACATAGAGCCTGAGAGCAAGGCTGAATCAAGCTACCAGGCTTTTGAGTTAGTATCGGTAATCCACGTGCCTGTGGGGACTATGATGCGCAACCCGGAAGTGGCTAAGCCTTCGATAATGTCGAGTAGGGTATTGCTCGAGAATGGTCATGTCACCGGAGCCGGCTTGGGACTGCACGGCCAGGGTATTAAAGAACCTCTTCAGGTCTTCAAATGGCGCCAAAGAACAGGTTTGGGTTACCGTGGAGGCGATTCCGATGGCCGAGGTAGCCAGGGAGGACGAGGTAACATCGGAGGTCGAGGTCGGCACGAGGGCCGTCGTGGTCAAGGAGGCCGAGGAAGCAATGAAAACCGCGGTGACCATGAAGGCCTAGCTAAGTGTGGGAGTTACGGAAGTCGGGGGAGTTTATTCGGATTAGAAGAAGGTCGGAAGGGTTTACTTCTTCCGCAACTGAAAGAAATATTTCCGGGTCCGCCCAAGCTGCTGCAAGAGGAGGAAGAAGCCGTTTTTGGTCTCGTTGAGTTATTCGAGGGGGAGTTTGCATGTGCCGTCATAGAAAATGAAGAGGCCGGGCCTTCTGTTGCCACCGCCGACCCTTTTGAGTAGGGATGCCGCTTTTCTTTTCTATTTTGTCTTGTCTAAGTACGTGTTTGTCCCTTCCGCGAGATGTCTGTTTAGGTCTAGGGTTATTTCTCTCTGTAATCAAAGTCTCGGGCTGCGAGCCGTCGGTCCAGGACCTCGAGTCATGTAAACGGCTCTATCCTATCAATGAAATCATGATCATGTTTTATTAAGGACGTGCGGAAGTACCCAAACCAGACTGATGATGATGCTTTGAGGCCTGGACTTCCGCACGCTTCCTAGTTTTCAAAATCATTTGCAAATAGGGACATCCAAGGACATGAGGATGAATCCTTCACTTTCGAAAACTATTTCAAAACAACTTCGAAGCACATGCATATCAGTAGTTGCAGTAATATTTGACAATTTAATCACTAACCTTCTTTGTGGCATCTCAGGCATAACATGTCGCATGATCATGATAGGTGCATATGTGAGTCGGATTCGCTCGACGAAAATTCCTCTGGGACCGAGGATGACAAGGATGATTATGACCAAAAAAGCATCGAGCAGGATTGGATTCGGCATGAAGAGTCCAAGCCGTTGACCGCAGAGCCTACCATCACAATAAATCTAGGCAATTCGGAGAATGTCAGAGAAGTCAAGATTGGAGCTGGCATTTCCGAAATCAACATCAAAAGGATGGTCGACCTTTTAAAGGAATACCAAGATGTGTTCGCATGGTCATATGCGAATATGCCGGGGTTGGATAAAGAAGTTGTAGAACATGCTCTACCAACTGATCCAAGTATCTCGCCGAAGAAACAAAAGCTTAGAAGAACAAAACCCGAATTATCCAAGAAGATCGAAGAAGAAGTCATGAAGTTGTTGAAGGTGGGCTTTATAGAAGTGTCGCGCTATTCGGATTGGATAGCCAATGTAGTCCCTGTCATGAAGAATGATGGTCGAGTCAGGGTGTGTATTGACTACCGCGATCTAAACCGAGCGAGTCCGAAAGATGACTTTCCACTGCCTCATATCGATGTATTGGTCGACAGCACCGCGGGGTTTGAGTTATTTTCTTTTATGGATGGATTTTCTGGCTATAATCAAATCCGGATGAAAGAAGAAGATAAAAGTAAAACCTCCTTCATTACTCCTTAGGGGACCTTTTGTTACAAAGTAATGCCCTTCGGCTTGAAAAACGCCGGGGCAACGTACCAAAGAGCAATGGTCACCCTGTTCCACGACATGATGCACAAAGAGGTGGAAGTCTACGTGGACGATATGATTGCTAAATTCAAACCCGGAGAGGACCACATCGAGGTGTTATGGAAGTTGTTCGACCGACTCCAAAAATTCAAGTTGAGACTTAACCTTGCCAAATGTGTGTTTGGGGCCAAGTCTGGGAAATTACTAGGGTTCATGGTCAGTAATCGAGGCATTGAAATTGACCCATCGAAAGTTAAGGCCATTTGTGACTTAAAGCCCCCTTCTACGGTCAGAGAGGTCCGCAGTTTACTGGGGAGATTGAACTATGTGGCGAGATTCATTTCTCAACTGTCCGAGACAGCTAGACCTTTCTTCAAGCTCCTAAAGAAGAACGCCAAAGTTAAGTGGGGGACTGATTGTCAAGAGGCATTTGAGAAAATAAAAGAATATCTTTCCCATCCGCCAGTCCTGGTGCCACCTGTCCCCAGAGTGCCATTAATACTCTACTTGACTATTCATGAGGAGTCATTGGGAGCCTTGCTAGCCCAGAAGAGGCCAAGCGATGACAAAGAGTGTGCAATATATTACCTCAGTAAGAAGTTTACTTCATCCAAAATAAATTACCCTAGGGTCGAAAAGACGTGTGTGGCTTTGGTTTGGGTATTGCATCGCTTACGCCAATACACACTTCATTATCGGATCCTGCTTGTAACTGAGAATGATCCCATCAAATATTTGCTGGAAAAACCCGCGTTAGCTGGAAAGTTAGCAAAGTGGCAGATACTGGTGTCTGAATTCGACGTCCACAGCGTGACGCAAAAATCTGTCAAGAGAAGAGCCATAGCTGACATGTTGGCAGAAAACGTCGGAAGGTCAGAAGGCCATCATCAGCCAGACCCCGTAGAAGAGCATGTTTCAGAGATAGTAAGTGACAAGTGGATTATGTACTTCGATGGCGCAGTTAACCTGGCTGGCTCTGGGACTGGGGCAGTTCTTATTTCCCCGACCGGTCAACATCACCCTGTGGCCGCCAAGTTGGTATTTCCGTGCACCAACAACATCTCAGAATACGAAGCTTGCATACTGGGATTGCAATTGGCCATCGACATGAAGATTAAGAAGCTACAGGTTTACGGCGATTCCGCCCTCATCATTCTCCAGACGGAGGGCCAATGGCGAACCCGCGACTCCAAGTTGATTCCTTATCACGAATTCCTTGAGGAGTTAATAAAGGAATTTGAAGAGATTTCTTTTGAGTATTTACCCCGATCACAAAATCAGTTTGCCGATGCCCTGGCCACGTTATCGTCAATGCTGCAGGTTATGGAGGGGTTAGACGTCGAGCCACTGAAAATCGAAATACTGACACGTCCAGCTTACTGTTCGGCAATCGCAGATGAACCTGATGAGGAGCCATGGTATCATGACATCATGAATTACCTTCAGAGGGGTGAATATCCTCCTGGAAGCGAACTAACGGATCGGAAATACATAAGGAAACTAGCGTCGAAGTTTTTCATTAGTGGCAATGCTCTTTACAAGAAGTCCTTTGACTCGGTTTTGTTGAAATGCGTCGACGCCAGAGAGGCTAATCAGTTGATGAGGGAAATCCATGAAGGTGAATGCGGTCCGCACATGAATGGTCATCTCTTGGCCAGGAAGATCATGAGATTGGGTTATTTCTGGATGGCTATGGAGACCGACTGCATCCGGCATGTTCGTTATTGCCATCGGTGTCAAATCTATGCAGATAAAATCAACGTGCCGCCAAATGAATTGCGGCAAATGTCCGAGCCATGGCCTTTCTCAATGTGGGGGATCGATATGATTGGGCCAATTAATCCTAAGGCCTCCAATGGACATCGTTTCATCTTGGTGGCCATTGATTACTTCACCAAGTGGATCGAAGCAAGCTCATATGCCAACGTCACTGCCAAGAATGTGGTCAGGTTCATTCGTCGTGACATCATCGCTCGCTATGGGGTCCCGGAGGCGATCATTACTGACAACGGCTCAAATTTGAACAACAAAATTGTAGATGGCTTACTCGGCGAGTTTCATATTCGTCACTTGAACTCCTCACCTTACCGTCCACAAATGAATGGAGCTGTGGAGGCAGCCAATAAGAACATAAAGAAGATCTTGTCAAAGACTGCTGACAACTATCGAGACTGGCATGAACGGTTGCCCTATGCATTGATGGCATATCGAACCTCGATTCGCACTTCGACAGGGGCAACTCCTTTCTCACTCGTTTATGGTATGGAGGCTGTCTTGCCCGTAGAAGTCGAAATCCCTTCACTAAGGATCCTCTCACAAGCTGAGCTCTCTGAAGAGGAGTGGACACAACAAAGATGGGATCAGTTGAACATGATCGATGAGAAAAGGCTAGAGGCTTTATGCCATGGCCAATGTTACCAAAAGCGAGTTGCAAAATCCTTCAATCGCAAAGTGCGACCTCGACATTTCGAAGCCGGAGATCTCGTGCTAAAGAAAGTGCTACCCATCACACCCCAATTAGGTGGGAAGTTCGCCCCAAATTATGACGGTCCATATGTCGTTAGGAAGGTTCTACCTGGGAGTGCTTTAATTCTTGTAGAAATGGATGGCCAAGAGTTGTCAAAGCCTGTAAACGCCGATTCGGTGAAAAAGTATTTTCCTTGAATGAAATCCAAGGCCCAAGAGCCATCTTCGATGCAGTCCGAATCACTGTAGGATATTCACATCATGCATATCATGCATACATGCATACACGTCTACTTCACAGGTCTTAAGCAATCCGCCAATCGATCCACGAACGACTGAGGTGTCTTGGCAGGCATCCAATAAGCCAAATGCGAAGGAGAGGGTTACCAAGTCATTAGGCCGCAGGTGAGTACCCCTACCAAAGAAGGTCAATGAGAAAATTTGTTTTGAAAGAAAAAGAGAGGGGTTTTTGGGCAAATTCGAGAAAAAAAAGCATAAAAGTAGAAATTGCAAAAATAAACTTTTCAAAAAAAAAATGAAATGAATGAATATCATCCATATTAAAAAGCTATCTTTGTGCTTGACGGATCATTCATTTTGAATCCAAATTCCCCAAGGAGATTAATCTACTCAAATGATCTCGACAGAATGAGAGGAGATGTTAATAGTGCCAAGTGAGAAATACTTAGAATGAGGAAAGGCAACCCATTCCCAAACACGCCCTGTAAAACACTTTGAGAGGAGCGAAAGAGAGAAAATCGTGCTTTAAGACGAGAGTGTCATTTGCAAGTAGTACATGGATCGAAACGAAAGGAGGCATTTCCTTCTTCTATCCTATACACTACAGGTGATCATAGTTAGCCCATTTGAGCCATTAAATGTGAAGAGTTTGCAAAATACCCCTGTCAAGAACCACCCTACAACGGGGCAAATTTGGAGATTTTGGTTGACATGCTTTGGAGGGAAAGATGAGAAAGACTTCTTTGCCCTTACTTGCATTAATCTTTTGGTGGTAACTTCAGGTGAGTCCTTGTGGAAGCTTAAAACAACCCAAAATGAAGAAGAGCATCCATTTCTCTATCCAAACACTCATACCATTTGCTGAGCCAAGTTGAGCCTGAATATTCATTTCTAAAGCCCGAATGGTGATTATCTCCCTACACTAGGGCCAAGCACGTGATTTATCAAGGCAGCTGGTACTCATGAGACAGTGTGAAAGGCATCTCGAAAGTTTCAAAAGCTCGAAAAAATGAAAAGAGCAAAAGTCAAATGAAAACTAGGGGGTATGAAAAAGCAGTGTGCCAGGTAAAAGCAAGGCCAATGCCCTTTGTAAAAAAAAGAAGAGCAAAAAAGTTGCATCAAGAGAAAAATTCCCATGAAAAAAAAGGGTGGAATGTCAAAAGCAAAATGCTTGCAAAGAAAAATCATTGCAAAAACAAAAGTCATTAGAGAAAAGAGCAAAGCTCTTACATTAAAGTGATTAGTCAATGGACTTTCGAGACAAGTTGAATTTCAGAAGTCGAGTGCCTTCAAAAGATTGGATGATATGGTAATGATGCTATGATAATCACCAACTCCTAAACCCCTTTTGAAAATTTCTGAGCCTTTCGAGCCTTTATCCAAACCAATGTTACAACCTTCTCCAAAGTCTCTTCTGATTGGGATGGTTTAAGTAGAAATTTGGATGTCCAAAGAAGCTACCGCTTGAAGAAGTGGGGGCAAAGTTATCTTATCTCATCTTAAGGTTTCTTGACTTGTAAACCTGATGGAAATGCTGATTGAAAATTATTTCATTCTTTAGCCAATGATGCTTATCCGTTGTCGAAACCATGACCAAACCCACATTACAGTCATTTAAAAGACCTCTTGGATTGGTCAACGTGTACTTATTGCGAATGATTCTCAAAACTTTCGACACTAGTAGTGTGAGGTATATAGAGAGATCATGCTTGCTTCCCACATCAATGGATGGGATCAAACAGCCTTTTTGAGAGTATGTGAGAAGTCCCTTCAGACTAAGGAATTCTTGTTTGGCATGCTTAATAGGCCCTCTTTGGAGGTTAACATCATTTTGATAAAAGACTTTCTCCTAAGGGAATTTGATGATTAATGACGTCCTTCATGCATTAAGGCAATTTTGCAATATTGAAGGATATTGAATGCTTTCCAGACAATTAAGTCTATTCTAAATTGCTCGTGCAATCAATGCTTTTTCATTGATGATACCATTTTGATATGGCCTCTCGTGATGTCATCTTGCCTGGTACGCACTCGCTACTAGAGCACTTGTTATGACACGTACATGTTATTACTAATCCTGTAAGACAGGTGATGTTTTCACGAACACCAACCTTCAAGCTGATCTCAGAAGTGTTTACATCCAAGCATTCATGAATTCCCAAGACCCTGCTGGGAAGGACACAATTGGCGGCCTATCAAACTCTAGGACAGAGAACCCCGAGTGCTCATCCACTGAATCCTTCAAGCCTCGCCGGCAGAGAGCTTTTAAGCAATCCAATCCGACCTACAGGTATGTACACCTAGGTACACTCTTTCAAAGGTTTGTGGTCCAACCTTAAATCACGCATCAGAGGTTTGTGGTCCAATCTTAAACCCCGATTTCAAAAGGTTCCGGGTCTTTCCTTAAACCCCGATTTCCAGGTTCCGGGTCTTTCCTTAAACCCTGATTTTAAAAAAAAGTTCTGGGTCTTTTTCCAAAATCCTGATTTCAAAAGATTCTAGGTCTTTCCTAAAGCCTTGATTTCACAAGGACCAGAGTCTTTCTTTCTTTGCCCGGTGGGCTTCTGTAGCCCGGAGCGCCTTATCGACCTGGCGAGCTTTCGCAGCCCAGTGTCTTCTTCTTTCCTTGTCCGGTGGGCTTCTGTAGCCCGGACCGCCTTATCGACCTGGCGAGCTTTCGTAGCCTAGAGTCTTCTTCTTTCCTTGCCCGGTGGGCTTCTGTAGCCCGGAGCGCCTTATCGACTTGGCGAGCTTTCGCAGCCCAGTGTCTTCTTCTTTCCTTGCCCGGTGGGCTTCTGTAGCCTGGAGCGCTTTATCGACCTGGCGAGCTTTCGCAGCCCAGTGTCTTCTTCTTTCCTTGCCCGGTGGGCTTCTGTAGCCTGGAGCGCTTTATCGACCTGGCGAGCTTTCGCAGCCCAGTGTCTTCTTCTTTCCTTGCCTGGTGGGCTTCTGTAGCCCGGAGCGCCTTATCGACTTGGCGAGCTTTCGCAGCCCAGTGTCTTCTTCTTTCCTTGCCCGGTGGGCTTCTGTAGCCCGGAGCGCCTTATCGACCTGGCGAGCTTTCGCAGCCCAGTGTCTTCTTCTTTCCTTGCCCGGTGGGCTTCTGTAGCCCGGAGCGCCTTATCGACCTAGCGAGCTTTCCCAGCCCAGTGTCTTCTTCTTTCCTTGCCCAGTGGGCTTCTATAGCCCGAAGCGCCTTATCGATCTGACGAGCTTTCGCAGCCCAGTGTCTTCTTCTTTCCTTGCCCGGTGGGCTTCTGTAGCCCGGAGCGCCTTATCGACCTGGCGAGCTTTCGTAGCCCAGAGTCTTCTTCTTTCCTTGCCCGGTGGGCTTCTGTAGCCCGGAGCGCCTTATCGACGTGGCGAGCTTTCACAGCCCAGTGTCTTCTTCTTTCCTTGCCCGATGGGCTTCTGTAGCCCGGAGCGCCTTATCGACCTGGCGAGCTTTCGCAGCCCAGTGTCTTCTTCTTTCCTTGCCCGGTGGGCTTCTGTAGCCCGGAGCGCCTTATCGACCTAGCGAGCTTTCACAGCCCAGTGTCTTCTTCTTTCCTTGCCCGGTGGGCTTCTGTAGCCCGGAGCGCCTTATCGACCTAGCGAGCTTTCACAGCCCAGTGTCTTCTTCTTTCCTTGCCCGGTGGGCTTCTGTAGCCTGGAGCGCCTTATCGATCTGACGAGCTTTCGCAGCCCAGTGTCTTCTTCTTTCTTTGGCCGGTGGGCTTCTGTAGCCCGGAGTGCCTTATCGACCTAGCGAGCTTTCGCAGCCCAGTGTCTTCTTCTTTCCTTGCCCGGTGGGCTTCTGTAGCCCGGAGCGCCTTATCGATCTGGCGAGCTTTCGCAGCCCAATGTCTTCTTCTTTCTTTGCCCGGTGGACTTCTGTAGCCCGGAGCGCCTTATCGACCTGGCGAGCTTTCGCAGCCTAGTGTCTTCTTCTTTCCTTGCCCGGTGGGCTTCTGTAGCTCGGAGCGCCTTATCGACCTGGCGAGCTTTCACAGCCTAGAGTCTTCTTCTTTCCTTGTCCGGTGGGCTTTTGCAGCCTGGAGCACCTTATCTACCTGGCGAGCTTTCGCAGCCCAGAGTCCTCCTCTTTCCTTACCCGGTGGGCTTTTGCAGCCCGGAGCACCTTAGCGACCTGGTAAGCTCTCGCAACCTAGGATCCCTTTCCTTACATTACAGGATCGCATGTAGCCAAAGGCCCGTTCTTACACGGTATGTCTCCCTCTTCACTCAATCACAAGCCTGTCGATCATCTCATGCCCTCCATGAACAAAATTTAAGTGTCTTTTATCTTTGAATGGAATTTCTTCGAACTCCCCTTCAAAGAGGGGCAGCTGTTGACACCTAAATTTTGCCCAAATCATTTAGGGTTTTGCCGCATAAAATTAGGATTCAATTTTTAACCCCTAAACTAAAAATATATTTTCATTAACATTGCATGGCGTATAGTTATTAGGTGCATTTGCTTATTTTCCATTTTTTCACTTCCAAAAATCAAAAAAATTATCATTAATTTTTTATTTTTATTTTCATTTTATTATTTATCTTTATTTAAAAAAAAAAGGGAGAGGGGGACGCGTGACCAGCATTGAATGGCACTGGTCACGCGTGCTCTTCCCCCCTCCCTGCAGCATTGACTGCTTCTGGAAAAGAAGCAGGAAACGGGCGAGGACAGAGGAGGAAGCAGAGCAGGGCGTCGAGGGCGGCGCGGCGGTCTGAGTAGATCTGCTGCTGCCTTAGCTGAAAACAGGGATGGCGGACGTCGCCGGGAAAAAAGCCGAGAGGAGGGGACTCCTCTTTCTCGCACGTTTAAAGGAGGAGGCGAAGTGCAGATCTGGGGGACCAAGAGGGAGAGTTAGAGAGATCCACCGAGAGAGAGCTGAGAGAGAGAAGAGCGAAGGAGAGCGGTCCTCGGCCGGCAACCTCCGTGCCCGAGCCTCGCCCGAAGACCCTCTGTTACGGTAGGTCCCGATCCGGGCACTCGCCGGATTCCGCTTCGATTTCGTCCAATTTGGGGTCGGTCTCCCGAGGATCTCGACTCGTAGGGGCGCGAGGCGCGCTGGTATGACTCGATCTACCGCGTATGCCCTCCGTACGCCACCACCAAGTCGAGTAGGGACTGTAGCCGCTGCCCACATTTCTGTCTATACTCTGTTTTGAGGAGGGGGTCGCCGGCCGGAGCCCGTGGCTGTCCGGCTCGCGTGAATTCCGTTCGGTGACACCCGGGGTGGGTCTTGCTTGTCTGTACATTGTGGTGTGTGAATCTCAGACGCGTTTAAGTCTCGGTCGCGCCCGAAGTCCTTTGTTTTCATCGTGCGCACCAACCATTCGACAATTTTCCCGAACTAACTCTGGGGTTTTTGCTGTGTTCTGCTGTGATTTTGGGGGGAGTCAGTCGGTCTCGGCGCACCGCCAGTCGTCACGGCGGTCCGGACGCAGCCATGAGGGAGGCGAACGGCTAGCCCTTGGTCGGGGCTTGGCTGGTTCGCATTCGAGCAAACCCCGACCGTGGAGGTCGGGGTGTGTCGCCCGACGGCTGAGCAAGGGCTCGGCCGTCAGGCCTGAAACCCCAGCCACAGAGGCTGGGGTGCGGGCGGCCGTCGCCCATGCCGGCCGGAGGGTCTCGGCCGCGGAGGCCGGGCATGCACTCCGCGTCGGTGCCGGCGGCCGGTGCTCAAGTGAATCCCTGGGCACGGTGGCGGCCGCGAGCCCGGTCGTGAGTCGGGTCGGGCGCGGCGATCCGGGTAGGGCAGCACCTGTCCCGGGCCGGGTCTACGGGTCGCGACTGGGTGGGCCGGTTTAGTGACTTATTGGGCTATGGGCTTTAGTTTAGAATTAGTTTCTTTTAGGTTTTGGGCTCTTAGGCCTTATTGGTTTTTATTATTTTTTTAATTTTTTTTTTAAAAAAGAGAAAAGCCCGAATTTCGTTTTATTTTATTTTTCCGAAAAAAAATTTCAAAAAAAATTTTTCAAAAAAAAAATTTCAAAAAAAATTTTTCAAAAAAAAAATTTCAAAAATTCCAAAAAAAAAACCAAAAAAAATTTTCGAAAAAAATTTCAAAAAAAATTCAGAAATATTTTCAGAAATTCCGAAAAATATATATATATTTTTTAAAAATTATTATTAAAAAATTATTAATTATTAATTTTTTTATTTTATTATTAATTTTTTTATTTTCAAAAAAAATCAGAAGCTTTATTTGGATGTTGAAATTAGTTTTCTCGCCCTCTTCGCATGTTTAATGCTATATTTAATCCCACGTCGCTCGGTTCACACACTTCGAGTTGCACCTTTAATTTAATTTCACGTGTGGTTAATTAGGTATGTCTAGGCTTAGATATTAATCGTTGCTTCCCTTAGGTTAGCTAAGAATGGAATTTTGAAATCCCCAAGTATCGAGAACATGTTAGGTAATGAATTGAACAAGATTAGGTACCGAAAGGGCACTAGTTAATTGATTAGTGTAACCAAGTCCCCGTACCCGTTAAATCTCTGGTTCGTAGAAGTGAAGTTCTTCTCCCGTGCTTCGCATAGGTGTTTAATCGACCTATCAAAAATCGATTAGTGGCGACTCCTAAGTTAAATTGATTTGCATGTTAACAACATAAACTCAAGTCGCGAATTGGTATAGGCTTGGGAGAGCTCGAGCTAGGTTCAGTCTAGTAATCCATTAGCCGAACCCCTTCAGGCCTCGGGGCCGTTTCGGGGAGGTCGCGACAGCGATAGCCTGGCACGGCCAGAATAAGGGGCAGCTGCGTCATCGCTGGAGCAGCAGGGTTGACAGCGGCTTGAAAGGGGAAGCTGGGGTGGTAGTGGTGAGCCGGTCTCGGTGACCGGCACTATGATGTGGCGGCAACGGTGATAGCGATGATGCGGAAGGGGAGGGGGAGGTCAGTTGGGTTATAGTGGCGAGAGAGAGAGAGCTGGGGCTGAGGAGGGGTGAGCAGACAACAACGAGGAGGCACGGTGCGACGGCTGGTGACGTAGGGCCAGTCGGCAAGCGACTGAGCAGCACCATGTGAGCTGTCGACGAGGTCGCCAGCTGGCAGTCGGAGGGGTGACGGGCGACGGTGTGGCTTAACTGGGTGGAATAGGGTGGCGGTGGCTGGGTTGGGGCAACGATCGGGCGACAAGCAGGATGAACGGCGCAACAGCGGTGCAGGATAGATAGCGTGGTGGCGGTTGGGTGTGACAATGAGCAACTAGTGAGTAGCATCAACAGTCGGGGGTTGGAAGGAAAACCAGAGAAGAAGAAGAAGAAGAAGAAGAAGAAGAAGAAGATAGGAAGAAGAAAAGAAAAGGAGGAGAGAAAGGGGACAGGTCTGCATGGGCATGCGGGGACAACGTGGGTGAGGGGACATGAGCGGGAATGGGTGGCACACGGTAGAGGAGAGACAGAGAGAGAGAGAGAGGGGACAAAAGTCAATTTTTGTCCTCGAGTGTAATCCAATAGTCACGATTCGAATTCGAAAATAATCTAACGGTCCACGAAAATCTTAATTAATAATTAGGAAAAATGACCAAAAGAAATCAAATAAAGCACACTACGAGGGAAGTCTACTAGTCCAAATCAGCACCTGGTCAAAATTTCACTTTTCACATATCTCGGGCAATATCGAGGCTAGCCACAATAATATCGACACCGTCTAATTAAATTCATCCCGGAACTCCAAGAAACTCGATACTAAAGTTTGAGCTCTAAATAATGGTCAAATTCGATCGTGTGTAATTTTAGCAAAATCTATAATTTAAAAATAATAACCTTAGAGTAATCAGTTCCGGGTGAGATTTTGTTATAGGCACACTGACGAAATACACGTTTTATAAATCCCAAAAATGGGTCGAAATTCGGAATGTCACAGTATACCTAGCATCGTGTATTGACCACAAATACCATGTCTTTTAAGGAATTTAGCAAATGGACCTGGACATTGTCCTGATTCATCATACTTTCCATAATATTCACCATCTCTGTCCAACCTTTCTATTTTCATCTTTTTATCTAATTGCCTCTTAACTTCTTTAATATACACCTCAAGTGCATTTACTAATTGAGATTTCTCATGCAATAGATAAATGTAACTGTAACGTGAAAAATCATCAATAAATGTGATAAAATAGCTTTCTCTACTAAAAGATAGAACATCAAAAGGACCACATATATTAGTGTATATAATTTCAAAAAGCTCTGTGCTTCTTGTGGCGCATTTCTTAGTGCGTTTTATTTATTTACCTTTAATACAATCAATACACACTCCAAGATCAGTAAAATCTAAATTTAGAAGAATTTCATTCTTCACTAATCTTTGCATTCTTACTTTGGATATATGACCCAAATGTTTATGCCACAAGTAAGTAGAATTCTCATCAACTAAATTGCATTTAGTACCAACATTATAATGCAAGGTCATTAAGGTCGAACAAAAGTATTATCAAGTTTAAACTTATAGAGACCATCACATAAAATTCTAGTTCCAATAAGATTATTATTCTTAAATAAACTGAAAGATCCACAACCAAACTTAAAAGAGAATCTTGCTACATCAAGTTTTGGCAAAGAAACTAAATTGTGAGGAAATGTAGGTAAATAAAGGGTTTGAAACAGATCAAAATAATGCTCAGTATCTAAGATCAAATAATAAGCGCCAATGCCTTCAATTGAAACTTTGTTTCTATTCCCCGTGAACACATAATTCTCATTTGGCTTTATGGTTTGGATCGAAAGAAATTGTGACATCCCGAATTTCGGCTCATTTTTGGGATTTATAAAACACGTAATTTGTCAATGTGCTTATAGTAAAATCTCGCTCGGGAACTGATCACTCCTGATTATCATTTTAAATTAGAGATTTCGCTAGAATCGCACTCGATCGAATTTGACTGTTATTTAGACCCCAAACTTGGCAGTCGATTTTCGGGAGTTTCAAGACGAAATAAATTGGACGGTGTCAATATTATTATGGCCAGCGTCGAAATTGTCAGGGATGATGAGAAAGTGGATTTTTGACTGGGTACGAATTTGGACTGGTAGACCTCCCTCGTAGTGTGGTTTGGGTTATTTTATTTTGGCCGTATGCCCTAGAATATTGTTGGGAGTTATCGTGGATTATTAGGCCTTTTTTCGAATTTAAATCGGGACCGATAAATCGATCTTTGGTTTAAACCGTGTCCTTTGGTTCGCGCTTAAAATTTGAATTTGCTCTTTTTCCTCTCTATTCTCTCTCCTCTCTCTCCTCGGCCAGTTCTTCCCCCCATGCGCACGTTACCCCCTTTCTCTCTCTTCCTTTTTCTCTCTCTCTCTCTCTCTCTCTCTCTCTCCTCTTTTTCCCTCCCTCTGCTGCACGTCACCTCCCCCGCTCCCTCCCCATGCATGCGTCCCCTCCTGCATGCCTACCCCCTATCCCCCTCTCTCTCTCTCTCTCTCTCTCCTCTCTTCTCTCTCTCCTCCTCCTCCTTCTTTTCCTTTTGGTTCGCGTTCGTCCTCCCCCGCGTCTGGTTCTGCCCTGCCCGTCCCGAGCTCGTCACCGCCCGAGCCCTTCGTGTCGCTGTGCCGCCACGCCGCCGTCGCCAGCAGCACCGCCGCCGTCGCGCCGCCGCCCCGGCTGCCCCTTCCTTCTCCCCCCTCGCGCGCGCGACAGCGAGCTGGTCGCCGCTGCTCGCCGCGCCCGGAGCCAGCCCAGCCCGCCGGCGCGTCGTCCGGCCGCCACCTCCGCCCCGTCACCGTCGCCGCCGCCCTCTGCAGCCGCCACCACCTCCCCCCTTCCTCTCCCTTCCTCGGCCGCCTCCGTGTCAGCCTTGCCCGAGCCCGAGCCAGTGAGCTCGTCGCCCGCCGGTCGGCTCGTCCGAGCTGCGCGTTGCTGCTGCCCGCCGTTGCGTGCCGCCCCGCCGACCAGCCCTTCGCCTCAGCCCGACCATCGCCCCGCCTGTCTCCCCCAAAAACAGCCGGCAAGCCCTCCCCTTCTTCCTCCGTTCTCTCTCGGTCCCTGCTCCGTTTGTCGCCGCCGTGAGTCACCGCTCACAGTGCCGGAGCTGTTGCTGTTCCGGCGACGCTGCTGCTTCCGTTCTATCCAGCCAGCCGCCTGCCCCGCCGTTCCCGCTTCTGTTCATTTCCGGCCATCACTGTTCACTTCCGGCGAGCACTGTTCACCGCCGGTCACTGTTCATCCGGCGAGCACTGTTCACCCGAGCTCGTTACTATTCATCCGGCCCATTTTAAGCGTAGGACACATGGTGAGTTTGACCCTAAATCCTAATTAGGCTAATTTACATTTCTAGACGAGTTTAGGGGTTAAATTAGGGTAATTTATGGGTTATCGTGCAAAGGATGGTAGGGGTTGATGTCGCGGCTTATTTGATGAATTATAGTGACCGTTTGATGAGGTTTCGCGGCTGTGTAAGTGCCAAGAGATGGCTGGTCAAGTTTGGAATGGAATAGCCCAAGTTCGGGGAAGTTTGGGTCTAGAATGCAGACTCTAGTGTGCGCCCTAAATGGGCATTATGGTGGTTGATTAAAATGGTATCTTGGGGAGTCTAATGGGACATTTTGAGGTTATTAAATGGTCCGGCATGATCGATTTAGTGGCTGTCTATATCGGTTTGAATCGGTCAAGGCGTGATCAATTTGGGGGTTAGTTTGTGGAGGCTATTAAGAGCGGAGGTTGTGGCCTATTTGGTGGCTTAGCGTAATTTTTATTTGGGGTATATTGATCCGTATAGTGCTATAAGGTGGCTATGCATGGGCGCTTTAAATTGGTCGAAAATGTGAATGTGACGGATGTAAATTAAAGATCGAGTGGGGGCTATTCTCGCGGTGAATTTTTGTAGCTGTTTTAGTGGCTGTTCTATGGGCTTAGCGTGATAAATTAATGAAGGTTTAGTGGCCCGATAGGTATCGTTCAATGGCTGAATAGATTGGGTTAGAATGGCCTGGGTTCGGAGTAAGTTCGGGTATCAAGTGTGGATCTTAGTGCACGCGTTACTAGTTCTTGTGAGGGCTGATCCAAGTGAAGTTTTGGGGAGTTTAATGGAGCATTTTGAAGATGATTAATGGCCTAGACATTGCGGTATAGTGGCTGGACACAACGGGATTTGATTTAGGCGAGGCGTGATCAAATTGGGGTTTAATTGTGCAATTATAAGGAATGATCGCATTGATCAATTGACTAGCTAAATGAGCTCTGTTTGTGATTGATCTATGATGCTATGTCGCACGTCTAGCGGGACTAGAAATGGAATAACTTGGCGGGCCTCAAATGCACGAATTCTTGATGACTCGATTGTGTGATTATGTGCATGGATTGTATGTCAAGTTTGTGCCATGGCTGATTTAAATTGATTATCGGATTGGGCATGTTGATTTATGAAATTGAACAAGTGGTGTGGTGATATTACATGCTTTTTGTGAAGTGCGTGAATGCCCAAGTGTGATTATTGCAGCTATGAGTGTGCATCTCAAGCATTGACATGGCATGAGCATGTACGAGCGTGCGTTACTGCATTGTTGAGGCATGACATGAGTGCAAACATGATGCACGTACCTTATGTGAATAAACCGTGGCCTTCGGGTCGGGTCTTCGGGTCGAGATAAACCGTGACCTTCGGGTCGAGATAAACGGTGGCCTTCGGGTCGGGATAAACCGTGGCCTTCGGGTCGGGCCTTCGATTCGGGATAAACCGTGGCCTTCGGGTCAGAATTATTTGATTTATTCCTGATAATGACAATTGTGTGCCGAGATGGTTTCTTAAGTACTTGTACAACAGTTTGCACGTGATTATTATTGATAAAATGCCTAACCTGCAGGGCTGTGATATAAATGATTTGGGCTGTGAGCCTATGATTTTATGGTGATTTAATGATACACTGCTTAGCGTGTTTAATTAACCTGTCAGGAGGTGCATGTTAGCCTAGTTTAGGTTTAGGGAATTACTCACTGAGATTTATTCTCACGGTTATTGAAAACCGATTTTTCAGACCCCCAACCCTGAAGGATGGCAGGTGCACTGAAACGTTTTGGGAGGAGCCCCGGCTAGATATAGTGCTTGATTGCCGAGCCATGTACCCGCTTTTGATTTTTGGGTGTGGGCTGTATACGAATATTGTATATGTTTCCCGATATCAAAGTAAGTGTATAATTATCCGTGCTGGTTGTTGTATGGCTATCCTTGGTTGAGTGTATTTTAATGTACGGGTGGTTTTAATTACTTCCGCATGTGCTTTAAATCTCTATGTTTGGGTTCGGGTCGCCGACGCGTCCTGGGACGTCGCACTTGTAATCGACTTGAAAGGGATGATCGCGCGTCGTAGGGTTCGGGGCGTGACAGAAATCTTTACTTCGTATTTGAAACATGAGTGATGGCACTAGAATCAATCCACCAAGTATTATGAGGAACTTTAGTAAAGTTTGATTTAAAACAAACTAAAGCACAAAACTTACCTTTCTTTTCAAACCAAGCTTACTCTTTGGGCAATCTTTCTTGAAGTGTCCAATTTTATTACAAAATTGACACTTAATAAGATTGTGTTTCTTCTTGTGGATTTTAGAAGATTTAGAAGAGTCATTCAGGTTGTGTAGACCTTTCTTCTTGCTCCTTCCACCTTTCCTTTTGAAATTCTTTTTAACTTCTTGATGACTTAAGAGATGAACAAAATGAGCCTTTTGATTCTTTATCCTTGTCTCCTATTGAACAAGCACATTAGCCAATACATTTACATTCCACTTGTCCTTTATAGCGTTGTAATTCATTTAAAATGGCTCATATTGTTCATGAGGCAATAAATTAAGTATGAAGTGTACTAAAAAGGACTTATCCGCATTCATTCTTAAAGTCCTTAATTTTGTTGCTAAGTTTGTCATCTCAAGTACATGTTCATACATAGTATGTGAACCATCATATTTCATGGTGGTCAAAATACTCATCAACATACTAGCAAATGACTTGTCAACAGTTTGAGAACACTCTTCCACAAATTTCATAAATTCCTTAGCACGATCAGTTTTAGGAAGATTGGTCTTTAAGTTTGTTTGCAACTGTCATTTGCATAAACATTAAGCTTAATTTGTTTGATCTTTCACAAGTTTTATGGAAAGACTTTTCATTATCACTGCTCTTATTAGTATTAGTAGTCGATTTCTCAACTTGAATTGCTAAATCAAGATCCAAGATGCCTAGGTGAAGCCGGACTTGTTCACTCTAATTAGGAAAATTCATTTCATTGAGCAAAGGAGCAAACAAAGCACGTGAATGAAGAGAAATAGGTATAGATACTACAAATATGCAAGAATATACTCATACATTTTAATGTTTTGAGAATATCACATAATCAGATTCAAATTAAACAATAAATGTACATCATAATTCTCCTTTGGGTGATCTTACGATATACAAACATACAATAAATCATAATGATGCTAATAACTTTTATTTTGTAATTATAAATACACCTCATTAAAATTTATTTGATATCTTTAAATATACAAACAAATCTAACAAGACATATTAATTACCAACTATTATGTTCATGAATTATAAGAAATTGATCAACCTTTGGGTGAATCCCTAAGTTCTTATAATAAATGAACTTCAATATACCCATGACATTAATAAGGATTTGTAATATATCAATTTCAATCATTGCATCAATTAATTATGGGTAATTGAATGAAATATTATACAGTTTCAAAAATTCAAGATACCTTAAGGTTCAGTCACTTTGGTGACTAACAAACTATTCATAATTGAATTTCTTAAAATTGTAAACCACTCTAATTGTTTCATGCATAAACATTCACCAAATTGCATCTAAGGGCAAAACAGTAAATAAATCGATCAAGGGTAGAATCGAAAAAACACGCAGGGAAGGTCAATTGCTGTGTGGGCCCGTGGATCCACGAACCCGTAACTGTCCCAAGGCGCTTGGACTCCATGTGCTCCGTTGTTGGCCACGGGTACACACACATGGATTCCACGCACCTTCTTCCTCCTTGTGCTCGTTTGTCCTTTTCTCGTCTCCCCGGCACCTTCCACCACCTTGGTCTCCTCTGACAACCCATTATCGACCAAATTAATGTGAGGTTTTTAGAGATCGTGCCAGCACGATTACACAGGTCCTAGTTTCGTCAAATTTTATCCATAAACCATACATATTTCAATAATCGAAAAAATCATGAGATTCTAAACCACGCTCTGATATCAATATAAACAAAAAGCGTATTCCTTTTATGTGGAAAAGTTCTGAAATCCAAAATCTTAGATCTTCATGATTTTCACAATAAGAGGGATGAAGAAATACCTTTATCCATAGCATTGCCCTTTAAAGATAATTGTTGCAAAAACAGAAGAAAAGTAGAAATTTGATTTCTCTCCCTTAATCCACTTTTCTCTTGAACATATTTTATTTGATGGAGGATAGAAATCCCCTATTTGTTCTCACGCGGGTGGAGAGAAGATTAGACTCTATTTATATATACTATCAACAGGTGCCTTCCATCAAAGCACATTTCATTTCGTAAGACTTGCACCTCTTCGTAGCCAATATGGTTATTTATAGCATTTAAATAATTATTAAACTATTAATTAATAACATCATGTGGGTCATAATTATTCTTACATCGCTTTCCTTGAAAGGAGTAGGAGCCAACAAGTTGTTGTCTTTAGACGGCAACAGAGTTTGTTAATCTCTTTATGATTTTGGGTTCCATTCTTATTGGATGCGTTTCGGGAGTAAATCTTGAAAGCATCAGACCGGTCGATGTGAGGTAGTGCCGTTGAGATTGCTTGAAAAGGTGGATTAAGTGAGGTACATGAAAATTGGCCCAAGCAACAACTCACCGATAAACGAAAATAGGAGGGCACGATAGGAGTCGAACCTCAAGTAAAAGTATTCCTTTTCGTTTGGATTATTTTAATAGATTTCGAACACAAATGATGTTTAATGAAAGAGCAATATTAGATTTACTAGTTTACAAAATTGACTTATAAAATAATGTGTTAGACTAAGAGCGGCTCTTTAAACAATTGAGTCATATTCAAGAACAAATAACAGACTGACCCATCATTCAACATAACAATCTTATAAACCAGTAATAAGTCTTGCATTTTTCTCTAAGAAAATTCATTGTGGATCTAGAAACAATAAATTTAGCGTAATTATTAAAAACACATGGAATACAATAATCGCTACAGCACATTCCGATATATCAAAGTATCAGTCCCAGCAACCCTTGAACGGACATAACCGCCCTCTCTCTCTCTTCCCAAGTAAGATAATGGATGGTCAATTTATAACTACTTGCAGGAACAGAACATGGACCAAAATTTGTGAATTCTACACGGATACGAGACTATATTACATTGTTGACCGGACCTTTCTACCTCTAACTTGAGGAATGTGTGGTTTGTAATGTTAAGACAAGCTCCAAGCAGTGCCACCTTTCATGTTAAATTTCTTCAACCTCCCAAAGAACATGACTATTATCAGAATGAACTTGCCTTTGTTGCTCCAATTTCCTACGAATCCATATGCAGCGTCCCTGCACGGGCTGTCTGTGTTTAGCCACTTTTTGCAGCTATAGCCAATCGAAAATCCGACATTGCCGTAGGCACTGCAATTGGTTCAGTAATGAACACCGTTAAAATCTTTTGGAATTTAATACATACACAAGAACAGAATCTCGAAACAAAACAAGAATGATTGCAATGTGCCTTATAGTTTCTATCGTGATGTTCAAGACATTGAAGTTGAACGGGTCGTTCTTCAAATTCTCTCTCTCGGTGATGCAGATGAGAATGATGAAGATCACTAAATATGACAACTGCGAAAACATCAAGCATGTCAACAAGCCCCTCCTAGGCTCATCTCTTTGAGTTTTTGGTGCCATCTCGCCATTTCTTACTGGAAGAAATGAGGCATGTGATGGAAGATACCTGTAAAAACACAATGGTTGTCAGAAACGGGTCGAGTCACTCTTAAGTTTGAAAGTTCTTTTCCCTTTGAAAAAAGGCGGTCGCAGAGAAACAAGTCAAGCTTGTGCATGTTTTCTGGTTGTTGCATTGACGACATTCGACAGTTATGGTCTGTATATGTGCTTCTAGTTTTATCTTCCGTGTTTCTTCTGTCTCTACTATACATAAGAAAACACACAAGGCTGATTGTACACAAATGGCGACAACAAAGCTGGAATGAATATGGGGCGCGGTTCTGAGGAACAAATGGCAAGAACATTGAATGTGGATAAAGAGAGTTTAGTGCGGCTCCGAGGAACAAATGCAAGAACAAGCTGGAATATATATGACAAGAAAAAGCTTTAATGAGCTGACTAGTCGAAGGCCAATTCTTTTCTATTCCTTTCTTTAAAAAAGTGAAGTTGAAGATCGCTCCTCTAAAAGTACGGAGGTGACTCCATTGCCCACACTTGAAGAAATTGCGCAAGAACATCTATACACCAAAACAATCCTGGTTTTAATAAGCCGCCATAAATCATGACTATCACCCCAACATAAATAGAATATGATCTATAACTTGTAACCCACAATTAACGAAACCGGTAGGAATGATGGAAAATATGCCCTAACAAATGATCTTCCAGGGACTCTGTTTTTCTTCAACCTAGTCATTGATTGATGGTCACATTCTCTCATACTCACATTTAACTTTAAAGACACAATTCAAAAAAATTAAAATAAAAAAAGAAAATGAAAGATGTAGAAAAATCAAGTTTTATGTCTCTTTCTCCCTCGTCATTTCTCTCTCATGGGTCTAAATCACGAGCCCTGCCCATGGCTGCCATCGCTGTAGACACGAGAGCTTCGGAGCTAGACTCATGACCACGTCCTCGGAAACCTTAGACCCTTGCACTTGAACGAGAAACCTCGGGGTTTAGAAGCCTAGAGTGCTATTCTTGGGATCTTGAGGCTGATCTCAGGACGGTAGCACAGGCCCGAGACTTCGACACCTAGACTCTACACCCCCGGGGCTAGAGCTGGGATCCTGAAGTTTGGACCCAGACATTAGGGACCAGGTCCAAGACTTCAACGGCTGGATGCAGCTTCGACCTTTGCACATGGGACGTCGATCCCTGACCCCTAAGATGCTAATCCCCCACATCCAAAACACCCATGCCCAGATATAGTAAACTGACCCACAGACTTGAGATTCGAGGGGCCAGAACCGCAACCTTGAGACCGACTCACCCGAAATCCAGTCGGATCTCATGACCTCTTGTCGACTGACCCGGGATCCCGGATCTTGTATTCTTGGGTTTGGGTGCCAAGAATGAGGTTCAGCCCCCATGACCTTGGTTGTGAGTTCCAGGATCCAGGGTCCTGCCCTTGGTTTCTTGGGTCCAAGCATTGGGTTCCTAAGTCTGACCCCTGAGATCTCAGTATCAACCACGAGGTTTAGAGCTTGTGCATGTGGTTCCAAGGTCTGGGCCTTGTTGTCTCGAGTCTGGATGCCCAGGTCTCGAGTCTCATCCCGATTATCTTGGTTCCCAACGATCTTGGTTCAGGTGGCCGGGTTTTTGAGATAGAGGCGCTCAAGGTCTCAAGACCATGGTCTCGAGGTCATGTACCAGATTAGACTCGAGTCGGTTTCTCAAAAACGTTCGCTTAGGTTTTCCAAGAACAGCTATCAAAAACCAACTTCTCATTCACTTTAAAAGCACAATGAAACACAGAAAAACAAAACCATTTTCTTTAAAGAGTATCTTATTATGAAAACCACCCTCCTCCAATGTCCACTTTCCAGAAAACAGACGACACATATCATGTGCCCTTGGAGAAGAAAACCGAGTTTTGAATTCGATATTGGGATTTAAATGCAGATGGTGGTCCAGTTGCAGGAAAAAAGAGTAAGAATATAATATCGCACAAACCAAAAAGATCAATAAAGTCATGTTAGCATGATGCGAATTCGTTACTAGGGTTGCCACCACCCGCTAACCTGATAAGTTGATTTGCTATTCAATAAAGTGGATGCCTAACATGTGGATCTGTTTGAGTTTTAGACTTATAGTAATCCTGAAGCCGAAATATTTTTGGAAGAAAGCAAGGTAATATAGAGATGTGATGAATATGGGGTCGAGAGACTTCTTCAAAGCTCAGAATAAAGAAACTTTTGTTCCCACTAGGAAGATTGTCAAAAGTATCCATCAGTGGACGCAAATGTTGTATCCACTTAGTGTGTTTTAATTGAGATAAATTCGTGAAATCTCGACACTGTCTCTTTAATATTGAGCGATAATTGTGGATAGTAAAAATCTAATGACACGTGTCATCATCATACGAAAATATGATGAACTTAAAAGGGTTTGCAAACTAATTCAATTATAGAAGTAGACAAGAAAAGAATGAAACATCAGCTCATGCCTTTCCTCTGTTCTGTGCTTTACGAAGTTTCATGAAATCCCATTGGGGCAGGGTACACGAAACTATACTTATTTTTTTTCAGAATTCTACTGGGGCATTAAGGTTAGTAGAGATAGTTTTGAGGTTTGCAACCCGAGAGGGGACCTTTCATGACATGCGAAGGAAATTTTTTTAAAAAGTCCCCAGTTTAGTCACCAGACTATGAACACGTAATTGTTAAAAATAAAGTCAACGGAAAGTCAAAAAGTCAGAAAATTTAAAGACTAAAGTCCGAGCCGCAAAATCAGTCAAGAAGGGACTCTAGAAATTAATATTGGATGAAAGTGAAACAATTTACTCATTTCTTCAATTTACTCATTTCTAGGAAGCAAATTTAATAAAGCACATGACACTGTATAATCTAGTATTAACCCGTATTTTATAAGTTCAACTGATTAAGCCTTTTTAATGTAAATATCTTAATTTAATCTAGGTCATTGACTAACGTGATAAAATAGAAAAATGTTTATTCATAAACATACACCGTCTAATTTAAAAAGATAAAATTCAATACTAAAGTGGATTTATGAAATCGAAATATTAATTATTTTGTTATGGTTAAGAGTTAATTTAGTATTGAATATTATCTAAATATTTAATTTGTGTTTGCATTATTTACCATGCGAATTCGGCAGGGAATAGGATTTTATGTGCGCACATGCACGCGAGGACGTGTGAGAACGAGAGAGAGAGGCTTACATCATCAGGACAAAGAGCACCAAAATTGCCGGAGAAATGATGGAGAGATCGAAGACGGACTCGCCTGCGTGTCTGGTGTTCACCGCCTCAAACAGAGCCCCCACAAGCTTCTCGTACGGGCTCAGGCCCTCCATGGACGGTGAGCCCCACTCCATGCAGCACAGCGCCACGAACTGCACCAACACGAACTTCCACACGGTCAAGGCCAAGCAAAGGCAGTGAAAGCCCGGGAGCAAGTGCGCGTACCCCATCTCCCAGGAATTCCTCAGCATGTAGTCAAACTCGGCCCGCCCGGTTACCCGCTCAAGGAGCCAGAGTGCCACCCTGAGACACGGGGGGTAGAGCGTGTTCCCGAGGAGGACCTGTGGAAGGAGTAGCCACAGGAGGCCCGGGTGCTGCTTGAAGGCCAACATGTTCTCGTTCATGGGGACAAAGCCGCAGTTGGCGAACGTTGACACAGTCATGAACACGGAGAACATCTGCACAGCGAGGCCTTTGTCCCAAAGGACTTTCTTCGCGGTCGGAACGAGGCTAATGTACACAAAAAGCAAAGTTGAGCCGGCTGCGTGGACTATGATGAGGTAACCTAGGACTACGTAGCTCAGGTACTTGGCTGCCCTGTACTTGACGAGTCCATCGCCACATGGGGCTGGCTTCAACGGCGTCCCTTTCATTTCGGGATCAGATTCGAAGGTATCGGTCTCATTGACCTGGTAGAGAGGAGGAGGTTTGAGTTCAATGTTCTTGTCGGAGTGGCCAGAAGTGGCGGAATTCACCTTGTGACGATCATGTCCGGCAAATCTGTACCTTGAGAGATGAAGCCCGACCATGGAAGTGAAGACCTCCCCGCCAAAGAGCATAAGGAGGGTCATGATGACGAGCTGGGAGTGGGAGAAGGCCTCCATTTCCACGGTGGACATGCTCGAGACCGTGGTGGCGGAGACGGAGGTGAAGAACACATCGAGGTCACGAGGCTTGTAGGAGGATGATTTAGGCTCGCAGAGCTTTAGTGCCCAATAGCCGACCGCGGAGACAAGGACGAAGTAAGCTAGTTGAGTCCAGAAAGAGTTGGCTCGGCGCGACAATTTGCGGAGGAGGGAAGATGCCACAGGGTGGCAAGAGTGGAGGAGGCAAGAGAGATTTTGAATGCTCGGCAGGTTGGGCTCCAACCTGTTACCAAAACATGAAAGCTTCCTCATCCTTTTGAGATTTTCTATTTAGAAGGGGAGATTTTAGTGCCCATTTTAGATGTAGGTAGAGCATGGTTTTATAGTCGCGACTCGTTCCCTGTAGTTCAGGGTCAGGTGGACGCACTGACAATGGGCCCTAAGTGAAACCCATCAGACATCAGATCAGCAATTCATGTCATTCATGTCGTGCCATAACCATGTCTTTGTGTAAGTTACACGCATGACACGCATGTTTAATAAATTTTAAATTTGAAATGTGAATAAATGTGTCTAAATGTATCTCAATGTGTCTTCTTAACACAATTAACACGGTAAGTTGTATAAGCATGCCATGCCGTAAGCAGGTTAAAAAGGTAAATCCACACACGATACATTTTTTATTTGTGCACAAACAAATTGACCCATTCATGGATTGAAGGCAATCAGGCTTGACATGATATATTTAGTTACGTATAGGCCCATGCAGTGTAATTAGGTCGTGTTGGAAATTGTTAGAGAAGTGATTTAGTTTACTAAGCTATGTCAATCTTATATGGCAAAATATTGGTATTTACGGTAGTCCCTACTCTGAACAAGCAAATTTTTGTAGTTTTCTCTGCTGTAGTTGGCTCTGTTCATAATGTGATTTATCAAAGGGTTGTGTTTTTCCTCATCCCCAATTAGAAGACCTTTGATAGATGGTTACAAATATAAAGATATCATCTGCCTACAAACTTAACTAAATAATAATAAAGTAGCATATTTTGCTCAATTCTAGGTTGGAAGAAACTTCTTCAACTATGTCTCCAATTGGTGAATTACGAACAGGTATATCGCATGCATGCAATCTTAACTAGAAGTAAAAATGGATAATGTCCATAGTGTGTAATCTACCAATCAAAAGAATAGTTGAAAGAAATTTTTTCTAATCCGACATGAAGGAAAATACAGCCTAAAAGTACATTTCAGTGACGTCCATGTGTCTTCTAATCCACCGATCAAAAAAATTGTTATTGGAACTATATGGCCCTTTATAGAATAAGTCTATCACACATTTTTTCCCATATGATAGTTCGACCGCTTTGATCCACATGAAGAACCAAGTTTAGGAAAAATTTTCACTTCTTACGTGGTGGTTTATGTTTTCAAAAGAGCCATGTTCAACTTCATTCCATAACAACCCACCACTTCTGCTCCTATTGGTAGGATCACTGGGATTTTATAGCCATCCACCAAAATTTTATGACTTCACCACTTATCATTCTGCTCTATTTCCTATACAGGACTATACATGTGACATTCCGAATTTTGGCACATTTTTAGGATTTATGAAACGTGTAATTCGTCAGTGCGCTTATAATAGAATCTCGCCCGGGAATTGATCACTCTTGGGTTTTTGTTTTTAAAATAGAGATTTTGCTAGAATCGCACTTGATCGAATTTGGCCGTTATTTATACCCCAAACTTGGCAGTCAATTTTTGGAAGTTTCGGGACAAAATAAATTGTACGGTGTCGATATTATTGTGGCCAGTGTTGGTATTGACAGAAATATGTGAAAAGTGGATTTTTGATCGGGTGCGAATTTGGACTAGTAGACCTCCCTCGTAATGTGTTTTGAGTTATTTTATTTTGGCCATTTTTCTTATAATATTATTTAGGATTATTGTGAATCATTAGATCGATTTTTTTAGTTTGAAGTGTGTCCGTTGGATCGCACTCAAGTGCATGGACTTTCTTCTCTCTCTCTCTCTCTCTCTCTCTCTCTCTCTCTCCACTCTGTCGTGTTGCCCCTGCCCGTGCACGTCCCCTCCCCCTCTGCCCCATGCAAACGTCTTTTCTCTCTCTCTCTTCTCTCTCCCTTTTCCCTTTTCTTATTCTCCTTCTTTCTTCCTCCCTCGGCTTGATTGGTTCTGCTTCTGTTCTGCCCGCCCGACCAGTCGTCGCCGACTTCCTCGCGCTGCCATAGCCCGACCGAGCTGCACTGTCACTCGCCAGCCACTTGCAGTCCCGTCGGCCGCCGCCGTCATCTGGTCACTCCCCTCCCTCCCTTGACTCCCGTCCACCTCCGTAGCTCCTTCCCGCCTTCGCAGCTGCCGCTCGATCGCCCTCCGCTCGACGCCGCCCCACCAGCCACCGACACTGCTGTCCTCCTCGCTCCGTTGTCGCGCCGCTGCATCACCCGGCAGCTTCGCTCGACGCTGCCTTCCTCCCCTCCCGAGCGAGCAAGCTCGGCTCGCCGCCACTTGCCCCCGCGTTCGGCAAGTCCCAACCGCTGTCCAGTCGTCCAGCCGACTCCCCAACATCGCCCCAATGCCTGAGCGTCGCCGTCGCCGCCGCCGGTTCGCGCCCCCTTAGCCTCCATCTCCCTTTCCCTCTTGCCTCGCCACCTCGGCCGGCCTACACCTCTCATTCAGCTCGTCGCCGCCGCTTCGCCGTCGCAATTGCCCGATGTCATCGCCGCACCGTGCTGCTCCATCGCCGCCACGTCGCCATCACAACTGCCTACTGTCGTCATCGCGTCGTGCCGCTGCATCGCCACCGTGCCGCCGTCACTGCCTCGGCCAGCCAGCCTAGCCGTGCCTGTGCCCGCGCCCATTGCTATGCCCGAGAATTTTGCCCGTGGCCGACCGCCGTGCCCGCGCGTGTGCCAAGTCCACTCTATTCACCCGAGCTATTTTAGGCTCGAGCTGACTTTTCCCAAGCCAAAACTTAGTAAATGACTTCTAAACCGTACCTAGTATTCTGGGTATTTTATAGACTTGTCTCAAGTTTAGAATGGCAAGGGCGTGTTTTAATTTAATTATATTATGATATAACTGTGCTATTTGAGTTGGATAAAATAATATGCTTGATTTGGGTGATCGTGCGTGGCCGACTTGAACGTCGGATTTGTGGATTGAGGTGGCGAATTGTGAATTTGGACTGAGTTGTGAATATAGGTTGTTTGATGCAATTTGTGTGAAATTGATCGAATTGAGTGGCGTATGCTTGCCTGTCGATTTTAAGCCTGGATTGATCAGAGGGCTACAGGCTTGGGATGTGTTGACGGCAGTCTGTGTGAAGGCATGAATGGCCGATGTGCCAATTGGATGCGAGCTTGAGACGTGTTGATGATGGCCTGTTAAAGGTGTGCTGGACCGAGACTTGTTTATGTCGGTCATTGGAATTGCTTGAATAGTGTCGCTTGGGACGTGTTGATGGCTGCCACTAGAATTGATTGAATGGTATGGCTTGGGATGTGATGACGGCGGCCATTGGAATTGATCGAAATGTGTGGCTTGTGTGCCTATGAGACCGGACTTGAGAGGTGTTGACGGTGGTCTGTGAGAGGAAAGTTGGTTGGACACGTATGTACGGTGTGACTGATTGGATTGGCTAAATGTACGTGTGGTTGCTTGGTCGGATTGGTTGAATGCGAATGGGAGTGTGTATGTCGGGTGATTATGATATAGTGGTGAACTATTCTTGCATTATCATGTTTGGACTAATATGCAAGGTTGGCTCGTGATTCGAGGCGAGGTAAGCTTGTCGTGTGAAATTGGTTGTGTTGTCTAGTAATTCGCATGTTAGACTTGTCTGGGTACGAATTAGCCTAGGTGAGGTATAGGGTGTTGCTTATTAAGATTTGTTCTCACGGTTATTATATAACCATTTTCAGATCCCCGCCCCTAAGCATGGCGCCACCTAAGAGTTTTGGGGTCCCCATGCATATGGTGCATGAGGATAACGAGTACCCGGGTCTGAACCTGGGTGAGGCATATATTAGGTATTGTACTTATGTTTGGGTAGATGTAGGACGAGACGAGTTGGAGCGCCATGACTACTTGGCGTGGACCCATAGGGTCGGGTTGGTGAACTCTGGGCTAATCCGAGGTTTTGAAGGGTTGCAACACGCCAATGAGAATGCGGTCAATTGGGAGCCTTGGGACAAGTTCGCTCCCGACGGCGAGGTGCCAAATCCCAACAGTCCACCGGTGAACACTGGTCCAGTACCAGCACCTGTCCCTAAGCTACCACTGGAACCCAAGCCCGAGCCCGAAGAGGAGCCCATGGCGGTCGAGCAGGGAGAGGAGGAGGAGAACCCGATCAAGATTGACTCGGACTCAAAGTCAGAATTCTCAGGGTCCGATTCGGATTGGGCAACGTAGGGACGTTTAGGAGTAGGGCCAGCAAGCCTTTTTAGTAGAGTCCCTTTTTGTGCTGTTAGTAGTCTACCCAGCCACCTGTTCCTTTTTGATGACGAAGATGGATTTAACCCTAGTGGCCTAATGTATGAATGTTGTAAATTCAAGTTAATGTTATGTGTTTATTAAATTACGTTTGTTTTCCCTTTGTCATATTTTATTGTCTGGGTTGTTTTATTTCGTTTCCGCTTGTGTAGTTCATTTGGGTCAACAACGCGTCCTGGGACGTCGCGTTCATTACGACAGTCGAAGGGGGTGTCACGAGCCCATTGGAGTTCGGGGCATAACAATACATGCTACGATAAAGAACATACTATTCTTTATCATCTGCTTGTCTTCCATGCTTTTTGTTAGTTGTCGATGCTAAAAAAGAACATACTACCTTTCTTGAAGGTAGAAGTTCTCAAGTGTGGCGATACGTTGTGAAAGAAGAGCTAGAAGCACTCGATAAAAATCACACTTGGTTATTGTTACCTTATCCGAAGCAAAGCATTTCATTGGCTATAGATGGGTGTCTAAAATTAAATAGAAGAATTATGGTTCCTTTGAGTGTCACAAGGCAAGACTTATTGCCAAGGGCTACACTCAAACATATGGTGAAGACTACAAAGAAATGTTGCATCCTGTAGTAAAAATGAACGCAGTGAGAGTATTAATGCACATATTAGTAAATTGTGATTGGCCACTCTTTCAAATGGATGTTAAAAACATGTTCTTACAAGGTGAATTGGAAGAAGTTTATATGAACATTCCTCCTGGACATCTTTCTGAAAATCAACCCAATGCAGTATGCAAGCTTAATAAAGCCAGCTATGGTCTCAAATACTCGCCACATGCTTGGTATAGAAAATTAAATTTCGCTCTTGAAAGTGTGGGTTTCAAAAAGTATGATTCGGTTTCCTCCTTGCTTGTGAACCAAATGCCAAAGGAACAGTCCTTGTCTATGTGGATGATATAATTATTACTAGCGATAATCTTTATGAAATCGAGACTCTCAATTGGCACTTGAATGTGAAGTTCAACATCAAGGATTTGGGACACTTGCACTATTTTCAAGGCATAGAGGTAGTAAAGGATTATTCATCTCTCAAAGGAAATATAACTCTTGAATTGTAAAAAGAGATGGGGAAACTTGGAGCTGCTCTTGAGAGTCATCCATGGATCATAATAGTAAGTTTGTTAACAACATCACCCCATGATCTGATAGTGGTTGGTTTCAAAGGTTGGTTGGACGGTTGATCTACTTAATCACTACTCGACCATAAATTGCTAATATTGTCAGTTATGTAAGCTAATTCATGCATGTTTCTATTGAAGGACATATGGCGCTTTTGGATTGCACACTTCAAAACCTAAAATCTAGTCCAGGTCGGGGTATTCAGATGAAGAAATATCGTCATACTGGTATTGTAGCGCACACTAATGCAGATTGGACTAGGAGCCATATAGATCGAAAATCAACTACAAGCTTCTACACCTTTGTAGGTGGCAACTTAGTCACTTGGAAAAGTGAAAAAGATATTATTGTGGCAAGGTCTAGTGTAGAGGCCGAATACAAAGAGCCATGGCCTCAATTACAGGTGAAATGGGTTGGCTTCAATTGCTTGTACAAGAATTGGTGTTTAGAACCCCTAAATCTTCTATGATGTTATTTTATGATAATCAACTGCAATCTATATTCCTTCAAATCTAGTTTTTCATGAACTGAAAAAACATATAGAAGTCAATTGTCACTTTGTTCATGGAAAGATTCAAGACAAGACAATTAAAACTCCTTATGTCTGTAGTTATAAGCAACTTGCAGATGTATTCACCAAGGCTTTCTCTGAAGGTGTTTTCCAAAATATGGTATCCAAGCTGACTTTTGAGGACGTCTTTGCTCTAGTTTAGATGGGGAGTGCTGGAACGATAAGAACTTTAGGTTGTCCTAATCCTAATGTAGAAGGAGATCTGGCTAAAATGTGTGATGACAGTAGCTACCAAATCAATTATTGCAATCCTTTGTATTGCTCTTTATTAAATGATAATGAATCATCCCCAAAGGTAACAAGATGAATTGGGAATTTACAATCGTGGGTGTAAGCTTTCAAAGGATTATTCTCTTGGTCATCTGAACCACGTCAATCATTGGGTGTTCATTTTCTCTTCTTATATCTCTCTTTTATACACGATCATCATTGAAATAGATTAGTATCATACAAAAAGTGACATTGTAAATGTGATGAAATAAATAGGGTGTGAGATGAGAAATAAGCCATTCTGGTGAGGTTGAATGCTTAGTGGTATATGAGGAGTGTCGAGCTGCTTGGAGTCACTCAAAGTCAGGTGTGAGAGTGTTTGATAGTTTAACGCACCGATGTCGAGGAGCAAAGGCATCCAGAAGTCAAGAAGATAAAAAGTGTTGAATCTCTGAAGTCCTAGAAATTTAGAAGTGTCAACATCCTGGAGAGAAAAATTCATCTATCCAAATGTCATTAAGGGTTTGTTTGTTTCACGAAAAAACAATTTTCGAGGAAACATTTTTCTCATTTTCCGGTGTTTGGTTTATGTAGGAAAATGAGTCAATGGAAAATGTTTTCCTATTAAAGTTTAAATTCAAGAAAATAATTTTCTCTTTGAAAGAATCGGAAAACGTTTTCTAAATTTGACTAGATATCGGTGCTTGGACCTAAAACTCTATACTTGTGGCCATTGCCAACTAGTCATGGTGGAGGAAGGAGGAAAAGAAAAAGAAAATTTAAAAAATTGAATTTTTAAAATAATAAAAATTATTAAAAAATCGAATTAATTTTTTCCTTAGATAAATTTATGAGATTGAAATTATTTTCCAATGAGATCCAAACACCAGAAAACTTTTTTAATTATATATTATTAAACAAAGGAAAACTAGCCGTATTCTTGGAAGATGATTTCTTGATAAACATTTTTATTTATTATTGAGTTTTACGTAAAACAAAAGTAACCTAAGTGAAAAATGAATTGATATAGTATTTATAGCCGGATGGCGCGAATGGTTGACAAATAGGTTTGTGCCATGTGGCAATCCATATTAGGTTTGTGCATGCCACGATGACAAAAAGCAATGATGGTTTACTGCATGTCTTTAGGACAAGGGTTAGCAACGGGTTGCCAAGTGTTGGGAGAACATGGACCATCACCAAGCCCAATTGAAAGGTAGAAGTAGGCCAATTCATCACCCGCTCCAAGTCAACCAAGCCAAAACTCTTAAAATTTCTCAATTGAACTGGCATTATACAAGATTTTAGCAGTGGTCATATCATAAGTTATTCCTGAGGCCTATAATAAGTCCTGAAGAAAAGGAAATTTGTTAAGAAGTAAAAAAAGTGGGTAGTTACTAAAATAAAATAGATGAAGTGGAAGATTGGAAACAGATCTTTTTTTTTTGTCTTATAATATTATTCCCCTTCTCTCTATCTCCTAATGTTGCTTAATCTAAAACTGTTTTTGCATAGTATAATCGAAATCTTTCAATTGCAAGTGTAACCCCAAAATGGTAAATGTTAATATCGCCCCTCATGTACTTCACTAACCTAGAGTTAATTATATATGCGAGTATAACTGTAAGTTCAGGATGGATACCAATACTCAAAATTTTGCTTTATATATAGTATAGATGATGTAACAAATTTTTGTTGGGTGTGTACTTATGATCCAATAGTTTTAATATCCCTTTATGATAGGGGTGTCAACTGTTCGGTTTAGATATCTATGATTCCCAAACTGAACCGAACCGAATCGAAACGTAAAGTATTCGTGCTTGTTTTGACCTGAACCCGACCCGACTCAAAATTATTTAACAAAGTAGTTCTTAATTTATGTTAGTTATCCTTAACATCCCTCTTTAGATTTCATCTCTACTCGTATGTTTGATTGTCCAAAGTGCAGGGGCTTATTCTGAAAAATGCCGGACGGTTTAAATAGCACTTTTGTAAACTTTCATTTTCCTCTCCAACTTTTACTCTTAGGCTTTGTTCATTTCGTAAAAAAATATGACATTTTTGGAATATATATTCCAAAATGTCGACAATATTTTCCGATATTTGGCTGAAATCTAAAAATTAACTAGAAAATGTGCTCCATTGTTTGATATCTAATTTGATTTTCCTTCGAAAAATTTACTAAAAGATTCAATATTTAATTTTATGATTATTATTTTTTACCTTTTCTTCCTCGCCTCATCACTGGCCAAAGGTGAGGGACAAGTTTGCCCAGGACTAGTAAGGCTCGCACAAGGCCAGTCAGGTGAGCTCGAGCCTTGCCAGATTCAATGAGCTTGGCCTCGCCAGAGGTTGCTAAAGCCTCGCCGACTTTGGCAAGGCTCGAGGTTGCCAAAATCTGGTGAGGTCGAGCCTTGCTAGCCTTAGGCGAGCTCTTCCCTTGCCTATGGCCAATCACCATGGCTAGCAACCAGCTGAGGAAGAAGAAAAAGAAAAAGAAAATTCCGATTTTTTTTAAAAAGAAAAAAAGAAAGGAGTGAAAATGATTGGTTTGGATGAAAGAAAGAGAAGGGAAAATGATTAAGATAGTTATTTAATTGATGGAAAATGTTTTTCTTTGCTCATTTATTTTTCGTTAATCGAACACTGGAAAATTCAGAAAACATTTTCCTATTATTATTTTCTGCGAAACGAACAAAGCTTTAAATCCTTCAATTTTACCTTTATCCCCCTTCCACCACGAGCTCTCACCCTCTTGCACGTTAACTCAAGCTAACCTTCAAATCTTTAGAATTCTTACCCTATTTCCACTTCAAATCCTGGCATTTTTTTTTTTAAATCCTTGCATTTCAAATCCTTGTAAAGTGTATGGATTTAAGGTTGAGGGTCTAAAGCGCATGAGAGTGAAAGTTCGCAAAGTAAGTTAAAACTTAAAAAGACATTAAAGTCTAGGGTGTAACGTTTGATGGTGCATTCATTTTGCTAAAAATGAGTGATTTAAAAAACATTTTTCGAAAAATGATCATTTATATTGTTTAGAAAAACAAATGAATGGATACTTTTTGCATCACCCACGAAAATAATTACGTATAAATTAATAATTTATTTTTATCTTTCACATAATTCATTTGAGAAATTTGAATATTTTCTATCTTACGAGCAACCTCACAAAAGAACTTCTATTTTGCAATGTTGCTATCTTTAACGTACTTCATTTAAAAGAAAAAAGCTTTCAATATTCTCTATCATGTAAAAAGCTCAAATCATGAAACGTATTTCTTTTTTCACTATGTGTTTACAAATGTTCTTCAATTGTGCACATAAATATTCTTCATCCATTAATAATTCGAATATTTCCTAATAGGATGGCTTGGCAAATTTTTTAAATGCCATCTTTTTGCATACGGGCGACGTTGTATGTACATTTGCTAGTGGAAAAAAAAGGATACTCAATGCTATTATTAAGTGATAAGCTAGAGCATGCTCCAAAATTTAAATATTTATGGGGTTTACCTTGTTTTTTTTTTGAAAGAAAGATTCCATTCATTAGAATAATATCGAAGAGGTACATTGAAGACATACAAGCCTAACAAATCTCAAACAATTGTGGAACAAAGCAAATACTAGAGCGCAAATAACAAAGCACAAAATATAGTCTGCATCTAATGGCACACTCTTATCCCTCAAGAAAAGATTTGCCACTGTAAACGTTCGGCAGCCGATCACCAAAGTCAATGATGAGCAAATGCCGAGATCCCCCACTCCATTTGCAACGGCTTGTGGTGCACATCTAGATTCAACGTCCTCATCACAATCACCGTGCAGAGACACCAGCATCAATATGTTAAAAAAACACAAATCAAGTACCTATTAGAATACTTACTTTAACCAAAAAAAAAAAAACCTATTAGAAACTCCCAGATCTAAAACTACATCTATATAGGGAGAACCCCAGATCTAGACCTAAGTCTAAATCGGGAGAAAAGAGTGGCCTAATCTTGGAAAGGTTGTGGAACTATGTCACCGACATCTTCCTCGATGGCTGTCAATTAGACAAACGGCCAAATTGGACTCCACATTCACCCAATATCAGCTACATAAATTTATTCACAAACAATAGATCAGGAAAGAAAAGAAAAGACAGTCAAAGCAAAAAAAAAAAAAAGAAAATCAAAGGATTATCAAAGATCATTGTTAGTTTACATGTTGCGAAACTATTATTGATTGAAACCTTACCAAAAAAAAATATTATTGATTGAAGCAAAGAGCCTACAGGAGAGTTTCGGAGAGTTTCAGAAGAGGGAAGAGTTTTTACGAGATGAAAGGGTTTGCCTTCTAACCGATGCAACACTCATTTTCCAATTAAAAGCCTAAGGGAGATTCGTGTTGGAATAAACTTCAAAAAACGATATCTCCAAGCACTATCTATATTTTGTCTTTTTCATGACAAGAAAAAATCGTTCTTTCTTCTCAAATCATTCGTCGCACTTTTGCTTGATATATTCCATATTCCTTCAGTGACTTGTCAAAACATGATAACTTTTCATATTTATTATTATCTAATTGAAGTGACCGTATCTGCTATTTTAATAATCTTAGCCCTAGCAAAACTCATATGGCAACATCATATCACAATCGAAAGATTAGTACATTCTAGCACTTGAGTGGATCTTAGATCATGATCCACTATTCTAGGAGTCCACACAAAAGTCGGCGGAAAATTCGAACCTATGTAGATAGTATACGAATTGCTTTCTTCTATTGAATAAGCCGCTATGGCTGAACAGATGCCGGGGGTACTTGATGCCGCTTCAGGATAAGAATATTAATATTCTCTAATTAAAACATGTCCAATGAGTCACTTATCAAAGATGGTTGTTAGTTTACATGTTGCGAAACTATTATTGATATATTTGTGTGTATCGATAGTATCCTGTGCATCAGGCTAATTGGCCGGTTGAAAAGAAATTCCCAATGCTAGAATTTAATACGTCTATGGATAACTATATTGAAAGCATTAAAATTTATTAACAAAGTGCAATTGAGTCTTAAAACAATCAAATTTGTGCAATCAATTCTTAGGAAGTTGTCAAATTGGTGCAATCAAATTTCCTATTAGCTCATCAAATTTTTACAAGATTTTTTTTTTCATTCTAAGGGTTAACTTTACCTAAGATATAAGGATATTTTGATCAAACGATCAACTTCACTTGGGGTAAGTCCGTTTCTTGGAAAATAAGTGATTTGAAAAATATTTTTCAAACGATTATTGCTTCTATCTTTTAAAAAAATTAGTTAACAAAAAATGTTTTTATTATCAATAACAATCTATGCCTAACTATTTTTATGAGCGATGAAAAATTTTCCATTCATTTATGTTTGTGAGTGATACAAGTAATTATTTTAAGGAAAATATTTTCCAAATCACTAATTTTCTGCGAAATGAACACACCCTGAAATTTAGTAAATTTAGTGGATCTCAATACAATAAGAAAATGGGAGCTCGTAAATGAGGTAAATAAAAAAGTACGGTCATCAAATGCTTGACACCAAGCAGGTATTTGCTAGATCAGTTGTCTGAGGTGTGTTGAAAAGTATATGTAAATTCTAAAGTGGAACGTAAATAGCCCAGCCTTTTCTAGCTATATCAGAGCATATGAACATTAATAATGACTTTTGTTACTCATCCAGCCATAAATTTTAGTTGGTACTGCCTGAATAAGAGCATATGTTAACAGAAATTGATAGAGAAGAGGTTTCGTCTCTTTTGGGTAAGAGAAGCAAATATATATATATATATATATAATCTGGAAGGTTCAAAAAATTGAAACTATAAATTAAAGGAAGAGAATCAATATAAAAATTAATTGCTAATCATCACTGACTGTGACAGTCCCATCTCTAAGTGTCTAACACAAAGATTTATGTGTTCTTGGGATGATCCCAATCGAATGCAAAGAGTCTATATTTTCCTCCAACCGTTGATGGAGTAAATTTTGTCACACCCTGGATCCACCAAGCCCGCGACATTCCTCCGTAGTCATATTTCGAATGCGACATCTCAGGACTCGTCGCCGATCCATATCAACATCAAAACATAAAGCGCAAGCGAAAACGATTAAAAGCACCTAGACAAGATTAAAAAAATAAGGGTAGTAGATAAAACACTTGAACATTCAACAACATACTTTATACAATAATACATTTACAACATTCAGCTTTACACATGTTAGGCCCCTAGGGTTCAACTCCACTTTCTTTGAAAAGGGACTAGTGGTCGGGTAGGTTAGTCTAGCTATACAAAAAGGATCCACTAAAAAGGATTTCTAGACCTAGCACTAAAACACCGCTACATCTCCTAATTTGAGTCTAAACTCGTAGACTCAGGCTTTGACTCCATGGGCTTCTCTTCGGGATTGGACTCTATTGGCTTTGGGATGGCCTTCTCGGGTTCCTCCTGCGGCTCTGACTCCATGGACTCCTCATCGAAGTTGGACTCCACTATAATCAGCCAGGGGTTGGAATCTTCGGGGGCGATATCTGGGCTCATGACCACACTGTCGGGAGCGAGAGCCGCTGAGGGATCCCATTCACCTACCCCTTTAAATGGAACATTGCAGTTCCGCAATGATCCATAGATGCCGAACAAATCTCAATAATAGTAAGCTCAATACTTATTAGGCTACAATGTCTGTTTACCCACGTATACCCACACTACAGTAGCATGCTTAATAAAGGCCTCCCCATCTCCTGCGGGGTATTTCATCATCGAATGCTCAGTATGCCTCGGGATCTCAAAACGATCTGGCGGATTTCATATTCGGGGTCGAGAGTTTGAAATGGTTATACAATAACCATGAGAACGAGTCTCAATAAGTAACATCCTAAACCCTACCTAGGCTAACACATACCTCCAGACAAATAGAATAACATCCAACACGTTCAATCAACATGCAATAACATTCAAAGGAACTCTCTAGCCTTACCTTGATACGTATATAACCCTGCACGTTAGTTGGATCGTAATAACATAACCAACTTCTCAATGCACATGCACTCCAAGATACAACCAATTTCCTACACATGCATCCATAATAACATTTTAACCTATTCCAATCTCAATCTCTATACATGCTCACATCTTTCTACTTCCAACACGCACATGTGTCCACCTCAATCAATACCGACCCGCGTAACACACCTTAGGCCCACCTCATCAAACGACTTATGTAACACACACCAAGTCTACGGCACTCCGGTTTATCCGGGCATTGTCTAACATAACACATCTTAAGAGAAATCCAATTCCTCGCGTAAACACGCCTCAAGGATTATCGAATCAAACGTACATCCTCATTCAATTTCATGCTTTTCCCTACGTTAACACGCCTTAGGCCCTATCGATCATACGTGATACATATCTCATTCCCTTCACACAACATCCACATGCACTAATCACATGCATACATGTTCAATGCCAAATCAACAACTCAACCCAACCAATCCAATCATAAGAGGGCAGTAATGTAGTTCAATCATATCACCCAATCATTTCAATACCTTTCAATCCACAATTCAAGCTATACACTCATTAGCATATATCCACACATCCCAATATTCAACTCAGCCACCAAGCACCACAAAGCCACAAGAGGAAGAGTAAACCGAATACACTTAATCGAGGCAAATTTGAGCCAGTGCACAGTTCTTGAATTCCTTTTAAAATAAATATTAATTCAACTCCAAAAATTATGAATTTCGGATATGTCCTAGAAAACATCATGATGAACATTTTTCATGTGGAACAGAAACCCAGTTCTGTCTATAACCACCTCTTTTTGTCACCCAAAATCGGATATAAAATATTTTGTTTGGACTGGTCATCCGGGTTTTCAAAATGTATTTCAATCAGTAACCAGATACCCTTAGAAAGCTTTGAAATTTTTATATGTTATAGCCACAAATTTTCCCAACAAGTTTTGTGAAGAAAGTATTTTGAAAATGGGTCTGAAAAAATTTATAAAAATTCGAACAAACCCAAAGGTCGAAGGAGTAGTGTTTTCAGCAGACTAATTTTGGTCCAAAGATGGACTTCCAAATGGCCTCAAATAACTTCCAAAATTTTCCAAATTAAATTATGTTATATTTCAAGATGTTTTGAACAACTTTCATGGAGGACATTACCCCACCCGCACAGGTCTTGGAAAAAATAGCAAAACTCGGTGGCATAGTAGTAACAAAATCCGGGAACACAACCAATAAGCAAATCTAGATAAAGTCTAGCCCTTAAACCAACTAAACGCAACCACTAAGCAACCCATAATAAGCCCATTGGTAACCTCTTAGCTTAGACAAGGTTTAGAATGCCACTTCTAGAGAGCCTAAGTAAAACCGAACAAAGCAAGGGGCGGTAGCAGTTGGACGGCGATTGGATGGCGGCTCTAACAGTGGTTACTAGTGGTGGCCGAGCAACAAGAGAGAGGGCGAGAGGAGAGGATTCGGCGAGCAAAGGGGAAGGGGGAAAATGAGGGAGAGAGAAAGAGAGAGAATGATTAAGAGAGAGAGAGAAGACTTGATTAGATTTTTCTACTAACCCCCACTAAAAACCCCATCACCCACCCCACTCACACATCTAAGGGCTCAAAATCTATCCTCTTCCCCAAGCCAAGATCCAAGGGTTCCTAATTTTTCTCATATGAATTTTCTTAAAATTACAAATGGCAACCAAAATAAATAAGCAAGATGGGGAAGGGCATACTTGTCCATGAATTTCGGCCAAAGGAGGGAAAGTTTAAAAGTCCAAATTACCCTTCAATCTTTCAAATGAATTCAAATAATCTCAGGGCTAAAATGGTCATATTCCACTCCCAGCCTAAATTTCCAAATTTCTGACAAATCCAATAAACCTTAAGGTTGGCCACGCTTACGTGGCATCGTCCAAATAAATTAATCATGACACTTCGAGAAATTCGACATCTAAGTTCGGATTCAAATGACGGCCAATTTCATTCAAATGCGACTTTAGTGTATTTTTGACTAACGGATGGCTTTTTAGGATTTATGCGTATCAACCTGCGATTACTCAAGTCATGACGACCTCGATCTTTACCAAAGGTCAATTCATGGTTGAGTTGTTATGTCCACATACATTTTCCTAGATAACCATTCCCTAAATGTTAGTATCCCGAGAATGATCAGTTTCGGGCAAGATTTAATTATAAATGCATTGAAGAATATATACATTTCATTTATTCTAAAAGTGGATCGAAATTTAAAATGTCACAAATTTCGTCCAACTATACCTTTGACTATTGGGTTGCAAGTTATGAGTACCAATCATGTGCGAACTCAACTAATTAAAAGAGGGTATAACAAAAGGTCCTAAATTTATTGCATTGATATTTAATTCAATCATAAACCTTTTAATTGAACCAATTTACCCTAAATCTTTTCTACTTGTACCAATTCAGTCCATTTGACCAAATTATGCCAAAAATTACTAACGGTAATCCCGGCTGTCCTATGTGACATGGCTGGCACTGATGTGAACATTTTCTAAATAATTATATATTTTTATAATTTTTCTTTTTTTCTCCTTTCTTCTCCTTTCTTTCATTTCTTTTTTTTATTTCCCTTTTCTTTTTGGTAGTGGTCGCTCGTCAGCCACTAGCCACAAGCTATGGCCAATGAGGGCAAGCGGCGACAAGGGGCCCCTCTTGCCAAGTCTAGCGAGGTTGAACCTCGCCTAGGCAAGGGCAGCCTCACTGAGTGTCATCTAAGTGGTTGGGCCTTGCCTAGGTGAGGGTGAGGTCCAGCAAGCCTTTCCCTAATTTGGGCGAGGGCCACCCTTGCCTAGAAATCACAATTGGAAATTCCAAACAATGAGGAAAACATGGATTGACGCAGCTGTTGGGAATTATACTGAAGTGTTAGAGTGCCGCCGAGACCGTTGGATCTCACCTGCCCATCACCAATGTTGCTAGAAATTCGCTACTATGTTGGACATGTAGCTGAATTTGTCAAAATTGCTGGTTGAGGAAGTGAATACAAAAAATGTTACGTCGAGCCTCGCTCGACGGGGCTGACCTAGTCTTGGTAAGGGTCAGCCTTGCTAGATTTGGCAAGGGGAACCCTCACCAACGCTCACTGACCATGGCCTGTGGCCGAAGGCCAACGACCAGCCATTACCAAAAAGAAAAGGGAAAAAAAGAATAATTATATTAAAATATAAGAATAAAATTATTTAAGAATTATAAAAAAAAATGTCCAAATCAACACCGATCGTGCAATGTAGGACTACTGGCATTCACATCAATGATTTCTAGCCTAAGTTGGCAAGATTGACTAAATTGGCATAAATGTAAAAGATTAAAGAGTAAATTAGTCCAATTTTTTTTTGGTATGTCATACTCTATCTTTCACTCACGATACACACTCAGACTTGCGCCCCACCTCTTGCAGGGCATGGGCATCGAAACCCACATCTTAAACTACGCGGCCCTACCCCTACCCCCTGCGAAGGTGGGGATTCAAACTCTCCACCTTCGCCTTCTCAATTGAGAAGGGTGGCCAATTGAATTGGTTTTAATGTAACATATTTAGGATTTTTTTTGTACTTTTCGCTAAAAGTGGGTGATGTACATGTTTGTTACCTACCAATTAGAGACATAGCCGGAGAAAATTTCCTTACAAGAGATGGAGGAAAATATGACGCATGCACAAATATTTTTGATTTAGATCCTTCAATAAATAAGTAAAACAAACAAGCTTATCACTTGAGTAACTCTTGAGGTTAAATAGAAATAATCAAACTGATGATTTGCCTAAATTAGATTTCTAAGATAAATTTACCATTAGAAGACATTATCTACATGCACAGCCTAAACCATTTAGATTTAAATTTTCTCTTTGGCCAGGTTCAATCTCTTCATTTATCAACAGTAGGCAATGCGTCTCCCTGCCCAATTTCAAGCTTTCATCCTATTTAGTTTCTCCTTTCAATTTGCAGTTGATATTCGAGTTTTTTTCCTTATCAGTGAACACACCAGTACATAATGTGATAATCCATCTCCTTTTCTTCTTGAATGCATCTATGAAAATAGCAATTTCTCCAAATTGATACAAGAGAGAGAGAGAGAGAGAGAGAGAGAGAGAATTAGCTATTTAATGTCGTGAGTCATGATAACTTGAGAAAGGTTGTTCTCAACATTATGTGATTATTCATGACATTGGAGAAAATTTTGTCTTGACCCGAATTGGTGCAATCGCAATTGCAAGTGATAGAAAGTCCAATCCAAAAACTTAAATTGATAGGTAAAAGGAGATTACATGAATATATAGAGAATTTATGACTTGTTGTCAAGTGATGTGGAATAATACTTCAACACCTCCTATCATGTAAGGATTGCATTACAAGTGGCCCGTGGAATTTTGACCGCGACACGTGAATTTTAATTGGGGGGGGGGGGGTGGTGCAAACACATTTGCAGAAGCGATATCACTGGCTCTAATACTGTGATAGAAAATCCAACCTAAAAGCTTAAGCTAATAGGTGAAGGAAGACTACATGAATATATAGAGCATTTACAAGCCGTTATTGAGCAATGTAGGACAATATTTCAATAGCGGGTTCATGTGGGATCCACAAGTGAGGCTCAAATAATCAACTATAATCGTGGACTCAATTCATGTAGACATGATTGCAGGCAACTAAACTACATGGGTACCTAAATAGAGAGAGCCATTGAGACACATATATCTTCATCGACATTTATAAATTGGTCATACATTGCAAATCTCAATAAACTTATGTAATAATCCCAAAACAGAAACAGAAAGATCATTTATAGTTTAAACAGACCAACTTGAAATATGGATTTTTATCGAATTCACTCAAGGAAGTCACACAAATAGAAAAATGCCATTAGATAACCATAGAATAAAACTACTGATTCTGGAACTAAATTTTTTTTTTTGCTGTCATATTTCAATTCTCAACTTATTTTCAGACATTTGCCCTATCTTTTTGTAAAGCGTGGGAATCAAAACCCATACCTAAAACTAAACATCCACATCCCTAGCCTCCCAAAGGAGGTGAGGAATCAGCCTCCTCACCTTTCCCTTGGCAAGTAGGAAGGGTAGCCGTTGGGGCAAACCAAAGGAGTAGTTGAAATTAAGTTTGATTCCTAGCTTTTATTGGAGATCGATATCCATTTTTGTATGGAATTAAGTGGCAATAGGATCGTTATATTGGAGAATATAAGGATAGAATAGGGCTCCTGATAAAAGGTCATTGGAATGCTGGGTCACAATATTCTCGCGATTCTTTTGATGCATATGATCATCGTGAAAATTGCAAAAAAGAATCACTGATGCAGGAGCATGTTCTCATGAGAAGGACATGAAAAATGTCTGGCTCTTCATCTCTTCTAGTGGTTTCCAAAACCCTGATTAGATTAATTTTTTCTCCACTCAGGCGCTAAATAATAGTTACAATGATTCAATATCACCTACATATGGCTCTAAAATGATCCAAAAAAAAAACGAAAACAAAAATTTAGTTAGCAGAACGGATGTCCGAAAACTCACTCTCCCCCTCATTTTTTCTCTGTCCAAGGTCCAACCATAAGCCAGTCCCAACCACGCCTTCTCCGACCCACGCCCCTGCCGCGTCTACCACCTGTCTCGTTTGTGAGCCCGTCGCACACCATCATGGGCAAATACCCCTTACTAAGCCATCTATCTCTCTCTCTACTTGAACTCTGCTAAGACAAACTGTACAGCCTAAAGGGTAGAAAAGAAGTTAGTTTAAAAATTTTGCTAAATATAACAAAAAAATTTTAAAAGTTGACATCAGTTTTTTAGCCAACCATACGTTAAAGGTAGAAACTTGAGATTTGAGTTTGATCACGATGGGACCCATTTCTCAACCAAAAAGAGTTATTTAATACTTTTTATTACATAAGCACTTCAGATGCATTTGGTTCAACATTTCCAAGAGGCTTTGGGGCCATAAAATGCCTTGGGCAAATACAAATGACGTTTGGCAATTTTTTGAGTAACTTTGGGAAATGCAATTGCATTTCCAAGGCACTTGGCCCAAGGAAAGTCTGGAGGTATTTTGGAATGCTGCATTTTCGAAATGCAAATAGAGTTTTTTTCTTTCTAACTTTGCCCTTGCTCAACATTCATAATTCTGGAAATCTCCTCTAAAACCCTAACTTTACCTTAGCCACTGACAAGCGGCCGGCGAGCCATCGCCACCCTCTCTGAGATCGCCCAGCCATAGGGGCGGCAGCCTGAGGTTGGGTGACCTCAAGCGAGGCGGCTTGAAGTGGGTAGACCCCTAGGCGATCGTCGATTGGGGTCGCGTGACTAAAGCAGTGTTGCTTAGGTGACATGACAATAGGCAATTCTAATTGGCGGCTAGATCTAGCCATCGGCGATAAATAAGTTAGATTAAAAATTTTGAAAAATTTTCACGGAATATAACAAGCTTTGATAAAAGTAGAAACAAATTGATAATATGAAATACATGTGCTTGTTGACGTCTATCTTTTAGCCGACAATTTGTAAGGGAAAAAATTTGAGATTTGAGTTCCTGATCTTGATGAGACCCATTTCTTAACAAAAAAGAGTCATTTAACACTTTTTATTATATAAGCACATTGGGTGCGTTTGGTTTAGCATTTGCAAGAGGCTTTGGGGCCCTAAAATGCCTTGGGCAAATGTAAATGGCGTTTGGCAAATTTTTGAAGAACTTTGGGGAGATGCAATTGATTTCCAAAGGCCTCTAGCCTAAGGCAAGTCTAGAGGTACTTTGGAATATTGCATTTCCGAAATGCAAATAGACCTTTTTTTCTTCTAACTTTGCCCTTGCTCAACATTCATAAGTCTAGAAATGTCCTAAAAAACCCTAACTTTACCTAAACCACCGCCACCCTCGCCTATGGTCGCCCATTCTCAAAGAAGGCGGCCTAAGGTGGCTAGGCCCCTAGGTGGCCATCGCTTGGGGTCGCTTGAAGCAACATTGCTTGGGTTGCGTGACCTCAGGCAAGGCTCCCACCAGATATTATTTGATCTTATCAAAAGCTTGTTGACATTCTGCATCCCATTTTACTTTGATGTTTTTCTTCAACAACTCGAAGAATGGTTTACCAATCTTAGAAAGCTGATAGATGAAGCAAGCAATGTAATTTAATTGCCCCAACAAAGCTTCTGACTTTTTTTATTGTAGAAGGAGTCTTCAAGTCATCTATTACCTTGATCTTGGGAAGATCAATTTTGATTCCTCTGTTACTAATCACAAATCCTAGCAGTTTGCCAGATTTTACCCCAAATACACATTTGTTGGGGTTTAGCCACAACTTGTACTTTCTAAGCCTTTCAAACAATTTGTGAAACACCTCAACAAAATTTTTTCATTGCTTGTATTTTGCAATCATGTCATCTACATATACTTCGATTTCTTTGTGCATCATAATGTGAAATAGAGTTACCATTGCCCTTTGATATGTGGCACGAGCATTTTCCAGACCGAAAGGCATTACCTTATAACAAAATGTGCCCCATGGTATTATGAAGGACGTTTTCGCCTTATCCTCTTTCTTCATGAGGATTTAATTATATCTTGAGAAGCTATCCATGAATAAAAATGTTTCGAACATAGCAGTGTTATCCACTAATACATCGATATGTGGAAGTGGGAAATCATCCTTAGGGCTTGCTTTATTTAGATCATGATAATCAACGCATACTCGTACTTGACCATCTTTCTTCAATACGGGTACTATGTTGGCAATCCATTTTGGATATGGCACTACTTCAATGAAACCGACTTTGAGTAATTTTATCACCTCTTCTTCTTTTTTCTATGCCAATTCTAGTTTTGTTCGCCTCAATTTTTGCTTCTTCGGTAGAATACTTGGATCAATTGGCAAAGCATGCTCAGCTATACTTGGATCAAGGCTTGGCATGTCGGCATAGGACCATGCGAATATATCTTGATATTTCTTGAGCAAATTTGTTATTCTTTCTGCTTCTGATGAGGGAAGAGTTTTTCCAATCTTAACCTCTCTGGGGTTCTCTTTATCACCCAGATTAACAGTAATTGTTTTCTCTAATGTGAGTGGGTTTGATTCTTCATGACGGATTCATTCTCTTATGATCCATTTCTCATCTTCATTATCCCTTTCAATATCACAAGTGATCTCCTCGAAGAGATTTGGGTCACCTATGAACCTATTATAGATGTGTAAAAACTCATGCCTGACATGTAACAAATATGATTAGTAATTACATATGAAATGGATTGATGCATGAGGTTTAATGAAAAACCATTTTGGAAAATTATTTTGAAATTTATTTTGAAGAGATCAAGAGAATAGAGCTAATCCTCATATCCTTGGACATCCTTGCTCTTAAAACCGTTTTCCCAATGAAGAGCAATAACCCAAAGCCTTAAGCCTCATAAATGAGAATAATATTCATCATAGGTTTGGTTTTGTTTTCATATGTCCTTAACAAAACATTAAACACTTTTATTGAATTTGAAAAATGCAATTACATCTATATCGAAAGGAATATAAATTGCAACTGTATTGAAATTGCAAACAACATCGATATAGTTTAGGAGGCCCAAGAAAGTTTTTTCTGATATTAATCTAATGATATGGTAACTCTCTAGTGTTACCCTTCCACGTTGATTGGTTAATGGTTCGATCACCTCAGCTTTCACAGCCTTCATGATTCTTTTGACTTTGGCCTCGGCCTCTATAGTGATTACTAGTAACTTCATACCCCAACTCATGCTTTTTCTTTACGCCAAATGGGATAATGGGTTCTTTAATCCCTTACACTTTTGTCCCAAGTCCATCATTAAGGTTGAATCCATATTGGCATAATACTTTTCCAGACAATAGATGATGTTGAAAGTTCTAGAGACTTCATGACACTACCAGTAGGAATTTGGATCATGGAAATCATCTCAAAGGAATGATAGCTGGGCTCTTTTTTTATCTCAGGCTCAACATAAGGTATGGTACTTTCCTTATAAGTGGTGAAGTCTGTCTTCTCGTGCACTGTAAACATTTTACCATTAATAACAAATCTAACTTTTTGATCAAGACTATAAGAAATGGCGCCAGCCATACGAATTCAAGGCCTCCCCAGTAGTAGGTTGAAAGTCCTTGGAATGTCTATCACTTGAAAATCGATTAGAAAGGCACATGGCCTATATTTACCTCCAGCTTGATGTCACTGATAACATCTTTCTTCATCCCATCAAATAAACGTACAGTCACCTTTGAAGGTTTGATGAGTTCTTCACTAATCCCCAAGCGATGCATTGTGTTTAGTGGACACAAATGAAGTGCAGAACCATTATCGATCAGCACTCGTAACACCTCCTTGCCCCGGTATTTGACGACAATATACAGGACTTTACTGTGGGCACGCCCGTCAATTGGGAAATCTTCATCAGAGAAAGCAGTTTGATCCTTTAGAAAAATGGCACCAACAAAGTCTTCCGATTGTACCTCATTAATCATTTCGGGGATGTGTACCTCATTAAGAAGCTTCATAAGCACCATTTTGTAGCTTTTTGAAGTCTTGAAAAGATCCAACAAAGAAATCTGTGCCAGCATCTTTCTTAATTGCTCAATTACCTCATATTCACTTGTCTTCATGACTGACAACAACTGCTTGACATCTTCTTCAGTTACTCCTTTCTTTTCATGCTCACCTTCTTTTGAGACATAACATCTTCCCGATCTAGTTATGGCATCAACTTCTTTAGACGTGTAGTCCCATGGTAAACATTTGGTATCAAATTTCTCTTTCGGAGGCAAAGTGATGATCACAGGCTGAACCTCTTTCTCTTCGATCTTTAGTTGACCAATTGGGAGCTCAATGGTAATTGGTTCAACATGATTCTTCTCTTCCTCAAGCCTATCCACTACATCAAGATTAATCAATAGTGATGTAATCATGAACACCATGCTTTTATCCGCTTCAATAGTATCTGTTCCACCCTACCTATCAAGCACAATATTTTCCTCTTCAGATGCCCATGAAGGTGGCATGTATTTGATATGGTAGTTGTACCGGCCACTGTCTTGTCCAAGATAATCCACAATTTTGCCTTGTTTTCATGCTTTGTGAATAAATTGTCTGTCTCCTTGGCAAGTTTTTTTCTTCATTTTCTCGTCTTGATCCCCTTTCTCCTCAAGACTTAATTTGTTGATTGGGATTTCATCTATGCCTCCCCATCTATCAGGCACAATAGTTTCGTTTTTAAAAGCCTAAAGCGGAGGTGTGTAATTAATACGGAAGTTGTATTTTCCACTTTCTTGATCAAGAAGGTCTACAGTGCCACCTTGCTCAAGTAATGTTTGGGTAAATCGCCTTTCACCTTGCCGAATCTTTTCTTTTTGCTCTTCAAATTGATCCTCTTTCACCACTGGATGGAGTCTCATTTTGTCTGCTGAGCTCATCGTCCATATCACCCCAATCATCAAGTACAATCACTTCACTTTTAAAAGCCCACTGTGGTGGGGTATACTTAACTTGGAAGTCATATTTGCCAGAATCTTCTCCTAAGTTGTCTATAATTTTCCCTTTTAAGAATGCTTCACGACGAAAGCAAGCATTTCCTTGTCGAGCAGTCTTTAATTTTGCCTCATATTCATCTTCATCATCATGCCTTATTATTTCTCCTTCTGTAAAGACCATATTTACCATGTTGTGCTCAGGCAGAGGTCTCTGATGCACATTTGGCTCAGCTCTTGAAAACTTAATATCTTCTTGTCTATGAGTTATTGAACTTTGTATTTCAAGACTATATAATTGTCTACATCGTGTCCTCTTTCTCCTATGTGATATGTGCAAGTTTTTGACCCATCATACCAGGAGAACCTTGCAGGATTATCTCTTGGCACTTCTTTGGCCATCAAATGCCTTTCCAATAGCATTGGTAATAATTTTGACAGGGGTTGTGGCAACGGAGTGAATTGCCTTTACGGGTCTTTTCTTCGGCTCAAACTGTTTAGGATTTCTCCAAGGGATATTAGACTGTTTTGGGAATGAAGCCTGATTAACATTAAGGCTAGATACCATGGCCATGTCACGTACAAGTTCTTTATCCTTCTTTCTAAGATACGGTCTCCGTGCTGTCACTTGTTGAGATTTCTTTTCCTTCAACGACCATTTGATTCTTTCACCAACTTTCACCAACATGGTGAATGCTTGGTAGCCCGATATATGCAGCTTGTCATAATACTCAATTGGTAACGACTTCAAGAAGAGTTCAATAAGCTCATCCTCACTTATAGCGGGTTTAACTTGCGAGGCACTGAATCATTCGCTTCTTCGTTTCTCGGTTCTGACTAAGTCCTCTTGGGTTGGAAGTACTTCAACATTGAATTTGTATTGGCAAAGGAATTCTCCCAACAAATGGTCTCATTCGGTAAAATCTACTATGTCGAGAGCGGTATACCATGCCAGAGCTGCTCCCTTCAAACTATCTTGAAATGTGCTGATAAGAAGTGCCATATTGTCTGAATATCTTGCCATCTTGCGAAGATAATATTTCAAATGGCTTTTAGAACAGCCAGTTCCATCATATTTATTCATGAACTTAGGTTCTTTGTAGGTTTTTGGAACCACCATCTTTGCGTAAGGCGAGAATTTATCGAACCTTTGAAGCTCATATCCTTGGCTTGTAAGGCATTCTTCAAGTTTAGCTAATCGTTTGGCCTCATCTTCATCCTTGGATGTCTTTTTAATTCAAATGTCTTCTTCCAGATCCACTATTTCAGGTGTAGCTTTTAGAGAATTCTCCTGAACTGGTTCTTTTCTTCTCATTGGCTCTTCAATAAGTATTTTAGCGATATTTACAGCTCCAGGATTTGAAACTATAGGATAAGATCCTTTTATAGCTATAATGAAGGCCTTCATTTCTACCATCATGGCAGCCATTTGCGTCATCTGGTTCTCCACTTCAGCTAGTCAAGTGCCAGTTTCTTCCTCAACCATTTTAATTTGTAAATGGGTTCAGGGTCTTTTGCCTTCCATTGCTAGAAAACCTATTTGCATGAAAACCATTGGGATAGTAGAATTGGTGAAATAAATATGAAAACTCACATTCGTTTAATTGTATGGTTTCTTGTGATTAATAAGAATAAAAACTTCTATACAAGCCTTAGTATTGCATAAAACTTCTCATCAATGTTTTCTCAAGGAATCATACCATTCAAAGAATTGTAATCTATGGCGATTTTTCTTTTTAATCATGTCTTTGAATTTATCCAAACGAATTTTGGCAAATAAATATTTCATATAAAATCCAAGATTGCTTTACAAAATGATTTTAAACTCGAATCGAAATTCTAAATCATCCAAGTCTAGGTTTCTTGCTAACTAAGGTAGCTTCCACCTTGTGGTAATCCTTCCATTCCTTCATTCGAGATTCCCATTCTTTAACATTGATCACGACTTCTTTGGGGATGTAAGGCTCAATTCTAGGCACATGTGGGACAATGTATTATGGGACATACTCATCTTCGGGATCCGTTATAATGCTCAATGGAATGTATGGCTCCACATCAATTAGTCGTTTACTTTCCATCCACTTGATGTATTCCTTGGATGTCGTATAAATCTTCATGTCTCCTTTCAAGTTCTTTGGCCATTCCACTTACTTGTAAAGGTGAATTATCTAAAGAAAGGATAATTTTGTGAACCTTGACTTGAAGGTTCTTCTTCTCTTCTTCGGGTATAATTCCACTTGGAATGTCAAAAGCAAACTCCTCAGGATTCCATACCGGTGGGACTTGTTGAAGCATCCTAAATTGTCTGACAAATCTCAAGGGACAATAGGCGGCTACCCCGTTCAGCCTGAGTAATGGTACCGCATTCCCTTCTTGGCTTGTAATCCTTGCCTTGCTAATCTTTGGCCAATTAATCCACCATTGGATTTGATTAGGAGTTAAGACTCTAATGAAATTGGCCCAATTTAAAAAAGAGTGTTTGGATAATTTATGTTGAATACTAAAGTATCGTTCTATGGGATTTATCGTTGAGCAAATCTCACGAACACTCATAGAATGGCACCATGGTCGAATATGTGAGATGAACCATTTAGATAAGATACCCGCAGAAGCATGAAGGATTCCCTTTCCATGATTTTGATATGTGTTCAAGGAAATGATGGTTTGGACAAGAAGCATGTTAGAGAAATCCCATTTGAGACACGCTTGCCTCGTGATTATTGCAACTAAAAGGTCAAATTCCGTTCTAGATACGGGGAATAAAATGAAGCCAAAAGAAGGCTAGAATGAAAACCTGAGCCGAAGTGTTTCCCGTTTCTCTAGGAAGTTTGGAAAAATTGGCTATTAGAAAGGATAATAGAAATCTACCCGTGTTTGACTTGATTAACTTTTCGATTTTGGAAGCTTTGAGATTAAGGAATTCTACAAGAATGCTTATGGGATTAAGTCCAATGGGTGGCTCTATGACCCTAGGCTTGAAATCAATTCCAATGGCGGCTTAATATTCTTCCAAAGTCGATGTTAATTCATATTCTCCAAATTGGAAGGTGGGGGTAGAAACTTCCCAAAAATGTATCAATGCTTGGATCAAACTAACTTGATGTTCTACATAGATCAAGTCTAGAAGGTATCCCAACCTATTTTGGACATAAACTTGGTTATCTTTTGTCATGTCCTACCACCAAGCCATGAGCTCTTTCCGTGGAATGGGAACCACTTGGATGTTTAGTTTTCCCATTGAGACTAGTCATGCAAAAAGTTCATTATTATTCACCATGGATTACACATCAATTTTAAATGCCCCCATTTTAATTATATGTCCTTTTATAGAAAAAATGGAGGTAAAGTACATTTGCATACTTATGACGTAACACAAATGCCACTTCTAATCCATTTATGCCTTAAAAGAGCATATACTTGAAAATAAGAATGAAACCAATGTTTAATGCAAATGCCTTTTATCATTCTTCATTTTGACCATAAAGTCCTATCCTATAGTTTACAACTTCGAATACATCGAAAATAGAATTTTGGCAAATGGGATTGTATGTGTCACATCTTAAGCATTCAATCTACTTGAATTACATTGAAAATCGCCATGGACCTATACATTCCATCTAGAAATGAAAAATATGACCAAATGGAGCATGTCACCCTATTTATTCATTTTAGTATAAAAAGGCATTTTGATCACATATTGATTGTCATTTGGGCATCTTTTTAACAAAATTGTGTCAACTAACTTTGCATAATTAAAAAGATGAGAGAAGTGGAACGACACTTACTTACTGACACATCTTTGCTTGGTTTTAGGTATACCAGCACAAAGACAAACATATGCAACAATTGAGGTTTTGACACCTAAAAAGGTGGGATATACTAAAGGCTCAAGGTCACCACCTCAATGGACAAAGGATTCCATTCCAATAGGCAATCGGCCTAAAATAATGGAATATTATTCTATCTCGGTGATCGGTATTACATTTAAACGATCCCATGAGCAATCGACTCACAGTTTCACCTAAACACATACCTCCTAAAGGTGATCCTAAGTATAGCCGGGGTTGGACTAGTGGCGGTGTGTGCGAAAAGTGAAGTACTAAAGCAATTTAAAGGCAAGCAAATAATTTATAACCAAAGAACACTTCTAAAATTTAGTGGAATCATATTCAATCCCAACACCATCTTTCAAAACAAAGGTAAGCACAGACTACACCCCTTATACCTCCTACCTGCATAACCATTTAACACATCATTAGTAGAATGTACCTGGGATCCTTACGAGCACAAACACATGCATATCGTTCTATTTTGGCTTAAGTCCGCTTAGAAACCCAAGTTCCCCAGTGGAGTCGTCAAGCTTGTCACACTACGCTCTCACGTGCTAAAATGGAGGTATTTTTCTATACTGGCCTTTCCCAGATCGTACCTCACATGACAGCGAGGTTTATTTGATCTAAATTTGAACTTGGAGTCGCCACTAATCATTTATGGTAGGTTGACTAGAAACCTAATTGAGGTACGGGAGAAGTAATGCAATCCTACGAATCAGAGATTCTGAATAAGGGACTTGGTTATGTTAACGAACTCAAATTGAGACTATTAATGCTCTTTCGGTACCTAAGAATGATATGGCTTGTCTAATGTGTCATACGGATCCCTAAGGTCAATTCACTAATCTAATAATGGACAAATAATTAAGCACCCGAGAAGAAAATGCACAACCAATGGCAAATCAATCATAACAACCCTAATTTAGCCAGTAAAAATAAAAATCAAGCAAAACATCCAAACCTTAATGAAGCCCTAGAGGCTTACTCATTTAACGGTGTAGTTTTGGGGTTAGGGTTTTTTTTAGGGATTTTACCCTTAAATTTGGAATTTTCCAAAATATGCCACGTAGGCATTTCTGAAAATTCAAATTTCACTTTTTGTGGTGACCACAATGATTTTGGATCATTCTGTGGATTTTCAAAATTTTTTATTTTTGATTTTTTTAATTTCTTTTTTTTATGCCATTTGAACACTTCCAAAATTTCAAATTTCACTTTTTATGGTTGACCATGATGATTTTGGACATTTCTATGAATTTTCAAAATTTTTGAAATTTTTGAATTTTTTTTGGAAAAATTCTTAAATCGAGAACTGATTTTTTATGATTTTCTAGAAATTTTTATGAATTTTCCAATTTTTAATTTTTATTGATTTTCCAAAATTATCAAATTTTTATTTGTATATTCCAAATTTTCAGGATTTTTATGAATTTTCTGAAGTTATTTCGGATTTTTTGAATTTTCTAAAAAAATTCTATTTTTAGGATTTTTCTAGATTTTCTCTATTTTTTATTTTTTTATTTTTATTTGATTTTGATTTTTTTTTTATATTTTTGAATTTTCCCTTCGGGGAATGAATTGGACCGGATCGATTTAGACTGGTTCGGCTAAGGCTGAATCAGCTATTGCCAACACTAGTCACTGGTCACCCCCTCCAGCGGGCACGGCATGCCAAAACGGCGCCGTTTTGCCCTATGTTCGTTGGGCCATTTTTCCGAGTAGGTGGTGTGCATTGTTTTGTGTTTAACACTCTCGAGGTCACGACTTTGAACTCACCGCCGGTGACCTTCCAATGTCCTTTTCCGATCATTTTTGGTTTTGGGTCATTCGTGTCATCCTCTATCAAACTAAACTAGCCAATTGGCCTTTGGATCGTCACCAACCAGCGAAAATCTCGAAGGAAAATATCAATTTACTGTTAACCTAAACCGTGATCATCGAACTTCAAAATCCCTATTGTACTCGCCTTAACCATCTAAAACGATTCTATTCACTAACAAAAATCAAGCAAAGGTCAAAGAAGACTAACTTGAATGGTCTTACGGGCATGGCAATACTCCGGCGAGGTCACCAAAGCTCCGGCGAGAGAGGTTTCAATACATGACTGACTCAGTTTATGCCATTTTTCATCCACAAATGCAATCGAATAACATAAATCATGATCAGAAACATGTTTTGAACATCAAAATACCAAGATTCGTCAATGAAATCACTCAAACCTACACATTGAGACCAAAACCGAATTCTAGAAAATTTTGACAAAACTAATCATGAATGATTTTTACCTGCTTCGTCTAACAATTAAACGAAATTGTTGAAGTAATCCACGCCTACAGTCTCGTTCCTCGACACTTGTTCTTCAATTTGGTGGTCACAGCTTCGCCAAAGTTGATCACATGGAATACATGTTAGATAACATTGTATTGGAGAGACCCACTATGAGAATACTGTGGGATTGTTATATAATGTCATCAGTCTTTCTCATCATAACTAAAAGTATAGTCCTTTAACTTGAGTCAGCCATTATCACGCCCTGTACCCCACGATTCGTCAAAATCCCGCATAAAGGTCGAACTCGTGGTGCGACGTTCCCAGGTTACGTCACTGACCCAAAAACCCAAATCAGAGAAACACGACACATGCGGAAACGACGTATATAATATATATATATATATATATATATATACACACCCGTGCAATCACAAACAACCATGAATAGCACAGGATAAGTGGATAAGTGGCTGAGGAGGTCAAACTACCAAAAGTGAGGGCTATGGTCAAAAAGTGTCAGCCCGCACATCTAAACTAAGACCTAGCCTAAGGCACCCAGTCGGGATCAAAACCCGATGACTCCGAGGAACTATCGGACGGCTTCGGCCCCTCGTCAGAACTTATCACCTCAGACTCGGTCTCCAGTGTGGGATCCTGATCCTCGTCCTCGTCTATGTCCATCGGCTCTGGGGCCTCCGCATCCACCTGCTTCAGAACTGGGTCTACTATCTCAGGCTCGAAATCCACTCCCCCTAACTCCTCATGCTCTACCTCGTCGTCAACAATCTCATACTTAACATCAGAATCTAGGTCACCCTCCATATCAACATCCACCACATCACCATCTGGGCACTGTCGATCTGACTGACCCTCCCCATTAAACTGAACTCATCTCCAAAATAGTCCTGGAAACACCAAGCCAAATACTCGTGAGTCTCGTAGTGCGACAAGCCTACGTCTACCCAAACGATATTATAGTGCCTAAGATACACCTCCATGTTCCCCACAGGGTGTACAGACATCGTACGCTCAATGTGGGTGGGAATCCCAAAGCGTACCAGCGCATCTCCCAGGTTCATGGTCGAGGGTCTAAAATATCGGTTTTTCAACAACCGTGAGATAAACTCGGCAAGTATAAGACCCATAATCCTAAATTAGGCTAACGTGCACCTCCTGGCAGGCAATTTAAACACACAAATACCGTGTACCAGCAATTCACAATAAATTCCTAGGCCCACGGCCAAAATCATTTATATCATAGCCCTGCAAGTTAAGCATTTATCAACAATAATCACGTGCGAAATGTTGAATAAGCACAATTATACCAACCCAAAGGCCATTTCCAGCAATAAATCGACCTGAAGGCCCGACACGAAGGCCAATAGTTTAAAAATGACCCAAAGGCCCTACCCAAAAGCCACAATTTAATCACATCCAGCACGTGCATTATCGCACTCAACTCCAGCCATATCAAAGCATCTTTTGCGAAATCACGTATAACGGGACTCATGTCAATTGTCATGCCACGATGTGCCAAGTACAATAATTCACAATTTCAATTCATTCAATGCATTGACGGCACACCCAATTCCTTCCATTTTAGCCCATTTACACCCGGCACTTATAGCACAACTTAATGTCACAAAATTCGACCCATTTAGGACCCGCCATGACCAAACAACTCAGCCATTAAACACTTGAACATGGCATCACCAATTATGTTCCCTAACCATCCCACACACAATTACACCTAATTAATCTTTAATTTACCCCTAAATGCACAATTAAACTAATTCGGGGTTTAGGGATTTATACTCGCCTAAATTTGATTGGGTTAACGGAAACGGGCCGCCAATTACCAACACGCGGTAAAATCAGCGGCGGCATTTCGGGGGACAAGCCGGCAGCTGACGGCGGCAGCGACTTTTCGGGGGACAAGCCGGCGGCTCATGGCAACAACGGCGATGGTCTTCTCGGTCTTGGCACTGATCACCAGCGAGACAGGAGAGAGAGTGAAAGGGATGAGAGAGAGGGTAAGGGATGGTGGTGGTGGTAGGTTGAGGCGACGGTGACCGGTGACGGCGCAGGGCAGAGACAGTCCGGCGTGGCTGTCTTCCCGGCAGTGGTTTGGCGTGAATGGCTGAGAAAGAGAAAACGGCGAAGGGGAGGAGGAAATGGGGAAGCTCGGCCAGAAAAAGGACTGAGGGATAGAGAAAACAGGTTAAATATGGGTCAAAGTTTGGTTAGTGGAAGACACATGTCAAAGATCCAAGAGCTTGGACATTTTTGCCCCTCATCCAATGGCTTACAAGCCTCCTTATCCAATAATGTAAGGCCAACTTGCTCAAAATTCTCAATTATTGGGCTGACCATCTTATTAAAACATTTTCCTAAATTAAAACCCCCAAAAATGTCCCAAAATTCGGAATTAATCCAAATAGGCCTAGGGGCATTTTGATAATTTTCCAGTCCTGGGTCAAAATTTTAATTTTTGTCCATATCACTCCTATACATGCGTGGCCAGCATAATATGGTGTCGGATTTGTAAAAATCATCTTTTAAGCCCTCGAAAATCAACCCAAAAGTTTTGAGGGGTAAAATCGTAAAATTTCACTCTGAGGTTGAAATTCCATTTTTCATCTGTACGCACTCCAGATATATGTGGCTACCCTAAAATGGCATGGACCTCAAAAAATAATCTCGTTTAGCCTCAAAAACGGATGTCGGAGTCTCCAAGGGCAAAATTTCCAATTTTTCCAATTTCTGTCGAAATTCCAATTTTTGGCCATACTAGCTCCAAACATATGTAGCCACACTAAAATGATGTCGGTCTTGCAAAATAGTCACAAAAGCCCTCGAAATTTCGATGCCGAAGTTTGGTTCCAATTTTACGATCAAATTTACTCGTTCTGAAATTTTAGGGCCTCTCGCTAACGGGCGGCTGTTTAGGAGTTATGCGTATCGACCTAGGGTTGTCTAAGTCGTGATAGCCTTGAATTTCGGAAGAACGCCAGGAATTATCACTAGTACCAGGGGTCGCGATTGCTCGGATTAGTTTCGGGATTCGTTCGTCACGCGTACTTTCAGTCGTGCGGAATCACCCGTGATCCGATCGTACATCATTGGCTAAATTGAATCCATCACTTTCCTAAGATCGGCCCATATTGGCCCAAAATATTTCCTCGGCATTTCTCGAAATCAGTACTCAACTCACAATCAGGTCCCCGGTCCACGTACCGTTTCCTATTTAGCCTTTTTCATCGGGTTAGTATCCCGTGATTGATTAAGTCCAAGCAAGACTTACTAAAATTAAACGAGAATTAATATACACTTTATTGATCCCGGTAATGGGTTAAAATTCGGGATGTTACAACTCTTTCCCCTTTACAAAAATTTTGTCCTCAAAATTTGTACTCTACACTTACTCTTCGAACAGGTGGGGCTGTTGACATCACATGGCCTCTTCACTTTTCCATGTGGCACCTTCAGTCCCGTTATGCTCCTAAACTACCTTGACTATTGGGATCATCTTATTCCGCAGTACTCGATCTTTCCGGTCTTCGATCTTGACTAGCCTCTCCACGTACGACACTCTGTCATGCACGTCTATCTCTTTATATCTCAGAACGTGTGTCGGATCTGGCTCGTATTTTCTCAACATCGATACACGGAAGACGTTGTGTACCTAGGACAGGTTAGGTGGCAAGGCAAGTCGATAAGCCATATCACCAATCTGTTCTAGAATCTCGAACGGTCCGATAAACCTCGAACTCAGCTTTCCCTTCTTACCGAATCGGGATAACCCTTTCATAGGCGACACCTTGAGGAATACGTGATCTCTGACTTGGAATTCCAAAGGTCGTCGGCTTCGATCGACATAACTTTTCTGGCGACTTTGTGTTGTCTTTAGCCTTTCCCGAAGATCTCGACAGCTTCCACTGTCTGCTGTATCAACTCTGGGCCAGTAATGCTCCTCTTACCTACCTCGTCCGAGCATATGGGAGTCCTGCATGCTTTGCCTTACAAGGTCTCAAATGGGCCCATCTAAATACTTTGTTGGTATCTGTTATTATACGCAAATTCTACCAAGTGTAGCTGCTCTTCCCATTTACCTTGAAAATTTAGCACGCGAGCCCTCAACATGTCCTTAAGGGTCTGGATCGTCCTTTTCGATTGACCATCAGTCTGCGGATGGTAAGCTATACTGAATTGTACCTTCGTTCCCAAGGCCATCTGTAGACTCTTTCAGAAATTCGCCGTAAACCATCGGGTCACGATCCGATGTGATCGTCACTGGTATTCCATGTAGTCTGACAATCTGCCTTATGTACAGCTCTATGTACCTTTCTAGCTCAAAATCCTTTCACACTACTAAAAAGTGCGCCGACTTCATAAGTCGATCCACTATCACCGAAATGGAATCATGCCCCATCTGGCTTCTCAGTAACCTGGTCACGAAATCCATGGTGATATGTTCTCATTTCCACTCAAGGATTTCCAGCGGTCGCAGCAGTCCTCCAGGTTTGCAGTGGTGTGCCTTTATTTGTTGGCATGTCAAACACTTAGCCACATACCTGACCACATCCTTCTTTATTCTGTTCCACCAATAATGTTGTCGTAGATTCTAATACATTTTCGTGCTGCTAGGGTGGATACTGTAGTTGCTGCGATGAGCTTCCCTTAATATTTCTTCCTTAAGCTTGGTATCTTCGGGTACACACCAACGTCCTTTGAATTTCAAAATCCCTTCGTCAGACACTTGAAAAGCTGACTTCCTTGTAGCGGCATCCATTCCCACGATCTTTTGAATTTCGTGATTCATGGGCTACATCGCTTTAATCTTGATCTGAATTTCCGGCTCGATTCTCAGTGTAGCCAATAGATTCGATACATGGCTCAATTCAAATTTAAATTCTGAATCTCGGAGTCTTTCTAACAATGTCCACTCCTTGATCATCATGTGCACCGTACTCGACTTGCGACTTAGCGCATCCGCTACTCAGTTCGCTTTTCCAAGGTGGTACATAATATTGCAATCACAGTCTTTTAAAAGTTCCATCCACCTACGTTGCCTCATGTTTAACTCTTTCTACGAGAATAGGTATTTGAGACTTTGGTGATCCGTATAAATCTAGAACTTTTCCCCGCATAAATAGTGTCTCCAGATTTTGAGGGCAAAAACAATAGCAGCTAGCTCTAAGTCGTGCGTCAGATAGTTCATCTCGTGAGGTCTTAACTGACGCGATGCATACGCGACTACTTTTCCATGCTGCATCAGTACACAACCGAGTCCTCTGAGTGAAGCATCACTGTAAACTTCGAATCCACTAGGTCCAAACGGAATAGTTAGTACTGGGCCGGTCGTCAGCCTGTGCTTTAATTCCTAAAAGCTTCGCTTGCACTTATCATCCCATTCAAGCTTAACTTCCTTTTTCAACAATCACGTTAGTAGCATGGCTATCGACGAGAATCATTCTACAAAACGTAGGTAATAACCAGCTAGTCCCAAGAAAATCCTGATTTCCGTCGCTGACGTTGGTTTAGGCCATTTAAGTACTATCTCGATCTTAACTGGATCCACAGATATTCCTTCTCCTGATACTATTTGTCCAAGGAATGCTACCTTACTAAGCCAAAATTCACACTTGCTGAACTTTGCGTAAAGTGCGTGCTCCTTTAAAGTTCGTAGCACCTCGGTCAAATGCACTTCGTGTTCTTCCGGGCTCTTCGAGTATACCAGAATGTTGTCAATAAACACAATGACGAACTGGTCCAGGAATTTCTTGAATATTCTATTCATCAAATCCATGAAAACTGCAGAGGCGTTCGTTAAGCCGAAGGACATTACTGTAAACTCATAATGCCCGTATCTCGTCCTAAAAGTAGCCTTGGGTATGTCCTCCTTTCGGATTCTCAACTGATGATACCCAGTTTGTAAGTCGATCTTGGAGAATACTGACGCTCCTTGTAATTGATCGAACAAGTCATCAATCCTTGACAGTGGATATTTATTCTTTATGGTCACCTGATTCAACTGCCGATAATCTATACATAGTCTTAATGTCCCGTCCTTTTTTCTCACAAATACAACCGGCGCTCCCCACGGAGACTCACTAGGACGAATAAAACCTTTATCTAGCAGTTCCTGCATCTGAACCTTCAATTCTTTCAATTTCGATAAGGACATCTGATATGGAGCCTTAGAAATTGGCTCAGTACCTGGGGCCAATTCTATTACAAATTCCACTTCCCGCTCCTACAGTAAACCCGGCAATTCTTGAGGAAAAACCTCAGAGAAGTTGCACTATCACGCCCCGAACCCAACTTACCCATCTGAACGCGAGCATCCCCTTACCACTCCGGTCGATCATAGTGCGACGTCCCCAGGAGACCTCGCCGACCCAACAACAATCAGAGTATAAAAATACATGTGAAAGCAGATTACAAACCCTGACAAATAAAGATGAGCAAGGAAGCCAAACAATCAAAATATCATCAGATAAAACCTCATTCTCATATATATATAAACTATTTACACAAAGAACGCAGATACATGTACAGTCATATCCACTACAGGTCTAGGTCAAGGTCAAGCTAGCATCGAAGTCAAAAGGCCACTAATCCAAAAAGTGTCGGTGGCCGGGTGAGTAGGTCTGTACTAAGGATCACTATAACAAAAAGGTAGGGATCCCTATCGTCGACCAACTAGTCTAAGGCTCATAGTCTGGGTCGCTGGAATCGTCGGGCTCATCGTAAGACTCAGCTGACTCCTCTGAAGAGCTGCGATCTGGCTCTAGCTCATCCACGTCCATGTCGGGGTCCTCCTGATTAGCCTGACCCTCCTGAACTCCCCAGTAGTCTGCTAAGAGAGCGTCAGCCTCAGCCTCGGAGTCAAAGTCGTCCTCAAGGTCTACATCTTCGGCTGCATCCTCGACGGCATCTATGTCTACATCCTCGCCTACCTCATCGACCTCACCATTCTCATCATCCTGCTCCATCGCCTCTGGCTCGGGGTCGTCCTCATCCTCATCCTCATCCATAGGCTCCGGCTCTAGGTCATCATACCAAACTCCGGGGCCTGGCTGGGCCTCTACGGTTGGCGGAGCGTCAGGTGGAGAAGCATCGACCACCTCGCCATCGGCAATCACTGGCTCCAACTCGCCATCAGCGTCTACTGGAATGTCAAAGGTACGGATAGGTCGACTGAGGGTCCCGTCCGCTGCCCTACGACACCATGCGATGTACTCTTGCTTCTGATGCTCATCCTCACCCACATTAACATAGAGAACTGACCTAAACCTCATATGCATCTCGTCATTTCCAGCTGGGAAATGCTCCTCAGTCTGTAGTATCTGCTTAGGAATCCCAAAAAGTGGAGGCGGCTCCGGTATCCTAGGGGGTAGGTTCTGAAATGTTCGGTTTTACCACAACCGTGAGACTAGCTCAGTGAATCAAATACCTAAACCTAGGCTAGGCTAAAGTGTGTCTCTTAACGGATCAAAATCAAGCATTCAAGCCATCAAACATAAAACTCAATATGTTTCAACGTGATTCAACCCCTGCAAGTTAGTGCAATTCAACATATATATACACCCACATACGTGTACATACGGGCAGGCGTACTTCACACACGCGTGTTCATATTCTTTAAATGGTTCAAATCACTTAATCACCGCATCCCACACGAATGCCTCATGCAGTCACATGCTAACAATTCTCACAATCTCATCACAATACTGCATGATTCACAATTCACATAATGCAACGTTCAGTTCATTCTTAATCTCACGACCCACAATAGGGCCCGACCCGAAGGCCACAACACTTCATGGCCAGCGTATATACTACGCCCCCGGCCCGGTGTCTTCTAGCCTGCTACAAAATGCCTGAGGCGCAACACCGCTCACCTACGAACCAGAGCCTGCTACAAAGTGCATGAGGATGGTCGTCTTCCGGTCTAACCGGGCATCGTCCTGCTACAAAGTGCATGAGGATGGAACTCGACCCGTAGGCCATTAGGTGATCACACATATCAATTTTATCTTAGCCCAGCTCCACTCTTTTCAGGGCATTTACCGTGATCACACAATGCAATGTCACACCCGCACAATCACACAATGTCATCTCAAATCTCAATCTCGACATACAATGTGCGTGACATGCATTTTCATGCCAATGAATACAAATGCCATAACAATTTCCAACATTACAAACAATGGCCATTTCTAGCATTTGTAACACCTAACATGTAAAATTCGGCCATAACCATACTCCAACTTCAAACATAGCCAAACACATTCAAAACACTCCATTTTAGCCTCGAACAATTCAGTCAAGACTCCACTCAAACATATTAGGAATACACTTAGTTTAATTTAGCAAATCAAGCCCATTTAGCCCTAAAATCACCATTTCTAGCACAAAATCTCAAGGCCTCCGAATTGGCTCACCATAGACAGCAATCAAACCCTCACTAATCAGCCATAGTTCCTACCTTAAATCAACCCTCAACAACATCATTAATTCAGCCATTAACTATACAATCACTAACAAACACCAAACTAGCTTAATTTCCACTAATCAACCCAATCAACCCAACTAAACACAATTAAGGCTAGACTAAGTTTGGGTATTAAACTCACGTCTGGGTGGACGACTCGCGGAAGAAACAAGTACATCTAACTCGCGGCTCGACGACGGTGGTTCACGGCGGCGCGGGACCTCCTTTGCGTCGCCGACGTCCACTCGGCCAAGATCAGCCGTGGCTGGTCGTCCACGAGGGAGGAGGAGGCGCGGCTAAGGATGGCGGCTCGGGGACTGGTTCAGCTCTCCACGGCGGTCCTTTGTCGTGACCAACAGCTCCGGCGAGCGGCTGAGGAAGGGCGGCGACGGTGGGCTGATCCGGCGAAGAAGGAGAAGGAACGGAGGAGAGGAGATGGCCGATCGGTGAGGGAGAGAGAGTGAGCGAAATGGAGGAAAGAGAGAGGGAAACATGTCCAAATATTGGTCAAAGCTGGTCAACTCAGCCCTTAGCGGAAGCCATGTGTCAACATCTAAGCTCATATGACCAAACTACCCCTTCATCCAATGGTTAAAATTCATTCCATCCAATTATTGAGGGGCATTCTTGTCATTAGTCCCTAACCAACCCCTAACCAACCTAGTTAACCTTAACCAACCTTGGTTAAACCAAAATAATTTTCCAAAATTCGGAATTAAGCTTAATTAACCCAAGGGCAATTCCGTCCTTTTTCCATCCCGAACCGAAATTCCATTTTTCGCACCAAGGCGTCCCATGTGTGTGTGGCCAACATATTCTGGCGTCAGAATCTTAAAATTAGTCCGTCGAGTCCCCGAAATCTGACACCAAAATCTGGGCTCAATTCCGTGAACAACTCTCTCTCAACTTCAATTTTTCTGAAACTCTCACTAACAGGCGGCTGTTTAGGAATACGCGTATCGACTTAGGGCTGTCCGAGTCTCAATGGTTCCGATCATCGAGAGAAAGAGGGTTTATTACTAATCCCGGGGTCACGATCATTTGGCTCGAGTTCAGGATTGGTTGGCCACGAGCACGTTTGGTTAAGCAGAATCACCTGCGATCCCAATTGTGCATCGTTGGCCTTGGCCATAGCATTTCCATCACTTTTCCTAAGATCGGCCCCTCACTGGTTCACAATATTCCCTCATTCTTTCTCAAATCGGCTCCCAAGTCACGACTAAGTCCCTGGTCCACGTACTAGCGTCCTAGTTAGCCATTCCCCATGGTTAGTATCCCAAGAGTGATCAGCTCTGGGCGAGTCGTACTCAAATGAAATGAGAAATAACATTCATTTTATTAATCCCAGAAATTACATCGAAATTCGGGCTGCTACGTGCACACTACAGGGATTTCTTCTAACTTAGGTTTCGTCAAGGTCAGATCATTCACATTCACCAAATATCCCTCGCAACCTTCATCAAGCATCTTAGTCACCTCAAGCGAGGAAATCCAAGGGGTCGAGGTTCCTCCTCGGTTTTCCTGTAATTCAAATCTAGGATGTCCAATCGAATTGAATTGGATCATCCTACTGCCGCAATCCATAACGGCTTTTTGCTTCGTCAGCCAATCCATACTGATGATTACATCGAAGTCATACATGGCTAATACAGCCAAATCAATTCTTTCTTCTGTATTCCCAATCACGATTTTGCAGTCAAGACACTCCAACGATACTAACACCCTATTATGCAGTGGGGTCGTCACACATAGCACATTCTCAAGTAATATTGGCTCATTACCAACCGATTTAATGAACTGTTCCGAAATAAATAAGTGGGTTGCCCCCGGGATCAAATAACGCATACGCAGCATGATCACAGAGAGAAATGGTACCTGTGACCATGCTCGACGCGTCCTCAGCATCCTTGCGCACCGTTGCGTATACCTTTCCTTATGTAGGTGATCTTCCCTAGATAGCCAGTGAGGGATTCCCGGTTCGATTTCCTACTCTGGCCTGTTGTTGTGTCGGGGGTCCAAAAGGGCGCTGTTGGAGACAGTTCTTTGTTTGATGCTCCAAACTTCCACAGCGAAAACAAGCCTCAAATCTATTCGGTTGTTGATTGGGCTTCCCAATCTTTCTCCTAGGTGGTGGAACAAATCGCCTATTATTGGTCATTAGTTTCTTACTAAAGTGACAGTTGTCCCTGTTCTGATTAAACCGTAATCCTGACGCTACTGTCCTTTCCATCTGAACTCGTTCCATCGTTTGGGCTCGTTCATACAACTCCCTATAATCCCAGATGTTTAGCAAAAGCATTTGAGTACGAAGATCTGGTTTCAGACCATCCCTGAATCTTCGAGCTTTGTCTAATGGATTTTCTACCATCCTTAGGGCGAATCTCAATAGTCTTGTAAACTCCGCTTCATACTGGACTACCGTCATTGAGCCCTGATGAAGTCTCATGAACTCCGCCATCTTCTTCTCCTAGGCACTCTTCGAGAAGTATTATCGACAGAAATTCTCAACAAACACGGCTCAGGTTTGTTCTACATCTTCTGGAAACACTCTATCTCTAACGGCTTTCCACCAGTCGTTCACGTTATCTTGTAATTGATAAGTCGCCAGTGAAATCTTCTCGGTCTCGGTGCACTTCAACAAATAAAATGCCTTTTCCAATTCTTCCACCCAACGTGGCATGGTTTTGGGGTCACCTTGGCCTGTGAACTTAGGTGGTTTCAGTTTGAGAAATTGCTCCACCAGCTGATGCATCTATCTAACGGCTACCACCGGTTGAGCCTGAGCTTGCTAGGCTTGATTCCCGTTAATGGCAGCAGTTGCTATAGCCTCAGCAGCCTCGGCAATAACTACGGCTCTTTCTTGGGCTTGTCTATCCATGACATTCCCTATTTCTCTTAGGGTTTCTATGACTTGTTCCATTTTGGGATCTCTGGCCTCTTGGCCACCCGTACTAGACTGTACCTAGGGTTCCATGCCCCTTCTTTGGCTCATTCTTCAAGTCTGAGTACTCAACTACCTGTTATAATTCCGATTAGGAATTAGAGACCTAAACCAACTAATCTGTCTAAGTCCTAGGCAAGTATCAACACAGTAACAACTGAACACCCAAAATGCGGCTTAATACCACGGCACTAAATTTCACCCAAGGACTTGCACACTTACCTCGGGTCCTACCGCACTTGCATCACACATGTCAAATCATTCGCCAAAACACTCAAACACAGACAGTCAGGAGGTACCGCTTAGCACACAAGGTCACCCTACAGCTACCCATGGTCATTGCTCCTTATCACTCGAGGTTTGGACAAGATTAAACCGAGCTGACCTTGTTCTGATACCAATTCGCACGGGGATGTCACGCCCCGTACCCCACGATTCGTCAAGTTCCCACATAAAGGTCGAACTTGTGGTGCGACGTTCCCAAGTTACGTCACCGACCCGAAAACCCAAATCAGAGAAACATGACACATGCGGAAACGACGTATATATATACACCCGTACAACAACAAACAACCATAAATAACATAGGACAAGAATTACAGGATGATTAAAAACATATATACAAACATTACTATCAACTTTGTACAATATCCATTTACAAAAGAAAGATACAACGAGGAAGGCCACTTTGACAAAAAGGGATTAGTGGCCGAGGAGGTCAAACTACCAAAAGGGAGGGCTACGGTCAAAAAGTGTTGGCCCTCACGTCTAAACTAACACCTAGCCTAAGGCATCCAATCGGGATCAGAACCCGATGACTCCGAGAAACTCTCGAACGGCTCCGGCTCCTCGTCAGAACTCATCGCCTCAGACTCGGTCTCTAGTGCGAGATCCTGCTCCTCGTCCTCGTCTATGTCCATTTGCTTTGGGGCCTCTGCATCCACCTACTCCGAAATTGGGTCTACTATCTCAGCCTCGAAATCCACTCCCCCTAACTCCTCATGCTCTACCTCGTCGTCAACAATCTCATACTCAACATCAGAATCTAGGTCACCCTCCATATCAACATCCACCATATCATCATCTAGGCACTGCCGATCCAACCGACCCTCCCCATTAAACGGAACATCTACAGATCTGAAGGGACCGAACTCATCTCCAAAACGATCTCGGAAACACCAAGCCAAATACTTGTGAGTCTTGTAGTGCGACAATCCCACGTTTGCCCAAACGATATTATAGTGCCTAAGATACACCTCCTCATTCCCATGGGGTATATAGACATCGTACGCTCGATGTGGGTGGGAATCCCAAAGCGTACCGGCACATCTCCCAGGTTCATGGTCGAGGGTCTGAAACATCGGTTTTCCAACAACCGTGAGATAAACTCAGCAAGTATAAGACCCCTAATCCTAAATTAGGCTAAGGTGCACCTCCTGGCAGGCAATTTAAACACACAAATACCGTGTACCAGCAATTCACAATAAATTCCTAGGCCCACGGCCAAAATCATTTATATCACAGCCTTGCAAGTTAGGCATTTATCAACAATAATCACGTGTGAAATGTTGAACATGCACAATTATTCCGACCCGAAGGCCACAATTATACCAATCCGAAGGCCACGACTCAAAGGCCCCTTCCAACAACAAATCGACTCGAAGGCCCAACCCGAAGACCGACAGTTTAAAGACGACCCGAAAGCCCGACCTGAAGGCCACAATTTAATCACATCCGGCACGTGCATCATCACACTCAACTCCAGCCATATCAAAGCATCATATGCGAAATCACGTATAACGGGACTCAAGTCAATTGTCATGCCACGATGCGCCAAGTACAATAATTCACAATTTCAATTCATTTAATGCATTGACGGCACACCCAATTCCTTCCATTTTAGCCCATTTACACTTGGCACTTAATGCACAACTTAATGTCACAAAATTTGACCCGTTTAGGACCCGCCATGACCAAACAACTCAGCCATTAAACCCTCAAACATGGCATCACCCAATAGGATTTAAACAAGTCATAATTAGCCACTAAATTGCCTCAATTCAAGCCATCACTCAATGAATCAACTAAATCCCAACTTAGGCAATTTATGCATTTTCGGTTCTATGTGAACAGTACCAAGGCAGCACACATTTTAGGCACTAAACCACACCTAAATCACCTTATTAAGCACCAATTATGTCCCCTAATCATCCCACACACAATTACACCTAATTAAACCATAATTAAGTCTATTAACCTCTAATTTACCCCTAAATATACAATTAAACTAATTCGGGGTTTAGGGATTTATACTCGCCTAAATTCGACTTGGTTGACGGAAACGGGTGGTCGATTACCGGCATGCGGTAAAATCGATGGCGGCGTTCCGGGGGACAAGCCGACGACCACAACGGCGGCGGCGATGGTCTTCTTAGTCTCGGTACCAATCACTGGCGAGACAATGAGAGAGAGTGAAAGGGATGAGAGAGAGGGTAAGGGATGGTGGTGGTGGTAGGTTGAGGCGACAGTGACCAGCGACGGAACATGGCAGAGACGGTCTGGCGCGGCTGGCTTCCCGGTGGTAGTCCGGCGTGAATGGTCGAGAAAGGGAAAACGGCGAAGGGGAGGAGGAAACAGGGAAGCTCGGCCAGAACAATACTGAGGGATAGAGAAAACAGGTCAAATATGGGTCAAAGTTTGGTTAGTGGAAGACACATGTCAAAGTTCCAAGAGCTTTGACATTTTTGCCCCTCATCCAAGGGCTTACAAGCCTACTTATCCAATAATGTAAGGACAACTTGGTCAAAATTCTCAATTATTGGGCTGACCATCTTATTAAAACATTTTCCTAAATTAAAACCCCCAAAAATGTTCCAAAATTCGGAATTAATCCAAATAGGCCTAGGGGCATTTTGGTAATTTTTCGGTCTTGGGTCAAAATTCCAATTTTTGTCAATACTAGCCCCAAACATGTGTGGCCACACTAAAATGATGTCCATCTTGCAAAATAGTTGCAAATGCCCTTGAAATTTCGACGTCAAAGTTCGGTTCCAATTTCGCGATCAAATTTGCTCGTTCTGAAATTTTTGGGCCTCTCACTAGCGAGCGGCTATTTAGGGGTTATGCGTATTGACCTAGGGTTGTCCAAGTTATGATAGCCTCAAATTTTGGAAGAATGCCAGGAATTATCACTAGTATCGGGGGTTGCGATTGTTCAGCTTAGTTTCGAGATTCGCTCATCACGCGTACTCTCGATCGTGCGGAATCACCCACGATCCGATCATACATCATTGGTTAAATTGAATTCGTCACTTTCCTAAAATTGACCCATATTGGCCCAAAAAATTCCCTCAACGTTTCTCAAATTCAATACTCAACTCGCGATCGGGTCCCTAGTCCATGTACCATTTCCTATTTAGCCTTTCCTGTAACAGCCCGAATTTCGATGTAATTTCTGGGATTAATAAAATGAATGTTAATTCTCATTTCATTTGAGTACGACTCGCCCGGAGCTGATCACTCTTGGGATACCAACCATGGGGAATGGCTAACTAGGACGCTAGTACGTGGACCAGGGACTTAGTCGTGACTCGGGAGCCGATTTGAGAAAGAATGAGGGAATATTGTGAACCAGTGAGGGGCCGATCTTAGGAAAAGTGATGGAAATGGTATGGCCAAGGCCAACGATGCACAATTGGGATCGCAGGTGATTCTGCTTAACCAAACGTGCTCGTGGTCAACCAATCCTGAACTTGAGCCAAATGATCGTGACCCCGGGATTAGTAATAAACCCTTTTTCTCTCAATGATCAGAACCGTCGAGACTCGGACAACCCTAAGTCGATACGCGTATACCTAAACAGCCGCCTGTTGGTGAGAGTTTCAGAAAAATTGAAATTGAGAGAGAATTGTTCACGGAATTGAGCCCAGACTTTGACGTCGGATTTCGGGGACTCGACGGACTAATTTTAGGATTTTGACGCCAGAAAATGTTGGCCACATACATATGGGACGCATGGGTGCGAAAAATGGAATTTCGGTTCGGAATGGAAAAAGGACGGAATTACCCTTGGATTAAGTAAGCATAATTTCGAATTTTGGGGAATTAATTTGGTTTAACCAAGGTTGGTTAAGGTAACTAGAGTGGTTAAGGGTTGGTTAGGGGCTAATGACAAAAATGCCCCTCAATAATTGAATAGAATGATTCTTAGCCATTGGATGCAAGGGTAATTTGGTCAAGGGTGCTAAGATGTTGACACGTGGCTTCCACTAAAGGCTGATTTGACCAGCTTTGACCACTTTTTGGTCATGTTTTCTCCCTCTCTCTCCTCCATTTCGCCCACTCTCTCTCCCTCACCGATCAGCCATCTTCTTCTCCTTCGTTCCTTCTTCTTCTTCGCCGGACCAGCCACCGTCGCCGCCCTTCCTCAGCCGCTCGCCAGAGTTGTTGGTCACGGCAAAGGACCGCCGTGGAGAGCCGAACCAGCCCCCAAGCCGCCGTCCTCAGCCACGCCTACTCCTCCCCCTTGGACGCCCCAATCAGCCACCCCCAAGCCGCCGTTGGCCGTGAGGGCCGAGCCACCGCCGTGAGCCGCCGTTGTCGAGCCGTGAGTGGGATGTACTTGTTCCTTCCGCAAATCGTCCACCCAAACGTGAGTTTTATACCTAAACTTAGTTTAGGCTTAATTGTGTTTAGTTGGTTTAGTCTGGATTGATTAGGGGAGATTGAGTAAATTTGGTGTTTTGTTAGTGATTATGCGGTTATTGGCTGAAATAATGATGTTGCTAAGGGTGGATTTAAGGTGGAATGATGGTTGATTTGTGATGGTTTGAGGGCTGTTCTTGGTAGGCCAAATTCGGAGCTCTTGAGAGTTTGTGTTAGAAATGGTGATTTTAGGTCCAATTAGGCTTGATTTGCTTAATTAAGCTAAGTATATGCCTTATATATTTGAGTGGGGCCTTGGCTGAGTTAATTGAGGCTAAATGGAGTGTTTTGAGTGTGTTTTGGCCATGTTTGAAGTTGGGGTTTTGGTTTGGCCGAATTGCATGTGTTAGGATACAAATGCTAGAATATGTCCATTGTTTATAAATGTTGGTAATTGTTGTGGCCTTTGTGTTCATTGATATGAAAATGCATGTCACGCACATGGTATGTCGAGATTGAGATTTGAGATGACATTATGTGATTGTGCGGGTGTGACATTGCATTGTGTGATCACGGTAAACGCCCTGAAATGAGTGGATTGGGCTAAGATAAAATTGATATGTGTGATCACTTAAGGCCTTCAGGTCGTGGCCTACGGGTCGAGTTCCGTCCTCATGCACTTTGTAGCAGGACGATGCCCGGTTAGACCGGAAGACGACCATCCTCATGCACTTTGTAGCAGGCTCTGGTTCGTAGGTGAGCGGTGTTGCGCCTCAGGCACTTTGTAGCAGGCTAGAAGACACCGGGCCGGGGGCGTAGTATATACGCTGGCCATGAAGTGTTGTGACCTTCGGGTCGGGCCCTATTGTGGGTCGTGAGATTAAAAATGAACTGATCGTTGCATTATGTGAATTGCAAATCATGCAGTATTGTGATGAGATTGTGAGAATTGTTAGCATGTGACTGCATGAGGCATTCGTGTGGGATGCGGTGATTGAGTGATTTGTACCATATAAAGAAGATGAGCACGCGTGTGTGAAGTACGCCTGCCCGTATGTACACGTATGTGGGTGTATATATATATATGTTGAATTGCACTAACTTGCAGGGGTTGAATCACGTTGACACATGTTGAGTTTTATGTTGTTGGCTTGGATGTTTGATTTTGGTCCGTTAAGAGACACACTTTAGCCTAGCCTAGGTTTAGGTATTTGATTCACTGAGCTAGTCTCACGGTTGTGGTAAAACCGAACATTTCAGGACCTACCCCCTAGGATGCTGGAGCCGCCTCCACTTTTTGGGATTCCTAGGCAGATACTACAGAGTGAGGAGCATTTCCCAGCTGGAAATGACTAGTTCCATGTGAGGTTTAGGTCAGTTCTCTATGTTAATGTGGGTGAGGATGAGCATCAGAAGCGAGAGTACATTGCATGGTGTCGTAGGGCAACGGACGGAACCCTCAGTCGACCTATCCGTACCTTTGACATTCCAGTAGACGCTGATGGCGAGTTAGAGCCAGTGATTGCCGATGGCGAGGTGGTCGATGCTTCTCCACCTGACGCTCCGCCAACCGTCGAGGCCCAGCCAGGCCCTGGAGTTTGGTATGATGACCTAGAGCCGGAGCCTATGGATGAGGATGAGGACGACCCCGAGCCAGAGGCGATGGAGTAGGAGGATGAGAATGGTGAGGTCGATGAGGTAGGCGAGGATGTAGACGTAGATGCCGTCGAGGATGCAGCCGAAGATGTAGACTTTGAGGACGACTTTGACTCTGATGCTGAGGCTGACGCTCTCTTAGCAGACTACTGGGGAGTTCAGGAGGGTCAGGCTGATCAGGAGGATCCCGACATGGACGTGGATGAGCCAGAGCCGGATCGCAGCTCTTCAGAGGAGTCAGCTGAGTCTTACGATGAGCCCGACGATTCCAGCGACCCAAACTATGAGCCTTAGACTAGTTGGTCGACGATAGGGATCCCTACCTTTTTGTTATAGTGATCCTTAGTACAGACCTACTCACCCGGCCACCGACACTTTTTGGATTAGTGGCCTTTTGACTTCGTTGCTAGCTTGACCTTGACCTAGACCTGTAGTGGTTATGACTGTACATGTATCTGCTTTCTTGTGTAAACAGTTTATATATATGAGAATGAGGTTTTACCTGATGATGTTTTGATTGTTTGGCTTCCTTGCTCATCTTTATTTGTCAGGGTTTGTAATTTGCTTCCGCATGTGTTTTTATACTCTGATCGTTGTTGGGTCGGCGATGTCTCCTGGGGATGTCGCACTATAATCGACCGGCTTGGTAAGGGGATGCTCGTGTTCCGATGGGTAAGTTGGGTTCGGGGCGTGACATTTCCCACCAGATTAGTATCCCGTGATTGATCAAGTCCAGGCAAGACTTACTAAAATTAAACGATAATTAATATACACTTTGTTGGTCCCGGTAATGGGTCGAAATTTAGGATGTTACAGCCATTGTTTCCTAGACATGAATTGGCATGCTTTAACATTGCCAAACGTGACTGTAACAGGCGATTATAAAGGTAATGGCTAGGCATGTCATGAATCGTACTGAGTGATGTGAGTAAACAAGATGGGATTTGTCCCTCTCATATAACGAGGGTATGATTTCCTAGCCTCCCGTAGAGTTGAGATTGTGAAATGCATGGCCATGCTCAAGTGAGTTGAAGAGTCAATCACTTGTTTTGATAGTCTAACTGCGGTATCGGGAAAATGAGTTTAAGCTATATAAGGATGACACACGTCTTGCCTTATGCTTAACTCAGAAATCAAGTAACAAAGGAACTTAGTTTATATGATTGGTTCTAGTGCAAGCGGGAGATTGTGTCATGCCCCGAACCCTACAACGTCTGAGCATCCCAATCGAGGTCGAATTTGTGCGACGTCTCAAGATGCATCGCCTACCCAACACCCAACACAGAGATTAAGGCGCATGTGGAAGCAACATAAACATCCGTACAATTTAAAAACCACATGACCAAGGATAGCGCGTACAGCCAACAACATTATAGCATACGCTTGCATTAAGATGAAGAGACGAGGAAATGAACCTCAAGGGCAGCCCAGTGCAATAGGCCAAAAGCCCAGAGATCCAAGAATGGAAGAGGTTATTCAGACCCTGCATGAGATAGGAAATCTTATGGGTAGGCAGGCTTAAGAAAGGGCCACCACCATTGCTCAAGCTGCTAAGGTTACAACAACTGCTGCTATGAATGGAAACAATGCCAATCAAGGGCAAGCTCAGATGGCGGTAAATAGACAGATGCACCAGTTAGTAGAATAGTTTCTGAAGTTGAAACCGCCTAAGTTTAATGATAGGGGTGACCCCGAGGCTGCACCGGGTTAGGTAGAGGAGTTAGAGAAAGCCTTTGAGGTATTGGGGTGTACCGAGACTGAGAAAGTAACCCTGGCTGTATATCAGTTGCAAGACAATGTGAATGATTGGTGGAAGGCCACCAGGGATAGAGTATTCCCATAAGGTACTGCCCAAACTTGGGCAACGCTTACCAAGAGCTTTTATGGGAAATATTTCTTAGAAAGTGCCCAAGAAAGAAAACCAGCAAAGTTTATGCAACTTTGCCAAGGGCAGATGACAGTGGATCAATATGAGGCAGAATTTGCAATGCTATCAAAGTTTGCACCTAGGATGATGGAAAATCCACAAGATAAAGCTCGGAGATTCCGGGATGGTCTGAAGCTGGATCTTCGAAGTCAAATGATTTCTTTGAACATCAAAGATTATGGGGAAATGTACGAACGGGCTCAGGCCATAGAGTGAGATCAAATGGAAAGGGCAGCCACTTCTAGATCGCGGTTCGCCCAGAATAGGGACAACCGCTGTTTCGGGAAGAAGCCGATGGTGGGAAATAGGCGATTCGTCCCACCGGCTAGAAAGAACATGGAGAAGCCGAGCCACCAACCAATTCGATTTGGAGCTTATTTTAGATGTAAAAGTTTGGAGCATCAAATTAGAAATTGTCCCTAGCAGCGCCCTTTAGGACTCTTAGTGCAACCGCAACAACCCTGGATAGGAAATCAAGCCGGGAATCCCTCAACGGCTAATCAGGGTAGGCCGCCAGCGCAAGGACAAGTTTATGCGATGGTGCAAAAAGAGGCGGAGGACACGCCGGGCATGGTCACAAGTACGATTTCTCTATGTGATCATACTGCATATGCATTATTTTAGAAGGGGGTGACCCATTCATTTATTTCGAAGCAATTTGTTAGACTAATTGGGATTGAGCCTATTTTACTTGAGACCATGCTTTGTGTGACAACGCCACTAAATGATAAAGTGCTAGTGTCGTTAGGGTGTTCTAACTGTAAAATAGTGATCGGCGATAGAGAAGTAAGTATCGACTTGATAGTGTTGGCCATGTACGATTTTGATATGATAATTGGGATGGATTGGCTAACTAAACAGAAGGCCGTAATGGATTGCGATAATAGGGTGATCTAGTTTAACCCAATTGGACATCCTAGATTTGAATTTCAGGGAAACTGAAGAGGAATCTCGATCCCTTGGATTTCCTCGCTCGAAGTGACTAAGTTGTTGGATGAAGGGTGTGAAGGATATTTAGTGAATGTGGTTGATCCGACAGTGGCGGAACCCAAGTTAGAAGAAATACCCGTAGTGTGCAATTTTCCCAAGATCTTTCCTCAGGAATTGTTGGGTTTGCCACCAGAGCGAGAAGTTGAATTTGTGATAGAATTGGCTCCAGGAACCGACCCGATATCGAAGGCACCATATTGGATGTCCTTGAAGGAATTGAAGGAACTGAAGATCCAAATGCAGGAATTATTAGACAAGGGTTTTATTCGTCCTAATGTGTCCCATGGAGAGCGCCAGTCCTACTTGTAAGGAAGAAGGACGGGACATTGAGGTTATGTATCAACTATCGGCAGTTGAATCAAGTGTTGATTAAGAATAACTACCCACCACTGAGAATTGATGATCTGTTTGACCAGTTGCAAGGAGTCTCAATATTCTCTAAGATTGACCTACAGACGGGGTACCATCAGCTGAGAATCCAAAAGGAGGACATATCTAAGACCACTTTTAGAATGAGGTATGGCACTATGAGTTCACAGTGATGCCATTCGGATTAACCAATACACCTGCTGCCTTCATGGACTTAATGAACAGGTGTTCAAGGAGTTCTTGGATCGATTTGTCATAGTCTTCATCGACAACATACTGGTATATTCGAAGAGCCCTGAGGAGCATGAAGTGCATTTGACTGAGGTGCTACGACCCTAATAGAACACGCACTATACGTCAAATTTAGTAACTACGAGTTTTGGCTCAACAGAGTAGCATTCCTTGGACACATAATCTCAGGAGATGGAATTTCTGTGGACCCGATAAAGATTGAGGCAGTAACTAAATGGCCAAGATCGATATCAGTGACGGAAACTCGAAGTTTCTTAGGTTTGACCGGTTATTATTGACGATTTGTAGAAGGAATATCGTCGATAGCCATGCCATTGACACCGCTACTCAAGAAGGAAATTACGTTTGAATGGGATGATAAGTGCGAAAAAAGTTTTAAGGAATTGAAGCATAGGTTGACAACTACCCCGGTATTGACCATTTTATTCGGATCAGGAGGATACGAGGTTTATAGTGATGCTTCATTAAAAGGAATTGGTTGTGTATTGATGCAATATAGGAAAGTAGTGCATATGTGTTGCGCCAGTTAAGGCCGCATGAGATGAACTATCCGACGCACGATTTAGAGCTAGCTGCAATCATTTTCGCTTTCAAGATCTGAAGGCACTATTTGTGTAGGGAAAAGTTCCAGATTTATATAGACCATCAGAGCGTCAATTATCTATTTTCACATAAGGAATTAAATATGAGGCAGCATCGATGGATGAAACTTCTTAAGGATTACAATTACGACATCCTGTATCACCCGGGGAAAGCGAATCGAGTAGTGGATGTGCTAAGTCGGAAGTCGAGTATGGCGCATATGGTGGTTAAGGAGTAGACCTTGTTAGAAAAGCTTAGAGACTCGGAATTTAAGTTTGAGGTGAGCTGAATGTCAAATATGTTGGTTGCGTTGAGAATCGAACTAGAGATCCAGGCAAGATTAAGGAATTGCAGTCTGCGGATTAGGAAATACCAAAGATTATTGGAATAGATGCCACTATGAGAAAGTCGAAATTCCAAGTGGGCGATAATGGAATTTTAAAGTTCCAAGGACGACTATGCGTGCTAGATGATGTAGAACTTCAGGAAGAAATTTTAAGGGAGGCACATCGTAGTAATTATAGTATCCACCCAAGCAGTACGAAGATGTACCAAAATCTATGGTAGCACTATTGGTGGAATGGGCTGAAAAAGGATGTGGCCAAGCATGTGGCCAAGTGCTTGACGCGCCAACAAATGAAAGCACAGTACTATAAACCTGGAAGGTTTTGAGACTATTAGAAATCTCCGAGTGGAAATGAGAGCACATCACAATGGATTTTGTAACGGGACTACCAAGAAGCTAAAGAGGACACAATTCCATTTGGGTGATAGTAGATCGATTGACTAAGTCAGTGCACTTCCTGGCAGTGCAAAAGGATTTTAAATTGGAAAGGTACACAGACTTGTACATGGGATAGATCGTCAGATTGTATAGAGTACCAGTAACGGTCACGTTGGACCGTGATCCGAGATTTATGGCCAATTTTTGGAAAAGTCTGCAAACAGTCTTAGAAACGAAATTGCAGTTCAGTACGGCCTATCATCCACAGACCGATGGCCAGTCTGAAAGGACGATTAAGACTTTAGAGGATATGTTACGTGCCTGTGTATTGGACTTCCAGGGCAAATAGGAAGAGCAACTACACCTGGTAGAATTCGCCTATAACAATATCTACCAATAGAGTATCCAGATAGAGCTGTTTGAGGCCTTATATGACAGAGTGTGTAGGACACCATTGTGTTGGGACGAAGTTGGTGAAAGAAGTATCATGGGCCCAGAATTGGTACAGCAAACGGTTGAGGCCATCGAGATTATTCGGAAAAGACTAAGGACTGCACAGAGTCGCCAAAAGACTTACACCAATTGGAGACGACGACCTTTGGAATTTCAAGTTGGAGACCATGTATTTCTCAAGGTGTCGCCGATGAAAGGACTGTCCCGATTCGGCAAGAAAGGAAAGCTAAGCCCGAGGTATGTCAGTCTATTTAAAATTTTAGAGAAGATAGGTGATATGGTTTATAGACTTGCTTTATCACCCAACCTATCCTAAGTGCATAATGTATTCCACATGTCGATGTTGAGAAAGTATGAGCCAGACCCGACCCACGTTTTAAGGTACGAGGAAATAGACGTGGATGATAGGGTATCGTACGTGGAAAGGTCACTAAGGATCGAGGACAGAAAAAATCGAGTATTGCGGAATAAGACGATTCCGATGGTCAAAGTTGTATGGGAGCACCATGGAACTGAATGTGCTACTTGGGAAAGCGAAGAGGCAATGCGACGTCAATACCTCTATTTGTTTGAGTAAATAAGTTTAGATTGCAGATTTTGAGGATGAAATTTTTGTAAAAAAGGAAGAGTTGTAACATCCTGAATTTTGACCCATTTCTAGGATTAATGAAATTGATATTATTTTCATTTAATTTTAGTAAGTCTCACTCGGAATTGATCAATCGCGGGATACTAACTAGGAAAATGGTACGTGGACCAAGGACCTGATCGCGAATTGAGCACTGATTCTGAGAAACGACAAGGAGATATTTTGGGCCAATATAAGCGATTCTAGGAAGGTGACGGATTTAGTTTGGCCAATGACGTATGATTGGATTGCGGGTGATTCCACATAACCGAGAGTACCCTTGGCGAACAAATCCCAAACTCAATCCGAATGATTGTAATCTCCGGAACTAGCGATAATTCATCGCGTTCTTCTGGAAATCGAGATCGCCACGATTCAAGTAACCCTAGGTCGATACGTATAACCCCTAAATAGCCACCCGTTAGTGAGAGACCCTAAAATTGAAATTGAGCAATTTTGATCACGAAATTAGATCCAGACTTAGACGTCGAAGTTCGTGCACGTACACGACTATTTTGCAAGGATGACGTCATTTTAGTGTGGCCAGCTATATTTGGGATTAGTACAGTTGAAAAATGGAAATTCGGCCCGAAATCGGAAAATTACAATTTTGCCTTAGGCTTATTTTTGGTATTTCAAATTTTGGGAAAATTATGGGAGGTTATTTTGGGGAATTAAATTGGATAAGATTAGCCCAATGATTCAGAATTTTGAAGTCTAAAATGCCCTTGAATATTTTGGCTTGGGATTATATCAATGAAGTGAATGAGGGGCAAATTGAGAATTAAGAAAAGTTTGGTCAAACCCCTTAGACTAATAAATATTTTTGTCTCACCCTCATTCCTTACTCTTCCGGCCACTTCCCCCTATCCTCTCTCCCTCACTGAATTTTCCCCCTCATCCTCTCAGCCGCGAGACCAACCACGCCGGAGCGCCGCCGTGCCGCTCGTTCGCCTAGCCTCGCCACCACCACCCGACCACCTTTCTCTCTCTCCCTCCCCTTCGACCACGTGAAGACCGCCTTGGACCGCCGGTCGCCGTACACCACCACGAAAGTCGCTGCTCGTTGCTGTCACTAAGGCCATCGCAAGACCAGCTCAGCCGGCCCGTTTTCCTCTCCCGATCAGCTATTTGGAGCTTAGTTATTTAAGTGAGTATTAGTCCCTAAACTCTAATTAGGCTAATTAAGCATTTCTATATATGATTAGGATGATTTAAGGGTTAATTAAGGGATAGTAAGGCTGATTAGTGGGCTGATTAATTAGTGGTAATTATGTGATGATTTGGGGTGCTAATATGTTGATTTCAATGTGATTTAGTGCCCTAGAGTGGGCTGTTCAATGGTTGGTACCATTAGATTAGAATGGCTTAGGTTCGATTAATTTAAGGCTTGATAGTGGAATTCCCAAGCACGTCTTGAATTGTCCTTGAGTGGCTGATTTATGCTCATTTGGAATTAATATTATGATTCCATATTGTATGTCCTATGGTGGCCGAATGTGGTGTGACATGGCAGGCCTTGAGTGTGCGAGTTAATGTTGCACTAATTATGCGATTTATGTGCCGTGTCGAAATATGTTAAATTGAATATTTGGGTGTACCGATGCAATGTTGATTGAATGTGTTATGGCATAAATTGGGCACGTTGTGACTAATGAGTATGTTAAGGCGCAAATTGAGCTTGTCGTGGCATTACTTGATTTTGAGATTACACTTGGAGATTGGATGCTCATTGTATATTGCATTATTGCCCGAGTGCAAGACTGCATGGACACGTATTCCGCATACTGGGCATTGGCCTGAAAATAAGAATTATGCGAGTATTTGTGCTTGACATGAGCATGTGATCACCCTAATTAACCTGATGCGTTTTACGCGGAGTTAAAATAAAAATTGACTGTGTGCACATGTGATCACATAGGCCCTAAGGTGTGTTACGCAGGGCATTAAGTCCGTCCTGATGCATTTTATGCAAGACGATGCCCGGTTCTACCGAAAGTGTCACATCTTGATTTTTGGGCCTGGGAAGCCGCAGGTAAATTGTAATATCCTCAATTTCAGTCCCTGGAAAATGGCTATGGTTTAAGTTTAGCGGTTTTCCAATCAGAACTAAATTGTTTTCTCTTGTTTTGGAAAACCTAGTTTTTGGATCATTTGTACCCTTTCGTTTTATTATTTTTGGAGAAACTTTTGTGATCCGAATTTTCAAACGCTTTCTTCTAAAAAGTTGTTCCAAACATTTTGAAGTTTTGCATGATTTAATTTCAGAATTTTTGGAGTTGAGGTGAGTAGTACGATGGCCTGATTTTCGTACTGAGTGAAACTGCCCGGAATGGGAATTTCGGTGATGTTTACAATGTCTTGATTTTATACAAGCTTTTCTAGGCCGAGTTTGGAAACGTTTCCTTCATGAAAGTTGTTGAGAACTTCCTTTTCTATAATGTGTATAAATTTTGGAATTTTCTGAGGTGATTTGCATGCTGGACAGAGCTTATTTTGAGAAACAAAAATGCTGTTCTAGTGAACTATTTTTGGATTGTTTTTGAGTGATTGAAACCGGTGTTTACAGAGGGAATTAGATTTTGTGTTCTTCACGAGAAATGTTTTTTAAAGCCTTGTTTATGACATATCTGAATTTGAGAATTTTCGGAGTTCATTTACTATGATTTCAAGTTCGATTTCGTGAACAGTGCAAAACTGTTCGGTTTTACCAGATTTCAAAGATTAGCATTTTCTATACGAAAACGTTGGAATTTGGAATTGGTGTCTTCTGGTGATTTAAAGTACGCGTTCTGAGCTTTCAAATGAGATATTTTATGCTTTGATCGGAGGTCGGACAAAGGGAAAACGAAATGGAGAAGTAAAGCTTGAAAATGAAGGAAGCTTGTTCAAGAAGCCTAATTAATGGCTTGCATTTATTAAAGTTGGACTTTGGTGACCCTTCATCATGGTTTTTGGCTTATGTTCTTAATGGTCATGTGAGGTAAGCAATGACCTCATGCTCAAATGACTTAAGCCATGACTTAAGCCTCATCATGATTGTATGCATTAATAGTCTTGAGTGAGGAGCAAGTTTGGGGTTTGTTAAATTGAAAGAGGCCATTTGGCCAAGAGAGAAAGAGAGGGAGTAGCCGTGAGGGGAGAGAGAGAGAGAGAGAGAGAGAGAGAGAGAGGAGAACCAATGAGGAAGAGATAATGTTAGCATCTTCATCATTTTAGTCCATTAATAGCCATTAATGGCATTAAATACTAGCCATCATGACTTTTGACTATTATACTTGGCTTCTTTTCCAAACTTATTTGTCTATAAGAACGCTAGAAGCCTCACGTGAAGCTTGCCCACCCTCTCCTCCTCTCTCACGCCACCCTCCAATCTCACGCCAACATCTTCTTCTTCTTCCCTTGTTCTTATTTTCTCACTTTGGCCGAGAAACTCACGCCCGAATCAACCCCAAACCGGCCCGTGTTCCTACTAGTTCCCATCCAAGAGCCACGATTTGGCCTTGGTAGGCGTTGTCTTGGTCGACCAAGCAAGAAGGAAGCAAGGAGAAGGCTCGCAATTTCCCGAGCTCACCCGTCTCGACCCCCGTTCTCTGGTTTTGTTTGACGTTGTGTAAGTAAACTTCCTAATATCGGGAAAGGAAGTTATGATGCGTTGTGACACGGTTTGCTTGGACCGTTTCTCGGTCATTTGGTTGATTGTGGTTGGTTCATTTCTCGATTTAATCATGTTTCGTATTTGAAGTTTGTTTTGGCGGTAGAATCGAGACTTGAAAGGCAAGGTGCACATGTTATAGCCATGCTTGATGTTCTCTTGTATGAACTTTGCCATTGATGCGGGTGCGGTAAGGGTCGGCTTGTGCTAATGGCGATCCCCTCGTCCTCGCTTGATATTAGTAGGTTTACTTACTAAGTCTCCCCGACTCATCCCCCATTTTTTTTCCACCCTCAGGTCCGTAGGATGGTCGCATGGACGGCAGCGACAGGGGAAGCTTGAGTCATGTTGAAGTTCGGAGAAAGCGAGGAGTGAGGAGAAGTAGTGGGCTTAGGACACCCAAGCCATAATGTTTGTTGTGTAAATAGCTAAAATTGGATAATTTAGCTTGTGAAACATGTTTGTATACATTGTAAACATAAGGTTTGCTCATGATGCTGTTTGTCTTATTTCTGCTGTTGTTTTGAATGTGATTGTCCCGAGATATGCTTCCGCTTGTGTGTAAATAAAGATAATAATAAACGGGACGTCACATTTATGACCCTGAGTTTGGGGCGTCACAGAAAGACGGGCTAGCCTGATGCGTTTTACGTGGGTTTTGGTTCGTATATGGAGATCGGGTTGCGCCTGATGTGTTTTATGCGGGTTAAAGACATTGGGCCTGATGCGTTTTACACGGGCCAGGAAATGTTGGTATTGAATGATAGACTTGATGTATTTTACACGAGTCAGACCTAATGCGTAGGCACTAATAAGTATGAGCATGCGTATGGCGTACGTACGATTAAGTGTGATCACATATGTGCTATGAGTATTATTATGAACTATCTAACCTGTAGGGTTAATTGTGTGCTCGATCTGGGCCCAAGGGCCTAGGTCAATTGATTGTCAATTATTTCTGGTTGTTTGTGATTTGTTGCATATCAGGAGGTGTATGTTAGCCTAGTTTAGGTTTAAGGGGTTTTACTCGCTATGATTCGTCTCATTGTTGTTAAAACCCAACTTTTCAAATCCCCGACCTTAAGGATGTCAGAGGTTCCTGTACGTTTTGGCATCCTGCATCAGATAGAGACATCATTGACCGAGTATCCCGTGGGGAACGGGGACAAGTATATTAGGTATTATACTATAGTATGGATTGATGTGGAAGAGACGCATTACCAGACCCACGAGTACATAGCGTGGTGTTTTAGAGATTATTCCGGAGAGTATGGACCTCTTCGGACTTTTGACATCCCGTTCAACGGGCTGGACAAGATGGATCCGCAGTGTGCCGATGGGGACCTGGCGAGCCCCGAAGCTACATCTGAGGGGAGTTCGAGTTCGGATGCTGGACCTGTTGTCTGGAAGGTGGATGAGCCAAACTTGAAGGACAAGGAGCCGATGGATTGGGACGCTAACCTTGATCTGATAGAGCCAGATGAGGAGCCAGAGCCTATGGATCAGGACCCCGGTCAGGAGGGTGAGCCTGAGGAGATGGACTTGAAGGACGAGTTGATAGAGGCCGAGTCCGAGCTAAATTCCCTAAACTCCGAGATGGAGCTGTTTGATAGTTCTTCATCTTTTGAGTTCTTGGGATCAAACCTAGACTGGATTTTGTAGGGTTAGCCTTAGCCTCAGTTGGGTCGGGTCAATACCTTTTTTATTGGAGCCCCACCTTAGATAGTAGTCTAACCAATCAGGTCACTTATCCCTTTTCGTCAATGGTGGCAGTTGACCGCTTTTGATTTTGGTGCTCACTGAGAATGGATAATGTTTATGTTTTCCTGGTTAATACAAGTGTATATTTGTTATCTCGTTGTTTGTTGTTGTGCTATCCTTGGTTTCGTTGATTATTATACAGGTGATTTATATATATTGCTTCTGCTTATGTAATGATCTCTGTGTTGGGCGTTGGGTCGTTGACGAGTCCTGGGACGTCGTACTAAATTCGACCTAGGCAAGGATGTTAAGTGTCGTAGGGTTTGGGGCGTGACAGCTCTGGGTGAGACTAACTACAAACACATCCATAAAATATCCATTTCATAAATTCCAAGAAGGTCAAATTTCGGAATGTCACAACTCTTACACTTTATAAAAATTTCGTCCTCGAAATTTACAATTCAACCTACTACTCAAACAAGTAGGAGTATTTACGTTGCATTAGCTCCTCACTTTCCCAAGTTGCGCCTTTTGTCCCGTAATATTCCCAAACAACCTTGACCATCGGGATCGTCATGTTCCTTAAAACTCGTTCTCTCCGATCTTCGATCTATATTGGCCGTTTGACATACAACACCCTATCGTCAACTTCTATCTCTTCACAATTTAACACGTGAGTTAGGTCTGGTTCATATTTTCTTAGCATTTACACGTAGAATACATTATGCACTTGCGACAAATTTGGCGGTAAAGCAAGGCGATAAGTTAAGTCTTCAGTCATTTTCAAAATCTCAAAGGGTCCCACGTACCTCGGACTCAACTTTCCTTTCTTGCCAAATTGGGATAATCCTCTCATAGGAGATACCTTAAGGAATACGTGATTCCCTAGTTGAAATTCCAAAGGTCTTCGTCTTATGTCTGCATAACTCTTTTGACTGTTTTGAGCTGTTTTCAGTATTTCACGAATTATCGTAATCGCCTTAACTGACTATTGAACTAATTCTGGCCCAGTTATACTTCTTTCTCCCACTTCGTCCCAACACAAGGGCGTTCTACATGCTCTGCCATACAGCGCTTCAAATGGCGCCATCTTGATACTCTGCTGAAAACTATTATTATACGCAAATTCCGCTAAGGGCAATTGTTCTTCCCATTTACCTTGAAAATCCAACACACATGCCCGAAACATATCCTCCAGAGTCCGAATCATCCTCTCAGACTGGCCATTTGTTTGTGGATGGTAAGTTGTACTAAACTGCAGTTTTGATCCTAATACCGTCTGCAGACTTTTCCAAAAGTTGGCGATAAACCTACGATCACGATCCGAAATAATTGTCACTAGTATCCCATGCAAACGAACTATCTGTTGTACGTACAACTCAGCATACCGATCCAATACAAAGTCCTTTCACACGGTTAACAAGTGCGCTGACTTTGTCAATCTATCGACAATTACCTAAATGGAATCATGGCCTCTTTGGCTCCTTGGTAGTCCCATTACAAAATCCATAGTAATATATTCACATTTCCACTTTGGGATTTCTAAAGGTCGCAACAACCCTCTGAGCTTACAATGTTGCGCTTTTACTTGTTGGCACGTCAGACACTTGAGCTTAGCTATGTCTACCTTCATGCCATTCCACCAATAGTATCGTCTCGAATTCTGATACAATTTTTGTACTCCCAGAATGGATACTATAATTACTACGATATGCTTCTGATAAGATTTCTTCCTTAAGTTCCGCATCATTAGGCACGCATAACCATCCACGGAACTTCAAGATCCCATCATCGGATACTTGGAATCTGACTTTCTCTTGGTAGTATACATTTCTAAAATCTTTTAAATTTCTTGATCCGTAGACTGGAAAGTCTTAATCTTAGTCTGGATTTCTAGTTCAATTCTTAAAGTGGTAATTAAGCTCGAGACTTGACTTACTTTGAGCTTAAACTCCGAGTCTCGTACTCTTTCTAACAAAGTCCATTCCTTGACCATCAAGTGTGCAATGCTTGACTTCCGACTAAATGCATCGGCTACCCGATTGGCCTTTCCGAGGTGATATAAAATATCACAATCGTAGTCCTTAGGTAATTCCATCCAACAACGCTGTCTCATATTAAGCTCCTTTTGAGAAAACAAATATTTCAGACTTTGATGGTTCATATATATTTAGAATTTCTCTCCGCACAAGTAATGTCGTCAAATCTTAAGGGTGAATACTACTGCGGCTAATTCCAAATCATGTGTCGGGTAGTTCAACTCATGCAGCTCAACTGTCTTGATGCGTAGGCTACTACTCATCCATTTTGCATGAGCATACACCCCAGTCCTTACAATGAAGCATCACTATAAATTTCATATCCTTCTGATCCTGATAGAATAGTTAATATCGGCACCATGATCAATCTATGCTAATTATCGCGTTCTTCTGGAAATCGAGATCGCCACGATTCAAGTAACCCTAGGTCGATACGTATAACCCCTAAATAGCCACCCGTTAGTGAGAGACCCTAAAATTGAAATTGAGCAATTTTGATCACGAAATTAGATCCAGACTTAGACGTCGAAGTTCGTGCACGTACACGACTATTTTGCAAGGATGACGTCATTTTAGTGTGGCCAGCTATATTTGGGATTAGTACAGTTGAAAAATGGAAATTCGGCCCGAAATCGGAAAATTACAATTTTGCCTTAGGCTTATTTTTGGTATTTCAAATTTTGGGAAAATTATGGGAGGTTATTTTGGGGAATTAAATTGGATAAGATTAGCCCAATGATTCAGAATTTTGAAGTCTAAAATGCCCTTGAATATTTTGGCTTGGGATTATATCAATGAAGTGAATGAGGGGCAAATTGAGAATTAAGAAAAGTTTGGTCAAACCCCTTAGACTAATAAATATTTTTGTCTCACCCTCATTCCTTACTCTTCCGGCCACTTCCCCCTATCCTCTCTCCCTCACTGAATTTTCCCCCTCATCCTCTCAGCCGCGAGACCAACCACGCCGGAGCGCCGCCGTGCCGCTCGTTCGCCTAGCCTCGCCACCACCACCCGACCACCTTTCTCTCTCTCCCTCCCCTTCGACCACGTGAAGACCGCCTTGGACCGCCGGTCGCCGTACACCACCACGAAAGTCGCTGCTCGTTGCTGTCACTAAGGCCATCGCAAGACCAGCTCAGCCGGCCCGTTTTCCTCTCCCGATCAGCTATTTGGAGCTTAGTTATTTAAGTGAGTATTAGTCCCTAAACTCTAATTAGGCTAATTAAGCATTTCTATATATGATTAGGATGATTTAAGGGTTAATTAAGGGATAGTAAGTGTAACAGCCCGAATTTCGATGTAATTTCTGGGATTAATAAAATGAATGTTATTTCTCATTTCATTTGAGTACGACTCGCCCAGAGCTGATCACTCTTGGGATACTAACCATGAGGAATGGCTAACTAGGACACTAGTACGTGGACCAGGGACTTAGTCGCGACTCGGGAGCCGATTTGAGAAAGAATGAGGGAATATTGTGAACCAGTGAAGGGCCGATCTTAGGAAAAGTGACGGAAATGGTTTGGCCAAGGCCAACGATGCACAATTGGGATCGCGGGTGGTTCTGCTTAACCAAACGTGCTCGTGGTCAACCAATCCTGAACTCGAACCAAATGATCGTGACCCCGGGATTAGTAATAAACCCTCTTTCTCTCGATGATCGGAACCATTGAGACTCGGACAGCCCTAAGTCGATACGCGTATGCCTAAACAGCCGCCTGTTAGTAAGAGTTTCAGAAAAATTGAAATTGAGAGAGAGTTGTTCACGGAATTGAGCCCAGAGTTCAGTGTCGGATTTCGGGGACCCGACGGACTAATTTTGAGATTCTGACGCCAGAATATGTTGGCCACGTTCATATAGGACGCATGGGTGCGAAAAATGGAATTTTGGTTCGGAACGGCAAAAAGACGAATTTGCCCTTGGACTAATTAATGTTTATTCCGAATTTTTAAGGTTTTAAATGGGCTAACTAAGGTTGGTTAAAGTGACTAGAGGTGGTTAAGGGTTAGTTAGGGCAAAGGACTAAAATGCCCTTCAATAATTCATTGGGAATTAGTGAGAACCATTGGATGAGGGGCAAATTGGTCATGTGGCTTGGATGCTTGACACTTGGATTCCACTATTGACCAAGTTGGACCAAATGGATAAGGTTTCTCTCTCTCCTCCCTCACCCCATTCGGCCGATCCTCTCTCTCCTCTTCCTTACGCTGGCCACCATCTTCTTCATTTTCTCTTCCTCTTTAACGTCTCTCTCCCCTTCGTCTCCCCTTCCATCACCGAACCAGCCACGTCCCCGCCATTCACAGCCACGCCGGAGAGTGAGACACGGCAAGGACCGCCGTGGAGGACCGGCCAAGCCCCAAGCCGCCGTCGCCTCCCTCTCTTTTCCCTTTGGACGCCCAAACCAGCCGCCGTGGCCGTGAGGTGCCGAGCACGCCGGGAGAGCCGTGTGAGTTGCCATTGCCAAGCCGCGAGATAGATGATCGTCATCTTTCCCCGAGTGGTGCACCGCAACGTGAGTTAAATACCTAAAACTAGTTTAGTCTTAATTGTGTTAGTTAGTTTAGTTTGGGTGATTAATGGAGGTTGAGTTAAATTGGGTGTTTTGTGGGTGATTATGAGGGTAATGGCTGATAGTGTGATGTTGCTAAGGGTGGTTTTAAGGTGAAATAATGGCTGGTTGATGTGGGTTTGTTTGCTGCCCTTGATGAGTCAATTCGGAGTTCTTGAGGGGCCATGTTAGAAATGTTGTTTTTAGGTCCAATTGAACTTGTTTTACTTAATTAAGCCTAGTACATACTATATATGGTTGAGGGGGACCTTGGCTGAACATTGGAGGCCTAAATGAAGTGTTTAGATTGTATTTTGGCCATGTTTAAATGTGGGGTGTTAGGTTGGCCGAATTTCACATATTAGAATGCAAATGCTAGAAAGTGTATATTGGTTGTAAATGTGGATAAATGTTGTGGCATTTGTGTTCATTGGAATGAAAATGCATGTCACTACTTGATATGTTGAGATTGATATGTGAAATGACATTGTGTGACATTGCATTATGTGTGATCACGGTAAACGCCCTGAATTGAGTGGAATTGGGCTAAGATAAAATTGAGACGTGTGATCACCTAGTGGCCTTCGGGTCGTGGCCTTCGGGTCGTTCCGTCTGTTGCGTTTACGCGAGACGATGCCCGGTGAGACCGGAAGACGACCATCCTCAGGCACTTTGTAGCAGGCTCTGGTTCGTAGGTGAGCGGTGTTGCGCCTCAGGCACTTTGTAGCAGGCTAGAAGACACCGGGCCGGGGGCGTATTATATACGCTGGCCATGAAGTGTTGTGGCCTTCGGGTCGGGCCTTCGGGTCGGGCCCTATTGTGGGTCGTGAGATTAAGAATAATCTGAACATCGCATTATGTGAATTGCGAATCGTGCAGCATTGTGATGAGATCTTGAGAATAGTGAGCATATGACTGCATGAGACATTCGTGTGGAATGCGGTGATTGAGCGATTTGTACCATATAATGAAGATGAGCACGCGTGTGTGCAGAACGCCTGCCGTATGTACACGTATGTGAGTGTATATATATGTTATTGAATTGCACTAACTTGCAGGGGTTGAATCACGTTGATACACTTTGAGTCTTATGTTGTTGGTTGTTTGACTGATTTTGATTTGTTAAGAGACACACTTTAGCCTAGCCTAGGTTTAAGTATTTGATTCACTGAGCTAGTCTCACGGTTGTGTAAAACCGATCATTTCAGAGCCTACCCCCTAGGATGCAGGAACCGCCTCCACTTTTTGGGATTCCCAGACAGATATTGCAGTCCGAGGAGCATTTCCCAGCTGGGAATGGCGAGCTGCATGTGAGGTTTAGGTCAGTTCTGTATATTAACACGGGTGAGGAAGAGCATAAGAAGCAAGAATATATAGCATGGTGTCGCAGGGCAGCGGACGGTACCCTCAGTCGACCTATCCGTACCTTTGATATTCCAGTAGGCGCTGATGGCGAGTTAGAGCCAGTGATAGCCGATGGCGAGGTGGTCGATGCGCCTCCACCTGATGCTCCGCCAGATGTTGAGGCCCAGCCAGGCCCTGGAGTTTGGTACGATGATCTAGAGCCGGAGTTTATGGAAGAGGACGAGTACGACCCCGAGCCAGAGGCGATGGAGCAGGATGATGATGTTGGTGAGGTCGATGAGGTAGGCGATGACGTAGATATAGATGACGCCGAGGATGCAGCCGCAGAGGTGGACTTAGAGGACGACTTTGACTCCGAGGCAGAGGCTGACGCTCTATTAGCTGACTACTGGGGAGTTCCGGAGGATCAGGCTGATCAGGAGGACCCCGATATGGACGTGGACGAGCCAGTACCGGTTAGCAGCTCTTCAGAGGAGTCGGCTGAGTCTTCAGTGGAGCCTGATGATTCTAGTGATTCAGATTATGTGCCTTAGACTAGTCGGTTGACGATAGGGATCCCTACCCTTTTTGTTTTAGTGATCCTTAGTGTAGACCTACTCACCCGGCCACCGACACTTTTTGGAGTAGTGGCCTTTGACTTAGATGCTAGTTTGACCTAGACCTGCAGTGGTTATGACTGTTCATGTATCTGTATATATTGTGTAAACAGTTTGTTGATATATATATGAGAATGAAGTTGTACCTGATGATATTGTGATTGACTGGCTTCCTTGTTCATCTTTATTAGTCAGGGTTGTATTTGCTTCCGCATGTGTTTTTTTATACTCTGATGTTGTTGTTGGGTCGGCGATGTCTCCTGGGGACGTCGCATTCTGATCGACCGAAGAGATAAGGGGATGCTCGCGTTCCGATGGTTAGTTGGATTCGGGGCGTGACATCCCCGTTTGAATTGGTATCAGAGCAAGGTTAGCTCTGTCCATATGGTCGAAGCCTGGAGTGATAAGGAGCGATGACCAAGGGTAGCCAACTAGGTGTCCTCGTGTGCTAGGTGTGTCTCTTAATCGTGTGTGTTTGATTGATTGATTGTGTAAGTGATTCAACCCCGAAGGTGCAGGCGCGTCAGGACCTGAGGTGAGTACACATATTCCCTTGGGTGATGTATTGTGCTCAGTGTTAGACCGCATGTGATTGTTTGGCTATTGTTTGATACCTGCCTAGGACTTAGACTGGGTTAGTATGGTTTAAGTCTTTGACTCCTGAATGGGGTTATAGCAGGTAGTTGAGTAGCCAGCTTAGCGAGAGATGAGTCGCCGGAGAGGAAAGGAACCGCAAGAACCACCGAGAGCCGAGCCCAGAGAGGCCAGGGACCCCAGAATGGAGGAAGTTATGGAGACCCTTCGCGAGATAGGTCATATCATGGGTTTGCAGGCTCAGGAGAGGGCAGCCGCGTATGCTCAGGCAGCTGAAGCCGCAGCGATAGCTGGTAATGGGGGTAATCAGGCAGAAGAGGCACAACCAGTGGTACCGAGACAGATGCCCTATCTAGTTGAGCAATTTCTGAAACTTAAGCCGCCCAAGTTCACTGGTAGGGGCGATGCAGAGTTAGCGCTCAGATGGGTTGAAGAGTTAGAAAAGGCGTTTAATGTACTGAAGTGCACCGATACTGAGAGAGTAGACTTAGCAGTGTATCAGTTACAGGACGGTGCCAATGATTGGTGGAATGCAGTAAAGGACAGGGTATTTCCTGCAGGTACTGAGTTGGTTTGGGCTGTGTTTGTTGAACATTTTTATGAGAAGTATTTCTCTGAGGTAGCGCAGGAAAAGAAGTTGTCGGAGTTTATGAGATTACGCCAGGGACAGATGACAGTGGACCAATACGAGGCGGAGTTTGCGAGATTGGCTAAGTTTGCGCCTACGTTGGTGGCGAATCCGAGAGACAAGGCTAGGAGGTTTCGAGATGGATTGAAACCAGACCTCAGGAGCCAGATTCTCTCTCATAATCTTAAGGACTATAGTGAGATGTACGAGAGGGCTCAGATCATAGAAAGAGATCAGCAAGAGAGAGCCGCCGCTTCAGGATCACGGTTTATGCCTATCAGAGACAATCGCAGGTTGGGAAAGAGGCCAATGACTGGGAATAGACGGTTCGTTCCCTCTGCGAGAAGAAACATTGGGAAGCCTAACCCGCCTCCGAGTAGGTTCGGAGCATGTTTCAGGTGTGGGAGTTTTGACCACCAGATCAGGTCGTGTCCTCAGATGCGTCCAGTGGGATCGCAAGCACCAGTTCAACCGCCTAGGATGGGGAATCAGGGTGGACATCCCCCAGCGACTAACCCAGGACGACCACCAGCCCAAGGAAGGGTATATGCTATGGGGCGCAAGGATGCTGAGAAAGCGCCAGGGGTGGTCACAGGTACGATTTCTTTGGGAGACCATGCAGCTTATGCTTTGTTCGATCCAGGGGCAACCCATTCTTTTGTGTCAGAACAGTTTATTAGATTGGTTGGGTTTGAGCCTATTCTGCTTGAGACTGTGTTATGCGTATCTACTCCGTTGAATGATAGGATGATAGTCTCTTTTGGATGGCCTGCATGTAAGATAGTGATTGGTGGTGTGGAAGGTCGTATCGACTTGGCAGTGTTGGCCATGTTTGATTTTGATGTTATTGTTGGGATGGACTGGTTAGTGCAGCAGAAGGCTGTAGTGGATTGTGATAGTAAAACGATCCAGTTCAATCCAATTGGACAACCTAGGTTTGAATTTCAAGGAAGTCGAGGAGGAACATCGATTCCTTGGATCTCTTCACTGGAAGTGAATGAGTTGTTGAACGAAGGATGTGAAGGATACCTGGTCAATGTAGTGGATCCAACTGTACTAGAGCTTCAGTTAGAAGATATCCCGGTAGTATGCAACTTTCCAGAAGTATTTCCACAGGAATTGCCAGGCTTACCACCTGAGCGGGAAGTTGAGTTTGTAATTGAGCTAGCCCCAGGTACAGAGCCGATTTCAAAAGCCCCATATCGGATGTCATTGCCTGAGTTAAAGGAGTTGAAAGTCCAGATGCAGGAGTTATTGGACAAGGGTTTCATTCGTCCGAGCGCGTCTCCATGGGGAGCGCCGGTGCTGTTTGTGAAAAAGAAAGACGGAACCCTGAGATTGTGTATCGACTACAGGCAGCTGAACCAGGTAACAGTAAAGAACAAGTACCCACTGCCTAGGATCGACGACTTGTTTGATCAGTTGCAGGGAGCATCGGTATTCTCCAAGATTGACCTACGGACAGGATATCATCAGTTGAGAATCAAGAAGGAGGATATACCTAAGACAGCCTTCAGGACGAGGTATGGGCACTATGAGTTTACAGTTATGCCCTTTGGACTGACGAATGCTCCTGCAGCTTTCATGGATCTAATGAACAGAGTGTTTAAGGAATTTTTGGATCAGTCAGTGATTGTCTTCATCGACGACATATTGGTATATTCTAAGAGTCCTGAAGAGCATGAGGTGCACTTGACCGAGGTGTTACGGACGTTAAGAGAGCATGCACTCTACGCCAAGTTCAGCAAGTGTGAGTTTTGGCTCAGTCGAGTAGCTTTCCTTGGACATATAGTGTCGGGAGAAGGGATATCAGTAGACCCGACCAAGATAGAGGCCGTGACTAATTGGCCAAGACCGACCTCAGTGACCGAGATCCGAAGTTTCCTTGGACTTGCTGGCTATTACAGACGGTTTGTGGAAGGATTCTCATCCATAGCCATGCCCTTGACCAGATTGTTAAAGAAGGATTCTAAGTTCGAATGGGATGACAAGTGTGAGAAAAGTTTTCAGGAGTTGAAGCACAGACTTACGACAGCTCCAGTGTTGACTATTCCATCCGGATCAGGAGGATTCGAGGTGTACAGTGATGCTTCATTGAGAGGGCTAGGTTGTGTGTTGATGCAGCATGGGAAAGTGGTGGCGTATGCGTCGAGGCAGTTGAGACCTCATGAGATGAATTATCCGACGCACGATTTAGAGTTGGCTGCGATAGTATTTGCCCTTAAGATCTGGAGGCATTATCTTTGTGGGGAAAAGTTTCAAATCTACACGGACCATCAGAGTCTCAAGTATCTATTTTCCCAGAAAGAGCTGAACATGAGGCAGAGAAGGTGGATGGAACTACTGAAAGACTATGATTGCGACATCCTGTATCATCCGGGTAAGGCCAATAGAGTAGCAGATGCTCTAAGTCGCAAGTCTAGTGTGGCACATATGATGGTGCGAGAATGGACATTGTTGGAACGGCTCAGAGATTCAGAGTTTAAGTTCGAAGTGAGTCAGATGTCCAGTCTGATGGCAGCCTTGAGGATTGAACCAGAGATCCAGGCAAGGATTAAGGAACTCCAGTCTACGGACCAAGAAATCCAGAAGATCATTGGATTGGATGTTTCAAAAAGGAGGCCGGACTTCCAGATGAGCGAGGATGGAACTTTAAGGTTTAGAGGAAGGTTGTGTGTACCAGACGATGAAGGTCTGAAGGAGGAAATCTTGAGTGAAGCTCATCGGAGTCAGTACAGTATCCACCCAGGTAGTACGAAGATGTACCAGAACTTAAGGCAACATTATTGGTGGAATGGAATGAAGGCTGATGTGGCGAGACATGTGGCTAACTGTTTGACGTGCCAACAAGTGAAGGCACAACACTGCAAGCCTGGTGGAATGTTGAGACCATTAGAGATCCCAGAGTGGAAATGGGAGCATATCACCATGGATTTTGTAACGGGATTGCCACGAAGCCAGAGAGGGAACGACTCTATATGGGTGATAGTGGATCGTCTGACCAAGTCAGCGCATTTTCTGGCAGTGCGAAAGGACCTTGAACTGGAAAGGTATGCTGAGTTGTATGTACGACAGATAGTGCGATTGCATGGAGTGCCGGTAACTATTACGTCAGATCGCGATCCGAGATTTACGGCCAAATTTTGGAAAAGTCTGCAAGTGGCCTTAGGAACAAAGTTGCAATTCAGCACGGCTTACCATCCTCAGACAGATGGCCAATCAGAGAGAACAATTCAGACTCTGGAGGATATGCTGAGAGCTTGTGTCGTAGATTTTCAGGGCAAATGGGAAGAACAGTTGCATTTAGTGGAGTTTGCCTACAATAACAGCTACCAGCAGAGTATTCAGATGGCGCCATTTGAGGCATTGTATGGTAGAGCGTGCAGAACACCAGTATGTTGGGATGAGGTTGGTGAGCGCAGCATTACTGGGCCAGAGTTAATACAGCAGACAGTTGAGGCCGTTGAGATTATCAGAGACAGACTGAGAACAGCGCAGAGCCGTCAGAAAAGTTATGCCGACCGGAGACGACGACCCTTAGAGTTTCAAGTGGGAGACCATGTATTTTTGAAGGTATCGCCGATGAAAGGATTGTCCCGGTTTGGTAAGAAAGGAAAACTCAGTCCCAGGTACGTTGGGCCATTTGAGATATTGGAGAAGATTGGTGATATGGCCTATCGTCTTGCCTTGCCGCCTAACTTGTCGCAGGTGCATAATGTATTCCACGTGTCGATGTTGAGAAAGTATGAACCAGATCCGACCCACGTTCTAAGATACGAGGAGATAGACGTGGACGATAAAGTGTCGTACGTGGAGAGACCAGTCAGGATTGAGGATCGAAGAGATCGAGTGCTCAGGAATAAGATCATCCCGATGGTAAAGGTTGTATGGGAGCACCACGGCACAGAGGGCGCTACTTGGGAAAGTGAAGAGACCATGCGGCGTCAGCACCCCCAGTTGTTTGATTAGACGGGATAGTAGTGCAAATTTCGAGGACGAAATTTTTGTAAGGGGGGAAGGTTGTAACAGCCCGAATTTCGATGTAATTTCTGGGATTAATAAAATGAATGTTATTTCTCATTTCATTTGAGTACGACTCGCCCAGAGCTGATCACTCTTGGGATACTAACCATGAGGAATGGCTAACTAGGACACTAGTACGTGGACCAGGGACTTAGTCGCGACTCGGGAGCCGATTTGAGAAAGAATGAGGGAATATTGTGAACCAGTGAAGGGCCGATCTTAGGAAAAGTGACGGAAATGGTTTGGCCAAGGCCAACGATGCACAATTGGGATCGCGGGTGGTTCTGCTTAACCAAACGTGCTCGTGGTCAACCAATCCTGAACTCGAACCAAATGATCGTGACCCCGGGATTAGTAATAAACCCTCTTTCTCTCGATGATCGGAACCATTGAGACTCGGACAGCCCTAAGTCGATACGCGTATGCCTAAACAGCCGCCTGTTAGTAAGAGTTTCAGAAAAATTGAAATTGAGAGAGAGTTGTTCACGGAATTGAGCCCAGAGTTCAGTGTCGGATTTCGGGGACCCGACGGACTAATTTTGAGATTCTGACGCCAGAATATGTTGGCCACGTTCATATAGGACGCATGGGTGCGAAAAATGGAATTTTGGTTCGGAACGGCAAAAAGACGAATTTGCCCTTGGACTAATTAATGTTTATTCCGAATTTTTAAGGTTTTAAATGGGCTAACTAAGGTTGGTTAAAGTGACTAGAGGTGGTTAAGGGTTAGTTAGGGCAAAGGACTAAAATGCCCTTCAATAATTCATTGGGAATTAGTGAGAACCATTGGATGAGGGGCAAATTGGTCATGTGGCTTGGATGCTTGACACTTGGATTCCACTATTGACCAAGTTGGACCAAATGGATAAGGTTTCTCTCTCTCCTCCCTCACCCCATTCGGCCGATCCTCTCTCTCCTCTTCCTTACGCTGGCCACCATCTTCTTCATTTTCTCTTCCTCTTTAACGTCTCTCTCCCCTTCGTCTCCCCTTCCATCACCGAACCAGCCACGTCCCCGCCATTCACAGCCACGCCGGAGAGTGAGACACGGCAAGGACCGCCGTGGAGGACCGGCCAAGCCCCAAGCCGCCGTCGCCTCCCTCTCTTTTCCCTTTGGACGCCCAAACCAGCCGCCGTGGCCGTGAGGTGCCGAGCACGCCGGGAGAGCCGTGTGAGTTGCCATTGCCAAGCCGCGAGATAGATGATCGTCATCTTTCCCCGAGTGGTGCACCGCAACGTGAGTTAAATACCTAAAACTAGTTTAGTCTTAATTGTGTTAGTTAGTTTAGTTTGGGTGATTAATGGAGGTTGAGTTAAATTGGGTGTTTTGTGGGTGATTATGAGGGTAATGGCTGATAGTGTGATGTTGCTAAGGGTGGTTTTAAGGTGAAATAATGGCTGGTTGATGTGGGTTTGTTTGCTGCCCTTGATGAGTCAATTCGGAGTTCTTGAGGGGCCATGTTAGAAATGTTGTTTTTAGGTCCAATTGAACTTGTTTTACTTAATTAAGCCTAGTACATACTATATATGGTTGAGGGGGACCTTGGCTGAACATTGGAGGCCTAAATGAAGTGTTTAGATTGTATTTTGGCCATGTTTAAATGTGGGGTGTTAGGTTGGCCGAATTTCACATATTAGAATGCAAATGCTAGAAAGTGTATATTGGTTGTAAATGTGGATAAATGTTGTGGCATTTGTGTTCATTGGAATGAAAATGCATGTCACTACTTGATATGTTGAGATTGATATGTGAAATGACATTGTGTGACATTGCATTATGTGTGATCACGGTAAACGCCCTGAATTGAGTGGAATTGGGCTAAGATAAAATTGAGACGTGTGATCACCTAGTGGCCTTCGGGTCGTGGCCTTCGGGTCGTTCCGTCTGTTGCGTTTACGCGAGACGATGCCCGGTGAGACCGGAAGACGACCATCCTCAGGCACTTTGTAGCAGGCTCTGGTTCGTAGGTGAGCGGTGTTGCGCCTCAGGCACTTTGTAGCAGGCTAGAAGACACCGGGCCGGGGGCGTATTATATACGCTGGCCATGAAGTGTTGTGGCCTTCGGGTCGGGCCTTCGGGTCGGGCCCTATTGTGGGTCGTGAGATTAAGAATAATCTGAACATCGCATTATGTGAATTGCGAATCGTGCAGCATTGTGATGAGATCTTGAGAATAGTGAGCATATGACTGCATGAGACATTCGTGTGGAATGCGGTGATTGAGCGATTTGTACCATATAATGAAGATGAGCACGCGTGTGTGCAGAACGCCTGCCGTATGTACACGTATGTGAGTGTATATATATGTTATTGAATTGCACTAACTTGCAGGGGTTGAATCACGTTGATACACTTTGAGTCTTATGTTGTTGGTTGTTTGACTGATTTTGATTTGTTAAGAGACACACTTTAGCCTAGCCTAGGTTTAAGTATTTGATTCACTGAGCTAGTCTCACGGTTGTGTAAAACCGATCATTTCAGAGCCTACCCCCTAGGATGCAGGAACCGCCTCCACTTTTTGGGATTCCCAGACAGATATTGCAGTCCGAGGAGCATTTCCCAGCTGGGAATGGCGAGCTGCATGTGAGGTTTAGGTCAGTTCTGTATATTAACACGGGTGAGGAAGAGCATAAGAAGCAAGAATATATAGCATGGTGTCGCAGGGCAGCGGACGGTACCCTCAGTCGACCTATCCGTACCTTTGATATTCCAGTAGGCGCTGATGGCGAGTTAGAGCCAGTGATAGCCGATGGCGAGGTGGTCGATGCGCCTCCACCTGATGCTCCGCCAGATGTTGAGGCCCAGCCAGGCCCTGGAGTTTGGTACGATGATCTAGAGCCGGAGTTTATGGAAGAGGACGAGTACGACCCCGAGCCAGAGGCGATGGAGCAGGATGATGATGTTGGTGAGGTCGATGAGGTAGGCGATGACGTAGATATAGATGACGCCGAGGATGCAGCCGCAGAGGTGGACTTAGAGGACGACTTTGACTCCGAGGCAGAGGCTGACGCTCTATTAGCTGACTACTGGGGAGTTCCGGAGGATCAGGCTGATCAGGAGGACCCCGATATGGACGTGGACGAGCCAGTACCGGTTAGCAGCTCTTCAGAGGAGTCGGCTGAGTCTTCAGTGGAGCCTGATGATTCTAGTGATTCAGATTATGTGCCTTAGACTAGTCGGTTGACGATAGGGATCCCTACCCTTTTTGTTTTAGTGATCCTTAGTGTAGACCTACTCACCCGGCCACCGACACTTTTTGGAGTAGTGGCCTTTGACTTAGATGCTAGTTTGACCTAGACCTGCAGTGGTTATGACTGTTCATGTATCTGTATATATTGTGTAAACAGTTTGTTGATATATATATGAGAATGAAGTTGTACCTGATGATATTGTGATTGACTGGCTTCCTTGTTCATCTTTATTAGTCAGGGTTGTATTTGCTTCCGCATGTGTTTTTTTATACTCTGATGTTGTTGTTGGGTCGGCGATGTCTCCTGGGGACGTCGCATTCTGATCGACCGAAGAGATAAGGGGATGCTCGCGTTCCGATGGTTAGTTGGATTCGGGGCGTGACAGTAAGGCTGATTAGTGGGCTGATTAATTAGTGGTAATTATGTGATGATTTGGGGTGCTAATATGTTGATTTCAATGTGATTTAGTGCCCTAGAGTGGGCTGTTCAATGGTTGGTACCATTAGATTAGAATGGCTTAGGTTCGATTAATTTAAGGCTTGATAGTGGAATTCCCAAGCACGTCTTGAATTGTTCTTGAGTGGCTGATTTATGCTCATTTGGAATTAATATTATGATTCCATATTGTATGTCCTATGGTGGCCGAATGTGGTGTGACATGGCAGGCCTTGAGTGTGCGAGTTAATGTTGCACTAATTATGCGATTTATGTGCCGTGTCGAAATATGTTAAATTGAATATTTGGGTGTACCGATGCAATGTTGATTGAATGTGTTATGGCATAAATTGGGCACGTTGTGACTAATGAGTATGTTAAGGCGCAAATTGAGCTTGTCGTGGCATTACTTGATTTTGAGATTACACTTGGAGATTGGATGCTCATTGTATATTGCATTATTGCCCGAGTGCAAGACTGCATGGACACGTATTCCGCATACTGGGCATTGGCCTGAAAATAAGAATTATGCGAGTATTTGTGCTTGACATGAGCATGTGATCACCCTAATTAACCTGATGCGTTTTACGCGGAGTTAAAATAAAAATTGACTGTGTGCACATGTGATCACATAGGCCCTAAGGTGTGTTACGCAGGGCATTAAGTCCGTCCTGATGCATTTTATGCAAGACGATGCCCGGTTCTACCGAAAGTGTCACATCTTGATTTTTGGGCCTGGGAAGCCGCAGGTAAATTGTAATATCCTCAATTTCAGTCCCTGGAAAATGGCTATGGTTTAAGTTTAGCGGTTTTCCAATCAGAACTAAATTGTTTTCTCTTGTTTTGGAAAACCTAGTTTTTGGATCATTTGTACCCTTTCGTTTTATTATTTTTGGAGAAACTTTTGTGATCCGAATTTTCAAACGCTTTCTTCTAAAAAGTTGTTCCAAACATTTTGAAGTTTTGCATGATTTAATTTCAGAATTTTTGGAGTTGAGGTGAGTAGTACGATGGCCTGATTTTCGTACTGAGTGAAACTGCCCGGAATGGGAATTTCGGTGATGTTTACAATGTCTTGATTTTATACAAGCTTTTCTAGGCCGAGTTTGGAAACGTTTCCTTCATGAAAGTTGTTGAGAACTTCCTTTTCTATAATGTGTATAAATTTTGGAATTTTCTGAGGTGATTTGCATGCTGGACAGAGCTTATTTTGAGAAACAAAAATGCTGTTCTAGTGAACTATTTTTGGATTGTTTTTGAGTGATTGAAACCGGTGTTTACAGAGGGAATTAGATTTTGTGTTCTTCACGAGAAATGTTTTTTAAAGCCTTGTTTATGACATATCTGAATTTGAGAATTTTCGGAGTTCATTTACTATGATTTCAAGTTCGATTTCGTGAACAGTGCAAAACTGTTCGGTTTTACCAGATTTCAAAGATTAGCATTTTCTATACGAAAACGTTGGAATTTGGAATTGGTGTCTTCTGGTGATTTAAAGTACGCGTTCTGAGCTTTCAAATGAGATATTTTATGCTTTGATCGGAGGTCGGACAAAGGGAAAACGAAATGGAGAAGTAAAGCTTGAAAATGAAGGAAGCTTGTTCAAGAAGCCTAATTAATGGCTTGCATTTATTAAAGTTGGACTTTGGTGACCCTTCATCATGGTTTTTGGCTTATGTTCTTAATGGTCATGTGAGGTAAGCAATGACCTCATGCTCAAATGACTTAAGCCATGACTTAAGCCTCATCATGATTGTATGCATTAATAGTCTTGAGTGAGGAGCAAGTTTGGGGTTTGTTAAATTGAAAGAGGCCATTTGGCCAAGAGAGAAAGAGAGGGAGTAGCCGTGAGGGGAGAGAGAGAGAGAGAGAGAGAGAGAGAGAGAGGAGAACCAATGAGGAAGAGATAATGTTAGCATCTTCATCATTTTAGTCCATTAATAGCCATTAATGGCATTAAATACTAGCCATCATGACTTTTGACTATTATACTTGGCTTCTTTTCCAAACTTATTTGTCTATAAGAACGCTAGAAGCCTCACGTGAAGCTTGCCCACCCTCTCCTCCTCTCTCACGCCACCCTCCAATCTCACGCCAACATCTTCTTCTTCTTCCCTTGTTCTTATTTTCTCACTTTGGCCGAGAAACTCACGCCCGAATCAACCCCAAACCGGCCCGTGTTCCTACTAGTTCCCATCCAAGAGCCACGATTTGGCCTTGGTAGGCGTTGTCTTGGTCGACCAAGCAAGAAGGAAGCAAGGAGAAGGCTCGCAATTTCCCGAGCTCACCCGTCTCGACCCCCGTTCTCTGGTTTTGTTTGACGTTGTGTAAGTAAACTTCCTAATATCGGGAAAGGAAGTTATGATGCGTTGTGACACGGTTTGCTTGGACCGTTTCTCGGTCATTTGGTTGATTGTGGTTGGTTCATTTCTCGATTTAATCATGTTTCGTATTTGAAGTTTGTTTTGGCGGTAGAATCGAGACTTGAAAGGCAAGGTGCACATGTTATAGCCATGCTTGATGTTCTCTTGTATGAACTTTGCCATTGATGCGGGTGCGGTAAGGGTCGGCTTGTGCTAATGGCGATCCCCTCGTCCTCGCTTGATATTAGTAGGTTTACTTACTAAGTCTCCCCGACTCATCCCCCATTTTTTTTCCACCCTCAGGTCCGTAGGATGGTCGCATGGACGGCAGCGACAGGGGAAGCTTGAGTCATGTTGAAGTTCGGAGAAAGCGAGGAGTGAGGAGAAGTAGTGGGCTTAGGACACCCAAGCCATAATGTTTGTTGTGTAAATAGCTAAAATTGGATAATTTAGCTTGTGAAACATGTTTGTATACATTGTAAACATAAGGTTTGCTCATGATGCTGTTTGTCTTATTTCTGCTGTTGTTTTGAATGTGATTGTCCCGAGATATGCTTCCGCTTGTGTGTAAATAAAGATAATAATAAACGGGACGTCACATTTATGACCCTGAGTTTGGGGCGTCACAGAAAGACGGGCTAGCCTGATGCGTTTTACGTGGGTTTTGGTTCGTATATGGAGATCGGGTTGCGCCTGATGTGTTTTATGCGGGTTAAAGACATTGGGCCTGATGCGTTTTACACGGGCCAGGAAATGTTGGTATTGAATGATAGACTTGATGTATTTTACACGAGTCAGACCTAATGCGTAGGCACTAATAAGTATGAGCATGCGTATGGCGTACGTACGATTAAGTGTGATCACATATGTGCTATGAGTATTATTATGAACTATCTAACCTGTAGGGTTAATTGTGTGCTCGATCTGGGCCCAAGGGCCTAGGTCAATTGATTGTCAATTATTTCTGGTTGTTTGTGATTTGTTGCATATCAGGAGGTGTATGTTAGCCTAGTTTAGGTTTAAGGGGTTTTACTCGCTATGATTCGTCTCATTGTTGTTAAAACCCAACTTTTCAAATCCCCGACCTTAAGGATGTCAGAGGTTCCTGTACGTTTTGGCATCCTGCATCAGATAGAGACATCATTGACCGAGTATCCCGTGGGGAACGGGGACAAGTATATTAGGTATTATACTATAGTATGGATTGATGTGGAAGAGACGCATTACCAGACCCACGAGTACATAGCGTGGTGTTTTAGAGATTATTCCGGAGAGTATGGACCTCTTCGGACTTTTGACATCCCGTTCAACGGGCTGGACAAGATGGATCCGCAGTGTGCCGATGGGGACCTGGCGAGCCCCGAAGCTACATCTGAGGGGAGTTCGAGTTCGGATGCTGGACCTGTTGTCTGGAAGGTGGATGAGCCAAACTTGAAGGACAAGGAGCCGATGGATTGGGACGCTAACCTTGATCTGATAGAGCCAGATGAGGAGCCAGAGCCTATGGATCAGGACCCCGGTCAGGAGGGTGAGCCTGAGGAGATGGACTTGAAGGACGAGTTGATAGAGGCCGAGTCCGAGCTAAATTCCCTAAACTCCGAGATGGAGCTGTTTGATAGTTCTTCATCTTTTGAGTTCTTGGGATCAAACCTAGACTGGATTTTGTAGGGTTAGCCTTAGCCTCAGTTGGGTCGGGTCAATACCTTTTTTATTGGAGCCCCACCTTAGATAGTAGTCTAACCAATCAGGTCACTTATCCCTTTTCGTCAATGGTGGCAGTTGACCGCTTTTGATTTTGGTGCTCACTGAGAATGGATAATGTTTATGTTTTCCTGGTTAATACAAGTGTATATTTGTTATCTCGTTGTTTGTTGTTGTGCTATCCTTGGTTTCGTTGATTATTATACAGGTGATTTATATATATTGCTTCTGCTTATGTAATGATCTCTGTGTTGGGCGTTGGGTCGTTGACGAGTCCTGGGACGTCGTACTAAATTCGACCTAGGCAAGGATGTTAAGTGTCGTAGGGTTTGGGGCGTGACAGCTCTGGGTGAGACTAACTACAAACACATCCATAAAATATCCATTTCATAAATTCCAAGAAGGTCAAATTTCGGAATGTCACAACTCTTACACTTTATAAAAATTTCGTCCTCGAAATTTACAATTCAACCTACTACTCAAACAAGTAGGAGTATTTACGTTGCATTAGCTCCTCACTTTCCCAAGTTGCGCCTTTTGTCCCGTAATATTCCCAAACAACCTTGACCATCGGGATCGTCATGTTCCTTAAAACTCGTTCTCTCCGATCTTCGATCTATATTGGCCGTTTGACATACAACACCCTATCGTCAACTTCTATCTCTTCACAATTTAACACGTGAGTTAGGTCTGGTTCATATTTTCTTAGCATTTACACGTAGAATACATTATGCACTTGCGACAAATTTGGCGGTAAAGCAAGGCGATAAGTTAAGTCTTCAGTCATTTTCAAAATCTCAAAGGGTCCCACGTACCTCGGACTCAACTTTCCTTTCTTGCCAAATTGGGATAATCCTCTCATAGGAGATACCTTAAGGAATACGTGATTCCCTAGTTGAAATTCCAAAGGTCTTCGTCTTATGTCTGCATAACTCTTTTGACTGTTTTGAGCTGTTTTCAGTATTTCACGAATTATCGTAATCGCCTTAACTGACTATTGAACTAATTCTGGCCCAGTTATACTTCTTTCTCCCACTTCGTCCCAACACAAGGGCGTTCTACATGCTCTGCCATACAGCGCTTCAAATGGCGCCATCTTGATACTCTGCTGAAAACTATTATTATACGCAAATTCCGCTAAGGGCAATTGTTCTTCCCATTTACCTTGAAAATCCAACACACATGCCCGAAACATATCCTCCAGAGTCCGAATCATCCTCTCAGACTGGCCATTTGTTTGTGGATGGTAAGTTGTACTAAACTGCAGTTTTGATCCTAATACCGTCTGCAGACTTTTCCAAAAGTTGGCGATAAACCTACGATCACGATCCGAAATAATTGTCACTAGTATCCCATGCAAACGAACTATCTGTTGTACGTACAACTCAGCATACCGATCCAATACAAAGTCCTTTCACACGGTTAACAAGTGCGCTGACTTTGTCAATCTATCGACAATTACCTAAATGGAATCATGGCCTCTTTGGCTCCTTGGTAGTCCCATTACAAAATCCATAGTAATATATTCACATTTCCACTTTGGGATTTCTAAAGGTCGCAACAACCCTCTGAGCTTACAATGTTGCGCTTTTACTTGTTGGCACGTCAGACACTTGAGCTTAGCTATGTCTACCTTCATGCCATTCCACCAATAGTATCGTCTCGAATTCTGATACAATTTTTGTACTCCCAGAATGGATACTATAATTACTACGATATGCTTCTGATAAGATTTCTTCCTTAAGTTCCGCATCATTAGGCACGCATAACCATCCACGGAACTTCAAGATCCCATCATCGGATACTTGGAATCTGACTTTCTCTTGGTAGTATACATTTCTAAAATCTTTTAAATTTCTTGATCCGTAGACTGGAAAGTCTTAATCTTAGTCTGGATTTCTAGTTCAATTCTTAAAGTGGTAATTAAGCTCGAGACTTGACTTACTTTGAGCTTAAACTCCGAGTCTCGTACTCTTTCTAACAAAGTCCATTCCTTGACCATCAAGTGTGCAATGCTTGACTTCCGACTAAATGCATCGGCTACCCGATTGGCCTTTCCGAGGTGATATAAAATATCACAATCGTAGTCCTTAGGTAATTCCATCCAACAACGCTGTCTCATATTAAGCTCCTTTTGAGAAAACAAATATTTCAGACTTTGATGGTTCATATATATTTAGAATTTCTCTCCGCACAAGTAATGTCGTCAAATCTTAAGGGTGAATACTACTGCGGCTAATTCCAAATCATGTGTCGGGTAGTTCAACTCATGCAGCTCAACTGTCTTGATGCGTAGGCTACTACTCATCCATTTTGCATGAGCATACACCCCAGTCCTTACAATGAAGCATCACTATAAATTTCATATCCTTCTGATCCTGATAGAATAGTTAATATCGGCACCATGATCAATCTATGCTAATTATCGCGTTCTTCTGGAAATCGAGATCGCCACGATTCAAGTAACCCTAGGTCGATACGTATAACCCCTAAATAGCCACCCGTTAGTGAGAGACCCTAAAATTGAAATTGAGCAATTTTGATCACGAAATTAGATCCAGACTTAGACGTCGAAGTTCGTGCACGTACACGACTATTTTGCAAGGATGACGTCATTTTAGTGTGGCCAGCTATATTTGGGATTAGTACAGTTGAAAAATGGAAATTCGGCCCGAAATCGGAAAATTACAATTTTGCCTTAGGCTTATTTTTGGTATTTCAAATTTTGGGAAAATTATGGGAGGTTATTTTGGGGAATTAAATTGGATAAGATTAGCCCAATGATTCAGAATTTTGAAGTCTAAAATGCCCTTGAATATTTTGGCTTGGGATTATATCAATGAAGTGAATGAGGGGCAAATTGAGAATTAAGAAAAGTTTGGTCAAACCCCTTAGACTAATAAATATTTTTGTCTCACCCTCATTCCTTACTCTTCCGGCCACTTCCCCCTATCCTCTCTCCCTCACTGAATTTTCCCCCTCATCCTCTCAGCCGCGAGACCAACCACGCCGGAGCGCCGCCGTGCCGCTCGTTCACCTAGCCTCGCCACCACCACCCGACCACCTTTCTCTCTCTCCCTCCCCTTCGACCACGTGAAGACCGCCTTGGACCGCCGGTCGCCGTACACCACCACGAAAGTCGCTGCTCGTTGCTGTCACTAAGGCCATCGCAAGACCAGCTCAGCCGGCCCGTTTTCCTCTCCCGATCAGCTATTTGGAGCTTAGTTATTTAAGTGAGTATTAGTCCCTAAACTCTAATTAGGCTAATTAAGCATTTCTATATATGATTAGGATGATTTAAGGGTTAATTAAGGGATAGTAAGGCTGATTAGTGGGCTGATTAATTAGTGGTAATTATGTGATGATTTGGGGTGCTAATATGTTGATTTCAATGTGATTTAGTGCCCTAGAGTGGGCTGTTCAATGGTTGGTACCATTAGATTAGAATGGCTTAGGTTCGATTAATTTAAGGCTTGATAGTGGAATTCCCAAGCACGTCTTGAATTGTTCTTGAGTGGCTGATTTATGCTCATTTGGAATTAATATTATGATTCCATATTGTATGTCCTATGGTGGCCGAATGTGGTGTGACATGGCAGGCCTTGAGTGTGCGAGTTAATGTTGCACTAATTATGCGATTTATGTGCCGTGTCGAAATATGTTAAATTGAATATTTGGGTGTACCGATGCAATGTTGATTGAATGTGTTATGGCATAAATTGGGCACGTTGTGACTAATGAGTATGTTAAGGCGCAAATTGAGCTTGTCGTGGCATTACTTGATTTTGAGATTACACTTGGAGATTGGATGCTCATTGTATATTGCATTATTGCCCGAGTGCAAGACTGCATGGACACGTATTCCGCATACTGGGCATTGGCCTGAAAATAAGAATTATGCGAGTATTTGTGCTTGACATGAGCATGTGATCACCCTAATTAACCTGATGCGTTTTACGCGGAGTTAAAATAAAAATTGACTGTGTGCACATGTGATCACATAGGCCCTAAGGTGTGTTACGCAGGGCATTAAGTCCGTCCTGATGCATTTTATGCAAGACGATGCCCGGTTCTACCGAAAGTGTCACATCTTGATTTTTGGGCCTGGGAAGCCGCAGGTAAATTGTAATATCCTCAATTTCAGTCCCTGGAAAATGGCTATGGTTTAAGTTTAGCGGTTTTCCAATCAGAACTAAATTGTTTTCTCTTGTTTTGGAAAACCTAGTTTTTGGATCATTTGTACCCTTTCGTTTTATTATTTTTGGAGAAACTTTTGTGATCCGAATTTTCAAACGCTTTCTTCTAAAAAGTTGTTCCAAACATTTTGAAGTTTTGCATGATTTAATTTCAGAATTTTTGGAGTTGAGGTGAGTAGTACGATGGCCTGATTTTCGTACTGAGTGAAACTGCCCGGAATGGGAATTTCGGTGATGTTTACAATGTCTTGATTTTATACAAGCTTTTCTAGGCCGAGTTTGGAAACGTTTCCTTCATGAAAGTTGTTGAGAACTTCCTTTTCTATAATGTGTATAAATTTTGGAATTTTCTGAGGTGATTTGCATGCTGGACAGAGCTTATTTTGAGAAACAAAAATGCTGTTCTAGTGAACTATTTTTGGATTGTTTTTGAGTGATTGAAACCGGTGTTTACAGAGGGAATTAGATTTTGTGTTCTTCACGAGAAATGTTTTTTAAAGCCTTGTTTATGACATATCTGAATTTGAGAATTTTCGGAGTTCATTTACTATGATTTCAAGTTCGATTTCGTGAACAGTGCAAAACTGTTCGGTTTTACCAGATTTCAAAGATTAGCATTTTCTATACGAAAACGTTGGAATTTGGAATTGGTGTCTTCTGGTGATTTAAAGTACGCGTTCTGAGCTTTCAAATGAGATATTTTATGCTTTGATCGGAGGTCGGACAAAGGGAAAACGAAATGGAGAAGTAAAGCTTGAAAATGAAGGAAGCTTGTTCAAGAAGCCTAATTAATGGCTTGCATTTATTAAAGTTGGACTTTGGTGACCCTTCATCATGGTTTTTGGCTTATGTTCTTAATGGTCATGTGAGGTAAGCAATGACCTCATGCTCAAATGACTTAAGCCATGACTTAAGCCTCATCATGATTGTATGCATTAATAGTCTTGAGTGAGGAGCAAGTTTGGGGTTTGTTAAATTGAAAGAGGCCATTTGGCCAAGAGAGAAAGAGAGGGAGTAGCCGTGAGGGGAGAGAGAGAGAGAGAGAGAGAGAGAGAGAGAGGAGAACCAATGAGGAAGAGATAATGTTAGCATCTTCATCATTTTAGTCCATTAATAGCCATTAATGGCATTAAATACTAGCCATCATGACTTTTGACTATTATACTTGGCTTCTTTTCCAAACTTATTTGTCTATAAGAACGCTAGAAGCCTCACGTGAAGCTTGCCCACCCTCTCCTCCTCTCTCACGCCACCCTCCAATCTCACGCCAACATCTTCTTCTTCTTCCCTTGTTCTTATTTTCTCACTTTGGCCGAGAAACTCACGCCCGAATCAACCCCAAACCGGCCCGTGTTCCTACTAGTTCCCATCCAAGAGCCACGATTTGGCCTTGGTAGGCGTTGTCTTGGTCGACCAAGCAAGAAGGAAGCAAGGAGAAGGCTCGCAATTTCCCGAGCTCACCCGTCTCGACCCCCGTTCTCTGGTTTTGTTTGACGTTGTGTAAGTAAACTTCCTAATATCGGGAAAGGAAGTTATGATGCGTTGTGACACGGTTTGCTTGGACCGTTTCTCGGTCATTTGGTTGATTGTGGTTGGTTCATTTCTCGATTTAATCATGTTTCGTATTTGAAGTTTGTTTTGGCGGTAGAATCGAGACTTGAAAGGCAAGGTGCACATGTTATAGCCATGCTTGATGTTCTCTTGTATGAACTTTGCCATTGATGCGGGTGCGGTAAGGGTCGGCTTGTGCTAATGGCGATCCCCTCGTCCTCGCTTGATATTAGTAGGTTTACTTACTAAGTCTCCCCGACTCATCCCCCATTTTTTTTCCACCCTCAGGTCCGTAGGATGGTCGCATGGACGGCAGCGACAGGGGAAGCTTGAGTCATGTTGAAGTTCGGAGAAAGCGAGGAGTGAGGAGAAGTAGTGGGCTTAGGACACCCAAGCCATAATGTTTGTTGTGTAAATAGCTAAAATTGGATAATTTAGCTTGTGAAACATGTTTGTATACATTGTAAACATAAGGTTTGCTCATGATGCTGTTTGTCTTATTTCTGCTGTTGTTTTGAATGTGATTGTCCCGAGATATGCTTCCGCTTGTGTGTAAATAAAGATAATAATAAACGGGACGTCACATTTATGACCCTGAGTTTGGGGCGTCACAGAAAGACGGGCTAGCCTGATGCGTTTTACGTGGGTTTTGGTTCGTATATGGAGATCGGGTTGCGCCTGATGTGTTTTATGCGGGTTAAAGACATTGGGCCTGATGCGTTTTACACGGGCCAGGAAATGTTGGTATTGAATGATAGACTTGATGTATTTTACACGAGTCAGACCTAATGCGTAGGCACTAATAAGTATGAGCATGCGTATGGCGTACGTACGATTAAGTGTGATCACATATGTGCTATGAGTATTATTATGAACTATCTAACCTGTAGGGTTAATTGTGTGCTCGATCTGGGCCCAAGGGCCTAGGTCAATTGATTGTCAATTATTTCTGGTTGTTTGTGATTTGTTGCATATCAGGAGGTGTATGTTAGCCTAGTTTAGGTTTAAGGGGTTTTACTCGCTATGATTCGTCTCATTGTTGTTAAAACCCAACTTTTCAAATCCCCGACCTTAAGGATGTCAGAGGTTCCTGTACGTTTTGGCATCCTGCATCAGATAGAGACATCATTGACCGAGTATCCCGTGGGGAACGGGGACAAGTATATTAGGTATTATACTATAGTATGGATTGATGTGGAAGAGACGCATTACCAGACCCACGAGTACATAGCGTGGTGTTTTAGAGATTATTCCGGAGAGTATGGACCTCTTCGGACTTTTGACATCCCGTTCAACGGGCTGGACAAGATGGATCCGCAGTGTGCCGATGGGGACCTGGCGAGCCCCGAAGCTACATCTGAGGGGAGTTCGAGTTCGGATGCTGGACCTGTTGTCTGGAAGGTGGATGAGCCAAACTTGAAGGACAAGGAGCCGATGGATTGGGACGCTAACCTTGATCTGATAGAGCCAGATGAGGAGCCAGAGCCTATGGATCAGGACCCCGGTCAGGAGGGTGAGCCTGAGGAGATGGACTTGAAGGACGAGTTGATAGAGGCCGAGTCCGAGCTAAATTCCCTAAACTCCGAGATGGAGCTGTTTGATAGTTCTTCATCTTTTGAGTTCTTGGGATCAAACCTAGACTGGATTTTGTAGGGTTAGCCTTAGCCTCAGTTGGGTCGGGTCAATACCTTTTTTATTGGAGCCCCACCTTAGATAGTAGTCTAACCAATCAGGTCACTTATCCCTTTTCGTCAATGGTGGCAGTTGACCGCTTTTGATTTTGGTGCTCACTGAGAATGGATAATGTTTATGTTTTCCTGGTTAATACAAGTGTATATTTGTTATCTCGTTGTTTGTTGTTGTGCTATCCTTGGTTTCGTTGATTATTATACAGGTGATTTATATATATTGCTTCTGCTTATGTAATGATCTCTGTGTTGGGCGTTGGGTCGTTGACGAGTCCTGGGACGTCGTACTAAATTCGACCTAGGCAAGGATGTTAAGTGTCGTAGGGTTTGGGGCGTGACAGCTCTGGGTGAGACTAACTACAAACACATCCATAAAATATCCATTTCATAAATTCCAAGAAGGTCAAATTTCGGAATGTCACAACTCTTACACTTTATAAAAATTTCGTCCTCGAAATTTACAATTCAACCTACTACTCAAACAAGTAGGAGTATTTACGTTGCATTAGCTCCTCACTTTCCCAAGTTGCGCCTTTTGTCCCGTAATATTCCCAAACAACCTTGACCATCGGGATCGTCATGTTCCTTAAAACTCGTTCTCTCCGATCTTCGATCTATATTGGCCGTTTGACATACAACACCCTATCGTCAACTTCTATCTCTTCACAATTTAACACGTGAGTTAGGTCTGGTTCATATTTTCTTAGCATTTACACGTAGAATACATTATGCACTTGCGACAAATTTGGCGGTAAAGCAAGGCGATAAGTTAAGTCTTCAGTCATTTTCAAAATCTCAAAGGGTCCCACGTACCTCGGACTCAACTTTCCTTTCTTGCCAAATTGGGATAATCCTCTCATAGGAGATACCTTAAGGAATACGTGATTCCCTAGTTGAAATTCCAAAGGTCTTCGTCTTATGTCTGCATAACTCTTTTGACTGTTTTGAGCTGTTTTCAGTATTTCACGAATTATCGTAATCGCCTTAACTGACTATTGAACTAATTCTGGCCCAGTTATACTTCTTTCTCCCACTTCGTCCCAACACAAGGGCGTTCTACATGCTCTGCCATACAGCGCTTCAAATGGCGCCATCTTGATACTCTGCTGAAAACTATTATTATACGCAAATTCCGCTAAGGGCAATTGTTCTTCCCATTTACCTTGAAAATCCAACACACATGCCCGAAACATATCCTCCAGAGTCCGAATCATCCTCTCAGACTGGCCATTTGTTTGTGGATGGTAAGTTGTACTAAACTGCAGTTTTGATCCTAATACCGTCTGCAGACTTTTCCAAAAGTTGGCGATAAACCTACGATCACGATCCGAAATAATTGTCACTAGTATCCCATGCAAACGAACTATCTGTTGTACGTACAACTCAGCATACCGATCCAATACAAAGTCCTTTCACACGGTTAACAAGTGCGCTGACTTTGTCAATCTATCGACAATTACCTAAATGGAATCATGGCCTCTTTGGCTCCTTGGTAGTCCCATTACAAAATCCATAGTAATATATTCACATTTCCACTTTGGGATTTCTAAAGGTCGCAACAACCCTCTGAGCTTACAATGTTGCGCTTTTACTTGTTGGCACGTCAGACACTTGAGCTTAGCTATGTCTACCTTCATGCCATTCCACCAATAGTATCGTCTCGAATTCTGATACAATTTTTGTACTCCCAGAATGGATACTATAATTACTACGATATGCTTCTGATAAGATTTCTTCCTTAAGTTCCGCATCATTAGGCACGCATAACCATCCACGGAACTTCAAGATCCCATCATCGGATACTTGGAATCTGACTTTCTCTTGGTAGTATACATTTCTAAAATCTTTTAAATTTCTTGATCCGTAGACTGGAAAGTCTTAATCTTAGTCTGGATTTCTAGTTCAATTCTTAAAGTGGTAATTAAGCTCGAGACTTGACTTACTTTGAGCTTAAACTCCGAGTCTCGTACTCTTTCTAACAAAGTCCATTCCTTGACCATCAAGTGTGCAATGCTTGACTTCCGACTAAATGCATCGGCTACCCGATTGGCCTTTCCGAGGTGATATAAAATATCACAATCGTAGTCCTTAGGTAATTCCATCCAACAGCGCTGTCTCATATTAAGCTCCTTTTGAGAAAACAAATATTTCAGACTTTGATGGTTCATATATATTTAGAATTTCTCTCCGCACAAGTAATGTCGTCAAATCTTAAGGGTGAATACTACTGCGGCTAATTCCAAATCATGTGTCGGGTAGTTCAACTCATGCAGCTCAACTGTCTTGATGCGTAGGCTACTACTCATCCATTTTGCATGAGCATACACCCCAGTCCTTACAATGAAGCATCACTATAAATTTCATATCCTTCTGATCCTGATAGAATAGTTAATATCGGCACCATGATCAATCTATGCTAATTATCGCGTTCTTCTGGAAATCGAGATCGCCACGATTCAAGTAACCCTAGGTCGATACGTATAACCCCTAAATAGCCACCCGTTAGTGAGAGACCCTAAAATTGAAATTGAGCAATTTTGATCACGAAATTAGATCCAGACTTAGACGTCGAAGTTCGTGCACGTACACGACTATTTTGCAAGGATGACGTCATTTTAGTGTGGCCAGCTATATTTGGGATTAGTACAGTTGAAAAATGGAAATTCGGCCCGAAATCGGAAAATTACAATTTTGCCTTAGGCTTATTTTTGGTATTTCAAATTTTGGGAAAATTATGGGAGGTTATTTTGGGGAATTAAATTGGATAAGATTAGCCCAATGATTCAGAATTTTGAAGTCTAAAATGCCCTTGAATATTTTGGCTTGGGATTATATCAATGAAGTGAATGAGGGGCAAATTGAGAATTAAGAAAAGTTTGGTCAAACCCCTTAGACTAATAAATATTTTTGTCTCACCCTCATTCCTTACTCTTCCGGCCACTTCCCCCTATCCTCTCTCCCTCACTGAATTTTCCCCCTCATCCTCTCAGCCGCGAGACCAACCACGCCGGAGCGCCGCCGTGCCGCTCGTTCGCCTAGCCTCGCCACCACCACCCGACCACCTTTCTCTCTCTCCCTCCCCTTCGACCACGTGAAGACCGCCTTGGACCGCCGGTCGCCGTACACCACCACGAAAGTCGCTGCTCGTTGCTGTCACTAAGGCCATCGCAAGACCAGCTCAGCCGGCCCGTTTTCCTCTCCCGATCAGCTATTTGGAGCTTAGTTATTTAAGTGAGTATTAGTCCCTAAACTCTAATTAGGCTAATTAAGCATTTCTATATATGATTAGGATGATTTAAGGGTTAATTAAGGGATAGTAAGGCTGATTAGTGGGCTGATTAATTAGTGGTAATTATGTGATGATTTGGGGTGCTAATATGTTGATTTCAATGTGATTTAGTGCCCTAGAGTGGGCTGTTCAATGGTTGGTACCATTAGATTAGAATGGCTTAGGTTCGATTAATTTAAGGCTTGATAGTGGAATTCCCAAGCACGTCTTGAATTGTTCTTGAGTGGCTGATTTATGCTCATTTGGAATTAATATTATGATTCCATATTGTATGTCCTATGGTGGCCGAATGTGGTGTGACATGGCAGGCCTTGAGTGTGCGAGTTAATGTTGCACTAATTATGCGATTTATGTGCCGTGTCGAAATATGTTAAATTGAATATTTGGGTGTACCGATGCAATGTTGATTGAATGTGTTATGGCATAAATTGGGCACGTTGTGACTAATGAGTATGTTAAGGCGCAAATTGAGCTTGTCGTGGCATTACTTGATTTTGAGATTACACTTGGAGATTGGATGCTCATTGTATATTGCATTATTGCCCGAGTGCAAGACTGCATGGACACGTATTCCGCATACTGGGCATTGGCCTGAAAATAAGAATTATGCGAGTATTTGTGCTTGACATGAGCATGTGATCACCCTAATTAACCTGATGCGTTTTACGCGGAGTTAAAATAAAAATTGACTGTGTGCACATGTGATCACATAGGCCCTAAGGTGTGTTACGCAGGGCATTAAGTCCGTCCTGATGCATTTTATGCAAGACGATGCCCGGTTCTACCGAAAGTGTCACATCTTGATTTTTGGGCCTGGGAAGCCGCAGGTAAATTGTAATATCCTCAATTTCAGTCCCTGGAAAATGGCTATGGTTTAAGTTTAGCGGTTTTCCAATCAGAACTAAATTGTTTTCTCTTGTTTTGGAAAACCTAGTTTTTGGATCATTTGTACCCTTTCGTTTTATTATTTTTGGAGAAACTTTTGTGATCCGAATTTTCAAACGCTTTCTTCTAAAAAGTTGTTCCAAACATTTTGAAGTTTTGCATGATTTAATTTCAGAATTTTTGGAGTTGAGGTGAGTAGTACGATGGCCTGATTTTCGTACTGAGTGAAACTGCCCGGAATGGGAATTTCGGTGATGTTTACAATGTCTTGATTTTATACAAGCTTTTCTAGGCCGAGTTTGGAAACGTTTCCTTCATGAAAGTTGTTGAGAACTTCCTTTTCTATAATGTGTATAAATTTTGGAATTTTCTGAGGTGATTTGCATGCTGGACAGAGCTTATTTTGAGAAACAAAAATGCTGTTCTAGTGAACTATTTTTGGATTGTTTTTGAGTGATTGAAACCGGTGTTTACAGAGGGAATTAGATTTTGTGTTCTTCACGAGAAATGTTTTTTAAAGCCTTGTTTATGACATATCTGAATTTGAGAATTTTCGGAGTTCATTTACTATGATTTCAAGTTCGATTTCGTGAACAGTGCAAAACTGTTCGGTTTTACCAGATTTCAAAGATTAGCATTTTCTATACGAAAACGTTGGAATTTGGAATTGGTGTCTTCTGGTGATTTAAAGTACGCGTTCTGAGCTTTCAAATGAGATATTTTATGCTTTGATCGGAGGTCGGACAAAGGGAAAACGAAATGGAGAAGTAAAGCTTGAAAATGAAGGAAGCTTGTTCAAGAAGCCTAATTAATGGCTTGCATTTATTAAAGTTGGACTTTGGTGACCCTTCATCATGGTTTTTGGCTTATGTTCTTAATGGTCATGTGAGGTAAGCAATGACCTCATGCTCAAATGACTTAAGCCATGACTTAAGCCTCATCATGATTGTATGCATTAATAGTCTTGAGTGAGGAGCAAGTTTGGGGTTTGTTAAATTGAAAGAGGCCATTTGGCCAAGAGAGAAAGAGAGGGAGTAGCCGTGAGGGGAGAGAGAGAGAGAGAGAGAGAGAGAGAGAGAGGAGAACCAATGAGGAAGAGATAATGTTAGCATCTTCATCATTTTAGTCCATTAATAGCCATTAATGGCATTAAATACTAGCCATCATGACTTTTGACTATTATACTTGGCTTCTTTTCCAAACTTATTTGTCTATAAGAACGCTAGAAGCCTCACGTGAAGCTTGCCCACCCTCTCCTCCTCTCTCACGCCACCCTCCAATCTCACGCCAACATCTTCTTCTTCTTCCCTTGTTCTTATTTTCTCACTTTGGCCGAGAAACTCACGCCCGAATCAACCCCAAACCGGCCCGTGTTCCTACTAGTTCCCATCCAAGAGCCACGATTTGGCCTTGGTAGGCGTTGTCTTGGTCGACCAAGCAAGAAGGAAGCAAGGAGAAGGCTCGCAATTTCCCGAGCTCACCCGTCTCGACCCCCGTTCTCTGGTTTTGTTTGACGTTGTGTAAGTAAACTTCCTAATATCGGGAAAGGAAGTTATGATGCGTTGTGACACGGTTTGCTTGGACCGTTTCTCGGTCATTTGGTTGATTGTGGTTGGTTCATTTCTCGATTTAATCATGTTTCGTATTTGAAGTTTGTTTTGGCGGTAGAATCGAGACTTGAAAGGCAAGGTGCACATGTTATAGCCATGCTTGATGTTCTCTTGTATGAACTTTGCCATTGATGCGGGTGCGGTAAGGGTCGGCTTGTGCTAATGGCGATCCCCTCGTCCTCGCTTGATATTAGTAGGTTTACTTACTAAGTCTCCCCGACTCATCCCCCATTTTTTTTCCACCCTCAGGTCCGTAGGATGGTCGCATGGACGGCAGCGACAGGGGAAGCTTGAGTCATGTTGAAGTTCGGAGAAAGCGAGGAGTGAGGAGAAGTAGTGGGCTTAGGACACCCAAGCCATAATGTTTGTTGTGTAAATAGCTAAAATTGGATAATTTAGCTTGTGAAACATGTTTGTATACATTGTAAACATAAGGTTTGCTCATGATGCTGTTTGTCTTATTTCTGCTGTTGTTTTGAATGTGATTGTCCCGAGATATGCTTCCGCTTGTGTGTAAATAAAGATAATAATAAACGGGACGTCACATTTATGACCCTGAGTTTGGGGCGTCACAGAAAGACGGGCTAGCCTGATGCGTTTTACGTGGGTTTTGGTTCGTATATGGAGATCGGGTTGCGCCTGATGTGTTTTATGCGGGTTAAAGACATTGGGCCTGATGCGTTTTACACGGGCCAGGAAATGTTGGTATTGAATGATAGACTTGATGTATTTTACACGAGTCAGACCTAATGCGTAGGCACTAATAAGTATGAGCATGCGTATGGCGTACGTACGATTAAGTGTGATCACATATGTGCTATGAGTATTATTATGAACTATCTAACCTGTAGGGTTAATTGTGTGCTCGATCTGGGCCCAAGGGCCTAGGTCAATTGATTGTCAATTATTTCTGGTTGTTTGTGATTTGTTGCATATCAGGAGGTGTATGTTAGCCTAGTTTAGGTTTAAGGGGTTTTACTCGCTATGATTCGTCTCATTGTTGTTAAAACCCAACTTTTCAAATCCCCGACCTTAAGGATGTCAGAGGTTCCTGTACGTTTTGGCATCCTGCATCAGATAGAGACATCATTGACCGAGTATCCCGTGGGGAACGGGGACAAGTATATTAGGTATTATACTATAGTATGGATTGATGTGGAAGAGACGCATTACCAGACCCACGAGTACATAGCGTGGTGTTTTAGAGATTATTCCGGAGAGTATGGACCTCTTCGGACTTTTGACATCCCGTTCAACGGGCTGGACAAGATGGATCCGCAGTGTGCCGATGGGGACCTGGCGAGCCCCGAAGCTACATCTGAGGGGAGTTCGAGTTCGGATGCTGGACCTGTTGTCTGGAAGGTGGATGAGCCAAACTTGAAGGACAAGGAGCCGATGGATTGGGACGCTAACCTTGATCTGATAGAGCCAGATGAGGAGCCAGAGCCTATGGATCAGGACCCCGGTCAGGAGGGTGAGCCTGAGGAGATGGACTTGAAGGACGAGTTGATAGAGGCCGAGTCCGAGCTAAATTCCCTAAACTCCGAGATGGAGCTGTTTGATAGTTCTTCATCTTTTGAGTTCTTGGGATCAAACCTAGACTGGATTTTGTAGGGTTAGCCTTAGCCTCAGTTGGGTCGGGTCAATACCTTTTTTATTGGAGCCCCACCTTAGATAGTAGTCTAACCAATCAGGTCACTTATCCCTTTTCGTCAATGGTGGCAGTTGACCGCTTTTGATTTTGGTGCTCACTGAGAATGGATAATGTTTATGTTTTCCTGGTTAATACAAGTGTATATTTGTTATCTCGTTGTTTGTTGTTGTGCTATCCTTGGTTTCGTTGATTATTATACAGGTGATTTATATATATTGCTTCTGCTTATGTAATGATCTCTGTGTTGGGCGTTGGGTCGTTGACGAGTCCTGGGACGTCGTACTAAATTCGACCTAGGCAAGGATGTTAAGTGTCGTAGGGTTTGGGGCGTGACAGCTCTGGGTGAGACTAACTACAAACACATCCATAAAATATCCATTTCATAAATTCCAAGAAGGTCAAATTTCGGAATGTCACAACTCTTACACTTTATAAAAATTTCGTCCTCGAAATTTACAATTCAACCTACTACTCAAACAAGTAGGAGTATTTACGTTGCATTAGCTCCTCACTTTCCCAAGTTGCGCCTTTTGTCCCGTAATATTCCCAAACAACCTTGACCATCGGGATCGTCATGTTCCTTAAAACTCGTTCTCTCCGATCTTCGATCTATATTGGCCGTTTGACATACAACACCCTATCGTCAACTTCTATCTCTTCACAATTTAACACGTGAGTTAGGTCTGGTTCATATTTTCTTAGCATTTACACGTAGAATACATTATGCACTTGCGACAAATTTGGCGGTAAAGCAAGGCGATAAGTTAAGTCTTCAGTCATTTTCAAAATCTCAAAGGGTCCCACGTACCTCGGACTCAACTTTCCTTTCTTGCCAAATTGGGATAATCCTCTCATAGGAGATACCTTAAGGAATACGTGATTCCCTAGTTGAAATTCCAAAGGTCTTCGTCTTATGTCTGCATAACTCTTTTGACTGTTTTGAGCTGTTTTCAGTATTTCACGAATTATCGTAATCGCCTTAACTGACTATTGAACTAATTCTGGCCCAGTTATACTTCTTTCTCCCACTTCGTCCCAACACAAGGGCGTTCTACATGCTCTGCCATACAGCGCTTCAAATGGCGCCATCTTGATACTCTGCTGAAAACTATTATTATACGCAAATTCCGCTAAGGGCAATTGTTCTTCCCATTTACCTTGAAAATCCAACACACATGCCCGAAACATATCCTCCAGAGTCCGAATCATCCTCTCAGACTGGCCATTTGTTTGTGGATGGTAAGTTGTACTAAACTGCAGTTTTGATCCTAATACCGTCTGCAGACTTTTCCAAAAGTTGGCGATAAACCTACGATCACGATCCGAAATAATTGTCACTAGTATCCCATGCAAACGAACTATCTGTTGTACGTACAACTCAGCATACCGATCCAATACAAAGTCCTTTCACACGGTTAACAAGTGCGCTGACTTTGTCAATCTATCGACAATTACCTAAATGGAATCATGGCCTCTTTGGCTCCTTGGTAGTCCCATTACAAAATCCATAGTAATATATTCACATTTCCACTTTGGGATTTCTAAAGGTCGCAACAACCCTCTGAGCTTACAATGTTGCGCTTTTACTTGTTGGCACGTCAGACACTTGAGCTTAGCTATGTCTACCTTCATGCCATTCCACCAATAGTATCGTCTCGAATTCTGATACAATTTTTGTACTCCCAGAATGGATACTATAATTACTACGATATGCTTCTGATAAGATTTCTTCCTTAAGTTCCGCATCATTAGGCACGCATAACCATCCACGGAACTTCAAGATCCCATCATCGGATACTTGGAATCTGACTTTCTCTTGGTAGTATACATTTCTAAAATCTTTTAAATTTCTTGATCCGTAGACTGGAAAGTCTTAATCTTAGTCTGGATTTCTAGTTCAATTCTTAAAGTGGTAATTAAGCTCGAGACTTGACTTACTTTGAGCTTAAACTCCGAGTCTCGTACTCTTTCTAACAAAGTCCATTCCTTGACCATCAAGTGTGCAATGCTTGACTTCCGACTAAATGCATCGGCTACCCGATTGGCCTTTCCGAGGTGATATAAAATATCACAATCGTAGTCCTTAGGTAATTCCATCCAACAACGCTGTCTCATATTAAGCTCCTTTTGAGAAAACAAATATTTCAGACTTTGATGGTTCATATATATTTAGAATTTCTCTCCGCACAAGTAATGTCGTCAAATCTTAAGGGTGAATACTACTGCGGCTAATTCCAAATCATGTGTCGGGTAGTTCAACTCATGCAGCTCAACTGTCTTGATGCGTAGGCTACTACTCATCCATTTTGCATGAGCATACACCCCAGTCCTTACAATGAAGCATCACTATAAATTTCATATCCTTCTGATCCTGATAGAATAGTTAATATCGGCACCATGATCAATCTATGCTTTAGTTCTTGAAAACTCCTTTCATATTTGTCGGTCTATTTAAACCCGGTTTCCTTTTTCAACAAATGTGTCAAAGGTATTACTATTGCCGAGAATCCTTCCACGAACCGTTGGTAATATCCTGCCAAACCCAAAAAGCTTCAGACCTCTGTTACCATCGTTGGTCTTGGCCACTTTATTACAGCCTCAATCTTTGCTAGATCTAATGAGATTCCTTCCCCAGAGATCATGTGTCTAAGAAATGCTACTCGATTGAGTCAGAACTCTCACTTACTAAACTTAGCATAGAGTGTGTATTCCCTTAAGGTCTGTAAAACTTTACTCAAATGGAACCAATGCTCTTCCAAGCTCTTTAAGTACACCAATATATTGTCTATAAATACTATAACAAACTGATCCAAGAACTTCTTAAACACCCGATTTATTAAGTCCATAAAGGCAATAAGGTCGTTTTTCAATCCGAATGGTATTACCATAAATTCATAGTGCCCATATCTCGTCATGAATGCCATTTTCGTTATGTCCTCCGTCCTAATTCTCAACTGATGATATCTTGTCCTCAAATCAATCTTATAAAATATCGAAGTCCCTTGTAACTGATCAAACAAATCATCTATTCTTGGCAGGGGATATTTATTCTTAATCGTCACTTGATTTAACTGTCGGTAATCAATACATAGCCTTAATGACCCATTCTTCTTCCTCACAAATAAGACTGGCGCTCCCCATGGAGACATACTTAGACGAATAAAACCTTTGTCCAATAACTCTTGCATTTGCACCTTTAACTCTTTTAATTCTGACAATGACATTCTATAAGGTGCCTTCGAGATTGGCTTAGTCCTAAGGGCCAACTCGATTACAAACTCTACTTCTCTTTCTAGTGGCAATCTCGGCAATTCCTGAGGAAAGACATTGGGAAAATCACGCACCACAGCTATGTCCTCTAGCCTCGGGTCCTCAGCCGTTAAATCAATCACAACCACTAGAAATCCTTGACACCCTTCGTTCAACAACTTAGTCATTTCCAGCGACGAAATCCAAGGGATCGAGTTTCCCTCTTGATTTCCCACAAATTAGAATTTCGGATGTCCAATCGGATTAAATTGGATTACCCTACTACTACAATCCACAACAGCCCTCTGCTTAACCAACCAATCCATACCCACAAGCACATCGAAGTCATACATGGCTAAAACCACTAGATCTATTTTTTCCTCCCTATCACCAATCACAATTTTACAATTCGGGCACCCTAACGAGACTAGCACCTTATCATTCAATGGAGTGGTAACATACAACACATCATCAAGCAATTACGGCTCTATACCAGTCAATTTAACAAACTGTTCTGATATAAATGAATGTGTCACCCCAAGGTCAAACAAAGCATATGCAGCATGATCTCAGAGAGAGACCGTACCTATGACCACCCCTAGCACGTCCTCAATCTCTCTCCTGGCCATGGCGTACACCCATCCTTGGGTCGGTGGCCTATTCTGGTTAATCGGCGAGGCAGCTCCAATTTGGTTCCCATTCCGGGTGGCGGTAACGTAGGCGACCTATTATGCCTGAGGTTAGGGCAAGTCCTTATCTGATCGCCAAACCCGCCACATCTGAAACATGCTTCGCCCCTGTTTAGACAAGGTCCATTCCATGTCATTCCCTACTGACCCAACATGGACCATTCTAGAAACAGTTCGGTTTACTAATATTCCTCCTAGCAGGAGAGACAAAACGTCGATTACTCGCCATTAACCTCTTCTCAAAGTGGCATTGTCCCTATCCGGTGCAAATGTGGACCCAAAAGCTGCAGCCACATTTGCTAAGTCACGTTCGATCGCTTGGGCTCGATCATAGATCTTGTCATAATCCCTCAAATTCAGTGAAATCATGTAGCTGCGAAGGTCCGGCTTCAAGCCATCTTGGAACCTCCGAGCACTATCCAACAGATCCTCCACCATCCTTGTGGCAAACTTAGATAATCGAGCGAATTCAACCTCATACTGATCTACTATCCTTTGCCCCTGACAAAGCCTCATAAACTCGACCAACTTCTATTCCTGAGCACTCTTAGAAAAATACTTCCCATTGAAAACTTCCACAAACATTGCCCAAGTTTGGGTGGCACCAGTAGGAAACACCCTTCCTCTAGTGGCTTTCCACCAATCACTTACATTTCCTTGGAGTTGGTACACTGCTAAGGTCACTTTCTCCTCCTCATGCACCCTAATATCTCAAAGGCATTTTCTAACTCCTCTACCCAAAGTGATGCAACCTCAAGGTCGCCCTCACATCAAACTTAGGGGACTTTAATTTCAACAACTGCTCAATTAGTTGATGCATCTGCCTATAATATTCACTTGCCCTTGCCCTTGATTCCCATTGTTATTATTGGCGGCAGTGGCCACAGCAGCCTCGACAACTTGGGTAATAGTGGCATCTCGTTCCTGAGCCTGCCATCCTATCATATTACTAATCTCTTCCAGGGTCCTTATGACCGCATCTATTCTCGATTCTCCTACAGGTCGAGCTCGTGATTTGGATGGACCCCCTGTTCCTCTACCTCTCGAACTCATCCTTACGGTTTCTATCACTCACCTACCTGCTATAATTCCACTCAGGAATTAGAGACCTAGGCCAACTATACCAATCTAGTCATAGGTAGCGAATTAACACAATAATTCACTCAGCAGGTAAGTAATCACAACAATATAGGGCCACAATCAATAAGGTCTATGCACTTACCTCAGGTCCAGATGCACCTACATTCCAATCGTTATAACACTCAATTCACTCAGCAATCACAACAAACAATTTGGAGGCACGCGTAGCTCATGCCACACCTATGACTCACTAAGGTCTCCCTAGTTAACTACCCCAAAGTCATCACTCTTTATCACTTCAGACTTTGACCAGCTTGAATCGAGCTGACCTTGCTTTGATACCAAATCACAACATACCTCAAACCCTATCGAGCTCACAACATACCTCTTTGGTCGATTATCGCGACGTCCTACGATATCGTCGACCTCACTCATTAAAGATAAAGCACTAGCGAAAGCAACAAACACCCAGACAATATTTAACTAGGGGTAGAAGGGAGAATGTACATGAATTACTAATTCAAACTTATACAATATGCTACTTACAATCCACATAATATACATGCACACCGATTTGTTAGAGTTTACACCACCGACATCAAAAAGGATCAGTAGTCTAGGTATATCCTAACTCCAAAAACGAGACACTTCAAAAGGTTCATTTTACCCCTAAACTAGCCCCTATGCCCCATGGATGGCTTCCACTCCGAGTCAAATTCCCCTAAATCCGAGTCTGATTCCCCTTAAGCCACCGACTCCTCAGAGGACTCGGAGTCTACCTTGATCTCAATTGGGTTGTCTTTATCACCCGATTCTAACGGAACCTCAATTCGCTCCACTTCTTTAGCCTCCTCATTTGGCTCATCCTCTGGATATCCTTCTGGTTCCTCCTCAGGCTCTTCCTCTGGTTCCTCTCCAAGGTCCTCTTCAGGCTCTTTTTCGAGCTCTTCCTTTGGTACTACACCTAAGTCTACTTCCATCGGATCAAATTCGGCTTGTAATTCCTCCGATTCCAAATCAAGTTTAACCACTGAAGGTTTGGGTGCTATAGGTATATGCTGATGTCCTGACTGTGTGAGACTAGTATCCAGGCAAGTCATCTCACCATCGAGAGGGGGTATGGCTAATGGATCCCAATCCCCTACTCCATCAAAAGGGATATCAAAGCCTCTAATAGGACCAAACTCATCCATGCCGTCTTGGAAACACTAGGTGATATAGGTGTGAGCTTGCCAAAGGGGTTGTCCCATGTCTACCCAGACTACGGTAGTATGCTTGATCCAGGCCATATTCTCATCTATTGGATACTCTACCATGTTATGATAGATATGTATCGATATACCAAAATGCTGAGGCGGCAGCGATGGAAGATTCATGGTTCAGGCTGGGGTTATGAATGGTTTGGTTAAACAACCATGAGACACATCTCAGCAAGTAAACATCCTAAACCTCACCTAGGCTAACACGTACCTCCAGATAAATCCAAACACAATAATACTCAATAAGCACATCACAGGCACACAAGTGCACTTACATGGACTTTTAATGTGTGCAATCTGCACGTTAGTCACAATTACACAAATTCCAACCACATGCACATTGCAAATTAATTTCATGCCCAAAACACAAGTCGAACATATGGCATTTCCAATTCCACATTTCACACACTCGTTCATGCCTCACTACACTATTTTCATTCGACTTGCCAGCGACCCGCGTTACAGTACACGCCTCAGGCTCAACATCCTCTACCTACAGCACAACCCGCGTTACAGTACACGCCTCAGGCTCAACATCCTCTACCTACAGCACAACCCGCGTTACAGTACACACCTCAAGTTGGCAATCTCCCGATAATACCGGGCATCGTCCCGCGTTAAAGTACATGCCTCAGTACAGCTCAGTTCCCCGCATTACGATGCACGCCTCAAGGATTTTCATGACCACACGCACGACATATCGCTTAAATTTTTCACTTGTTCACTCACTCGAACATCATATGAACATGCTCGATTGACACACCAATATGCCAAATTACCAACCGATTCAATTTAGCCCATGCACGCATCGAACCTCACGCATTTCACATGCTCAATTAACACATAAACATAGCCAATTTCCAGCCAATTCAATTCAGCCCATACACGCATATAACAGGGCCACATTTTAATCAATTACCCACAATTCAACGAGCACGCAAGGTCGCCATTGGACCCATAATCACAGCCACTAATATGAGCATAAATTCAACATTTCCATGTCTATTTCCAGCAATAACAATTACCACAACCAGCCACGACACCACACATATCAAACTGACACACTTAGTCCCCAAAGCAGACCATATGCTCGTCATTTCAAACCATAATTTCCAGCACTCAATTCAACAACAATTCAGCCCTGAAACCATCACAAATTCATCCACAAATCAGTCAATTTCAGTCCCCAAATCAGCCTTCTAACATAACCACTAAACAGCCCTAATTAACCCCTAAATCACCACTAATTAACACAATTCATACCCTAATCAAGTCTGTTGAAACCCGATATCCTAAGTAAAGTTTAGGATGCCACTTACATGAAGTCCTAGGCTAGCTCGGCTGAAGGGGAAGTGGCGATCCGGAGCCCTCACAGCGACGGTAGCGGCTGAACAGCGGGCAATGGCCGAATGATCTACTGGCCTTCCTCAACTAGATAGAACCGAATGAAGGCCGGTGAGGGTGATTCGGCAAAGGGGAGAGAGAAAGATGGTGAGGCGACGGTGGTGGTGGTGTCGCGGCTTCAAGGGCGATCGAATGGTGGCGATTGAGCACGGGGGGCAGTGGTGGTGACGGCTAGCTTGGGCGGCTGGCCACGGTCACGGTGGGAGGAGGTTTGGACAAGAGGGAGAGAGATAGAGTGAGATGGCTGAGAGAGTGAGAATGAGGGGGTAGGAGAGAGAAAATGAGAGAAATAGGCTAAACACCAATAATTGGTGTCTAATCTCCATGCCAAATGACCATCCTACCCTATTCTCTATTATCAAATCAACGGTCACGATTTGATTTTATCCTAAGATCGACGGCCAAGATTAATCCTTGCCAAAAATATCCAAGAGCAAAATTGGAATTTCACAAAATTTCCAAGGGCAAAATTGTTCAAAAATTTTCATCTCTAAAGTTGGTGTAAAATGACCAAAATGCCCATCTCACATTATACTTCGCCTTAACAAAGTCTTAGGAGTAAAATGGTCATTTTCCATTGTTTGCAGAAATTCAAATTTTCTGAAGAATCCGGACAAATGTGAGGCTGACTAAGCCAATAACAACGTTGTCCAATTATCCTATCATGACTTTCATAATTTCCAATGCCCAATCTTGGTCTTTAATTAATGACTAATTTTAAATGACGTAACTTGAGCATATCTCAAACTAATGGCTGGCTTTCGGGAAATTCGCATATTCGACCCGTGGTTGATACTGAATCAAGCCACGTTTAAGTTTACTTGGATCGTGATAACCTCGATGGTCACGTAATCACAAGGATCGATCGCTAGTTCCGACGGACACGATCGTTTGGTATAGGTTTAGGGTTATTCGTCAATTCATCGCATGGTTGAGCGGAATCACCTGCAATCCATTCATATGACAGCAGTGAATTGATCCCTAATTATTCTTGGATCGGCCTACATTGGCTCAAAATGTAACCTCAACAATTTTTTTATGGTAGAAAGTCGGTTCACGATCGAGTTTCTTTGGTCATGCGAATTTAAATCCCTAATTAGCCTTTCCCTAACGGTTAGTATCCCAAGAGTGATCAATTCCGGGCAAGACCTAACTACAAGCACGTCCATAAAATCATCCATTTCATAAATCCCAAGTGAGTTGAATTTCATAATGTCACAACAAATATCTTCAAAACCATGACTTTGCCGACTTCATATGATCAATTTAGCATGTGAAAATCAAGTTGGCAAACTGGAGAATCTCTAGCTGGCGCCAGAGAATCGTTCCAACTGATTCAAAGTCAGTGGAAACAAATTTTGAGCGGGAAAATTGATCAAGAAAAGAGGAGAACATTATCGCGTGCATAGAGAGTGTTTGACGAAATGCAAGAGAGAGAGAAAGCGAATCAGAGAACACAAAAGAGAGCTAGAGACATGTTGAGGATCTTAAGACCAAGTGATTGACATTTTCTTCGATGAGAAAGTGTCAGCAAATCGGCTTTGATCACGATCTTCCACATCTGGTGAACCTGTGATGAAGCTATTCATCCAGGCCTGAAAACAAGCCTCCGTCGATGTGTTTAGAGCTCTTCTAGCAAAGTTAAGACCACTTGCTAGAAGCCTAAGTGTCAAAGAAGAACTCTAAGGTGATCTATTAGTGCGAAAACTTCGTTTGATCCCTTGACGAAATAGGTAAAAATCATTCGTAGTTCTGATTTTTCCAGAGTTCCAAAAAATAAGCTTTGATGTTCATGTGCTTTTCTTTTGGATTTTAGACTTATGAATGTTCGAAACTTGTTTCTGACCATTATTTGTGTTGTTTCATTGCATTTGGGGTGTCAAACTTGCACAAACCGAGTCGGCCATGCATGAAAACCACTTTGTTGGAGTGCCAAGGAACCATCACCGGAGCATCGCTGTGGCCGTAGGGCCATTCAAGTTAGCCTTCTTGACCTTGTTTGATGTTTTGTTAGTCATTAGAAGTAATGTAGATGGCTAGGGCGGGTATGATAATGGTTTGAATTCTGGAAATGCAAATTATTGTCAGAAGTGGTTTAGGCTTTTCGGGCTTGAATCTCACCAGCCAGTAGAGGCCCAACAAACGAATTGAATAGGTCAGGCCGATAATCAGTGATACAAAGAAGACATAACTCAAAATGATGATTAAATCATCACCGGAAGGTCGTCGGATTTCAATCCAAAGTCACGGCCTTCAAAACACTAAACTAAAGTTCATGCCCATTAGGTGTTCGAGCAAATGCCCCAATGAAGAAAGCATTAAACAGCTTCGTTTTGGCGCTGTTTCTCGCTGGAAAAGATGATCGATGATCGATGCCAACGAGGTCCAGTTTAGCCAAATTGAATTGGGTTGAACCGGGCCGATCCGGATAGCCATTCCGATGGGAAAATTTAAAAATAATAATAAATTAATTAAAAAATTCAATAAAAATAGAAAATTTAGAAAATTCATTAAAAAATCAAATAAAAAATCGAAATTTTTTTTAGAAATTCAGAAAATTTCAGAAAAATAGAAAATTTCATAAAGATTAGAAATGTTTTTTTAAAAATTCATAAAAAAATCTATAAAAAATGGGTAAATTCGAAAATCCATAAAAAAATTTCAGAAATTCATAAAAATCAATTCTCGATTATTGAAATTCTCAGAAATTCAATTTTGAAAAGAAAAATTCAAAATTCACAAAATGGTTTAAAAAATATTGCGGCCAATCTTAGAAAGTGAAATTTGAATTTTTGGAAGTACCCAAGTGGCATTTTTAGAAAATCTCAAATTCATGGGTTATAACTCCTAAAAAATCCTAAAATCCTAAAAAGACACAAATCATGAAATGAACAGGCCTTTGGGGCTTCATTAGGGTTTGGATGTTCTGGTTGAATTTTATTTTTAGAGACAATTTTGGATTGTTTGGTTTGATTAATATTGATTGCGCATTTAATTCTTCATTGATCTCCCTACAATTAGAATAGATAGGATTAGTGGATACACCTCAAAAACTTGTGTGACACGTTAGGCATATATCGTTCTTAGATACCGAAAGGACATTAGGTATCTCGATTTAGGATCATCAGCATAATCAAGTCCCCGTATTTAGAATCTCTAGTTCGTAAAATCATTGTATTTCTCCCATACTCCGATTAGGTTTCTAGTCAACCTATCAACAATGACTAGTAGCGACTCTAAAGTTGAGAACTTAGACTAAATAGGAAATTATCATCCACTGTCACGTAAGATATGGTCTGGGAGAGACCCTTGCATGAAAATACCTCCTTACCGCGCAAATCCCGAAAACCCAAAAAAAAAGCGCGGCACGACAGGCGCTTGCATCAGCTTCTCTCTCATACTTATATAATGTTCCTTGGATGTTAGTCATTAAATGAATATGATGACTCACCAACTTAGGTGGCAAGGAACTTGGGTAACAAGGAATTAGGCGACAAGGAATTAGGTGGCAAGTTACATTAGACAATCAATGTGGGTATTTAATGAAAAGGATGAATCACCCTCTTAGATGGCCAAGAAGAGATTTGGTAATCATTGCCAAGAGGTTTGGCTTGGAGAGAAAGTTAGACAAGAAACATGTGAAAAAATCCAAACTTCATTGTGACTATATCTTGAGCATTTAATAAAGGTGTGAGTTGTCTACTTAGGTGACAAGGTAAGATATGGTAATGATGGCAAAAAGATTTGGCTTGAAGAAACAAGTTAAGCTAAGTCATCATTAATGGTGACTCATTAGCCAAGTGAACCAATAGAAAAACCACACCAAGGATCCTTAATCATTTCTTAAGACCTTAGGGCGCCACATAACCAAGATAGCTAAGCCACTCCAAGAAAGCTCATTAGACCACTTGTAAGTACATTTAATGAGGGAAAGGACTATAAATAAGGCACCACTCCCTTCATTCTCACCAACCTTGGTTCACTTCTTCTTCTCCTTTCCTCTTGGGCCCTTTTCTCATTCTTGGCTTTGCTTGCCGTTCGCCTTCACTGTTTGACTACCACTCGGCCATTTGCCGCCACTCCGTCAAATTGTAAATGAAATTATCAACCCTTAGCTAGGGCGATATGCTATGTTATTGAATTTGGACGTGTGCTCACCTGTACTTTGTCGTGTGTATGATGAGGAATGATTTTGTATGGTTTGTTCATGTCTTGCATTCATGAGGATGAGCACACCCCGGGTCACAAACAAGTCCTACTCGGTTATGGCATTCGGCGTTGAGGCATGATGGTTCAGGCCTCGCTTGGCATTGGATCGGCATTGAGGCATGTCAATTCAAGCCTAACTCGACTTCAGACCAATGTCAATGCATGTCGGCCCAAACCACGAGTTAAGTGTCATGTGTTCATCAGTTTAGCCGTGATATTATAGGCCATGACACACATACACACCTGTATGAGCACTCCTTCAAGCTTTGTTTACATTAGCTAAGAAACATAGATAAAAATCCGACTTGCTTGAATGCTTGTTGTGTGGTTACATACTGGAAATAGCCGTCGCCAATGAATTTTGGGCACATTGCTTGGTGGATTCTAGATGCCAGCTTAAAGCTAGAAGCCTCTGAAAGTATAAGATGCTCGGTGGATTCCGAATGCCTAGCTTGAAACTGAAAGCCCCTGAAAGTATGGGATGCCTAGCGGATTTTGGATGCCTAGCCTAAGGTTGAAAGCCCCCGAAAGTATGGGAAGAACTGCGTAAGATGGTTAATGAACCTTTAATGCATATTGATGTGTGTTGTTGTTAAGTTTATTGACAAGCTGAAGGTAAATCATGCCTTGATGGTAAGTCAGAATTGATCACCTGCATATAGCCAAGGTACAGCAATAGTATTGCTATCAATCTACAATTGATGTAGTGGTGCGAGTGATGTTTGCATGCTAGGTTCAACGATGAGACGTCCTCTTAACTCGGGATTAGTGATTTTGCTTGCTAAGTCTTCAACTCACTCTGCTATCTTTTAGAATTGTAGGTATGGACGTCTCATCTCCTTTTCGTCATGGTGAACCATATTTGGAGTTGTAGCCTTGCTAGAGGATATAGGAATTCCCCAGCTTGCATTTTTGGATAGAAAAATTATGTAAACAAGAAGTGCTTGTACAAAAATGGGCTTGTAAATGTACCGAGGTAGTATAGAAGTAGTCTGTTCTGTATGGTGTTTTCCTGGCTACATGTTTATTGTATTGTCTAGGAGTTTGTTTGTACACGTATTTCGCATGTGCATGTTAATAAGATAAAAGGAACGGGACGTCAACGAGCTTGGGATGTCGCAATAATAAGCCCTGAAGTGAGGAGGTCCCTTACACAAACGCAGGATCAACATCAATCTCTATAAACTTTCCCTTTATGTTCTTCTAGCTGTCCTTTGTTGGTTCAAAACCCATTTTGTTCATCATGTTTTCTCCAACACTCATTAATGGAAGTGACATGGAGCAAAACTTGGAAGTTGGTTCAATGGAAAAGTATTCAAATATAATTATCATTAGAGCACCACATGACAGTTGTCCATAGTTCCTTTTACACTTTTATACATATGGAGAATTATAGTGTGTGGAAATGAGAAAGAGACATTGTTTATGATAGCCTAGAAAATTTGGCTCCATATATAGAAACATCAGTTTTGGAAGATCCTTTGGGTTTAAGATAGTTGATGATGATTTTGTGCAAAATAATATGCTTCAAAGGAAAATGGTTGTGTGATACATGAGACTATGTGGATCTAGTGAAATCAAAGATGTCATAAAGTTGTTTGTATAAATAATTAGGTTCAACATTAATAGGTGTGAAGGCAGAATGCTTCGCTTCTAGGATTTCAGCAAGATCAAAAGCACAAAGTGTTTATATATTATAAATAGTGAATTGAATTGTGTTTGGAGAGAAAAATGATACGTTGGAATAGAAATATATAGTGAGAGCATAATAGACTTTGTAATCAATAGTGCAAAACTTTTTCAGAAGTTGATCAGCAACACATGTGATTTTTTACCATATGGGATATTCAATGGACTTGGCCAAATTTTGTACTCTTGGGGGCACACTTCTTAAAACTTAATTAAGTTTAGGTCCTCCTGCTCAAGCTCATTTAGCACCAAACTAATTAAAATGCAATTTATGTGGGCCTATTACTATTAAAGTTTCCTAATATCGATAATGCAAGTGCAAAATTATTTTTATTTAGGAGTCATGGTCGACTTCTAATTTTCTTATACAGTAAATGACTGAAATGGATCGCTAAAATTTAGGTGTCAACAAAACCAAATCTAAAAAAAAACGATTAGAAGCTAATGAAATTCTAATTTTTCGGTCAAATGTCAAATTCTTCAATTGACCAAAAAAGTAAAACATTGACCATTTTACAAAAAGGGAAAATATAGCAAAAACCCCAAACTATGTCCACTATGACACAAATATCCCCAATTTTTTTTGGGTAAGGCACGACACAATACCCCAAATTTTTTTGTGTCACCCAAAAGCTTAAACTTGCCTACTATGACACAAATACCCCTAACTTTTTTTTGTGTCTTGAAAACCCAAACTTATACATTTTTAACATATATATCCTCTATTTCAACTCCATCTGGAGTATATTTGTCAGACTGGTACAAAAAAGTTTGGGTATTTGTGTCATGATGGGCAAGTTTGGGATTTTTAGTAACACAAAAAAAAGTTCAAAGTATTTGTGTCATAGTGGGCATAATTTGGAGTTTTTTGTAATATTGACTCTTATGAAAATTTGAAATTTAAAGCCTTAATTCAACATGCCTATCCTAAATTGACACTTATATGCGATTTTGACATGTTTTGTGGATTTTTTTATTTTTTTTAGTTTTGACTTATAGTTGACTTTTTAACTTTGACCAAAAAGTCAACTCCTGATTTACTTAGAAAATGATGCATAATTACTAACGAAATGTGATGCTCCTAATTTCTACATGCAACAAGGATACTATTGTTGAGAAAACTTCCTTATATGTTTTGAGGATTAACAAAACCTTAACCTTCCATAGTGACTAAGGAATTTGACAAAAGTAATTTCAGGTGATATTTACGGAGAAACAATGTCCAGACTCTAGTAATTGTCATTTGGATATTGCGTCTGAAGTTCCAAGTATTGACTTCATAAATATCATTAGAGTAATATGATGATATCAGCAAAGCTTGCACATGGATGTTGCTAAGACGTTTGGCATCTTCAAACTCTATGCAAAGTCTATTCTAACTCAGGGAGTATTTAGACCTAGATAAAATCATCTCATCGAGAAGTCTACTAAGACTCTGAATACAACGAATGTATATATATATGATCTAGCTCGGATTTCTTTTATAAAAAGTGTTGATTGATTTTCGATGTTAAAGATTGTTTTGCAACAAACTTAATCAAAGCAAGACATATTTGGTTGATTGACAATCATCCAAAGGCAAGATATTCTTTCCAAACAAAGACTTGTGGAAACCCAGCTTTAGTTGTATGGGTGACTAAAACAATGGAGGATCTGATCTCGTCATTTAACAGCTTCACAATCTTCTTGAAGCATTCATGTCCAATAGATTGATTGGAGAATGATCCTCTAAATATATCCAATGACTAGATTGGAAGTGGAGGAGTATAAAAAGAGATTCTAGTACCGAAGAGAATAAGTGGTCGTGAATCTGAATTTCCAAAGTCCAAAAGAGCTTTTACATCACACACTTGTCTGTGTGAGCTTCAACACTATAATCTTTAAGAGGTGTAAAAAGAGTGACTCTCGAATTGTGAGACCTATCAAGATTGAGTGGCATCACTCAATTATGTAACCTCTAATTGATTCACTAGTGAAATCTAACTAATAAGCTGTATATGTGGAGAGTGGACGTAGGCTTACAATAAGCTAAACCACAGTTGCTTTTCTATGCAATTTTCTCTATCCCTTCTTTGTTATTATCTTTGATAGTATATTGTACATGAGTGAATCTGACTATAGCATAGTCTCTCTTTGGAATCTATCTTCATGTGATATTAAGCTAAACCACAGTTACTTTTCTGCTTTATTTTGTCAAGTTTGGTTATAATCATCTATTCACCCCCTCTAGGTGAGTGCTAGCCACCTCAACTATAGATACTCTTGTAAATGTTTTTCTGGTTAAGAAACAAATCGTGTCCTGGAACGTCCGTAATTTTCAGCGAAAATTGATCGAAAGCATTGCATTGAAATTTAGTACAAATACTTAGGACTAAAGTGACAAAACTAAAAAATTTAGAACTAAATTAGCATCTATATAATAAGTTTAGAATGGATTGGGTAATTTACCCTCAAATAATTCTTTCAAGGGGCTACTTGAATTTCTGAAAGATTTACGGCCCGATTGGAGCTCGTTCCCGAGAACCTTTGTGAAGAGGTACATGCTTGTCCGCCAGGACGAGTAAAGCTCCCATGACGCTGGATCTAAACAGGAGGTATTTGCATTTGTGCCAACAATAGGAGTATTCGAACAAAAAGAAAAAATCTATTGGAGCTTATGTCAGAATTCGAATATCTCCTGAAGTGGGATCAAGACAGGGCGAAGCATGCCCGCTGACCAGACATACACATGACCCTGATGGCGGGCAGATAGGACAAGAAGATGAGGATGAGGATCTCGAGTCTATCGAGTAGCTTTTGTTTTTCCTTGCGTTTGGAAGGCTGGAAGCATGGCTATGTTTTTCTTGCTGGAAAGATTTGAAAAGTTATGTGACAGTACGTATTTTTTCCTGCAATTGTAGATCGTGTCTGTATATTTAATGCGATGGATTGAACATCTTCATGTGCATCATCATTGAACTTGTGAGCAATTCAAAAATCAACAAATTAAATGCTACAATTAAAGACTAAACTCAAGGAATTCTCAAAGGTGAGAAGAATATATCGAAGACGACAAAAATATTTTCGTCACTATAGGCTAAGTTTGTCACCCTACGTGCTACAATAGTGACGATATCTGATCCGTTGCCGTAACTTTTCACGACCTAGGATGACGAATTTCTCGATCACCCCGTTGAACGGTCTGCTCACGCACGCTGCATTATTAGAAAAAAAAAAGTCCTCTTTTGTCACCGGTGCCTCTGCCATAAGAGTATTTGTGATAGGAAAATGAGTATTGATTGCAACTAGAGGGTTACTTCATAGGAAAATGGGGAAAAAAGTCGAAACCTATTGCACTTTTACCAATTCGGTCTTTAATTTTTTAATCGTGCCAATTGAATTACAAACATTTTCAAGTTTTGTCGATTGAGTGCATCCGGTTAATTTTGATCGAAAATCGTTGACATGTGGAGCAGTTGGTGCTGATGCAAAAATTTTTTAATATTTTTCGATTTTTTATTTCTTTCCTTCTATTTTCTTTTCTTTTTCCTTTTTTTCTTCTCTTTTTCCTTCTTTTTTTTTTACTATGGCCGGCAAGGGTCACTAGGCCCTCGTCGGCCACTTGATGAGGATCGTTGAGCCCTCGTCAGCCGCGGGCAAGGCTGGGGCCAAAAAAGTTACGATGTAAAACGAACTAAAGCAAAAATTTCATAATTTTCTAGAGAGAGCATTTTCCAAGAAACGAATACTTCGAAGCCCAAGAGAAAACCTAGCCCGTTGACCCTTCTCTCTCTCCCTCTCCCTCTCTCTGTTTCTCTCTCTCTCTCTCTCTCTCTCTCTTCACTGAGTTGATTGATTTTGGCATGACGTCGCGCCATTGAAGCGAACTCGAAGTGGAGACACTTCATGCATCCACTACAAGTGCACCAATTTGAGCCTCATTTGCCAGAACCCTAACTCCCTTCGCTATGTTCAAAAGCTGTGGCCACACGATGGCCTTGCTAGATCCAGGCAAGGTCGCAGAACCCTAGCCTGCCACCAGTGAGGGCGCCCCAGCCTTGCCCACAGCTCACCATAGTAAGAAAAAGGAAAAAAAGGGAAATTAAAAAAAATATTAAATATTACTAAAAATTGTCTTCATTAGCGCCAAGCGCAACACGTGGGATGGCCGGCTTCTAAGTCGATGACTTCTAGCGTAAATTAGCCGGATGAACTTAATTAGTAGAACGTGAATTGTTTTAGGACGCAATTGGCATAATTAAAAGGTTTATAATTGAATTGGTAAAAGTGAAATAGATTTAAAACTTTTTAGACAATTACTCCTGAGAAAATGTATGGTGGAAAGGTGATTTGGGTTGCGATGGTCGGACAAGTGTATGCCATCCGTACCAAATAATAAATTCATGGTGACCAATTTTATGCGGTTCATCAATCTCATCCCATCAATCTCATCCCACTGCCACACTCTAACACAATTTCGTTCGACTATTATCTTTTCTTCTTTCATATTAATAATGACTGGTTCTCTACTCATTCCCGGTGCCATAGTGTTGCACTAGCACGAGGAATGCATATCAAAAGGCGATTGCTAGGTGTTTAATTAAACTATTGTATAGTGGGGGCTCTACAAAGTATTCTCGAGCATGAGATGTAATTCGAACGAAAAGGAAATTTTATTTATAAGCTTAGTTGGAATCTGAAACATGAAGTTGACTGTTCTATGCATGATAACAAGAAATTTCGAAATAAAAGAATAGTCATCAGTTTGGTTTATGTTGTAATAATTAAAATTAAGTCATGCTTTCATCTTATAGTTTAAGCTTTTAAAATGATCGGCAATGATCCCACAAAATCTTACATAATATTAGAGCATGTGGTCCTCAGTTCGAATGTTTCCACGCCTTTATTTACCTTTCAAATTACATATTTCCATGCTTTAGGTTTGGGCCAAAGTGTAGCCTAAGTTAAGCTTTTAAAACAGTCGGCAGTGGTCCCATAGAATCTCACAGTTTAAATTCAAAACATGAAGTCAATCGTTCTATGATAACAAAAGATTGCCACCTTGAACTCCTATCTGCTTGCCTAAGCTCATCGTCCACGAAATCATTCATGTTTCTTTCCCACCGTGCATATGCCACAGCATTGAATTTGACGCAGGTCTTTCGAAGAAGAGAGACGTCTATGGTAATGGAGGCGTACTACATGTCGATGCTGAGGATGTAATTGTTGTGGGCTTAAGGGATGACAAACATTGCGAGTACACATTGATTTTGTTTTGACGGAGAGATTCCAAGTAGCTAGTGCATTCTCGGTGGCCCTTCCACATGACATCTCCCGCAACCACATTAGTACCCCCCCCCCACCACCCCCTCTCCCCCTCTCCCTCTCTCTCTCTCTCTCTCTCTCTCTCTCTCTCTCTCTCTCTCTCTCTCTCTCTCTCTCTCTCTCTCTCTCTCTCTCTCTCTCTCTCTCTCAAATTCCTACATACTCCTTTTTCTGTTCTTTTTCTTTTCCTTTTTTGCTAGTGGCGATCTTAGCAATGGACGGCGAGGGCCGCAACACCCTCGCCAGATCTGGGCAAGAGTATCACAGCCCTCGTTGGTCATGCCTCACCCAAGCAAGGGTCCCACGCCTGTGGCCGGTCGCTGACCATCGCCGAGTAATAGTCACAAGCCAAAAGAAAAGAAAAGAAAAAATGAAATGATAATAAAATTACAAATTAAAAAAATTTTAAAATTTTTCGAAAATATTCATATTAGTGCAAGCCATGCCACATACGACAACTAACATTCACAATAACAATTTCTAGCGAAAATTGGCTGTAAGGACAATATTGATAAATTATTAAACGATTTACGACTAAATTGGTCGTTGTACAATAGATTTATGACTATTTGGACAATTATCTCAATTTTCTCTCAAGTACTCAATTAATATGGCATGAGTATATATAATGTGTGTGTATCAGGTGACTTAAAATTTGTGTTATCTTAGCGAATGAGTCTCTATTCTTCAATGAAAAACCTTTTTTTGGGGAGGGGGGGGGGGGTTGAAACTTGTAATCGGAAATTTTTAATGCAAGACTACATGGTTCAATAACATTTCTAGGTTGTGTTAATAGCAAACCATATAAAATTTCTGTTAAAAGGGTTTTAATAATGAAAAGTTGGTTAACAAGAGTGCAACAGAGATGAAAACTGATAGAGGCTAACAATATCACTTTAAGGGGGGTGAATAGGTGATTTCACGAGATCTTAACTAAATATTACGAAATTAAAAGAATCAAGATGAATATGATTAACAATAAGTAAAACAGAGTATGAATATGATCAGATTATGTAAATATCCAGGTTATCGAGTGCAATTATTCTATCAAGCAGTAAATAAGTATGAGTCGAGACATAAAAAAAAACTTTGCACACAGAGCTTATAGTGGTTCGGTTTAGTGTAAGTCTACGTTCAATCTTCTACGCTAACAGCTTATTGACTGGATTCCACTAGAAAATCAATGATAAATTACATTAGTAAGTGCTACTTAATCTTAAGTACTTCTCGAAGTTGGTGTTGCTTATACACAAGTAGATAGGGCTCTCTATCTCACACCAAAGCACTAACTATCACATGGCCAACACTTCTTAATTTATTACAATTGTAAGCTCACAGAAGACACTAGAATTTGGGTAGTTCTCTCAAGCTTTAAAATTGTTTTCTCACGATTTATCTCTCTCTATCACATTGGTCTTCTTTTATAACCCTCAACATCCAAAACTTTCCGTTGGATAATATTCTGCTAGGATCAATCTGCAACCTAGCCGTTAGACAATTGACAAGAAGATTAGGGTAGCTGTTGAGTTAGAACAATAAGAAATCCCATTGATTTGGTCTTTGATTCAAATAAATCTTGATTTCCAAAAATGGAGGTCTTCAACTATAGAAAGAATTTTGCCTTCGGGACGATTACCAATCTATCAAGATATCTTGCATGATTAAATATTTTTACAAAGATAATTTTAAGATAGAAAGTTAATCAATACCTTTTAAAGAGGGAAATTATATCTATAAAAAATGGTCTTGAAGTTTGTAAATAAGATTGTCGTCGCAGTTAAGACCAAGTATTCTATTAATATTTAGCCATCATATTCCTCTAATCATATTCAACTTCCTGTCAATATTCAAGTATATATTCTAATAATTTCATCACTTGCCTTGTTGATATCTAGCGTCTTCCTTGCTAATATCCATTGATAATCATATGAAAACCTTGATAATACACTACAAAAAAACTGGTTTTTTCCGACGAAATTTCCAACAAAAAATTTGGAAAAATTTGTTGGAAAACGAATTTCCAACGAATTTTCCAACGAAAAAAAATTCATTGGTAATAGGTCGTCGGAAATTTTTCCAACGAAAAATTTCAATTTTCGTTGGAAATTTGCGACGAATTTTATTTCGTTGGAAAACTCGTGGCTAAATTCGTTGGAAAAATTATAAATTTTTTTTTGTCGAAAAATCGTGGAAATTTTTTTCCAACGAAAATTTTTTTGTTGGAAAAATTACAATTTTTTTTGGTTGAAAAATCGTGGAAATTTTTTTTCCAACGAAATTTTTTTTTGAAAAATCACCCTCGTCGTCGGCGATGGCCGAGCTCGCCCAGATCTGGGCGAGCTCGAGCTTGTTGGCCATGGCGAGCTCAGCCCTCGCCATGGCCGGCGAGGGCCAGCCTCGTCGCCGGCGAGGGGCGAGCTCGCCCAGATCTGGCCGAGCTCGAGCTCGTCGGCCATGGCGAGCTCAGCCCTTGCCATGGCCGGCGAGGGCCAACCTTGTCTCTGAGGAGGGCTGAGCTCGCCCAAATCTGGGCGAGCTCGAGCTCGTCGCCGGCGAAGGCCGAGGTCGCCCAGATCTGAGCGAGCTCGAGCTCGTCGCCGGCGAGACCCAGCCTCGTCGCGGGCTGGCGACGAGAAGGCGATCGAGAAAAGGAGGGGGAGAGGCGGGCGACGAGGGGCTCGGGGGAGCCGAGGAACGGGTGGCGGCCAGGGAGGGGGCGGAGGCCGGACGCGCAGGGGACGGGGGAGTCGGGGGCGAGGAGGAGGCGGTCGAGGTGGACGAAGTGGCCAAGCTAGAGGCGGTTGGAGAGGATGAGGTCAGCGTCGCGGTTCTCCGGCGAGGGCGGGGACGATGCCGACGACTTGGAGGAGGGCGGAGAGGTGGTCGCCGGCGACGCGGGCATTGGAGGAGTTCATGGACTGGAGGAGCTTCAGGAGGATGCCCTGCGTGAGGGTCGCCATCTTCCCTTGTCTACTCTCTCTGCTCTTCTACTTCTGCTTCTACTTCTCTATCTTTGCGTGTGTACGTGTGTGGTGAAGAAGGTGAGGGACACGACGATAGAAGAGAGAGGAGAGAGAGAGTGAATCTGTCTGTCACGAGATTCAAATTTAAAATCCCGCGAATATTACTAATTTTTCAGTGTGTACAATTTTCGTTGGAAAATTCGTTGGAAATTTCCAACGAATTTTCCAACGAAAATTGTACACTCTGAAAAAATCCCTCGGAAAATTGAAATTCATTGGAAATTTCCAACGAATTTTCCAACGAAAATTGTACACACTGAAAAAAATCTCGGAAAATTGAAATTCATTGGAAATTTCCAACGAATATAAAAATGCCGAACAAGACCGATTTTTTTTTAATTCGTTGGAATATTCGTTGGAAATTTCCAACAAAAAAAAATTCATTGGAAATTTCCAACGAATTTTCCAACGAAAATTGTACACACTGAAAATTCCTCGGAAAATTGAAATTCGTTGGAAATTTCCAACGAATATAAAAAATGCCGAACAAGACCGATTTTTTTGAATTCGTTGGAAATTTCCAACGAAAATTGAACACATTGAAAATGTTCCCCGGAAAATTGAAATTCTTTGGAAATTTCCGACAAATTTTTCAACGAATATAAAAAATGCCGAACAAGACCGATTTTTTTTGAATTCGTTGGAAAATTCATTGGAAATTTTCAACGAATTTTCCAACGAAAATTGTACACACTGAAAAAATTCCCCGGAAAATTGAAATTCTTTGGAAAGTTCGTTGGAAATTTCGTTAGAAATTTCCAACGAATATAAAAAATGCCGACTAATACCGGGTTTTTTTGAATTTGTCGCAAAATTCGTTGGAAATTTCCAACGAAAAATTTTTCGTTCGAAATTTCCAACGAATTTTGCGACGAAAAATTTTTCGTGAGAAATTGCCAACGAATTTTGCGACGAAAAATTTTTCGTTGGAAACTTTTCGTTGGAAAATTTATCGCAAATTTGCGACGAAAATTTTTTCGTCGCAAATTTTTGTGACAAAAATCCGGTTTTTTTGTGGTGATATTCATTCAAAAATTTAGTTGATATTCATAGAATGATCTTGCTAATAGTCAAGCAAGTCACTTGCTTCTAACTTCTTGGATCTAATGAAATGTTCTTATCAAGATACTTCAGCAATCAATTTAGATTCTGTAGACGTAAAGCCTTGCCTTTTCAAGTCAGTATTAATACCATTCCACCTATTCACATAGGTCTTTCAATCGTAGAGAATCCTTTCAGCATGAATATTACCTTAAACATAAACACTTATTGTATTTATCAGTATGATATAAACTGTGGATTGTTTTGTCATCTTTAAAATATATTTGAAGTTTTCTCAACAAAAACAAGTCATAGCAACTAGTGATGTCGAGTGATTGCAACGACGGTCTTAGTTGCCGTGATTGCCTGAAATGTCAAGGTACACTGGTGGCGGTGGTAGCTAGCTAAGGTAGCTAACACGGTGATGGCTACAGTGGCATCATTGGTAGGCCAGTGTTGGTGGTCGACCATGGCGATGGCTGACGGTGGTGAAATAATTGATGGTGCTCAGAAAGCTGCGTTTCTTATTCTTTCGGGAGAGGAGAGGACAGGGAGGGTGATTAGACATTTTGACTTACGCTCTGAAGCAGAGTGGGAACCTTCTAACGACCAATATTTTTGGAAAAGGTACCTTCTGACAACCAATTTTCCGCGACATAAAGTAGCCCGCATTATTCGACCAAAAAAAAAAAGTAGCCCGCATTTAGCATGAATCCTTATGGGGGTCACAACTTTTCAATGCCTGTAGCACTTCATGAAAAACGACGAGAAAATGAGTTTTCTGGCGCCAAAAAACTGGGGCAAAAAAGATGCGTGAGGCTGTTAACTGATGATTACATCGTCCTGGAACGCCAGTGTTTATCGTGGAGGTTGGTGCTGACTTTCGTCAAGCAAAAGCAAGGCTCGATAGGACGTAAAATAAGGCATGGAAAAGGACGTGGATCTCCCACTTACTAAACATCTGGCGTTGGAGATGGGCATCTGTTGCTTTCACGTGCATTTCTTTAGTCGACTGAAAACGGCTCTAGTGCTTATTTTGTGCTTTTGTTAGGCAACTAAGAGAAGATAATATCCAACTTGCATGTTCTCACGAGGGTTTTAGGTCTTAGTGGGGGGTCGGTGCACTCATTTTCAGCCGCGTTGTTTGCGCGTGGAATGGCTTTTTGCACCATTAGCTAGGTATCATATGAACGAGCAGACATTGTGCTTGATGAGTGACTAGTCCACTCATGGATCGGCATCATAGTGCAACAAGTCACTTGTGTGACTCCGGCCATCCATGGAAAGATATCATTGATGACGACTAGTCTACTCGTTTTTAACAATTCAGCGAAGATATATCGATCTAAATCTCTCTGCATTTAGTTGTACTTAGCCCCTTAAGATCTGAACACATCCACTAAAAAAATTCAACGTTTTGGATTGATTATAATTATTTCCTTTCCTTTTTCCTTTTTTTTCCCTCTTTCTTCTTTCCCATTTTGCCCTTGTCCTGATCAGCCTCCATCTATGCAAAGTCACGATGCTCGAGCAAGCCAACCCCACTAGCTATGACCGAGACTCTAGCCATACCCCTGCCACCGTCGTTGTCTCCATCGCTCATTCCCAAGCACTCACCATTATACCCCCATGCACACACTATGGGTCAAGTCTGGGCTCGAGATGGCAAATCCAATGTCACCGAGCCCAAGTGCAGGCCTAGGCAGCAATCGTGATGGGTTGGTGACCTTAGTGGTCACAAGGTCGGACCATGAGCTTTCCTCTATCCTCGACAAGGATAGGGAGGGAGGCAGAGAGCCCTCACCGGCATTGTTAAGGTGGTCACAACCTCGGTCATTGTGAGGTGGCGACCAACGAGCTAGGGACAGGGGAACGTGAGGGATAGAGCATGAAGTAGGGTCTCTATAACTGTTAGAGATATTGTAATCTTCTAGAGATATTGTCATTCTCCTAAATTGATTTGTTATCTTCTAGAGATATTATTATCATCTTAGATTGATTCTAATTGATTGTATTTGATATTGTAATATTTTATTGCTTTAGATAGACATCTAGAATAGCCTATAAATCGACTCATGTATCATCTATAATATGTACAGAGAAATATACAAAAATTCTCCAATTCTCTTTTCTGCTTATTCTTAACTTGGTATCAGATCCACTGCTGTCTGAGGAAGCGGTGATTGAGTTTATGGTGTTATAGCAACATTGCTACAACCACGCCAGTATCCATTCATCACCAAACCGCCACCCTTGATTTCTGTTCAACTAATATTGTTGCTTATTTTGAAAAACAAACACCATCATCAAACTCATTACGCTTAGACTAGTTGGACCTGAAAATTCGTCATCAACAGACTCCGGTAGCCACCGCACGCGCCACCGTGCCACTGACCCACCTACATCGTCGTCTATAAATGCCCTATTCAAAGTCATTAGTTGGCTATTGTCAACAACCACCACCACAAACAGGTTCCTCATCCTCCGACGAGTCCAACCCAACAAACCAAGTTGCCGGAACTTCCTCACACGCCCTCACATGCCACGCAAAGTGAATGCGCTTAAGTTCCATGTGCTAGCATGCCATGCACGTGATCATCGCCATGTCTGCTGAGGAGGTGGCATCATCACGACGTGTCTGCCACGTCATCATCTAACATTGTCCTCCACACCAGCGCTGCGTGCTACCACCCGTCTGCCACGTGTATGCCATAAGTTATTACCTTTTGAATGTTGACCGCATTGACCCTACATTAACCAATGTTGACCTGCCTGGATCATATGTTGACTGGCATTGACCAAACCGGTTTATCTATTTTCTGACTAGTTCGATCTCTTTTGGACCGGTTCTTGGCATTTTCAGACCGGTTCCTAAGGTATTTCAACGTCCTGAATCCATTTTTGGCCTTATTTTTTCAATATCCACCTTCGAAATATCGGTTTTCTCAAAATTCATTATATTGGGTATATACTAGTTTATTACATATCATGGAAAAATTAGAAGTCTCAGTACCCATTGAGACTATCTTGAATGAATCAAATTATATCTTATGGGCTCAAGAAATGTCAAGATTTCTAAAAGGACGTAAGCTTTGGTGTTACGTCACTAGAGATATTCGTGAGCCTATTCAGGCTACTGGTGAGACTATTGATAAATTTGCTGAACATTTAGAGGAGTGGGATAGCAAGAATCATCAGATACTCACATGGATTCAAAACACTTTGATTCCATTTATCAAACTTCAGTTTGGTCGACTAGATACAGCAAAGAAAGCTTGGGATCTTCTTGCTACTCGTTGTTCCACATCAAACATTGCTCATCAATATCAGGAGATAGGTAAGTCTATTAACAAATGTTTATCTTCGATACATGCTATATGGGATCAACTAGCCTTATCTAAGCCCAAATGGGAGTCGACTACTGATGCCCGCATGTTTACTAAATATCACGATCGAATTTGTGTTATGTAATTTCTGATGGCACTTAATGATAAGTTTGAATCTATGCAAGCTTCACTTCTACATCGAGATCCTTTACCTCATCTTAAGGTAGTTGTCTCAAAACTATTGACCGAAGAGACTCAACTAGCTACTTTAAAAGCACAACGCGCTACTCTATCAGTCTCTATTCCTACAGATACAGTACTTGCCACTTCTAGTTCCTCCTCATGGCGCAAGCCTTACTGTATGCATTGGCATCGACCTGGTCATTGTGCATCCGATTGTTATCAGCTACAACCTAAGTAACCTATGGGAACAGACAACTGATCTCGATTTAGAGGTCTACATGTGCGCTTATCCACTACTACTACCATTAAGGATTCTTCCAACCGTTCATCAATTACTCTATCATTAGATGTTCCACAATCCATTCCAATATTCAAGAATCTAGTACTTCTAGCTCCTCTATACCTAATTCCTCTGCTCTATCAGTTAATCCAAGTACTTCTGATTCATGGTTCTTTGATTCTGCCTACTATAATCACATGACCTACAATTCCAATTTATTCAAGTCAAAATCATACACTTCATAAGGACCTATTATTCATAAAATTTATAACTCTCATATGATAGTCATACAAGGAACATTTTGATGACCAAATTATCCTTTCCTGAGACAATTATGGTTCCCAAACTCTCACTAAACTTGATATTTGTGGGACAGTTATGTGAACTTGGTTTTGACGTTCATTTTTCTTCGAATGGTTATCGTGTATAGGATCGATAGATGGGACAGACAATTGGGACAGGCCGCAAAGTGGGACGTTTGTTTGAGCTTGTTTCATTAAAGCTTCCTAACTCCTTCACCGATTGTGCTGCCACAGTATCATCTGAAACTTAGCATTCTCATTTAGGTCATTCTTCTTTCTCTAGATTAAGTCCTCTAATTCTAAGTGGTCATTTAGGTTCCATTGACAATAAAACTTTTGATTGCTTGCCTTGTAAATTAGGAAAACATCATTTTTTACCATTCAATATTAGTGAATATGTCTCTCATGCTCCTTTCGATCTAATTCATTATGATATTTGGGAACTATCTCCTACTCACAATATGGGAGGATCTCGTTATATTGTGATTTTTGTGGATGATCATTCCCGATATATATGGCTTCACCTTATGAAGAATGGATATGAAATTACTCAAAGCTATAGTAATTTTGTTGCCATGATCAAAACACAAATTTCTTGAGATATCAAGATTTTTTGCACTGATAATGCCACTGAATATAGAGACAGAGAGTTCCTTAGAATTCTTTCTCAAAATGGTACCATCATTCATCGTTCTTGTCCAATAACTTCCCAACAAAATGGTCGAGCAGAGTGTAAACACAGGCATATCTTGGATATTGTACGCACTCTTCTAATATCAACATCTTGTCCAGAACTGTTTTGGGGAGAGGCTTGGCATACTGTTGTATATACTATTAATCATATTCCATCACCTACTATAGGTAACATTTTTCCTTACGAGCATTTATATGGCAGTGTTCCTAATTATAGTATACTTTGAGTCTTTGGTAGTGCATGTTTTGTGCATCTTCTCCCAAATGAACGCACAAAGTTAGATCCTCATGCACGTCTATGTTGTTTCCTTGGATATTGTATTGAGCATAAAGGTTATAGATGTTGGGATCCTATCTCTAATCAACTTTGTGTATCTCGTCATGTTACGTTTTGGGAACATAAAACATTCTCGTCTCTCCGTCCTTCTGAATCCTCTCTAACTGTTTACTTCTTCATCAATCCTTCTATCAATCTATTTCTAGAAGATGACACACGTGAATCTTCTTCTTTTGAATTGTCCCCTCCTAATATTGATACAAGTATCTCTGGCAATCCCACTTTCATAGCTCCTGATATGTATGCAGCATCTGCGGTTTCTTCACCCTTGAAGGAACTTCATCTCCTGTTCGTCGTTCCACCTGTGTGAGTCAACCTTCTATTCGACTTCGAGATTTTCATTGTTATTCTACTATTGCTTCCTTTCACGAGCCTTGTACATATAGAGAAGCTTGTACTAATCGTCTTTGGTAGCAAGCAATGGTGGATGACTTGCAAGCGTTAAAAAAATCTCATACTTGGGATTTGGTTGATTTGCCTCTTGAAAAAAGTAGACGGTACAGTGGAACACTATAAAGTCAGGCTTGTAGCAAAAGGCTTCACTTAGGAGTATGGTATTGAGTATGATGAAACGTTTGCTCCAGTTGCACATTTTACTTATGTTCGTAGTCTCCTTGTTGTTGTTGCTATTAAGCGATGGCCTCTATTTCAAATGGATGTCAAAAATGCATTCCTTAATGAGGACATCATTGAAGAAATTTATATGGAGCTTCCTCCTGGATATACTCACAATCCTAACAAAGTGTGTCGTTTATGCCGAGCATTATATGGACTAAAGCGGGCTCCTCGTGCATGGTATTCTAAGTTTAGTTCCACCATGGAACGTCTTGGATTTTCATCTAGTCCCTATGGCAATGCTCTCTTTGTTCAACGAACATCTCATAGGTATATTCTTCTACTCTTATATGTAGATGGCATAGTTATTACTAGAGACCATCATATTGGTATTACAAAACTACAGCAGCAATTGACTCAACAATTTGAAATAAAAAATCTTGGAAGACTCAATTATTTTCTTGGCTTGGAGGTTGCTTCAGATTCCTTTGGCTATTATCTTTCCAAAGAGAAATTTGCCATGGATATCCTTTCTCGAGCCAGACTTACTGATAATAAGGTTGCTACAACTCCCATTGAAACTAATGCCAAATTTGATGACAAAGATGGGACTCCTCTTCCGAATCCTACACTTTATCAATAACTAGTTGGCAGTTTTGTTTATCTTACTGTTACTTGTCTTGACATCGTTTATGTTGCTCACATTGTAAGAAAATTCATGCAAGCACTACAAACAACTCACTTTGCTGTTGTTCTTCGAATTCATCGATACATCAAGGGCACCTTATTTCATGGTCTTCACTTTTCTAGTAACTCAACATTTGAGTTGACGGCTTATTATGATGCTGACTAAACTGGTGACTCTTGTGATCGTCGCTCTATTACAGGCCACTATTTCTTCTTAGGAAACTCCCTTATTTCTTGGCGGAGCAAGAAACAGACTATTGTCACTCGATCTAGTATGTAAGCAAACTACCATGCTCTTGCTGATACAACTTTAGAAGTATTGTGGTCCTGGTGTTTATTAGAAGACATAGGAGTCTGTCAAGATGGTGGAACGGTCATTTATTGTGATAACCAGAGTGCTATCCAAATAGCACATGATGATGTTTTCCATGAGTATACCAAGCATATCAAAATAGATTGTCATTTCATACGCTCTCATGTTGTGCGTGGTACCGTTCGTCTTGTTCCCACTTCATCGATTGATCAGATAGCTGATATTTTCACTAAGGCACATCCACCTAGATGTTTTCAAGATCTTTTCTCCAAACTCCAGTTGACCTCTTCTATGTCACTTTGAGATTGAGGGGGGATGTTGGAGCTATTGCTATCTTCCAGAGATATTGTTATCCTCCTAAATTGATTTGTTATATTCTAGATATATTATAATCTTCCTAGATTGATTCTAATTGATTGTATTTGATATTTTAATAATTTATTGCTTTAGATAGTCATCTAGAATAACCTATGAATAGGCTCATGTATCATCTGTAATATGTACAGAGAAATATATAGAAATTCTCTAATTCGCTTTTCCACTTATTCTTAACTGTAACTAAATGTAGAGGATCTCAATCCAATGTGTGTGCGCGTGTTTTGGGGGGTGGGGGTGAGTAATCCAATCCGCTCAATGTAGGAACATTCGAATGAAGAAGGAAGGGTGCCCGAATAAATAAGCCTCCAACTTGGGAAAAAAGTACAAAATATTGTGCTCATCGTAATCAAACATCCCTCCAAAACCACTACTTTTTTATGACCAGAATGCATACGCTTCCTAGGAGAGAATACCATTGCAACACGTGATTCATATCACTTGAGCAAGTCAGCTGTAAAAGGAAGTTGGGAGTTTGAAATGCATTTTTGTGCTAATCCCTTCACTTGTATGCCCTTCGTATGTTAGTGTATGCCCCAAAGTTACCATGTAATAGTTACATGTTAGGGATTTAAGTTATATTTTCAATTACATTATTTATTTAATGGCAAGGACGCATTCATTCATTTGTCCAATTATTTAAATATATGAATAATTTCATAACATCAGTTGTGATTGGACCTATTCTTGAGACATTAAGAATATGTGTGATAGGTTAACAGTTAGACTGAATCTGTAAATTATTCTCAGTCGATGGGTCATTGAGTGAATATTAATGATCCTGTTGAGACCGGTGTATTCGTGACTTCACCAATAAGTATTAGATATTGCAATACCCGAGTTAGAACGCAGGTGCTTGTATTAGACAAGTTCATTGAACGTGATATGCATAGAACGATTAGCAACATGGATACTTTTAGCGTGGTCAATGTCTAATCGTTCGTGCTTTGATCTTGTGTAAATAATCCTTAGACCTGAGGTACAGTGTTGACTTGTATGTTGGATGGCTATGGTTCACAGTGCGCATATTGCCACTTCGTTGATTCGTCTCTGTACTTGATAACCATAGTTCGTTCACATACGAAGTTACATGTGTGCGCAAAATGAAATCTGTCTCCTTGTTATATGCAAGGTACAATAATGATGTCCTATACAATCTAATCTTGATAGTGCATTGAAATCCTCGGCTGGGGTTGTAACCGAGAATGAACTGTTCATGTCTCATATAAAGTGCATGTCAATTAGATTTGTGCATATGATCGAATTGGTGACTTGACAAATATTTCATGGTCTTTGTTCGATCGGGACATAGTAAGGCAGAGGGATTGAATTACATTGTAACCAAAGCTGACAGGTTCATTATGCTCTTAAAACATTCATACTGTTTGGGTAGCCATGACATATTGCTAGATGTCAATCATGGCTTGTAGGACCTAGAGGTTGATCGGGACAATCAATTCTCTTGGGAGTACTAATGTGTTAGTGCAAGTCTTACTACCAGCTCAGTGATGAACCTAGGGATATTACACATCATAACCAATTTTGGATGACGTAGTACGAAAGAGACGATATTGCAAATATGTTTGCAATCGAATCGAGGCAGACTGAAATTAAATTAAATGGAATTTAATTTAATTCAATTTTTGTCATGGGCGTGTGTGCATATGATGCTCACAAAATACACATATGCTGATCATGCACTTCTATATTTGTATATACATGTTTATATTTATTTATATAAAAAAAATTGTCGCATGCACGTGGCCAGCAAGCGCTGACCATGTGCATGGCACACGGTCAACAAACGGTTGCTGACCGTATGCATGACACACACGATCAGCAACCGTTGCTGATCGTGTGCAAAGTGCATGGCACACGATCAGCAACCGTTACTGATTGCGTGCAAATTGCGTGCAACGTGCACACATGCGATCAGCAATGCCATTATTAATGATGCGATCAGCAACTGTTGCTAATCGCACATTATTAATGGCGCGATCAGCAACAGTTGCAAAAATGATGAAGAAAAAGCATATGCAATTATTATGTGTCCGTAAGAGTTAAGAAAACACGTTTTCTCTTTTCTGACGCCGTGATTGAAATATCGAGAGTGCGAAGAATTGTCGTAATAAGATTGCTAGTACAATTTTATTGGTGATTATCCGCAAGTTCTTCCTTCCGTTCATCGTGCGATTGGTGGTGTGTCTGAACCAGAAGTCCAACGGTTGTGGAGCTCGAATTGAAGAACATTCGAAGAGAAATCGTTTTGGGCACACTACGAGATGCAATCCGTTCAACCCCCTATGGTCTTTCGATTTTTGATTGAAACATACGAATAACGCCTTTGGAGATACATGTATGGTTATATTTTCCCACTGCATTTATATTTAATTTTAACTATGCATGTTCTGTAGGAATACAACATTGTACTCTTGATTGAGTTTCGAGGTTCCAATGCAAGGATTGCTTTAGTATATGACTGTCAATCATGATTGCTTCCACCTTACAGTACGCCTAACATTTGTTTATATCGGATAGGCAGTTATATTGCCTATATGGGGTACGAAAATAACTTGAATGCACGACACATAGATCTAGCACGGTTCTTATAGGGATTCAAATACTTGCAACGATATAAAATACGTGGAGGTTTTATGGTCTATAAAAACTGTTTTTGTCAAAAGATTGAGCACGTATGTATCCCCAATTAGTTCAATTTACGATCTCCCAAAGATTGAGCACGTATGTATACCTATTTGCTCATATGACTGATTTTCATGATTATGTTATGTTGAAAATCACAGTATTTAATCTGGACCAATGATTAGCCCATCATGGTCAAGTGAGATATTGTGATTTGACTACAATTGATTGCCCGTGGTGGTCGGGTGATCCGATCCAATTGTCCTAGTGCATTAGGGATTAAGGGGAAAATTACCAATTCAATCCTGAATATATTATATGGACATAAATTCAGTAATATACTTTTCAATTTTGTCAATACAGTTCTAAATCTTTATGTGAATTTCCTATGTAGTTATTTCAACTAATTGCCATCAAAAATCATTGACGTGGCAGTTCATATGGGACATCGTTTCAAGTAAATTTGTCCACATAGGGCTATCATCAATAACTAGACGCCACATCAGCAAGTTTTGGTAGAAGGACTACATATATTTTACACAAAGATTTAGGACTAAATTAGTAAAATTGAAAAGTTGAAAACTGAATTGGTATTTATAGAATATATTTAGGACTGAATTATTAATTTTCTCAAGATTAAGTGGGAGTTACAAATTCTTATAAATTGTGGAGTGTATAAGTAATTGGAAGACGTACAATTACTAGAGTGAATCCACGATCATTTTTTTTATCTAGAGGGAAAATCCTCACTTTCAACCTAGAAGGACACCTAGGGTTTGTTTGATAACTTTTATATTTTTCGGGAACTATTTTTGTCTAGAAATAGTTTTTCTCTAACTCTGTTTCCAGGAACAATTTCTAAGCAAAAAAACGTATTTGGTAATTGCACAAAATTTCTATTCCTAGAATAGAAAAATGACCTTAAAAATTTTTACTCCCAATTTTTCATTTAATTATAAAATGTGAGTGGAGACTTAATAATTCTTCGTGTTTAGATAAAATTAGAGTAGAAATAGAATTAGAATATATTATGATATAGAATTAGATGACCTTAATATAATTATAAAAAAAATTACTCCTAATAGACAGTAAATATCGGGTGGTGGTTGAGAAAATTACAGTTTAGGTTTAGGAGTTTAGTGTTTGAGGGTTTCAGGTTTTGGTTTTAGAGTTCCAGGTTTTGAGTCTTGGGGGTTTAGGATTTGGGGTTTGGGGTTTATGGTTTTAGGATTTCGGGTTTAGTGTTTCTAGTTTTGAGTTTTGAGTTTGGGGTTTTAGGTTTAGGGTATGTGCTTTAGGGTTCAAAATCCAAGGTTTTAGGGTTTAGTGTTTTAGGTTTGGGGATTGGGGTTTGAGGTTTAGGGTTTGGGATTTTGGGATTTCAGGTTTTAGTTTTAGTGTTTAGGGTTTAGATATTGAGATTTAGGGTTTAGGATTTTAGGGTTAATGTTTAGGGTTTCAAGGTGTTGGGATTTAGGATTTAGCATGGGAATATCTTATGAAAGAAAAGGAACTGATCAGTTTTCTCTTTTATTTTTCTTTTTGTTCATGGGAACGGCAATTAGATTTTTTTTTCTTTTTTGATTCTATTCCAAATCTATTCTCTAGCCACTTTTCTATTCCAATGAACAAAAAAGTTGACTGATGTTACCAAAAGGATTTTTGTTCTTTTTTAGTTCTGAGAAACAAAACAAGAGAAAATCGGAAAATATGAAGCGTTACCAGACAAGCCCTAAGGTTATGGAAGTAGAATGGTTTCAACAGAGAGTGAGTACATGGCACTCGATCGTCCCATTGGTGGCTCGATCTCAGTAGTGATTCAACTAAGATTGAGAGACCATGAAAATCATTAGTTTGGCTTATCTTATGCAACTCATTGCATAACCCTAGTTCTAGAGTGCATCTACCATAATATCTTGTTTGAATTTTGAACCTCTAGTTGGGTCGATAGACATCAGCTCCGCCAACCCTATTATTGTTTCTATAAGATTTTGCGAGACCACTATCAACTGATCTAAAAACTTAAACTGTTAGATAAATGCATGATTTAATATTTAAATATTCTTAATACTTCCACTCACATGTAGGGGTCTCTGATACCGTGCGAAATTTTATGGAAACACTGCAAACTATTTTAAAACTTTAAGCTATTAGATAAAAGCGTAATTTTTAACATTTAAATATTCTAGCAATATCCAACATTCAAAAAATTACAAAGGCTAAATCACATGAAACAAAATCACATTATGCAAAGTAAAAGCAAACCCTTTACGTAACTCTATGAATAATTTATGTCCCCATAAACAAAACTCGTAGATATTGTATAAAAGGCGGTCCTTGTCAATGGCCTTAGAGTTTGCGCATTGCCAGATATTAGTGGAGAAGCCATTTGCTAATCATCAAAATGGGAAATGTGTAAGGCACTTTAGTCTCTTTTAACCACATCTTATCTCTTTTAGCCCTGCACTGTCTCCCTTTAAAAAAACAATGCAATACATGATAGTGCAGCCTTTTTATCAACTTAAGGTCCTTATCATGTATGCACTAGCGATTTCCATTCTCTATCTCTTCAAATATGTATATGTTGATTACGGGGCCATCGTTTTATTATTCCTTGAAACCCTAAAATGCGTTACATGTGGTTGCTGTTTTTCCGCTTTAAAGTTTAGTCAATCGACCTCTCGATTCACAATTCGTTTCCATTATAATAATTTATCATTCTGGGAAATGATATCTTAGGTGGATCTTGGAATCAAGTGCAATGCAAAAAGGCGGACGCTGATCTTCACCAGACGGCTTTTCTGTGGGAATCGATACCCCACTCTCCTGCTTTATGTTCGTCCATTTAACTTGGTTTGTCATTTTAGTTATTGCCCGATAACCATTGCAGAGAGATAGAGCGGAGAGTGCACTAACATCTCTGATTTCAAATTGAGAAAAACAAAGTGTTTCTACTAAAATTGCAGCCGCACCGGGGCAGCTCAGTCAATGTCAATACATCCTTTTGCCCGTAGTCTTTTGTATAATTTATTGGCTATAATCAATATGTATATATATATATATATATATGTGTGTGTGTGCGAGCGCGTGCGCTGGTTCTGTACTGCTTTCAAGGTAAATTTGAGGTGTTAGTTGGCTCCTCTATGATCTTTTGAAGGAACACTTTTCGGTTATACCACATTGTACCGAATTTCAAATTGACATAATTCTTGTATAAATTAGTATCATACCACATAACGTTAGACATATCAATGTATTTTTTTGTGATACAAAAATTTTGTAAGAGTTACAACGAAAACGAACTTAAATATGGCAGGGTACGATGAGGGATCAATATCTGTGTTTGCTTTTTGTATGATGCCTGCATGATGAGGGAGAAGTCAATGCATGGTTCCTAAATCATTTAGATCAAGTCTATCTCCACTATTACTGTCATGACCTTATCTTGGGGTGCACCACTTAAGGATTTGGCTAATGGACTATTAAGTATAGATTTAACTTGGATTCTCCTAAGCCCATACCAATTCGTGACTTATTGTTCAAGTTCTTAACATGCAATGATTTTCAATTAAGAGTCACCACTAATCAGTTTATGGTGGGTCAATTAGAAACTCAAATAAAGTATAGGGGGATATACTTTACTTCTACAAATCGAAGATTATGAGTTAAGGACATGATTACGCTAGATTACATTAACACCTGTTGATATCTAATTTTTAGCTTTTTTTTATATTTTCAAAAATTTCAAAATTAGGTCTAGAAATCTTGTACAAGCCTAGAAACCTATTTCCAAATCAAAATTTTTTTTTATCATTTTTCTGCATTTTTCCTTAATTTCTTTTAGTCAAAATAGGCGAGAAAATCATGAAAAATAGCAAATGGAATCAAAAAATTCCATAAAAATAGTCATTCGTCTTATTTTAAATCCAAATTCATGAACACATTGTCAATTTTGAAAAATCTCAATCGGGTATATGCTTTTTCCAAAATTGAGCAAAATTAAACCTGAATTGAACCAAAAATGAAATTAAATTTTTTCTAGTCATTTTTAAGTCATAGTGTCTTCACAACAATTGATTCTAGGATGTTGAATTGCATAATGGTCAGTCCAATTATACAATTTGACATAAAAATAAAAAAACCCCATAATTTGATTGAAAATTAAGAATTTTGAACCTAAATTGGGAATCATGCCCAATATGAAATTGTCAAAAAGTGAGACTATCATTTCTAGGGTTAATCAGATGTGGGTAATTCAATTTTGACATCAATTTTGCCTAATCATGTCATTAGGATATCAAATTGAACAAAACCCTATTAACTCGAATATAAAAATGAGAAAATCTTGAACACAATTATAATAAAAAATTGGGGCAAATTATACATTTGGGTTTGAAATATGATGGGAAATTTAATTTTGGGGTTAAATTTAGAAAATTGGGTCAAAATCGGGTTGAATTGACGAATTTAGACCTACTCGGGTCTGCCGGGTCGGTCAGGTCAACCCGACCCGACCCAAGTAGGTCATCTTCTTCACCCAAATTTCTAACATATGCACAAAACCCAAAAAACCGACTCAAACCTAGAACTTTACCAATCATTTTCTAGTTAATTCAGCACGTTTTAATCGATTGTGCTAGCTGGAAAATGTCCAGCTGGTACCAGATGATCATCCCCAACCAATTACAAGTTGGTTCCAATTGAATTTGGAGCGCAAAATTAATAAAAAAAATAAAGAAAAACTGAAAGGAGAAGGGAGAAAGTGTTTGACGAAATTCCAAAGAGAGAGAGGAGAGAGAACGGAGCAAAACCAAAGAGAGAGAATCAGAGAGAGAGGGTCGTAGGTCCTCCTATGAGTGTCCGACACCGCCCTAGATGATGGAGTGCCGACAAATCATGAGTTGATTGAGACCTCCCCTCACCATTCCAGTCGGGAAAGTTTGATTGTGAAGGCCTGAAATCGGGCTTTTCTAGCGCATCTAGACCTGTTCTGGCGAAGCCACGGCCACCAGAGTGAAAGATCAAGTGTCAAGGAACAACACTGCAAGCGCAGATCATTTCAACAATTTCGTTTAATCAGCAGACAAAGAAGGTAAACTTCGCTCACGATTATGTTTTCTCCAAAAATTCCAGAATAGGTTTTAGATTTGCTTGTGCATATTTCCTCTTGATTTTGTTACATTGATGCCTAAAACTTGTTCTAATCACTTTTTGTATACTTGTTTGCACTTTGAATGGTTAAAAATGCACAAACCAAGTTGGTCATGCGTTAAACCCCCTCGTTGGAAAACCAGAAACCTCGCCAGAGCATTGCCATGGCCATAGGGCCATTCAAGTTAGTTTCTCTGACCTTGTTTGATGTTTTGATGGTTGTTAGAACCGATTTAGATAGCTAGGGCGGCTAGTGTTAGGATTAGTGTTTTGAAAAATCTTGTTTAGTTTAGTGTTATGTTAGGATTTTCCAATTAGTTTATCATTGGCCGACGAACATCCGACAATGATCTAATAAGACTAAACTGATACTAGAACATGTGGACTTGATGATGGTGCAAACGGAACGACGAAATAGTCACATAAAGGTCGCCAGCGATGGGCCCGAATAGGCAGCCTCAGGAATATTAAGTCCAGTTCAGTGCCCACCAATTGTTCGACACAATGCCCTAAAGAATCTGAGCCAAAACAGTGTTGTTTTATGCACCTTGCTCGCTGGAAGAGACACCGGCGACCGATGTCGGCGACGTCCGGTTAGGCCAAACCAAACCGGGTCAAACCGGGCCGGTACAATTCGTTTTTCCAGGCGGGAAAATTCGAAAAAAATAAATAAATTAAAAAAATCAGAAAATTCTACAAAATAATAAATCACAAAAATCATAAAAAAAATTATAATTTTTTTTAGAAAATCAGAAAATTATAAAATTTCATAAAAGTTCAAAAACATTTTGAGAAAATTGAAAAAAAAATCCAAAAAAAATTAATAAAAATTCCGAAAATTCAAAAAAAAATTGAAAAAATTGGAAAATTCATAAAAATTTTCGGAAAATCATAAAAAATAATTCTCAGTTTAAAAATTCTTTCGAAAAAAAATAAAAAAATAATAAATTTTGAAAATTCACAAAACAGTCCAAAATCAGCGTGGCCAGCCATAAAAAATAAAATTTGAATTTTGGAAGTGCCCAAATGGCATTTTTAGAAAATTCTAAATTCAAGGGTTATAACTTCTAAAAAACCCTAAAACCCTAAAAATGTGTAAATCATGAAATGAACAAGCTATTAAAGCTTCATTAGGATTTGAGTGTTCTAATTGATTTTTGTTTTAAAGACCACTTAGAATTGAGTGACTTGATTGATTTTGATTATACATTTAATACTTGTTTGGTCTTTTTTGCGATTAGAACGTATAGGATTAGTGGGTAAGCCTCGGAAATTCTGACGCAGAGAGAAGCGTAAATTTGGAACAACTCCAAAGAACTCGAAATTTTTATTCAATGATACTGTGTTCTTGATTACAAGACAAACATCTTATATATAGAGATAGGACTCCTAATATTAATGGAAACCGAATAATCAAAGAAACTGCCTAAATGATAATATAGGAAACTGCTTGACTGGTAATATAGGAAACTGCCTAAATAATAATATAGGAAAGTGCTTGACTGGTAATATAGGAAACTGACTAAATAATAATATAGGAAACTGCTTGAATGATTATTTTCCCCAAAATCAGAAAAACTGTCGAGATTTCCGACGATTACGGCGATCACTTTCTTCAAGATAATCACAGGCTAACCGTTCTACATCATTCCCTCCCTCTTCAGAAAAACTCGCCCTCGAGTTATGATCAGGATAGAGGGGTGTATCGGAAGCATGATACTCAAATAAGTCTGCCACATTAAATGTAGGGGAAATGTTGAGATCACTAGGAAGGTCAACTACATAGGCATTGTCATTGATCTTCTTCAGGATGCGGCAAGGACCAATCTTCTTGTGCTTCAGTTTATTATAGGTACCGACAGGAAAACGTTCCTTTCGCAGGAAAACCATTACCTCATCGCCCACCTCAAAAATTTTCGAACGTCGCCGTTTGTCAGCATCTTCCGTATACTTTGAATTAGAAGCAGCCAATTGACTGGCAACAGCAGCTTGGACTTCATTAATTCTGGTCGCCAAATTCTCCGCCGCAACACTATAGCCAGGAATCTTGGGCAAGGGAACCAAATTCAGAGTATGTTGCGGTTTACGCCCATAAACGACCTGAAAGGGAGATGTACCGGTAGAACGGTTAACCGAATTGTTGAAGGCAAACTCAGCAGGAGGAAGATACCGGTCCCACTGCTTAGGCATGTCACTACAGAGGCAACGAATGATATCCGCCATAGTACGATTCACAACTTCCGTCTGACCATCCGTTTGGGGATGGAAAGAACTATTATACTATAAATCAGTCCCAAACAAACGCCATAAAGTACGCCAAAAATGGCTTAGAAATTTCGTGTCACGATCGGAAGTGATTGTCTTCGGCACACCATGGAGACGGACTACTTCACAAAAGAATAAACTTGCCACATGCGAAGCATCCGAAGTTTTCTTACAAGGGATGAAGTGCGCCATCTTCGAAAACCGGTCAACCACCAAGAAAACAGAATCTAAACCCCCGTTGAGTACGAGGAAGTCCCAACACGAAATCCATCGATATGTCTACCCAAGGACCCGAAGGAATAGGCAATGGGGTATAAAGACCAGTGTTCTGAGAGTGGCCCTTAGCGGTCTGGCAAATGTAGCATTTATTGACAAACCGCCCCACGTCTCGCTTTAGTTGAGGCCAATAGTACCGCTCCTCCACTAAGGCTACAGTTTTATCTTGCCCCAAATGTCCGCCGAGAGTACCACCATGAAGCTCTCGAATGAGTTGTTCATGCAAGGAACCACGGGGAATGCATAATCTATTGCCAAAGAACAAGAATTTTTCTTGAATTATCATATCGCCATGACAACCTGTTTCAGAACACTTCTTCCATATCTCACCAAAATCATCATCCTCAAGATAAAGAAAGCATAGATGATCAAAACCGACAACATCAGTGCGCATGGTCACGAGTGTCGCAGCACGTCGACTTAGCGCATCTGCCACCTTATTTAAATGGCCTGCTTTATGACGAAGTACAAAATTAAATTGCTCCAGAAAAGAAATCCATCGTGCATGCATTCGATTTAAGTGCTTCTGACTCTTGATATATTTAAGAGCCTGATGATCAGTGTTAAGAACAAATTCCTGCTGATAAAGATAGGACTGCCAATGCTTTATAGCTCGCACGACAGCATAATATTCCTGCTCATACGTCGACCAACGCTGGCAAACTTCATTAAGTTTTTCATTAAAGAAGGCTATAGGCTTACCTTCTTGGGAAAGGACAGCGCCAATCCCAACGCCGGAAGCATCACAGTGCAACTCGAACACTTTCTCAAAGTCAGGGAGCATCAATACCGGCGCTGTGGAGAGTTTTTCTTTTATAAGAGCAAAACTGGCCGAAGCTTCTTCTCCCCAATAGAATTTGCCCTTCTTTAAACAATCAGTGATCGGGGCCATAATAGTACTGAAATCTCGAATGAAACGCCTATAGAATGTTGCAAGACCATGGAAACTTCGAGCCTCGCCAAAATTCTTTGGAACTGGCCAATTGCGAATCACGGCCACCTTATCTGCATCAACGTGAAGTCCATCCGCACCAACAACAAAACCCAAAAACAAGAGGCGTTCTGTCATGAAACTGCACTTTTTCAGATTAATGAACAATTTATTTTGCTGCAAGGCTAGTAGGACATCCCTCAAGTGCTCCATGTGTTGATGCCCATTTGGACTATATATGAGTATATCATCAAAGAAAACTACCACAAACTTGCCAATGAAAGGTTTGAGAACTTGGGTCATCAAACGCATGAAAGTACTAGGCGCGTTAGAGAGTCCAAACGGCATGACAAGCCATTCATACAAACCCGCACTTGTCTTGAAGGCCGTCTTCCATTCGTCGCCAGGACGGATGCGAACTTGATGGTATCCGCTTCGAAGGTTGATCTTCGTAAAAATCCGTGATCCAGCAAGTCTATCTAGCATATCATCAAGTCGTGGAATCGGAAACCTATACTTGACAGTAATCTGGTTAATGGCACGACTGTCTACACACATACGCATGGTGCCATCTTTCTTTAGCGTGAGAAGCGCAGGAACTGCACATGGACTTTTGCTTTCACGCAAGAAGCCCTTTCGAAGGAGCTCTCCTACCTGCTCTTGTAGAATCTGATTCTCCTTCGGATTCATTCGATAATGCGGCAAATTAGGAAGACTAGCACCTGGAAGGAAATCAATCTCATGCTGGATATCCCTCAAAGGAGGTAATCCGTCAGGTAGATCCTCAGGCATAACATCACTGAATACCTTTAATAAGGGCTTAAGAATATCAGGAATACGAACCACAACTTGCTGGTCGCTCTTGTCCATAATCATATACATCCCTTCATGCTTTCGGATGTTCATCATAACCCCTGCATTCTGCTTCTTCACAATCTGAGGGGAATTACTCTTTGGTTTCAAAGTAATTTTAGTCCTTTTCCACACAAAAGAATACGTATTCTCCCTAGCTCGGTGTGTAGCATCAACATCATATTGCCATGGTCGACCCAGTAAAACATGACACGCATCCATCTCCACAACATCACAGACAATAGTATCTTGATATGATTTTCCGATCGAAATAGGTAAACGGCATAATTGGTTTACCTTAAGTTCTGCTCCCTTACGTATCCACCCGATCGTGTAGGGCGCGGGATGCGGCTCCGTCTTCAGTTGCAAGTGATCCACCAAGGCCTTTGACACTATGTTCTCGCAACTTCCGCTGTCAATAATGATATCGCATACTTTGCCATTGACAGTACAGCGAGTGCGAAAAAGCTGATTCCGCTGGGTATCTTCTATCCGTGGAGCAAACAATAGACGACGTACTACACAATTAACTTGCTCGCCCACTTCATCTTCTACTCCCACTTCTTCTTCCTTTTCCCAATCTTCCTCATACACATCTTCATCATGTTCAACGATATTGGCCATTCTACGACGAGGACAATCGCTGGAACGATGGCCCAACTCGTTACACTTGTAGCACTTGATCGGTTGGGGTTTAGCATATGGATTCTGGGTATTTTGATTGGGAGTGCGATTGCTTGCTGCGACTGCTTCCTTAGGCATCCCCATAGTACTCCCTGAAACTCTGCTTGAATTAGGGATTTGTTGACTAGAAGAACTTGTAACATCAAACTGCCTTCCTTTCGCGAATGACCCACGATCCAAATAATTTCTACCACCAGTACTAGGGCTAGTCCTCTCCAATTGCATCTCAATTTTTCGCGCCATATCCTGGGCGTCTTTGATAGAGAAGAGTCTATGCAAAGAAACCCGATCCTGGATATTATGTCGCAAACCATTAATGTACCTAGCAGTTTGTTGTGCCTCGGACTCATCCAGGTTATTGCGAGCGGAAAGTCGAAGAAACTCTTCCGTATAAGCTTGGACCGATCTATTTGATTGTCGGCAATTCTGGAATTGCTGAAATAACATCTGCTCATAGTCCGTTGGGAGGAACCTCTTCTTCAACTTCTGTTTCATCTGACCCCAAGATCAAATAGGAGCCTTGCCTTGTCGACGTCGTGTCAATTGAGTTTGTTCCCACCAAGCTGAAGCGCCACCCTTCAACTTGTACGCCACAAGTTTCACTTGGCGATCCTCGTCAATATCCATAGCGTCGAAGAATTTTTCGACCTCCCAAAGCCAATCAAGGAAATCTTCAATATCCAAATTCCCATTGAAAGTAGGGAGATCTACCTTTAGTTGATACTGCTCAGGATCTCGTCGATATCCTCCCTGATGTCGATTCCCACGAACATGCTCCTCTTGGAATCCCCTGTATCGGCGACCATCACAAATCTGCATCTCCTGGAAATCTTCATCATCGTCTTCCATATCCTCGACATAGCCTTGACGTCTATGTCGGGGAATTCCACCACGCCCTATAGCATCTTCGGGATCACGAGCGACAGGATTTCGCTCGGCTGGAAGAGCACCAGGTGCATGGTTTGTGGACAAACGCTGGATGGCATCAAGGATCTCTTGAAACCTCTGATCGGTTTGAGCTACGAACTGATTAAACTCAACCCGCGTAATAGGCTCGTTCTCACGGCCCTCAGCAGCGGAGAGATTGACATTCACGTTATTCACCATCGTCACAGGAGAAACCTGATTTGATACCAAATGACGCAGAGAGAAGCGTAAATTTGGAACAACTCCAAAGAACTCGAAATTTTTATTCAATGATACTGTGTTCTTGATTATAAGACAAACATCTTATATATAGAGATAGGACTCCTAATATTAATGGAAACCGAATAATCAAAGAAACTGCCTAAATGATAATATAGGAAACTGCTTGACTGGTAATATAGGAAACTGCCTAAATAATAATATAGGAAACTGCTTGACTAGTAATATAGGAAACTGCCTAAATAATAATATAGGAAACTGCTTGAACGGTTATTTTCCCCAAAATCAGAAAAACTGTCGAGATTTCCGACGATTACGGCGATCACATTCTTCAAGATAATCACAGGCTAACCGTTCTACATCAAATTCGCATGACACGTTAGGCATCATATCGTTCTTAGGTACCGAAAGGATGTTAGGGATCTCAATTTGGGATCAATAACGTAACCAAATCCCCATACTCAGAATCTTTGGTTTGTAGGATCGGGGTATTTCTCCCGTACCTCGATTAAGTTTCTAGTTTATCTACCAATAATGACTAGTGGCGACTTCAAAATCTCAAATTTAGAAATTACCTTCCACTGTCACGTGAAGTATAATTTGAGAGAGATCCTTATACGGAAATACCTCATTAGCATGCAAATCCCAAAAAAAAAGCGCGGCGCAATAGGCTTGGCGACTCCACCAGGGAAAATGAACTTTTTCTAAGTGGACTTAGGCCTAGATAGAACAATATACTTGTGTTTTGTGCTTTCAAGGATCCCCAGTACATCCCACTAATGATAATGTTAAATGGTTTTGCAGACGGGTGGTATAAGGGTGTTGTCCTTGCTAACCTTTATTTTGCAGAATTGTGTTTGGATTGAATGTGTTTGATTGAATTTTAGAAGTGTTGTTTGGTCATTAATTGTTAAGCATATTTTTAAATTGTTTTAGCACTACACCATTAGTACACACCACCCGTGACCCAACTCCGGCTATATTTAGGATTACCCTTAAGAGCTATGTGTTTAGACAATACTATGGGCCGATTGCTCATGGGATCGTTTAAATACAATGTCGATCACTAAGGTGGAATAATATTCCATTACTTTAGGTCGATTGCCTATTGGAATTAAATCCCTTGTCCATTAAGGTGATGATCTTGAGCCTTGAGCATATCCTACCCTTTTTAGGCGTCAAAACCTCACTAGTTGCATTCGCTTGTCTTTGTGGTTAGTATACCTAAAACCAAACCAAAATATCATGGTAAACAAATATCATTCCGTTCCATTCCTTTACAATTATGCATGTTAGTTGGCACATTTTTAAAAAATGCCTAAATGAATTCAATGTTTGGTCTAAATGCTCGTTCATTTTAGAATGCATGATTAGGGTGTCATACCCCATTTGACCATTCTTTCATTTTTAGATGAAATGTATAGGTCCATGGTGGATTTCTCATGTAATTCAAATGCTTATTTCAATGTGTTTGAAGTTGTAACCCATAGTTTAAAACTTTATGGTCTAAATGGAGTATGACAAAATGGCATTTACATCACACATTGAATTTGTCTATAATATCAACTATATGCTCTTTTACGGTTTGAATGAACTTAAAATGACATTTGCATTACTTTCGAGGCATGCAAATGTACTTTACCTCCTTTTCACCTCAAAAGAACATATGATTGAAATGGAGTCATTAAAATTGATTCGCAATCCATAGTGACTAATGACAAATCTTTTTGCGTAGTTATGCTCAATGGGAAAACTAGACATCCAAGTAATTCTCATTCCTCGAAAGAAACTTGATGTCTGGTGGAAAGGCATGTCCAAAGATAACCAAATTTATGTCCAAGGAAGGCTTGGATACCTTCTCAAACTTATGCATATGGAGCATCAAGTCAGTTTAGTCCAGGCGTTGGCGCATTTTTGGGAGGTTTCCATCGCCACATTTCATCTTGGAGAACATGAATTGGTGTCAACATTAGAAGAATATCAAGCTGCCATTGGAATTAATTCTAAACCTAGGGTCATAGAGCCACCCGTTGGACTTAATCCTATAAGCTTTTAGCCGAATTCATCAACCTTAAAACTTCTAAAATAGAAAAGTTAATCAAGTCAAACATGGGTAGATTTCCATTATCCTTCCTAGTAGAGTATTTTTTCCAAACTTCCTAGGGAAATAGGAAACACTTCAGCCCGGTATTCATTCTAGCTTTCTTCAGCTTTATTCTATTCCCCGTGTCTAGAACAAGATTAGATCCTTTAGTAGCTGTGATCGCAAGAAAAACATATCTTAAATGGGACTTCTCTAATATGCTCCTTACCCAAACAGTCATTTCTTTAAACACATACCAAAATCATGGAAAGGGTATATTTCAAGCTTCTACTGGTCTTTTGTCATTATGGTTCATCTCTCACATTCGATCTTGGTGTCGTTTCATGAACATTTGTGAAATTTGTTTGGTGATAAATCCAATTGAACGATATTTTCGTCTCCAAAACAAATTACCCAAACAATTCTTCTTAGATTAGGCCAATTTCATTAGAGCCTTGACTCATAATCAAATCCAATGGCGAATCCATTGGCCAAAGATTAATAAGGTGAAGATCATGAGTCAAGAAGGAAATGCAGTACCATTGCTTAGTTTGAGTGGAGGAGCAGCTTATTGTCCTTTAAGGGTCACTAGACAATTTGGGATACTTCAACAAGTACCACCGGTATGAAATCCCGAAGAGTTCACTTTTGACATCCCAAATGGAATTATACCCGAAGAAGAGAAGAATGTCCTTCAAGTCAAAATTCACAAGATCATCCTATCCCTGGGTAACTCACTCAAACAAATAATCGAGTGGCCAAAAAGTTTAGAAGAAGACATGAAGATTTGCATGGCCTCTAAAAAATACATCAAATGAATAGAAAATAAGCGTCTAATTGATGACGAGCCATATGTCCCCTTGAGCATAATACCAGATCCTATGGAGGAATATATCCCGGAATACGTTGTTCCAAGCATGCCTAGAGTGGAACCCTATATCCCTGAAGAGGTCATGATTGATGTGGAAGAATGGGAGTCTCAAGCTAAGGAATGGGAAGAATACCAAAAAGCGGAAGCTATCTTAGCTAGCAAGAAGCCTAGGATTGGATGATTTAGATTCCCATTTGAGTCTAAAATCATGATGTCAAACAATTTCAAATTTTATAGGCAATGATGGATTGGTCATTTTCTAAACATGATTTCAAAACATAAAGGAATCACCATGGATTGCAATTCTTTGAATTGTATGATTCCTTGAGAAAGATATTAATGAAGAATTTTATACAAGGCTAAGACTAGTATAGAATTTCTTATCCTTAACAATCTCATGAAATCATACAATTAAAAGAATATAGGGTTTCATGATCACTTTACTATGCTGATATTGGGTCTTTTTATAAAGCATGTTGTTTAACAATGGAAGGTAAAAGACCTTGGACTTGCCTACAAGTTAGAATGGTGGAAGAAGAAACCTATGCTCGACTAGTTGAAGTTGAGAATCAAATGACCCAAATGGTTGCAATGATGGCAGAAATGAAGGCCTTTATTCTCGCATCTCGAGGATCTTCTCCTACTACTCCAAATATAGGAACTTCAAATGCTACTGAAATACCGATTGAAAACCCAGTTAAAAATAAAGAACCGGTTTAAAAAAATCCTCCATAGACTACACCTGAGGTAGTGAATTTAGAAGAGAATGATCAAGTAAAAAAAAGGCATCCAAAACAAAGGATGAGGAAGAGGCCAAGAGATTGGTCAAAATTGATGAATACTTAGTAAGTTAAGGCTATGAGTTTCAAAGGTTCGACAAATTCTCACCATACGCAAAGGTAATGGTTTCGGAAAACTATAAGAAACAGGAGATCGTGAGTAAGTATGATGACACCGGCTGTCCTAAAAGCCATTTGAAATATTATTTCCATAAGGTGGCTAGACATTTAGATAATATGCCACTTCTTATCAGTACATTTCAAGATAGTTTGAGAGGGGTAGCCCTTGCATGGTATACAGTTCTCGACATAGAAAACTTCACTGAATTGGATCATTTGGTGGGAGAATTTCTTTACCAGTACAAGTTTAATATTGAAGTACTCCCAACTAGAGAGGATCTCGTCAGAACCGAAAAACGAAATAATGAAGGGTTCAGAGCTTATACTCAGAGAAGGAAGGCTGTTGCCTCGCAAGTAAAGCCCGCCATAAGTGAAGACGAGTTCATTGAACTCTTTCTAAAATCATTGCTAATTGAGTATCACGACAAGTTTCATGTATCAGGCTGTTAGCCATTCACCATGCTGGTCAAAGTAGTTGAGAGAATTGAATGGGGTTTGAAAGAAAAGAAGACTCAAGAAATAGCAACACGAAGGCCTTATCCTAGGAAAAAAGTCAAAGAACCCATCTGAGAAGTGGCTATGGTGTCGAGCCCAAGTACTCATCAAGCATCATTTCCAAGGCAATCAAATGTTGCTTGAAAAAATCCAAGGCAATTTGAGCCAAATAAAAGGCCCATGAAGCAATATACACTGTTGCCTTGACCCCTATCAAAGCTATTACCAATGCTTCTAGAAAGGCATTTGGTGGCTAAGGAAGTACCGAGAGTCAATCCCGCAATATTTTCTTGGTATGATGAGTCAAAGACTTATGCCTATCACATGGAAGAAATGGGACACAATGTGGATAATTGTCCTACTCTAAAGTACAAGGTTCAACAGCTCATTGATAAGAAGATATTAAACTTCCAAGAACCTGAGCCAAATGTACATCAGAATCCTCTTCCTGAGCACAATACAGTAAACATGATCAAGGATGAGGAGGTAAACATAGGCCCCGTGCCTTTCCTGATAGACCTCCAAGTAGTGGATATTCCAAGGACTTTCAACTTGTTACTTGGAAGACTTTGGATTCATATGGCTGGCGCCATTCCTTCAAGTCTCCATCAGAAGGTCATATTTGTCGTTAATGGCAAAATGATCACTGTACACAAAGAGACAGATTTCACCACATATAAAGAGAGTGCAATACCATATGTCGAATCCGAAATGAAAGAAGAACCAAGTTATCATTCATTCGAAATAATCTGAATGGTGCAAATTCCTGACGGTCATATCATAAAGTCCCCGGAGTTCTCAAAGTCATCCATTATGTCTGGAAGAATGTTATGCCAGTATGGATTTACTCTTGGTAATGGTCTTGGATCGAAATCCCAAGGAATCAAAGAACCTATTACTCCTCTCGCTACAAGAACGAAGCATGGAGTAGGATATGTTCCAAATAACTCTAAAGATCACCATAGAGGTCAAGGCCAAGGTCGAAAGAACTATGGAGGCTGTAAAGGCCGAATTGATCGCCTCATTAATCCGTCCATATGGCAAGACAAAGCTAGAAAGTTTCCCTATCATCAAATCCACATTAAGGAAACTTTTCTTGGACCTTCCAAGTTACTTTAAGAAAAAGCTTTACATACAAATGAAGAATCAGTTGTGCCAAGTTTATTCGAGGAGAATACTATCATTGTTATCATAACTGAGGCAGAAAATACTTACGCACTGAAATAAGAAGATTCTCTTGAGATTTTTGCTACTAGCATTTTCCATTACATTATATTGATTGCAAAATTCCAAGTTTCCCATGATTTCATTTGCAATTTCAATTCAGTTGCAATTTACATTCATTTTGATATAGATGTAACCGCAATTTTCAATTCAATAAAACTGATCAAATATTTTGTTAAGAACATATAGAAATAAAATCAAACCTATGATGAACAGTATCCTCATTCGTGAGGCTTGAGGCTTTAGGTTTCTATATTGCTCCTCATTGCGAAAATGATTTTAAGAGCAAAGAAATCTGATGATACGAGGACTAACTTGTTTTTTTGGTAAGGATATGAGGACTAACTTTGTCTTTATGTTCTTTCAAAACAAATTTCAAAATGAATTTCTAACAAAAAAAAGTTCTTCATAGGACCATGCGTGCCTTACTTTGTATGTAATTACTAATCATGTCTGTTACATGTCAGGCATGAGTATTCACACATCCATAATAGGTTCATATATGACCCAAATCCTTCTGAGGAAATCACTTGCAATATTGAAGTGGATAATAAAGATAAGAAATGGATCGGAAGAGAATGGATCTACCATGAAGAATCAAAACCACTCACTTTAGAAAAAAATGATTACTGTTAATTTGGGTGATAAAGAGAATCTCAAAGTTGTTGAGATTGGAGAAAGTCTTCCCTTAGCAGAAGCATAAAGAATCACAGATTTACTCAAGGAATATTAGGATATATCTGCATGGTCTTATGCTGACATGCTAGGCCTTAATCCAAGCATAGTTAAACATGCTTTGCCAACTGATCCAAGTATTCAACCAAAGAAGCAAAAACTGAGGCAAACAAAGCTAAAATTGGCAAAGAAAATAGAGGAAGAAGTAATGAAATTACTCAAAGTCGGCTTCATCGAAGTAGTATCATATCTAGAGTGGGTTGCCAACATAGTACCTGTAATGAAAAAAGATGGTTGGGTGTGAGTATGCGTTGATTATCGCGACCTAAATAAAGCAAGCCCTGAGGATGATTTTCCGCTTCCATATATCGAAGTATTAGTGGATAGCACTACTAGGTTCAAAATATTTATATTCATGAATGAGTTCTCAGGATATAATCAAATCCTCATGAAGAAAGAGGATAAGGTGAAAATGTCCTTCATAACACCATAGGGCACATTTTTGTCACGCCCCGAACCCAACTTACCCATCGGAACACGAGCATCCCCTTAACACTCCGGTCGATCAGAATGCGACGTCCCCAGGAGACATCGCCGACCCAACAACAATCAGAGTATAAAAACACATGCGGAAGCAAATACAACCCTGACAAATAAAGATGAACAAGGAAAGCCAAACACTCAAGTCATCATCAGGTAAAACCTCATGCTCATATATATCAACAAACTGTTTATACAAGGATCATAGATACAAATACACTACAGTCCGATTCACTATGGGTCTAGGTCAAGGTCACATCAAAGTCAAAAGGCCACTAATCCAAAAAGTGTCGGTGGCCGGGTGAGTAGGTCAGTACTAAGGATCACTATAACAAAAAGGTAGGGATCCCTATCGCCGACCAACTAGTCTAAGGCTCATAGTCTGGGTCGCTGGAATCGTCGGGCTCAACGGAAGACTCAGCTGACTCCTCTGAAGAGCTGCGATCCGGCTCTGGCTCATCCACGTCCATGTCGAGGTCCTCCTGATCAGCCTGACCCTCCTGATCTCCCCAGTAGTCTGCTAGGAGAGCGTCAGCCTCAGCATCAGAGTCAAAGTCGTCCTCCAAGTCTACATCTACGGCTGCATCCTCGACGGCATCTATGTCTACATCCTCGCCTACCTCATCGACCTCACCATCCTCATCATCCTGCTCCATCACCTCTGGCTCGGGGTCGTCCTCGTCCTCATCCATAGGCTCCGGCTCTAGGTCATCGTACCAAACTCCAGGGCCTGGCTGGGCATCGACGGTTGGCGGAGCGCCAGGTGGAGAAGCATCGACCACCTCGCCATCGGCAATCACTGGCTCTAACTCGCCATCAGCGTCTACTGGAATATCAAAGGTACGGATAGGTCGACTGAGGGTCCCGTCTGCTGCCCTACGACACCATGCGATGTACTCTCGCTTCTGATGCTCATCCTCACCCACATTAACATAGAGAACTGACCTAAACCTCACATGGAACTCGTCATTTCCAGCTGGGAAATGCTCCTCACTCTGTAGTATCTGTCTAGGAATCCCAAAAAGTGGAGGCGGTTCCGGCATCCTAGGGGGTAGGTCTTGAAATGTTCGGTTTACCACAACCGTGAGACTAGCTCAGTGAATCAAATACCTAAACCTAGGCTAGGCTAAAGTGTGTCTCTTAACGGACCAAAATCAAACATTCAAACCAACAAACATAAAACTCAATATGTGTCAACGTGATTCAACCCCTGCAAGTTAGTGCAATTCAACATATATATATACACCCACATACGTGTACATACGGGCAGGCGTACTCCACACACGCGTGCTCAGATTCTTTAAATGGTTCAAGCCACTCAATCACCGCATCCCACACGAATGCCTCATGCAGTCACATGCTAATGATTCTCACAATCTCATCACAATGCTGCATGGTTCACAATTCACATAATGCAACATTCAGTTCATTCTTAATCTCACGACCCACAATAGGGCCCGACCCGAAGGCCACAATACTTCATGGCCAGCGTATATAATACGCCCCCGGCCCGGTGTCTTCTAGCCTGCTACAAAGTGCCTGAGGCGCAACACCGCTCACCTACGAATCAGAGCCTGCTACAAAGTGCATGAGGATGGTCGTCTTCCGGTCTAACCGAGCATCGTCCTGCTACAAAGTGCATGAGGACGGAACTCGACCCGTAGGCCACGACCCGAAGGCCTTGAGTGATCACACATATCAATTTTATCTTAGCCCAATCCACTCATTTCAGGGCGTTTACCGTGATCACACAATGCAATGTCACACCCGCACAATCGCATAATGTCACCTCAATTCTCAATCTCGACATACCATGCGCGTGACATGCATTTTCATATCAATAAACACAAAGGCCACAACAATTATCAACATTTACGAACAATGGGCATGTTCTAGCATTTATATTCCAACACATACAATTCGGCCAAACCAAAACCTTAACTTCAAACATGGCCAAAACACATCCAAAACACTCCATTTAGCCTCAATTAACTCAGCCAAGGTCCCACTCAAATATATAAGGTATATACTTAGCTTAATTAAGCAAATCCAGCCTATTTAACCCTCAAATCACTATTTTTAGCACAACCACCCAAGGGCTCCGAATTTGGCTCACCATAGACAACAATCAAATCCTCATTAATCAGCCATAAATCCACCTCAAATCCACCCTTAGCAACATCCTTAATTCAGCCAATAACTACACAATCACAACAAAATACTAAACTAGTTTAAACTCCACAAATCCATCTAATAATCCCAACTAAACACAATTAAGCCTAAACTAAGTTTAGGTATAAAACTCACGTCGGGGTGGACGATTTGTGGAAGAAACAAGTACATCCACTCTCGCGGCTCGACAACGGCGGCTCACGGCGGCGCGGCTCCTCACGGCGGTTCGGCCTCTCTTACGGCCCACGGCGGCTGATTTGGGGCGTCCAAGGGAAAGGAGGAAGACGGCGGCTTGAAGGCTGGTCCGGCCCTCCACGGCTTTCCTTGCCGTGACCCACGGCTCCGGCAAATGGCTGAAGGAGGCGGCGACGGTGGGGGCTTGCTTCGGCGAAGAAGGGAGAGGAGACGATGGAGAGGAAGAGGGAACGAAGGGGGAGGAGTGACCGAACGTGAGGGAGAGGGAGAATGGCGTCCAAGAGGGAGGAGAGAGAAAGACAAGACCAATTTGGTCAAAACTAGTCACTTCAAACTTTTATGGGAGACAAGTGTCAATCATCTAAGCCCCTTGGCTAATTTAACCTTTAATCCAATGGCTCACATTCATTCCAATGAATTATTGAGGGGCAATCTTGTCTTTAGCCCTTAACCAACCCTTAACCATCTTAGTTAACTTAACCAACCTTGGTTAAACCAATTTAATTCCCCAAAATTCGAAATTATGCTTAAATAGTCCAAGGGCAATTCCGTCCTTTTTCCTTTCCGAACCGAAATTCCATTTTTCGCACTCAGGCGTCCCATATATATGTGGCCAACATTTTCTGGCGTCAAAATCTTAAAATTAATCCGTCGGGTCCCCGAAATCCGACACCGAAATCTGGGTTCAATTCCGTGAACAACTCTCTCTCAATTTCAATTTTTCTGAAACTCTCACTAACAGGCGGCTGTTTAGGAATACGCGTATCGACTTAGGGTTGTCCGAGTCTCAATGGTTCCGATCATCGAGAGAAAGAGGGTTTATTACTAATCCCGGGGTCACGATCATTTGGCTCGAGTTCAGGATTGGTTGGCCACGAGCACGTTTGGTTAAGCAGAATCACCTGCGATCCCAATTGTGCATCGTTGGCCTTGGCCATACCATTTCCATCACTTTTCCTAAGATCGGCTCCTCACCGGTTCACAATATTCCCTCATTCTTTCTCAAATCGGCTCCCGAGTCGCGACTAAGTCCCTAGTCCACGTACTAGCGTCCTAGTTAGCCATTCCCCATGGTTAGTATCCCAAGAGTGATCAGCTCTGGGCGAGTCGTACTCAAATGAAATGAGAAATAACATTCATTTTATTAATCCCAGAAATTACATCGAAATTCGGGCTGTTACAATTTTGCTATAAGGTGATGTTTTTCGGCTTGAAAAATGCCGGTGCCATACATCAAAGGGCAATGATAAATTTGTTTCATGACATGATGCACACAGAAATTGAGGTATATATGGATGACATGATTGCAAAATCCAAACAAGGAGAAGATTATGTTGAGGTGCTTCACAAATTGTTCGAAATACATAGAAAGTACAAGTTGCGACTGAACCCCAATAAGTGTGTGTTTGGGGTAAAATCTAGCAAATTGCTAGGATTTGTGATCAATAACAGAGGAATCGAAATTGATCCTTCCAAGATCAAGGCAATATATGACTCAAAGACTCTTTCTACGGTAAAAGAAGTGAGAAGCCTGTTGGGGCGATTAAATTACATTGCCCGTTTCATATATCAGCTTTTTGAGACTGTTAAACCATTCTTCAAATTGTTGAAGAAAAATGCCAAAGTGAAGTGGGATGCGGAATGTCGACAAGCTTTTGACAAGATTAGAGAATATCTGGAATACCCACCAGTGTTGGTACCACCAATTCCTGGAGTCTCACTGATTTTATATTTGACGATTCATTATGAGTCACCAGGAGCGATACTTGTACAAATAAGACTAAATAATGGTAAAGAACAAGCCATTTATTACTTGAGCAAGAAATTCACAACATCATAAGTGAATTACCTAGCAATTGAGAAGACATATGTTGCATTAATTTAGGTATTACACAGATTAAGACAGTACACCCTTCATCACTAAATTTTGCTAGTGACCGAGAATGATTCGATTAAGTACCTTCTTGAGAAATACTCCTTAATAGAAAAATTAGCAAAGTTGCAAGTCTTGTAATCTAAATTCAACATCAAAAGTTCATCCCAAAAGTCAGTCAAAGGACGAGTAATAGCAGACATATTGACAGAAAATTCGTAGAACATTGCCAGATCTGAAGAATGACTTGATGGCCACATATTGACATTAGTCGATGACAAATGGACCATGTATTTTGATGGTGCAATCAACTTATCTGAATCAGGAACTGGGGCGATACTAATCTTGCCAAAAGGCCAATACTATTCAGTATCTGCGAAATTGATATTTCCATGCACCAATAACGTCGCTAAATACGAAGCGTGCATTCTCGGCTTATAATTAGCCCTTTTCATGAGAGTAAAAAGGTTGCAAGTATATGGAGATTTTATGCTCATCATATTACAAACAACTTGTGAATGGCAAACTCGAGATACCAAACTGATTCCTTATCACAAATATTTAGAAAAGATGATAGAAAGTTTCGAAGAGGTAACATTCAATTATCTCCCAAGAGTTCAAAATCATTTTGCAGATACTCTTACAACTTTGCCATCCTTATTACAAGCTAAAGATGGTATGGATATCAAACCATTGAGAATCAATATTCTCGAACAACTAGCTCATTGCATGATGGTCCAAGCAGAGTTCAATAACGAACCATGATACATGACATCAAAAGATATCTTCAATCAGGAGAATTTCTTGAAGAAAGCCAACTAGGTGATAGGAAATTCATAATAAAGTTAGCCAACAAATTGTTCCTAGGTGGTCAAACTCTCTACAAGAAATCATTTAATTCAACCCTATTAAGATATGTGGATTCTACAGAAGCTAAACAAATCATAAAAGAAATTCATGAGGGTGAATGTAGACCGCACATGAATGGACATCTTCTAGCCCGAAAGATTATGAGATTGGGATACTACTAGATGACAATGGAAACAGATTGCATCTAACAAGCGAAATGTTGTCATCAATGTCAGGTTTATGGAGATAAAATCAATGCACCGCCAAATGAGCTGCATCAAATATCAATGCCATGGCCATTTTCAATGTGGAGCATTGATATAATTGGTCCAATTAACCTCAAGGCCTCAAATGGACACCGGTTCATCTTGGTTGCTATTGACTATTTCACTAAATGGATTGAAGCAAAGTCCTACACAAATGTTACTATCAAGAACGTTGCAAGATTCATCAAGCGGGACATCATTGCTAGGTATGGAGTTCCAAAGAAATAATTAAGGACAATGGCTCAAATCTAAATAACAGAATTATAGATGATTTACTTGAGCATTTCCATGTCCGACATTTGAACTCATCTCCATATCATCTACAAATGAATGGAACAGTTGAAGCGATAAATAAGAATATCAAGAAGATATTAGCCAAGACAGCCAAAAATTGTTGTGATTGGCATGAAAGGTTGCCGTAGGCTCTGATGACATACCGAACTTCAATTCGAACATTAACTAGAGCAACCCCATTTTCTTTGGTTTACAGAATGGAAGCAGTGCTGCTTGTTGAAGTGAAAATTCCTTCATTAAGGATATTGTCCCAGTTAAAGCTTTCAGAAGCTGAGTGGAATCAATAAAGGTATGAACAACTCAACATGATCGATGAAAAGAGATTAAGAGATATATGTCATGGATAAGCTTATCAAAGACGAGTGGCTAAATCCTTTAATCAAAAGGTGAAACCGAGGAATTTCAAAATAGAGGATTTAGTAGTGAAGAAAGTCACCTTCAATAATTCAAATCCTCATGGCAAATTCACTCCGAATTATGAGGGTCCATACATTGTCAAGAAGGTTCTTCCGAGAGGAGCATTGATTCTTATAGATATAGTAGGAATAGAACTGGCCTATCCTGTAAATGTAGATGCTATCAAAATTTTTTACCCATGAAATGAAGATGAATATTCAAGAAAAGATTCGTGTCGCTTAAGAACATGTGCATATCATACATGTCATACATTTCGTAAACATGTTTATCTGTTTTGCAGAAGAAAGCAAGTTTGAATTTGAACCAGTTGACAATTTCAAAATTCCCAATGAAGTTATGAAATAGTAGAAGGAAGTATCATTTCCAATTTTATTTGCCATTGATATCCTCTAATGTGCTTTCCTTTTTACCATCCCCAGAGAGACAAAGAAAAGGGAGCAACAACAGAAGAAGCTCCGGTGTAACCAAAGCAAAAGTATGCAAACAAGAGGATCTTGGTAAGTTGATCAGATAGGTATCCCTAAATCACGAGGGCATGTAAGGTTGCCTTTCTAAGAGAAAAATCAAACCTTTTCTTCCCCAAGTGGAATGACATTAAGGCTGAGCAAAAACAAAACAAATTGTTTTGAAAAGGAAAATACCTCAGAAATGTTTCAGTCAAAAATTTTGAAATACATTTTCTTTGAAAATGCACTAAGCATCAAAATTTTCTAAGAGGAATAATTTGACAAAAGGCTTTGAAACATTTCATAAAAAAAGTTTGGATCAAATCAAATAGAAAGACCTTTAAATGATGAAAAGTAAGCCATATTTAAACACTTCCCCTATACACTCAAAGGTCAAACCATAAAAGCAAGTGAGAAAAACTCATCCGAAAGAAATAAGGGATATTCGCAATGATTACATGGATTGAAATGATGAAAGGCAATCGTTTCACTATCTCAAACACATGCTTATCCCTTACAAACCAAATTTGAGCCAAAACAATGAAGAATTTTTCCCAAAATAACCCTATTAAGAACTACCCCACATTATGGCAAATCAGAAGGTTTATGGATTGATAGCTATGGAGAATAGGACCAAGAAGGATCTTATTACTTACTCTTGCATCAATTTTTCTGTAATAACTTCAAATGAAGTCATATGGAAGCTCAAAATATCCTAAAAGGAAGAAGAGCAGTTCATTTCTCATACCCAAACACATTACCTTTGATAAAACCCAATTGAGCCCGAATATTCATTTCAGAATCATAAATTGATGATCATATCTTTACATTGGAGTATGAGCATACGATCCACTTTAATAAATAGGAAATAAAAAGGCAGAATACAAGTCCTTAGAATTTAAAAGGATCAAAGATAAAAGAGTCTGGGGCACAAAAAAGCAGTGTGCCTAGTAAAAGTAAGGCCAAATGTCCAAGAAAAATAAGAAAGAAAAGAGAGTGCAAAAGAAAGCTCAAAACGAAAAAAAAGTCATGACAAAGCATAGTCAAGATCATGAGAGATGAGAGATCATAGATCACAATAAGTGAGAAAGATCAAAAGAAAAAAGATTGTGATGAATGTTAGAGGACTCTGATGTTCATAGAAAAGATCTCTAGTGGAAAAAAAGAGAAAGAAGAAAAGAAAAGGTGGTGATGCCAAGAAGATCATCAATTTCATGAAAATCCTAAATTCAAACAAAAAGCCTTTTGAACCTACCCAATACCAATAATACAACCTTTCTCCAAAGACTCTTCAGATTGGGATGTTGAGAGTAGAAATATGACTTTATGACAAGAAGTCATCACTCAAATAAATGTATGCAATACTATCTTATCTTATCCTCAAGGTTCTTAACTTGTAGACTTGAAGTCAAATATGATGAAATCCTTTTCTTGGTCTCAAAATGCCTATCCTTTGAATAGCCATTGACCAAGCTAATAGTACAACCCTTTGAAAGACCTTATCGGATCAATTGGATTGTATACATTGTGAATATCTCCGAACACCTAAGGATTGGTTAAGAGAGACAAAATTGAAGGATATTAGATCAGTCTCCTTTCAATCAAATGAAGAAAAGACCAAATTCATATATTGAAACAAATCCTTTCTGATGAAGGTCTTCCAAATGATTATTTCAAGCATTTCTTGAAAGTTTGCAAATATTTTGTTCAAATAATTCCTTGAAGAGGAATTTTGATTGCCTGAAATACATTTAATACAAAGAATGCATATTTCAAAATCAGGTTTTAAAAAGTTTTTGGTCAACTTGAAACCAAATTTTCAAACAATTTGTAGTAAGCTAAAGAAAAAAGAAAACCACATTTCAAACAGTTTTGATGAATTTCAAAACTACTACCCAAAATAATTTTTGTCAACTAAAAAACCATGCGAAGGTTAGTGAAACCTCAAAATCACAAAACTCACGGTTAAGGCATTATTGTTTGAAGTCTTCCCAAGGTCCTACTAGTGAGGAGCCACTAGACAAGAATCCAAGTCCTATTGGCAAGAAGCCTTTAGGCAATTTCCAAAATCCTACGGTTGAGGAGCTACATGGCAAGTCTGCAAAATCCGAGTCCTATTGGCAAGGAGCCTTTAGACAATTTCCAAAATCCTACGGGTGAGGAACTACATGGCAAGTCTCCAAAATTAAAGTCATACAAGCAAGGAACCCCTAAGCAAATTCAAAATCCTGCTAGTGAGGAACCACTAGGCAAATTCAAAGTCCTACAGGTGATGAGCCCCCAGGCAAATTCAAAATCCTACAGGCGAGGCGCCCCTAGACGAATCAAGTCTTGAGGGCAAGGAGCCCCTATGCAAATTCAAGTTCTACTAGTGAGGAAGCACTAGGCAAATTCAAAGTCCCTAGGCAAATTCAAGTCCTACTTGCGAAGAACCACTAGGCAAATCTAAAGTATTATAGGCGAGGAGCTCCTAGGCAAATTCAAATCCTACTGGTGAGGAACCACTAGGCAAATCTAAAGTCGTACAGGCGAAGAACCCCTAGGCAAATTCAAGTCCTACTGGTGAGGAACCACTAGGAAAATCTAAAGTCTTATAGGCAATAAGCCCTAGGCAAATTCAAAGTCCTACAAGCGATAAGTCCCTACTGGTGTAGAACCACTAAGCAAATCTAAAGTTTTACGGACGACGAGCCCTTAGGTAAATTTAAGTCCTACTGGTGTAGAACCACTAGGCAAATTCAAGTTCTCAAGTGAAGAGCCTCGTGCATTCATAGTTTGTGAGTTCGTCCTTAAACCACAAAATCAGAATAACCATCATAATCATCACCACCTCATGCCCTTGGATGAGTAATAAAGAAACTCTCACAAACAAGTTTCTCTTCCTTAATCATTAAGAATCTTTCAAAATGTTTTCTGAAAAGAGAACTGTTGGATTAGATCACGAATTTCAAAAGCAAGAACCCTAATAAGTTATTATGAAATTTCCATCTTATCTTATTTAGTGAGTCGACTAAAAATTCAGGTGTCACCTTGTCTTTGAAAGTAACCTCTAACGAGCTCAATCTTAAAGAGGGGCAGTTATCGACACCTAATTTTTAACTCATTTTTTTTCATATTTTCAAAAAATTAAAAATTAGTTCTAGGAATCTTGGCCAAGCCTAGAAACCTATTTCTAAACCAAAAAATTTTTTTAGCATTTTTCCTTAATTTCTTTTAGTCAAAATAAGCGAGAAAATCAAGAAAAATAGTAAATGGAATCAGAAAATTCCATAAAAATATTCATTAGTCTTATTTTAAATCCAATTTTATGAATACATTGTCAATTTTGAAAAATCGCAATCGGGTATAAGTTTTTCCCAAAATGAGCAAAATTAAACTCGAATTGAACCAAAAATGAAATTAAATTTTTTCTAGTCATTTTTAAGTCATAGTATCTTCACAATAATTAATTCTGGGACCTTGAATTGCATAATAGTTGGTCCAATTGTACGATTTGACATAAAAATAAAAAATCCCTAAAATTTGATTGAAAATTAAGAATTTTGAACCCAAATTGGAAATCATGCCCAATATGAAATTTTTGAAATGTGAGACCATCATTTCTAGGGTTAATCAGATGTGGGTAATTCAATTTTGGCATCAATTTTGCCTAATCAGGTCATTAGGACATCAAATTGAACAAAACCTATTAACCTAAATATAAAAATGAGAAAATTTTGCACACAATTATAATAAAAATTGGGGAAATTATACATTTGGGTTCGAAATATAATGGGAAATTCAATTTTGGGGTTAAATTTGGAAAATTGACTCAAAATCGGGTTGAATCGACAAATTTATACCTACCTGGGCCTTCAGGGTCGGTTGGGTTGACCCGACCCGACCCGACCTAGGTAGGTCATCTTCTTCACCCGAATTTCCAACATGTGCACAAAACCCAGAAAATCGACTCAAACCTAAAACTTTATCAATCATTTTTAAGTTAATTCAGCACGTTTTAATCGATTGTGCCAGTTGGAAAATGTCCAGCTGGCACTAGATGATCATCCCTAACTAATTACAAGTCAGTTCCAACTAAATTTGGCGTGCGAAATTAATCAACAAAAATGAAGACAAACTGAAAGGAGAAGGGGGAAGTGTTCGATGAAATTCCGAAGAGAGAGAGCAGAGAGAACGGAACAAAACCAAAGAGAGAAAATCAGAGAGAGAGGGTTGTAGGTCCTCCCATGAGCGTCTGGCACTGCCCTAGACGGCGGAGTGTCGGCGAATCATGAGTTGATCGAGTCCAATCAGGAAAATTTGATCGTGAAGGCCTAAAACAGGGCGTTTTCAAGCACATCCAGACCTGTTCCGATGAAGCCACGGCCACCGGAGTGAAGATCAAGTGTCAAGGAACAACACTCCAGGCACGGATTACTTCAACAATTTCGTTTAATCGTCGGACGAAGAAGGTAAACTTCGCTCACGATCATGTTTTCTCTAGAAATTCCAAAATAGGTTTTAGGTTTGCTTGTGCATATTTCCTCTTGATTTTGTTACATTGATGCCTAAACTTGTTCTAATCACTTTTTGTATGCTTGTTTGCACTTTGAATGGTTAAAAATGCACAAACTAAGTCGGCCGTGCATTAAACCCCCTCGCTGGAAAACTCGAAGCCTCGCCGAAGCATTGCCATGGCCATAGGGCCATTCAAGTTAGTTTCGCTGACCTTGTTTGATGTTTTGATGGTTGTTAGAATCGATTTAGACGGCTAGGGCGGCTAGTGTTAGAATAGTATTTTGAAAAATCTTGTTTAGGTTAGTGTTATGTTAGGATTTTCTAATAGGTTTTTCGCCAGCCGGCGAACATCTGACGGCGATCTAATAGGACTAAACTGATACTAGAACTTGTGGACTTGATGATGGTGCAAACAGAATGGTGAAATAGTCATCGGCAAAGGGCCCGAACCGGCTGCCTCGGGAACATTAAGTCTAGTTCAATGCCCGCCAATTATTCCACACAATGCCCCAAAGAATCTGAGCCAAAATGGTGCCATTTTATGCACCTTGCTCGCCAGAAGAGGCATTGGCGACCGTCGCCGGTGATGTCCGGTTTGGCCAAGCCAAACCTGATTGAACTAGGCCGGTCCGGCTCGTTTTCCTCTGCAGGAAAATTAAAAAATAAATAAATAAATAAAATCAGAAAATTCTAAAAAATAATAAATCACAAAAATCATAAAAAAATTAAATTTTTTTAGAAAATCAGAAAATTAGTAAATTTCATAAAAATTCGAAAAAATTTGAGAAAATCCAAAAAAATTCATAAAATTCTGAAAATTTAGAAAATTCAGAAAATTAAAATAGAAAATTGAAAAAATTGGAAAATTCATAAAATTTTCAGAAAATAAAAAAAAAATCAATTCTTGATTTAAAAATTTTTTTGAAAAAAAATTTTAATCAAAAATTTTGAAAATTCACAGAACAATCCAAAATCATCGTGGCTAGCCATAAAAAGTGAAATTTGAATTTTTGGAAGTGCCCAAGTGGCATATTTAGAAAATTTCAAATTTAGGGTTATAACTCCTAAAAAACCCTAAAACCCTGAAAATATGTAAATCATGAAATGAACAAGCTATTAGAGCTTCATTAGGATTTGAGTATTTTGATTGATTTTTTATTTTAGAGACCACTTAGGATTGAGTAACTTGATTGATTTTGATTATACATTTAATACTTGTTTCGTCTTTCCTGTGATTAAAACGGTGTCGTGCCACGTTCTCGCGTGCTAGAATGGAGGTATTTTTCTACATGAGTCTCTCCCAGACCATACCTCACGTGACAGCGAGGTTTATTAGATCTAAACTTGAATTTGGAGTCGCCACTAGTCATTTATGGTAGGTTAACTAGAAACCTAATTGAGGTATGGGAGAAATACCATGATTCTACGAATCAAAGATTGTGAATAAAGGACTTAGTTAAGTTAATGATTCCAAATTGAGACCATTAATGCATTTTCGATACCTAAGAACGATATGGCGTATTTAACATGTCATACAGATTCCTATGATCAATTCACTAATCTAATTATGAACAACCAGTTAAGCACCCAAGAATTAAATGTGCCATGAATGGCAAATCAATCATAACAATCCTAATTTGGCTACTAAAAATGAAAATCAAGCAAAACACCCAAATCCTAATGAATCTATGATAGCTCGTTCATTTCATGACTTACACATTTTTAGGGTTTTAGGGTTTTTTTAGGAGTTTTAATACTTAAATTTGGAATTTTCCAAAAATGACATATAGGCATTTCCAAAAATTCAATTTTCACTTTTTACAGTTGGCCACAATGATTTTGAATCATTCTGTAGATTTTCAAAATTTTTGATTTTTTTGATTTTTTTTGAATTTTTTTTAAATGCCATTTGGGCACTTATAAAAATTCAAATTTCACTTTTTATGGCTTGGCCATAATGATTTTGAATCATTCTGTGGATTTTCAAAATTTTTTTATTTTTTTTGGAAAAAGTTTTTAACCGAGAATTAGTTTTTTTGTGATTTTCTGATTTTCCAAAAATTTTTATGAATTTTCCAATTTTAGAATTTTTTATTGATTTTGCAAAATTTTCAAATTTTTTATTTGTATTTCCAAATTTTTAGGATTTTTATGAATTTAATGAATTTTTTGCAATTTCTTTGATTTTTCTAAATTTTTTGAATTTTTCAATTTTTATGAATTTTATGAAATTTCTTTTTTTTGAATTTTTATGCATTTCTCTAAAATTCCCTAAATTTCTAATTTTCTAAAAAATCTAATTTTTTGTTATTTTTTATAAATTTTTTATTTTTCTGATTTTTTTAATTGACTTTCATTTTTTTATTTTATTTTTTTATTTTTTTTTTTTATGAATTTTTCGGCGAGGACGAACCAAACTAGCTTGGTTTGACCCGGTTTCGCTTGGCCGAACTGGTCGTCGCCAACGCCAGTCCCCAGTCACCCTCTTCGGCGAGCACAACGCCAAAAATGGCGTCATTTGGGCATCTTTTCATTTAGGCATTTTAAAGAACGGGCGGTGTGCATGGATTTGTATTTAATATTCCTGAGACCACTAGTTTGGGTTCACCACCGGCGACCTTCCGGCGACTATTTCGCCGTTTCGTTTGCACCATCAACAAGTCCACATGTTCTATTATCAACCTAGTCCTATTAGAATGCTGTCGGACGTTCGCCGACGGGCAAAAATCGAACGAAAAAAACCTAAACCATCTTTAACCTAAACAACACTTTCATATTTCAAATCACCATTCAAATTGCCCTAACCGTCTAGATTGGTTCCAATCACTAACAAACATCAAGCAAAGGTCAAAGAAGACTAACTTGAATGGCCTTACGACCATGGCAATGCTCTAGTGAGGTCATCGGAGCTCCGTCGAGGAGGTTTCAATACACGGTTGACTCGGTTTATGCCATTTCTCATCCACAAATACAATCAAATAACATAAATCATGATCAGAAACATGTTTTGAATATCAAAATGCCAAGATTTGTCAATGAAATCACTCAAACCTGAACATTGAGACCAAAACCGAATTTTGGAAAATTTTTGACAAAACTGATCATGAACGATTTTTACCTGCTTTGTCCGACGATTAAACGAAATTGTTGAAGTAATCCATGCCTACAGTCTTGTTCCTTGACAATTGTTCTTCAATTTGGTGGCTGCAGCTTCGCCGGAATAGGTCAGTATATGCCGGAAAACGCTTGGTTTCAGGCCTTTCCAATCAGCCTCTTCCTGGTTAACCCTAGGAGGAGATCCTTCTTGACGGTCGATTTGTTGGCGCCATTTAATCGACTGGTGTCGATCGCTTGACCTGGGGACCTCTACTCCTCTCTCTTTCACTGGATTTCGCACTATTTCTCTCCCTTTCTCTCTCTTCTCCCTCCTTAGAATTCCGTCGAACAGGTTCCCCCCTTGTTCTTTAGTTTTTTCTCTTTTTTTGCTCATTCATTTCCTGCTCAAAATCAGTTGGAACCGAATTCCAATCGGTTGGGGTTGTTAACCGATGCTAGCTGGACATTTTCTAGCTAACCCAATCAATTTATGTGTTGAATTAACGGGAAATGATTGACAAAGTTATGGGTTTGAAATGATTTTTTTGGGTTTTGCATGCCCTGGGCAAACCGTGTAAGGAAGATGAACTGTTTGGGTCGGGTCGGGTCGACCTCTCGAACCCAGTAGTTCCGGTTTTGACCAAACACTTAAATTGGACTCAATTTTGACCAATTTTTTCAAATTAAATCCCAAATTGAACTCCCCATCATATTTTGAACCCAAACGTATAATTCCCAATTTGGGTTAATAGGGTTTTGTTTAATTTGATGTCCTAATGATCTGATTAGGCAAAAATAGATGCCAAAATTGAATTGCCCGCACCCGATTAACCCTAGAAATGATGATATCACATTTTGACAATTTCATTTTGGGCATAATTCCCAATTTGGGTTCAAAATTCTTAATTTTCAAATAAATTTTGGGAATTTTTTATTTTTATGTCAAATTGTGAAATTGGACTGACCATTATTCGATTGAAGGTCTCAGTATCAATTGTTGTGAAGACTCTAAGATTTAAAAATGACTAAAAAAATTTAATTTCATTTTTGGTTCAATTAGGTTTACTTTTGACCCATTTTGGGAAAAACATATACCCGATTAAGATTTTTCAAAATTGAAAATTGTTTTATGAAATTGGATTTAAAATAAGACTAATGACTATTTTTATGGAATTTTTGGATTCCATTTATTATTTTTTTTATTTTCTTGCTTGTTTTAACTAAAAGAAATTAAGAAAAAATGCAGAAAAATGCTAAAAAAAACTATTTTTTGGTTTAGAAATAGGTTTCTAGGCTTGGCCAAGATTCCTAGACCTAATTTTGAAATTTTTGAAAATATGACAAAAATGAGCTAAAAATTAGGTGTTAATAGCTGTTCATCTATAAGATTGAGCTCGTTAGAGGTTGATCTTAAAGACAAGATGACACCTGAATTTTTAGTCGATTCACTAAACAAGATAAGATGGAAATTTCACAACAACTGATTAAGGTCTTTGTTTTTGAAAGTCGTGATCTAATCCAACAGTTCCCTCTTTAGAACATTTTTTTGAAAGGTTTTTAACGATTGAGGGAGAGAAACTTACCTGTTTGCAAGAGTTTCTTTGTTGCTCATCTAAAGGCATGAATTGATAGTAATGATGATTACGATGATTATTCTGATTTCACGGTTCAAGGACAAACTCTTGAACCATGAATGCCCGCAGCTCTTCGCCTTAGGACTTGAGTTTAATTAGTGGTTCTTCACTAGTAGGACTTTAGATTCGTCTAGGGGCTCCTCACCTGTAGGACTTTAGATTTGTCTAGTGGCTCCTCGCCAAATAGGACTTTGAAATTGCCTAGTGACTCCTCGCCAAATAGGACTTTGAAATTATTTAGTGGCTCCTCGCCAAATAGAACTTGAAATTGTCTAGTGGCTCCTCGTCACTAGGACTTGAAATTGCCTAGTAGCTCCTTGCCAAATAGGACTTTGGAATTTGCCTAGTGATTCCTCGTCAAATAAGACTTGAAATTGCCTAGTGGCTCCTTGTCAAATAGGACTTTGAAATTGCCTAGTAGCTCCTCGACAAATAGGACTTGAAATTGCCTAGTGACTCCTTGCCAAATAGGACTTGAAATTTGCCTAGTGACTCCTCGTCCAATAGGTTTTTGGATGAGGCCATGCTTTAGGCCAAAAAAGTTATCCAAGGCTACCGGTTGCAAACACTCGGAGGGTGATAGCTCCGAAGCTACAATCCTACGATCACTTGAGAAAATTATAAAAATCACCATATTCAAAGCTGCAAAATCATGATCACTCATGAGAATCATCACTCAGAGGCTACGAAGTGCAATTTGCTTTAGAATATCTATTTTGCCTAGTGGCTCATCGCCAAATAGGTCTTTGGATGAGGCCATGCTTTGAGCCAAAAAACTTAAGATGAATATGAGGTCATGATTAAAACTTAACGCTTAGGAGATAACTTGGGAGAAGACTTCGGAAGGTATAACTTTTAAGTGAAATATACCCAATCACCATGGGCATTAAAAAATAGAGTAATCGTGCCTGATGGCTAGGGTGGTATGGATGACGAAATTAGCCATGAAGAGAAAGCCCTGTCTAAGAAGGAAATGCTCCAAGATGAAATAGATAATGATGAAAATGAGAAAGAAAAAGTCCAACAGGATGAGAGGCTTTCACCTAGAAATCATCCAGGGAAGGGGAAACCATAGACTTAATAGGTCAAGATAGCGGTAAATATAATTACTGTGTCAAATATACTCTACCACCATGGGCGTTCAAAAATGAAGACATTGTACCTGATGGATGGGGTGGCGTGGACGATGTTCCGATCAGCCAACTAAATCTTGAAGAAAATAAAGATCGATAAGAGAAAAAGAAGAAAAAGATTCACTGAGGTGACAGGCGATTTACTCAAAAAGCACGAAAATAAGGTGAAGTTGTTGATTTTCTTGGTTAAAATAGTGGCCGGTATAATTACTGTATCAAATATATACCCCCTCCGTGGGCATTCAAGAATGAAATGATCACACATGATGGATGGTGGAATAGATTCTGACAAAGCCAATAGAAACATGGTATCCATGATTATACCATTTTTTATCAAGCTTGATAAGGTAGATAAATATAAGGAAGAGGAAGGTCCTGTTGAATCAATCACTATCCAACTTTCCATTGATCAATTAGAGATTTAAGGAGAAGAAATACAACCTATGATTATCACTCTCCTTCCAAAAGAAAAGTTTGATACTAAGAGTATACGTTGGGATTACTCTCCTGAAGAAGTTGATGCTAAAACCCGATCGGGGAGATGCTATATCCCGAAAGAAGGTGAGCACGAAAAGAAGGGAGTATCGAAGAAGATATCAAACAATTGCTTTCAGTCATGAAAACTAGTGAATTTGAAGTAATTGAACAGCTAAGAAAGATGCCGACATAGATTTCTTTATTGGATCTCTTCATGACTTCAGAAGCCATAAAATAGTGCTTATAAAGCTTCTAAATGAAGTGCATGTCCTAGAGACAATTAATGAAGTAGAATCGGAAGACTTTGTTGACACTATTCTTATGAAAGATCAAATTGCCTTCTCCGATGAAGATTCCTCCATTGATAGGCATTCCTATAATAAGGCTCTGTATATTGCCGTCAAATGCCGAGGCAAGGAGGCGTCACGTGTGCTGATCAATAATGGTTCAGCACTTAATTTGTGCCCACTAAGCACACTGCATCACTTGGGAATTAGAGAAGAGCTTATCAAACGTTCTAAGGTACAAGTGTGTTCGTTTGATGGAATGAAGAAAGACATTATTGGCGATATTGAGCTCGAGGTGACCATAAGCCCTGTGCCTTTCCTAATTGACTTTCAAGTAGTGGATATTCGAAGGACTTTCAACTTGTTACTCGAAAAACCTTGGATTCATATGGCTGATGCTATTCCATGAAGTCTCCATCAGAAGGTCAGGTTTGTCATTAATAGCAAGATGATCATCGCATACGGAGAGATAGGTTTCACCACTTACAAAGATAGTGCAATACCGTATGTCGAAGCTTAAGTTAAAGAAGAACCAAGTCATCATTCCATCAAAATGATCTCAATAGTGCAAATTTCTGCCGGTTGCATCATAAAATCCCCAGAGTTTTCAACACCATCCATTATGTCTGGAAGGGTGTTATGCCAATATGGATTTACTCCCAGTAATGGTCTTAGATTTAAATCTCAAGGAATCAAATAACCTATCACTCCGCTTGCTACAAGAATGAAACACGGAGTAGGTTATACTCCATATAGCTCTAAAGATCACCATGGAGGCCGTAGAGGCCGAGGTGATCACATCATTAATTCAACCATATGGAAAGGCAAAGCTAAAGAGCTTCTCTATTATCAGATCCACATCAAGGAAACTTTTCTTGACCTTTTAGGTTACTTTAAGAAGAAGACTTAAATGCAGAGGAAGAATCTATTTTGCTAGGTTTATTCAAAGAGAATACCATCAACATTATTGTAACCAAAACAAAAGATACCTACGCACTGGAGTAGGAAGATTCTCTTGAACTTTTGCTACTAGCCTTTTCTATTGCATTTTGTTGATTACAATTTCAAATATTTTGTGATTTCATTTGCAATTTTAGTTCAGTTGCAATTTACATCCCTGTCGATATAGATGTAATCATGTTTTTCTTCTTTTTTTTTTGGTAAGGATGTAATCATGTTTTTCAATTCAATAAAAGTGGTCAAATATTTTTTTAAGGACATGTGGAAACAAAATCAAACCTATGATAAACATTATCCTCATTCGTGAGGCTTAAGGCTTTGGGTTTCTATATTACTCCTTATTGCGAAAATGATTTTAAGAGCAAGGAAGTCTGATGATATGAGGACTAGCTCTGTCTTTATATTGTTTCAAAATAAATTTCGAAATGGATTTTCAAAAAGGATTTTTATGGGACCACGTGCGTTATTTACTTCGTACGCAATTTCTAATCATGTTTGTTACATGCTAGACATGAGCATTTGCATATCCATAATAGGTTCATATGTGGCCCAATTCTTTCCAAGGAGATCACTTGCGATATTAAAGTGGATAATGAAGATGAGGAATGGGCCAGAAATGAATGGATTCGTCATTAAGAATCAAAACCACTCACATTAGAAAAAATGATCACTATTAATCTGGGCAATAAATAAAATCCTAAAGGAGTTAAGATTGGAAAAAGTATTTCCTTGGCAGAAGCAGAAAGAATCACATATTTGCTCAAAAAATATTAAGATATATTCACATGATCTTATGCTGACATACCAAGCCTTGATTCGAGCACAGTTGAATTACCCGGCAATCGAGAAGTTCACAACATCATAAATGAATTACCCGGCAATCGAGAAGACGTGCGTTGCATTGATTTAGGTATTACACAGATTAAGGCAATATACCCTTCATCATCAAATTTTGCTAGTGACTGAGAATGATCCGATCAAGTACCTTCTCGAGAAACCTCCTTGGTCGGGAAATTAGCAAAGTGGCAAGTCTTGTTATTTGAATTTGACATTAGAAGGTCATCCCAAAAATCAGTCAAAAGACGAGCATAGCAGACATATTGGCAGAAAATTCGCAGAATATTGCCAATCCTGAAGAACAACTTGATGATCATATATTAATAATGGTCAACGATAAATGGATCATGTATTTTGATGGTGCAATCAACTTATCTAGATTAGGAACTGGGGCAGTACTGATCTCCCCAGAAGGCCAACACTATATGTTATCTGCAAAACTGGTATTTCCATGCACCAATAATGTTGCTGAATGCAAAGCATGCATTCTCGGTCTGTAAATAGCCCTTTCAATGAAGGTAAAGAAGTTGCAAGTATATGGAGATTTTATATGCATCTTATTAAAACAATTGGTGAATGGCAAACTCAAGATGCCAAGCTAATTCCTTATCACGGATACTTATAAGAGATGATAGAAAACTTTGAAGAATTAACATTTGATTATCTCCTAAGAGCTTAGAATCATTTTGCAGATACTCTTGCAACTTTGTCATCCTTACTATAAGCTAAAGATGGTATGGATATAAAACCATTCAGAATCAATATTCTTGAACAAACAGCTCATTACATGATGATCCAACTAGAGTTTGACCATGAACCATGGTATCATGACATCAAAAGGTATCTTCAATCAGGACAATTTCCTAAAAGAAGCCAACCAGGAGACAGGAAATTTATAAGGAAAATAGCCAATAAATTCTTTCTCAGTGGTCAAACCCTTTACAAGAAATCATTTGATTCAACCCTACTAAGATGTATGGATGCTATAGAAACTGAACAGATCATGAAAGAAATTCATGAAGGTGAACGTGGATTGCACATGAATGGACATCTTTTATACTGAAAGATTATGAGGTCAGGGTATTATTGGATGACAATGGAAGCAGAGTGCATCCAACATGTGAGATGTTGCCATCAATGCCAAGTTTATGGAGACAGAATTAATGCACCACCAAATGGGCTACATCAAATGTCCAAGCCATCCCCATTTTCAATGTGGGGCATTGATATGATTGGTCCAACAACCCCAAGGCCTCAAATGGGCACTGATTTATCCCGATTGCTATTGACTATTTCACTAAATAGATTGAAGCGAATTCCTACATGAATGTTACTACCAAGAATGTTGCAAGATTCATTAGGCAGGACATCATTGCTTGGTATGGGGTTCCAAAAGCAATAATTATGGACAATGGCTCAAATCTAAACAACAAGATTGTGGATGATTTACTCAAACACTTCCACATCTGACATCTAAACTCATCTCCATATCATTTACAAATGAATGGAGTAGTTGAAGCGGCAAATAAAATTATCAAGAAGATACCGGCCAAGACAGCTGAAAATTATCACGATTGGCACAGAAGATTACCACATGCTCTGATGGAATATCGAACTTCAATTCGAACATCAACTGGAACAATCCTTTTTTCCTTGGTTTATAGAATAGAAGCAGTAATACTTATTGAAACAGAAATTCCTTCATTAAGGATACTATCCCAATTGAAACTTTCAGAAGTTAAGTGGATTCAACAAAGATATGAACAACTCAACTTGATTGATAAAAAGAGATTAATAGCTACATGCCATGGGCAAGCCTATCAAAGACGAGTGGCTAAATCCTTTAACGGAAAAGTGAAACTAAGGCATTTCAAAACAGAGGATTTAGTAGTGAGAAAAGTCATCTTTAACAATTCAGATTCTTGTCTCAAATTCACTCTGAATTATGAAGGTCCACATATTATTAAGAAAGTTCTTTCTGGAGAAGCATTAATTCTTGTAGATATGGTAGGAACAGAATTAGCATATCCTGTAAATGCGGATGCTATTAAGATTTTCTATCCATGAAATGAAGACAAACATTCAAGAAAAAATTCGGGTCACTTTAGAACATGTGCATATCATGCATACCATGCATTTCATAAACATGATTATCTATTGTGAAGAAGAAAGCAAAAGGAGTCCGAATCAGTCGATGGTTTCAGAATTTCCAACAAAGTAGTCAAATAATAGAAGGAAGCATCACTTCCAATTTTATTTTCCGTTAATATTCCCAAATGTACTTTTCTTTTTATCATCCTTAGGGAGACAAAGAAAAGGGAGCAACAAAAAGAAAAATTCCTAGTGGAATCAAAGAAAAACATGCAAACAAGAGGAATCTTGGTAAGTTGATAAGACAAATATCTCTAAATCGTAAGTGTATGTGTTAAAGAAATTGCTTTTCTAAGAGAAAATCAAATTTCTTCTTCCCCAAGCAGAATGACACTAAGACTGAGCAAAACAAAATAAATTGTTTTGAAAAGGAAAATACTTCAGAAATATTTTAAATCAAAAGTTTTGAAACACGCTTTCTTTGAGAATGCATTAAGTATCAAAATTCCCTAAAAAGGGATAATTTGACCAAAGGCTTTGAAAAATTTCAAAGAAAAAGTTTGGATCAAATCGAATAGAAAGACCTTCAAATGATGAAGGTAAGCCATATTCAAACACGTCCCCTATATACTCAAAGTCAAAATGGAGAAGTGGGTGAGAAAAACTCATCCGAAGGAAATAAGAGATATTCATAATGATTACATGGATTAAAATGATGAAAAGCAATCATTTCACTATCCTAAATACATATTTACCCATTACAAATCAAATTTGAGCCAAAACAGTGGAGAAGTTTTTTTAAAACAACCTTGTTAAGAACCACCCTACATTAGGGCAAATCAGGAGGTTTGTGATTGACAGTTTTGGATAATAGGATCAAGAAAGATTTTATTACATACTTTGGCATCAATCTTTATGTGACAACTTCAGATGCAGTCATATCGAAGCTCAAGAAATCCCAAGAGGAAAAAGAGCACTTTATTTCTTATACCCAAATACATTACCTTTGGCAAAGTCCAATTGAGCTTGAATATTCATTTCAGAATCTTGAATTGGTGATTATCTCTTCACACTAGAGCATGAGCATATGATCCACTTTAATGAATAAGAAACAAAAGGGCATGACAAAAGTCCTTCGAATTTAAAAAGGTCAAAGGCAAAGAATTAGGGATATGAAAAAGTAGTGTGTCTGCTAAAAGCAAAGCTAAATGCCCAAGAAAAATGAAAAGGAAAGAAAGTTCAAAATGACAAAAAAAGTCATGATAAAGCATAGCCAAGAACTTGAGAGATTATAGATCACAACAAGTGAGAATGAGCAAAAGAAAAAAGATTGTAATGAATGTCTAGGGGACTTTGATGTTCATGAAAGAAAGATCCCTCGTGAACAATAGAAAAAAGGTGGTGATGCTAAGAAAATCACCAATTTCATAAAAATCCTGAATCCAAACAAATGAGCTTTTTGAGCCTACCAATACCAACAACACAACCTCTCCTTAAAGACTCTTCAGATTGGGATGTTAAGAGTAGAAACTTGACTTTATGATAAGAGGTCATCACTCAAAGAAGTGTATGTAATAATATTTTGTCTTGTCCTCAAGGTTCTTAATTTGTAGACCCAAAGTCAGATATGATGAAATCCTTTTTCTTGGCCTCAAAATGCCTATCCTTTGAATAACCATTGACCAAGCCAATATTACAGTCCTCCAAAAGACCTTATCGGATCAATTGGAATTTATACATTACGAACATTTCTGAACACCAAGGATTGGTTAAGAGAGATAAAATTAAGGGATAGCAGACGAGTCCCCTTTCAATCAAATAAAGAAAAGACTACGCTCATAGATTGAAATAAATCCTTTTTAATGAAGGTCTTCCAAATGATCATTTCAAGCATTTCTTGAAAGATTGCAAGCATTTTGTTCAAATAACTCCTCGAAAAGGAAATTTGATTATCTGAAATGCATTAATGCAAAGAATGCACATTTCCAGACCAGGTTTTAAAAGTTTATGATCAATTTAAAACCAAGTTTTCAAGCAGTTTATGGTAAGCTTAAAAACAAAAAAACAAAAACCACGCTTCAAACAGCTTGGATTAATTTCAAAATTACTTTTCATAATAGTTTTTTGTCAACTGAAAATCATACAAAGGTTAGTGAAACCTCAAAAATCACATAACTCATGGCCAAGGCATTCATTATTTGAAGTCTCCCAAAGACCTACTAATAAGGATCAACTAGGCAAATTCAAAGTCATACAAGCGATGAGCCCCTAGGTAAATTCAAGTCCTATTTGTGAGGAGCCATTAGGCAAATTCAAAAGTCATACAGGTAAGGAGCCCCTAGGCAAATTCAAGTCTTACGGGCAAGGAGCTCCTAGGCAAATTCAAGTTGTACATGTAAACAAATTCAAAGTCCTACTAGTGAGAAACCATTAGGTAATTTCAAATCCTATAAGCGAGGAGCCCTTAGGCAAATTCAAAATCCTATATGTAAGGAGCCTCTAGGCAAATTCAAAGTCCTACTGGTGAGGAATCATTAGGCAATTTCAAGTCCTACAAGCAAGGAGCTCCTAGGAAAATTCAAAGTCCTACAGGCGAAAAAGCCCCTAGACAAACAAGTCCTACAGGTGAGAAGCCCCTAAGCAAATTCAAAGTCCTACTAGTGGGGAACCACTAGACAAATTCAAAGTCCTACACGTGAAGAGCCCTTAGGCAAATTCAAGTCCTACAGGCAAGGAGCCCCTAGACAAATCAAGTCCTACTGATAAGGAACTAATAGGCAAATTCAAAGTCCTACTGGTGAAAAATCACTAGGCAAATTCAAAGTCCTACTGGTGAGGAACCACTAAGCAAATTCAAAGTCCTACAAGTGAGGAGCCCCTAGATAAATTCAAGTTCTACATGTGAAAAATCCCTAGGCAAATTCAAGTCCTACAAGCAAGGAGCCTCTAGGCAATTTCCAAAGAGAGGCAGTTGTTGACACAACCAAAAATTAGTGCCCCTAAGTAATTTCTAAAGAGGGGCAATTGTTGATATGAGGATGACACAGAACCAAAAATTAGTGCCGGAACATCGCTGGAAGGTTGCTAGAGAAAAGCTTAAAGTGGTGGCCTTGAAAATGTTAAGTTGGGATTCGTGCCCACCAAATGCTCAACCTAATGCCTTAAAGAGAGACCAAAACAGTGCTATTTTTGGCACCGTGTTCGCCAGAGAAGATCACCGGCGATCGACGCCTATGAGGCCCAGTTCAATCAAGCCAAACTAGGTTGAACCGGGCTAGTCCAATTAGCCACTTTGGTGTGAAATTTTAAAAAATCTAAAAAAATATTTAAAAAATGAAAAAAATATAAAAAATATAAAAAAAATCCATAAAAAATATAAAATTTTTATTGGAAAAATGGAAAAAAATTTAGAAAAATAGGAAATTCACAGAAAAATTAAAAATAATTAGAAATTCATAAAAATTCAAAAATTTTTAGAAAATTCATAAAAATTCAAAAAATTCAAAAAATACAAATAAAAAGTGTGAAAATTTTAAAATATATAAAAAAATTCTAGTCTAATTACCCATAATGACTAGTGGCGACTCCAAAATCAAAAACATAAACCAAATAGGAAATTATCATTCACTGTCACATTAGGTATAGTCTGGGAGTGATCCTTACACGGAAATACCTCCTTAATGTGCAATTCCCCCCCAAAAAAAAGTGCGGCGAGACAACACTATGGCCTAGAAATGACTCAATTGAATTTTTGGTTCAATTTGGATGTGAATTTGACCAAGTTTAGGAAAAACATATCCCCAATTGAAATTTTTTCAAAATTGAAGCTGTAGTGACAAAATTGGAATTAAAATAAATCTAATGACTATTTTTATGGAATTTTGTAACTCCATTTGGTATTTTTCTTGTTTTTTTGCTCATTTTGGCCAACAGAAAATAAGAAAAAATTCTAAAAATTTTATTTTTGGTTTAGAAATAGGTTCCTAATCATAATTTTGTGATTTTTAACAAAATTAAAAAAATTGATTAAAAATCATGTATCACAGCTGCTTCTCTTTGAGATTAAGCTCGTTAGAGATTAATCTCAAAGATAATGTGGTACCTGAGTTTTTAGTTGACTCTTCTAACAAATGAAGATTTTACAATAACTAATTATGGATCTTGCTTTGAAATTCACGACCCAATCCAATTTTTCACTTTTAGGTGCATTTGAGATGTTCTTAGTGATTGAGGGAAAGAGAAACTTACCTGTTTGTAAAAGCTTTCTTGTTGATTATCTCGAAGTATGAGTTGGTGATGGTAATAATGATGATGAATTGAATTTTGATTTCGTGGTTAAGGATAACCTACTAACATTTGTTGTTTAAGAGGTCTTCAAACATCCCTAAACTAAGGAGTCCTAAAAAATGCCACTTGGGCACATCAAAAGATATAAATTTCACTCAAAGTAGGTAGCCATAGGTATTCAAAGCCATTCTGTGAATGTTTGAAATTTTCGATTTCTTTTTTTGAAAAAAGTTCACCACGTTTCCTACTTTCCCGAAATCTGTTTCTTTTTATTTTCTGGAAATTTTTTCTAATTTTTTTATTTTTCAATTTTTATGGATTTTCTAGGATTTTCGAATTTTTATGAATTTTCTAATTTTTTATGAATTTTATGAATTTTCTAATTTTTATGTTTTTTTTTTCTATATTTTCCAATGTTTTATGATTTTTATTCTCACCTGAGATCAAACCGGACCAAACAAGTTCGACCATGTCGAACTGGCTTGATCGGTGCCTCGGCGCGTACGATGCCAAAACAGCATTGTTTCTGGCTTTTTCTTTTAAGCATTTTATGAAACACGTAATGTGCGTTAGGTTGGTTTTTCCATTTCGGGACTACCACTTTAGGATTATTTTCAGTGACCCTCCGGTCATTTTCTGGCCACCCCAACTGGTCCTAGATCAACTATAAACTACCCTCCAACCACCTAACACCAACGGAACACCACCAAATCATTGTTGACCGGCGAAGACTAAACCTAAAAACTATAGCCTAAAACTAAAATAACCAAACTTGTCTAATATCAGATCCGCAATCAAGTCTTCCTATCTATTTCTAGTGATCAAACATCAATTAGAACAATAAGAGAACAGGAATGACTGACTTGGAATGGTCATTGGCCATTGAGCATATTTTGTATCCAAATATGAAATTTGCTCCAATTTTTATCACAATTAAACTCGAAATTTCCAAATTGTAAATTCGGATCATTAGGGTTTTTTGTTCAATTCAATATGTAGATGACCTGATTGGACAAAATTGCTGTCAAAATTATATTACCCACACCTGATTAACTCTAAGAATGAAACAATTTCAAATTGACCGAGATTCCCAATTTGGACTTAAAATTCCTAATTTTCAATTTATTTTTGGGGCTTTTTAATTCCTTTGACAAATTGTGCAATTGGACTGACCAATTTGCAATTCAAGGTTCCAGAATTATTTGTTGTAAAGAGACTATGACCTAGAAATGACTAGAAATCCTTCTCAATTATTGACAAACTCAAAGCTAATACTCCCTAAAGGCTCAAACTGAATTGTCTTGCGATAACAGTTTAGTGTAGCTCGTTGCTTGGTGAGCCAGTCCATTCCAATAATCACATCAAAGTTAAAAATTGTTAAGACAATTCAATTTATGCTGTCCTTATGATCACCAACAGATAATTTACAATCAGCACATCCTATTACAAACACTATGCTAATCTTAAAGGGGTAGAAATACTATAAACCACTCCTAGTGGTTTCGGACTTAACCCCACCAATTCCACAAATTGATCAGCCACAAATGAATGCGTAGCTCGAGGATCAATGTAGTAGGACTTTGCAAAGAACTTGAACAATGTATACTTAGGGCTTCTCGCCTGAGGTCATGATGATTCGCCTAATGACTCCTCGCTAGCGGGATTTGAGAAGGCTTCAAACAATGAGTACCTTGACCATGAGTTATGTGATTTTAAAGTTTCACTAACCTTTGTATGATTTTTAGTTGACCAAAAATTATTTTGAAATTAATAAAAAAACTGTTTAAAGTGTAGTTTTTTTCAACTTAACATAAAATTGTTTGAAAACTTGATTTTAAGTTGACCAAAATCTTTTGAAACGTGGTCTGGAAACATGCATTCTTTGCATTAATGCATTTAAGACAATTAAATTTCCTTTTCGTGGAATTATTTGAATAAAGTGCTTGCAATCTTTCAAGAAATGCATGAAATAATCATTTGGAAGACCCTCATTAGAAAGGATTTGTCTAAATCTATGAACTTGGTCTTTTCTTTATCTGATTGAAATGGGAATTGTCTGATATCCCCCAATTTTATCTCACTTAACCAATCCTCAGGTGTTTAGAGATGTTCGCAATATATACAATCCAATTGATCTGATAAGGTCTTTTGGAGGACTGTAATGTTGGCTTGGTCAATGGCTATTCAAAAGATAGGCAATTTGAGGCCAAGAAAAAGGATTTCATCATAACTTGCTTCAAGTCTATAAGTTAAGAACCTCGAGGACAAGATAATATATTATTGCATACACTTCATTGAGCAATGACTTCTTATCATAAAATCATGTTTCTACTCTCAACATCCCAATTTGAAGAGTCACTGGGGAGAGGTATTGTTGGTATTGGGTAGACTAAAAAAAGGCCCATTTTTTTTATATATAGGGTTTTTATGAAATTGGTGATCTTCTTGGCATCACCACTCCTTTCATCTTTTGTTTACTAGGGATATTTCTTTTTATGATCATCAGAGTCCCTTAAATGTTTATCAAAATCTCTTCTTTTTTCTTCATGCTCATTCTCACTTATTGTGATCTATGATTTCTCATGATCTTGGCTTTGCTTGGTCATGACTTTTTTCTGTCATTTTGAGCTTTCTTTTCTTTTTCATTTTTCTTGGGCATTCGGTCTTACTTTTACTAGGTACACTGCTTTTTTATGCCCCTGATTCTTTTGCCTTTGACCTTTTTGAGTACTAAGGACACTCTTTTGTTTCTTATCTATTCAAAATAGATCATATGCTCATGCTCTAGTGTGAAGAGATGATCACCAATTTAAGGTTATGAAATGAAATTCAAGCTCAATTGAGCTTTGCCAAAGGTAATGTGTTTGGGGTATAAGAAATGAAGTACTCTTCTTCCTCTTGGGATGCCTTAAGCTTCCATATGACTTCATTTGAAGTTATCACAAAAAGATTGATGCAATAGTATGCAATAAAATTTTTCTTGATCCTATTCTCTCATGTCTGTCAACCATAAACCTCTTGGTTTGCCCAAATGTGGGGTGGTTCTTAACAGGATTGCTTTGAAAAAACTTCTCCACTGTTTCAACTCAAATTTAGTTTGTAAGGGATAAGCATGTGTTTGGAATAGTGAAATGACTGCCTTTCATCATTTCAATCCATGTAATCATTGCGAACATCCCCTATTTCCTTTGGATAAGTTTTTTGCTCTCACTCCTTCACTTTGACTTTGAGTATATAGGGGACGTGTTTGGATACGGCTTACCTTTCATCATTTGAAGGTCTTTCCATTCGATTAGATCCAAACTTCTTTTTGAAATTTTTCAAAGCCTTTTGTCAAATTGTCCCCTTTTAGGGAATTTTGATACTTAATTCATTATCAAAGAAAGCATGTTTCAAAAATTTTGATTTGAAATATTTCTGAGGTTTTTTCTTTTCAAAACAATTTGTTTTGTTTTACTCAGTCTTAGTATCATTTCGCTTAGGGAAGAAGAAGCTCGATTTTCGCTTAGAAAGTTAACTTCTTTAACACATATACTTATGATTTAGGCATACCTGTTTGATTAACTTACCAATATCCCTCTTGTTTGCATGTTTTTGCTGTGGTTCCACTAGGGATTCTTTTTTTGTTGCTCCCTTTTTCTTTCTTCATAGGGATGATAAAAGGAAGAAAAGCACATCAGGGAACATCATCAGAAAATGAATTGGAAATGATACTTTCCTCTATCATTTGCCAACTTCGTTGGGGATTCCGAAACTATCAACTAATTCGGACTCCTTTTGCTTTCCTTTAAAAAATAGATAAACATATTCATGAAATATGTGGTATGCATGATATGTACATGTTCTAAAGTGACCCAAAGCTCTTCTTGAATGTTCGTTTTCATTTCATGGGTAGAAAATCTAGATAGCATTTATATTTACAGGATAGGTCAATTTTATTCCAGCTATATCTACAAGAATCAATGCTCCTCTAGAAAGGACTTTCTTGACAATGTATAGACCTTCATAATTCGGAGTGAATTTGCCATGAAGATCTGAATTATTAAGGATAACTTTCTTCAATACTAAATCTTCTACATTGAAATGCCTTGGTTTCACTTTTTGGTTAAAGGATTTGGCCACTCTTTGCTGATAGGCTTGCCTATGGCATATAGCTCTTAATCTCTTTTCATCGATCATGTTGAATTATTCATATCTTTTTTGAATTCACTCAGATTTTAAAAGCTTCAATTGGGATAATATCCTCAATGAAGGAATTTCTGCTTCAATAGGTAGAATTGCTTCTATTCCATAAACTAAGGAAAACGGGGTTGCTCCAGTTGATGTTCGAATTGAAGTTCGATATGTCATCAGAGCATACGACAATCTTTCGTGCCAATCATGATAATTTTCAGCTATCTTGGCTAATATCTTGATGTTCTTATTTGCCGCTTCAACTGTTCCATTCATTTGTGGACAATATGGGGATGAGTTCAGATGTCAGATATGGAAGTGTTCGAGTAAATTATCTATAATCTTGTTGCTTAGATTTGAGCCGTTATCCGTAATTATTGCTTTTGGAGCCCCATACCTAGCAATGACGTCCCGCCTAATGAATTTTACGACATTTTTTGGCAATAACATTCGTGTAGAAGTTTGCTTCAATCTATTTGGTAAAATAGTCAATAGCAACTAGGATAAACTGGTGCCCATTTGAGGCCCTGGGATTGATTGGACCAATTATATCAATTCCCCACATTGAAAATGGCCATGGCTCAAACATTTGACGTAGCTCATTTGGCAGTCCATTAATTCTGTCTCCATAAACTTGACATTAATGACAACATCTCACATGTTGGATATAATCCGTTTCCATTGTCATCCAATAATATCTCAACATCATAATCTTTCGGGCTAGAAGATGTCCATTCATGTGCGGTCCACATTTGCCCTCATAAATCTCTTTCATGATCTATTCAGCTTTTGTAGCATCCACACATCTTAGTAGGGTTGAATTAAATGATTTTTTGTAAAAGGTTTGACCACTGAGAAAGAACTTGTTAGCTATCTTTCTTATAAATTTTCTGTCACTTGATTGGCTTCCTTTAGGAAATTCTCCCAATTGAAGATACCTTTTGATGTCATGAAACCATGGTTCATTGTTAAACTCTGCCTGAACCATCTTGTAATGAGCTGGTTGTTCAAGAATATTAATTCTTAATGATTTTATGTCCATACAATCTTCAGCTTGTAGTAGGGATGATAAAGTTGTAAGAGCAAATGATTCTGAGCTCTTAAGAGATAATCGAATGTTACTTCTTTGAATTTTTTAATCATCTCCTCTAAGTATCTGTGATAAGAAATTAGTTTGGCATCTCTAGTTTGCCATTCACCAGTTATTTGCAATATGATGAGTGTAGAATCTCCATATACTTGTAACCTCTTTACTTTCATTGAGAGGGTTAATTGCAAGTCGAGAATGTATGCTTCATATTCAATGACGTTATTAGTGCATGGAAATACCAATTTTTGCAGATACTGGATACTGTTAGCCTTTTGGGGAGATCAGTACTGCCCCAGTTCCTGATCTAGATAAGTTGGTTGCACCATCAAAATACATGGTCCAATTATTCTTGACCAGTGTTAATATATGATCATTAAGTTGTTCTTTAGGATTGGCGATATGCTGCAAATTTTCCACCAACATATCTGCTATTGCACGTCCTTTGACTGACTTTTTGTCACGCCCCAAACCCCACGGCACGTAACATCCCTATCTTGGTCGATAAACTGTGACGTCCTAGGAACATCACCAACCCACGCCCAATAGAGATCAAGCACAAGCGGAAATAATAAATAAACAAACCTAGACAACTATAATTATGAGCCAAGGATAGCCATGCACCACTGCAGAAAGTAATTACACATTTATATTACTATTAAAAACCATTTGTACAATATTTACAAGCACAGCAAAAAAATACAAACGGTCAGTAGCCACCTGGTCAAAAAGGGATAAGTGGCTAGGGAGGTCAGGCTAAAACTTAGGGAGAGGGCTACAGTCCAAAAAGTAGCGGCCCTCACTATTGGCTAAGGACACGGGACGACCCTATGACTCCCAGTCAGGATCGAACGACTCAGTGAAATCATCTGACAACTCCTCGGAGGCATCCTCACTAGACCCTAACTCCTCCGAATCCATGGCCTAGGCTCGCTTATCCTCGGAGTCCGGCTCTAACTTTGGGTCAAGATAAAGCTTGAACCCCTCCTCGTCTGATCCTAACTCTGCAACCACTCCGTTCCCCTCTACGTCCTACTCCATGACCTCGGGTTCGTCATTCTCCTCCTCATCCATCGGCTCGGGATCCTCTACCAGTACATCGGGCTCCTCATCCATCTCTTCCTCCTACCTCATCCACTCGGGTGTGACCTCTGGATTGATCACCTCACCATTCGCTATAATTGGGTGCAACAACCCAACACTATCGATCGGGATATCAAATGTCCTAAGGGGCTCTCCCTCATTTTCATCAGCATCCCGGTGGCACCATGCCACGTACTCCTGCTTCTGGTAGAAATACTCGCTTATATTCACAATCAGTTTTGATCAATACCTCAAAAAAGCCTCCCTATTTCTTGAGGGGTAGGTACTGGTATATTGCCGGATTTGTACAGGGATCCCAAAAAGAGTTGGTGGTCTCTCCATTCTCACGGCTGGGGGTCTAAAAAGTTTTGGTTTACACAACCGTGAGACGAATCTCAGCGAGTTTAACCCCTAAACCTAGGTTAGGCTAGCATGTAATCTCCCGACCGAAAATAAACACTCAAAAGCATAACATAACAATAATCATATAATTTTTTGACCCTGCAGGTTAGACAGTTCAGCGTGTAATAATCATGGCACATACGTGGCACACGTAGTCACATGTACGCCAAACATATGCTCGTGCATCAAGTCTTACACACACTCGCACGCTAGTCCATGCATGTTTATGCATACAAATGTCGTTGACATGTCATATGCATTTTCCGTCCCACTGGCCCACACTAGCACACTGGTAATTGCCCAATTTATTAAGATTTATCACCACTTGAGTCAACAATATTCACAGCCCGATGTGTCTAGCCTGCTTCAAAGTGCATGAGGCGCAGCATCGATCTGGCCTAGTGTCTCTAGCTTGCTTCAAAGTGCATGAGGCGCAACATTGTTCTCCTTATGAACCAAAGCCTGTTTCAAAGTGTATGAGGATGGGCATCTTCTGGACGTACCGGGCATCGTCCTATTTTAAAGTGCATGAAGACGGTATCGATTTGAAGGTCACGACCCAAAGGTCCTTAGGTGATCACACAACCAATTATTATCTGAACTCCACGTAACACGCTTCAGGGCATTTTAGGTGATTATACGCTCATGACAGGCACTCATTCTTGCACAGTTTCATCATATGCCTTACTCACGGTATACATAATGCATGACCATGCTATGCAGTACAATGTACCACGAGCATCAATTTAATTTAAACACTCAATGTCACAACACGTGCTCAATCAGCCCAATTAATACCGTGTGGCCTAACGTGCGATTCACAATTCAATAATTAATTTTAAGCCAATCATTGGCCAATCGCACTCCACATTAGTCAATCAAATAACATGCGACATGGCAGTACGCAATCAATCATAATTAAGTACAATTTACGTACACTCAGTCTATTCGGACATACCCGGTAATTCCAACATTGGGCTCCTAAATTGGCCATTTAGTCCAATTGCTCTACCCAATAATTTCTCATTGATCCACTAAATTTTCCTAATAATAATTTCTATTAATCGATCCTCAACCCAGTCTGAAATATACACTGATACTACCTAAGTCAGTCCAAAATGCACCGATAATACCTAAACCACTCCAGAAAAATGCATTATCAGTCCTAATCCGGGTTTAGGAATTTTACTCACTTAATCTTGGATCGCGATAATGAGGAACGGCAGTCGATCACTGGTGAATAGTGGAACCGGCGGCGGCGTTCCCGGTGATGGCATACAGCCAGTGGTGTTCGGAACCATACGGACTATACGGGGGCATCGTACGGTCACTGTACGGATGGGATGAATAGTGATGTACAGACGTCAAGAATGTCACAGTGGCAGTAGCTGGGCCGGTCGGGCTCTGGCGCGACGGCGATGAGGCTTCGGCGCGGCGGCGGCGGCGATGCCCAGGAGAGAAAAAGGGAGAGAAAGAGAGAGAACGAGAGAGAGAAAGGGGTCGGACAGAGGCGAGGCTGAGGCTAGGGACTGAGGTGGTCAACAGTGAGGCACAGTGGCCGGCGGCGGCGCTCCGATGGCCGGCGGTGTACTCCGGCGAAACTTGGCTGAGAGAAAAAATGAGAGAGAGATTTCGAGAGGAGAGAGGTGCTGTTCAAGCCGGATGAGGGTTGAGAGGAGAGAGAGAGTCTTATCTTTGTCAAATATTAGGAGCTAGGGTGCCAAGTGTCACAAATCTAGCCTAAAATGACCATTTTGCCCTTCATCCAAGGGCCACCATTAAATCTTATCCAAAAATTCAAGGGCATTTTGATCCTTTGCTGCAATAATTAAAATAAGTCCAAATTTAATTAATTTTCTTAACTATCCCCCAAAATTTAGAACCAAAAATAGCCTAGGGGCAAAACCGTCATTTTTCAGGCTCCGGGACGAAGTTCCATTTTTCACTCGTACGAATCCTAAATATGCGTGGCCAACATAATGTGAAGTCAGAATCGTGAAAATAGCTTATTAAGCCCTCGAAAATCGACTGCCAAGTTCTGGGAATAAAATAATATTATTTTTCACTTCCGTGCTAAAATTTCAATTTTTGATCGAAACCGCTCTAAATGTGCGTGGCCACCTTAAAATGATATCGGCCTCGAAAGATAACCTCATACGACCTCAAAATCCAAGTCGGTGTCCCGAGGGGCAAAATCGTAATTTTTCACTCCCAAACCGAAATTCCAAATTTTACTCGTACTAAATCCAAATATGTGTGGCCAGCATAATATGACGTCAGATTCCCAAAAATAGTCTCTTAAGCCTTCGAAAATCGACATCGAAATTCGGGCTCAATTTTGTGAACAAAACTCGCTAAACTTTCAATTTCGGGGTCTCTCACTAATGGGCGACTGTTTAGAGGTTACGCGTATCGACCGAGGGCTATTCGTATCGTGATGGTCTCAATCTTTGAGAGAATGAGAAATTATCACTAGTTCTAAAAGGTCACGATCATTCGGTTCAAGTTCAGGACTGGTTGACCACGTGCACTTTCGGTCTTGCAGAATCACCTGCCTCCCTATTATATATCATTGGCCTTAGCCAAACTCAATCCATTACTCTTTTCTAAGATCGGCTCACGTTGGCCCAGAATATTTCCTTAGCATCTCTCGTGATCGGTGTCCATTTCACGATAGGATCTCGGTCCACGTACCATTTTCTAGTTAATCATATCCCATTAATTAGTATTCCGAGAGTGATCAGCTCTGGGCAAGACTTACCAAAATGAAATGCAAAATAATATCAGTTTTATTGATCTCGGAAATTACGTCGAAATTCGGCCTGTTATAACTCTTCCCCCTTACAAAAATTTCGTCCTCGAAATTTGCGATCTATCCTTATCTACTCAAATAACTGGGGGTGTTGATGTCTCATGATTTCTTCACTTTGCCACGTGGCACTTTCTATTCCGTGGTACTCCCAGACAACTTTGACCATTGGAATCGTCTTATTTCTTAACACACGGTCCTTCTGATCTTCGATTCTTACTGGTCTTTTCACGTATGACACCTTATCATCCACATCTATCTCCTCATACCTTAGGACATGAGTCGGGTCTGGTTCATATTTTCTTAACATTGACACGTGGAAAACATTATGTATTTGTGACAAATTAGGCGGCAAGGCAAGTCGATAAGCCATATCTCCAATCTTTTCCAAAATTTCAAATGGCCCGACATACCTAGGACTCAGTTTTCTTTTATTGCCAAATCTAGATAATCTCTTCATAGGCGACACCTTAAGAAACACGTGATCTCCAACTTAAAATTCTAAAGGTCATCGTCTTCGATCGGCATAACTTTTCTGGCTACTCTGCGCCGTTTTGAGTTTGTCTCGAATGACCTTAACTGCCTCAATTGTCTGCTGTATTAACTCTGGATCTATGATACTCCGTTCACCCACTTCATCCCAACACATTGGCGTCCTACACGCTCGACCATATAAGGCCTCAAATGGCACCATCTGAATGCTCTGCTGATAGCTATTATTATAGGCAAACTCCACCAAGTGTAACTGTTCTTTCCATTTGCCTTGAAAATCTATCACACAAGCTTTTAGCATATCCTCCAGGGTTTGAATGGTCCTTTCATACTGGCCATCTGTCTGTGGATGATAGACCATACTGAATTGTAACTTCGTTCCTAAGGCCGTTTGTAAACTTTTCCAAAAGTTGACCGTAAATCTCGGATTACGGTCCAAAGTGATCGTTACTGGTACTCCATGCAATCTCACGATCTGTCTCACATACAAATCTGCATATCTTTCCAACTTAAAGTCCTTTCGCACAGCCAGGAAGTGCGCTAACTTAGTCAGTCTATCCATTATCATCCAAATTGAATCATGTCCTCTCTGGTTTCTTGGTAGTCGCGTTACAAAATCTATTGTGATATGTTTCCATTTCCACTCTGGAATTTCTAACGATCTCAATAATTCTCCAAGCTTACAGTGTTGTACATTCACTTGTTAGCACGTCAAATACTTAGCTACATGCCTGGCTACATCCACCTTCATCCCATTCCACCAATATTATCGTCTCAAATTCTGGTACATCTTTATACTTCCCGGGTGGATACTATAATTACTCCTATGAGCTTCCGATAAGATTTTTTCCGTAAGTTTCACATCATCCGGTACACATAATCACTCTCGAAACTTCAGAACTCTATCCTCGGACACTTAAAAGTCCGGTTTCCTCTTAGCTACATCCATCTCAACAATCTTTTGGATTTCGAGGTTCACAGACTGTAGTTTCTTAATCTTGATCTGAATTTCTGGCTCAATCCTCAAGGTGGCTAGCAAATTCGATACTTGGCTCATCTTGAACTTAAACTCTAAATCCTTGAGTCTTTCCAATAAGGTCTACTCCTTGACCATTAGATGTGCCAAACTAGACTTTCGACTCAAGGCATCTGCCACTCGATTGGCTTTCCCAGGATGATACAAAATGTCGCAATCATAATCTTTTAGAAGCTCCATCCATCGGCGCTGCCTCATATTCAACTCTTTCTGCAAAAATAGATAGTTGAGGCTTTGATGATCATTATAAATCTGGAACTTCTCTCCACACAAGTAGTGTCTTCAGATCTTGAGTGCAAACACTATAGAAGCTAATTCCAAGTCATGCGTCGGGTAATTCATCTCATGCGGCCTCAACTGACGTGACGCATATACTACCACTTTTCCATACTGCATCAACACACAGCCCAATCCTCTTAGCGAAGCATCGCTATAAATCTCGAATCCTCCTAGGCTCGACGGAATGGTCAATACAGGAGCAGTTGTTAACCGGTATTTCAATTCCTGAAAACTCCTTTCACACTTGTCATCCCACTCAAACTTCACCTCCTTCTTAAGCAGCCTTGTCATTGGCATAGCTATTGATGAGAATCCTTCTACAAATTGCCTGTAATAACCAGCTAATCCTAAAAAACTTCGAATCTCAATTACTGATGTCGATCTAGGCCACTTCGTAACTGCTTCAATCTTAGCTGGATCTACAGAAATTCCATCCCCAAAAACGATATGTCCAAGAAATCCTACTCTGCTGAGCCAAAACTCACACTTGCTGAACTTAGCATACAATGTATGTTCTCTCAAGGTCCGTAGCACTTCAATCAAGTGTAGCTTATGTTCCTCGGGGCTCTTGAAGTACACTAGTATATCGTCAATGAAAATGATCACAAACTGATCTAGGAATTCCATGAATACCCGATTCATCAAATCCATGAAAGCGGCTGGGGCATTCGTTAATCCGAAGGGAATAACTGTAAATTCATAATGCTCGTATTGAGTCCTGAAAGCAGTCTTGGGAATTTCTTCATTTCTAATTCTTAGCTGATGGTATCCGGTCCTCAAATCTATTTTGAAAAACACTGAGGCTCTGTGCAATTGATCAAATAGATCATCAATCCTCGACAACGGATACTTATTCTTCACTGTCACTTGGTTTAGCTGCCGGTAATCTATACACAACCTTAGGATTCTGTCTTTCTTCTTGACAAATAGCATTAGCGCTCTCCATGGAGATGCACTAGGGCGAATAAAGCCTTTGTTTAGTAGTTCTTGTATTTGAACTTTTAACTCTTTCAATTCTAATAAGGACATCCTATACAGCACTTTCGAAATCGGCTTTGTCCCTAGTGCCAATTCAATCACAAACTCCACTTCTTGCTCAGGTGGCAAACCCGACAATTCCTAAGGAAACACCTCGGGAAAATTGCTTACTATGGGTATATCTTCCAACTTAGGTTTCGCAACTATTGGATCCACAACATCCACCAAATATCCTTCACACCATTCATCCAATAGCTTATTCACCTCAAGCGAAGAAATCTAAGGGATCGAGGTTCCTCCTCGGTTTCCCTGAAATACAAAACTAGGGCATCCTTCCGAATTAAATTGGATCGTCCTATCACTACAATCCACTACAACTTTTTATCGGACCAACCAATCCATTCCAATAATTACATCAAAATCGAACATGGCTAATATTGCCAAGTCGATACTCTCTTCCTTACCCCCAATAATTATCTTTATCTTACAGTTAGGGCATCCAAAAGAAACTAGCAACCTATCATTCATGGTTGTCAACACGCAAAGCATATTCTCAAGCAGCACTGGTTTCATACCAACCAACTCAATAAACTAGTCTGAAACAAACGAATAGGTTGCCCCCGGATCAAACAATGCATACGCGGCATGATCACATAAGGAAATCGTACCTGTGACCACGCCCGGCGTATTCTCAGCTTCCTTGCACACCATGGTATAGACCCTTCCTTGAGCTAGCGATCGTCCCTGATTAGTCGGTGGGGGAGGTCCGGCTTGATTTTCAGTTCGCAGCGGTGGTAATCTGGGCGGTCCTGATGATTGCATCTGCGGGCAAGTGCGAATCTGATGCTCTAGACTTCCACACTTAAAGCATGCCTCATATCTACTCAACTAGGGACTCGGTTTCCCGATATTCTGCCTTGCTGATGGAACGAATCACCTATTTCTAGTCATAGGTCTTTTCCCAAACGGCGATTATCCCTATTTTGAGCAAACCGCGATCCCAAGGCGGTTGCCCTCTCCTGCTAGTCCCGTTCCATAATTTGCGTCCGTCTATGCATCTCCCCATAATCTTTGATATCATTAGACAAAATCAGACTTCGGAGATCCGGCTTTAGTCTATCCCGAAATCTTTGAGCTTTATCTGTCGGATTTTCCACCATGGTTGGTGCAAACTTAGCTAATCTTGCGAATTCTGCCTCGTACTGATCCACAGTCATTTATCCCTGGTGCAAGCGCATAAATTCCATTAATTTCTTTTCATGCGCATTCTCCGAGAAAAACTTTTCATAAAAATTTTCCACAAACACAGCCCAAGTTGGGGCCGTTCCTATAAGAAACACTCTGCTTTCTGCGGCATTCCACTAATCAATTGCTTCTTCATGTAGTTGGTAAACTGCTAATGTTACCTTCTCCTCATCGGTCCACCCTAGAACTTTTAAGGTTTTCTGCAGTTCTTCTACCCATCTAGGCATAGTCTCGGAGTCACCACGACCATGAAATTTAGGCAGCTTCAACTTGATAAATTGTTCCACTAAATGGGGTATTTGTCTAACCCCTATTGATTGAGCCTGCCTTGGATTAGCCTGATTCCCTTCAACATCCGCCATTGGCGTGGCCCCTACAGCCTGTGCATAAGCTGCGGCTCTCTCCTGAGCTTGCAATCCTATAATATGCCCAATCTCTCGTAGGGTTTCCATCACTTGATTAATTCTTGGGTCTCTAGCCTCATGGTTTCCCTCGCTAGCCTAGGCTTGGGGCTCCTTCCCTCTTCTCCTACTTAGAGTTTGAATAATGTCCTCTAATTGGCGGTCTCGGGCCTCTTGGCCTCCTGAACTCGATTGACCTTGGGATTCCTTTCCCTTTCTTCTATTCATCCTCACCACTCAGCTATTCCACTACCTGCTATAATTCCATTAAGGAATTAAAGACTTAACTTAAACCAATCTATCCCAGTATAAGTCCTAAGCATGTATCAAAATAACAATCAACAACCAGCATGCATCCTAATAAAAACTAGCCAACTCATCACCAAAGGGATTTGCATAATCACCTCGGGTCCAGCCACACCTGCACAACGGGTCACCCAACAACAATTCAAACATAATCACAAGCTGTCAGGAGATACATGTAGCATACAAGGTCACCCTATTGGCTACCCAAGGTCTCATCGCTCCTTATCACTCCAGGTTTCTACCTAATTGGACTAAGCTAACCTAGCTCTGATACCAAATTAATACAGGGATGTCACACCCGAACCCCACGGCACACAACATCCCTATCTTGATCAATAAATTGCGACATCCCAGGAAACGTCGCCGACCCACGCCCAACAGAGATCAAGCACAAGCGGAAGTAATAAATAAACAAACCCATACAACTATAATTATGAGCCAAGGATGGCCATGCACCACTGCAGAAAAATAATTACACATTTATATTACTATTAAAAATCATTTGTACAATATTTACAAGCATAGTAAAAAAATATAAACAGTCAGCAGCCACCTGGTCAAAAAAGGGATAAGTGGCTAGGGAGGTCAGGCTAAAACTCAGGGAGAGGGCTACAGTTCAAAAAGTAGCAGCCCTCACTACTGGCTAAAGACACGGGACGACCCTATGGCTCCTAGTCAGGATCAGACAACTCAATGGGATCATCTGACAACTCTTCAGAGGCGTCCTCACTAGACCCTGACTCCTCCGAATCCATAACTTGGGCTCGCTCACCCTCAGAGTCTAGCTCCAGCTCTGGGTCAAGGTAAAGCTTGAACCCCTCCTCGTCTGATCCTAACTCTGCAACCTCTCCGTCTCCTCTACGTCTTGCTCCATGGCCTCGGGTTTATCATTCTCCCCCTCATCCATCAGTTCGGGGTCCTTTGCCAGTACATTAGGCTCCTCATCCATCTCTTCCTCCTACCTCATCCACTCGGGTGTGACCTCTGGATCAATCACCTCACCATTCGCTATAATTGGGTACAACAACCTAACACTATCGACCTGGATATCAAAGGTCCTAAAGGGTTCTCCCTCATTTCCATCAGCATCCCGATGGCACCATGCCACGTATTCCTGCTTCTGGTAGAAATACTAGCCTATATTCACAATCAGTTCTAATCAATACCTCACAAAAGCCTCCCCATTTCCTGAGGGGTAGGTACTGGTATACTGTCGGATCTGTACAGGGATCCCAAAAAGAGTCGGTGGTCTCTCCATCCTCACGGCTGGGGGTCTGAAAAGTTTTGGTTTACACAACCGTGAGACGAATCTCAGCGAGTTCAACCCCCAAACCTAGGTTAGGCTAGCATGCGATCTTTTAAGCGGAAATAAACACTCAAAAGCATAACATAACAATAATCATATAAGTTTCTGACCCTGCAGGTTAGACAGTTCAGCGTATAATAATCATGGCATATACGTGGCACACGTAGTCATATGTACGCCAAACACATGATCGTGCATCAAGTTTCACACACACTCGCACGCTAGTCCATGCATGTTTTTATGCATGCAAATGTCGTCAGCATGTCATATGCATTTTCCGGCCCATTGGCCCACACTAACACATTGGCAATTGCCCAATTTATTAAGATTTATTACGACTCGAGTCAACAGTATTCACAGCCCGGTGCATCTAACCTGCTTCAAAGTTCATGAGGCGCAACACTGTTCTCCTTACGAACCAGAGCTTGCTTCAAAGTGCATGAGGATGGTCGTCTTCTGGACGTACTGGGCATCATCCTACTTCAAAGTGCATGAGGACGGTATAGACCCGAAGGTCACGACCTAAAGATCCTTAGGTGATCACATGTTCATGGCAGGCACGCATTCTTGCACTGTTTCATCACATGCCTCACTCTTGACATACATAATGCGTGACCATGTTATGCAGTACAATGCACCACGAGCATCAATTTAATTTAAACACTCAATGTCATAGCACATGCTCAATCAACCCAATTAATACCGTGTGGCCTAATGTGCGATTCACAATTCAACAATTAATTTGAAGCCAATCATTGGCCAATCGCACTCCACATTACTCAACCACACAACATGCGATATGGCAGTACGCAATCAATCATAATTAAGCACAATTTACGTACACTCAGTCTACCCAGATATACTTGGTAATTCCACCAATGGGCTCCTAAATAGGCCATTTAGTCCAATTACTCTCCCCAATAATTTCTCATTGATCCACTAAATTTTCCCGATAATAATTTCTATTAATCGGTCCTCAACCCAGTCTGAAATATACACTGATACTACCTAAGCCAGTCCAAAATGCACCGATAATACCTAAACCAGTCCAGAAAAATGCACTATCAGTCCTAATCTGGGTTTAGGAATTTCACTCACTTAATCTTGGACTGCGACGATGAGGAACGGCAGCCAATCACTGATGAACAGTGGAACCGGCGGCGGCGTTCCCAGCGATGTACGAAATTGTATGGACGTCATACGGTCACTGTACGGACAGCGATGTATAGTGATGTATGGACGTCGGGAATGTCACAGTGGTAGTAGCTGGACCGATCAGGCTCCGACGCGGCGGCGGTGATGCTCGGGAGAAAAAAAGGGAGAGAAAGATAGAGAAAGAGAGAGAGAAAGGGGTTGGACAGAGGCAAGGTTGAGGCTAGGGACTGAGGTGGTCGACGGTGAGGCACGGTGGCTAGCGGCGGCGCTTCAGTGGCCGGCGGTGTGCTTTGGCGAAGCTTGGCCGAGAGAGAAAATGAGGGAGAGAGATTTCGAGAGGAGAGAGAGGCTATTCTGGCCAGATAAGGGTCGAGAGGAGAGAGAGAGTCTTACCATGGTTAAATATTAGGGGCTAGGGGTGCCAAGTGTCACAAATCTAGCCTAAAATGACTATTTTACCCCTTATCCAAGGTTCACCATTAAATCTTATCCAAAAATTCAAGGGCATTTTGGTCCTTTGCTGCAATAATTAAGATAAGTCCAAATTTAATTAATTTCCTTAATTATTCCCCAAAATTCGGAATAAAAAATAGCTTAGGGGCAAAGCCGTTATTTTTTCAGTCCCGGGGCAATGTTCCATTTTCACCTGTACCAACCCTAAATGTGCGTGGCCAGCATAATGTGGCATCGAAATCGCGAAAATAGCTTCTTAAGCCCTCGAAGAAAATCGACTGCCAAGTTCTAGGAATAAAATAATATTATTTTTTATTTTCGAGCCAAAATTCCAATTTTTGACCAAAATCACTCTAAATGTGCGTGGCCACCCCAAAATGACATCGGCCTAAAAAAATAACCTCATATGGCCTCAAAATCCAAGTCAGTGTTCCAAGGGGCAAAATCGTAATTTTTCACCCCCGAACCGAAATTCCAATTTTTACTTGTACTAACTCCAAATATGTGTGACCAGCATAATATGAAGTCAGATTCTCAAAAAATATTCTCTTAAGCCTTCGAAAATCGACATCAAATCCGAGTTCAATTCCGTGAACAAAACTCGCTAAACTTTCAATTTCAGGGTCTCTCACTAGCGGATGGCTGTTTAGAGGTTATACATATCGACCTAGGGCTATCCGTATCGTGATGGTCTCGATCCTTCAAAGAATAAGAAATTATCACTAGTTCTAGAGGTCACGATCATTCTGTTCAAGTTCAGGACTGGTTGGTCATGTGCACTTTCGATCTTGCAGAATCACCTGCGTCCCTATTGTACATCGTTGGCCTTGGCCAAACCCAATCCATTACTCTTTCCTAAGATTGGCCCACGTTGGCCCAGAATATTTCGTTAGCGTCTCTCGTGATCGGTGTCCATTTCACGATGAGATCCCGGTTCACGTACCGTTTTCTAGTTAGCCATACCCCATTGGTTAGTATCCCGAGACTGATCAGCTCTAGGCTAGACTTACCAAAATAAAATACGAAATAATATCAATTTTATTGATTCTGGAAATTACATCGAAATTCAGGCTGTTACACTTTTAGGATGAACTTCTTATGTCAAATTCAAATAACAAGACTTGCCACTTTGCTAATTTCCCGACCAAGGAAGATTTCTCAAGAAGGTATTTGATCGAATCATTTTCAATCACTAGCAAAATTTGATAATGGATGGTGTATTGCCTTAATCTATATAACACCCAAATCAACGCAACACACGTCTTTTCAATTGCCAGGTAATTCATTTATGATATTGTAAACTTCTTGCTCAAGTATTAAATGGCTTGTTCTTTACCATCATTTGGTCTTCTTTGTACAAACACCGCTCCTAACGACTCATAGTGAATCGCCAAATATAAGATCGGCAGAACCCTAAGAATTGGTGGTATTAGCACTAGTGGGCATACCAGATATTCTTTAATCTTGTCAGAGGCTTGTTGACATTTTGCATCTCACTTCATTTTGGCATTTTTCTTCAACAATTTGAAGAATGGTTTAGCTGTGTCAGAAAGTTGACTGATTAAACGAGTAATGTAGGTTAATCGCCTCATTAGGCTTCTCACTTTTTTTACCGTAGAAAGAGCCTTTAAGTCATATATTGCCTTGATTTTGGAGGGATCTATTTCGATGCCCTTACTACTGACCATAAATCCTAGCAGTTTGCTAGATTTTGCCCCAAATACACACTTATTGGGATTTAGTCGCAACTTATATTTTCTGAGTCTTTCAAATAACTTGCAAAGCACTTCAACATGATCTTTTCCTTATTTGGATTTTGCGATCATGTCGTCCATATATATCTCGATTTCTTTATACAATATGTCATGGAACAAAGTTATCATTGCCCTTTGATTTGTGGCACCAGCATTTTTCAAATCGAAAAGCATCAACTTGTAACAAAATGTACCCCATGGTGTTATGAAGGATGTCTTCGCTTCATCCTCCTTCTTCATGAGAATTTAATTATATCCTGAGAAACCATCCATTTAAAAAAATTTTCGAACCTAGCTGTGTTATACCAATACATCGATATATGGAAGCTGTAACATCCTAAATTCGATCTACTTCCGGGATTAATGAAATTGATATTATTTTTCATTTCATTTTAGTAAGTCTTGCCCGAAATTGATCACTTTCGGGATACTAACCAAAAGGGAATGACTAGCTAGGAAAATGGTATGTGGACCCAGGAACTCGATCGCGAATCGAGCTTTGATTCCATGAAATGATGAGGAGATATTTTGGGCCAATATGGGCCGATTCTAGGAAGGTGACGGATTTGGTTTGGCCAACGACGTACGATTGGATCGCGGATGATTCGGCACGATCGAGAGTACACGCGGTGAACAAATCCCGAACTTAACTTGAATGATCGCGACCTCTACAACTAACGATAGATTCTCGCGTTCTCTTGGTAATCGAGACTGTCACGACTTGAGTGACCTTAGGTTGATACGCGTAATTCTTAAATGGGCGCTCGTTAGTAAAAGACTCTAAAATTGTAAAAGAGCAATTTTGATCGTTGAATTTGATCCGAACTTGAACGTCGAATTTCGTGGACGTACACGATTATTTTGCGAGAACGACATCGTTTTAGTGTGGCCAACTATGATAGGGATCGGTATGGTCGAAAAATGAAAATTCGGCCTGAAAACGGAAAATTACCATTTTACCCCCAAGCCTTACCCTTGTGTTTCGAATTTTGGATAATTATTGGAGGGCATTTTGGGATCTTAATGGACATTGTCAGCCCCCCTCTTTGTCGAAAATTTTGGACTAAGATGCCCTTAGATATTTTTGCAAGATTTAACCTTGGCCCTTGATTGGAGGACAAGATGGACATTTTGGAAAGTTAGCTCAACCACTCCACTAAGCCTAAACATATACACTCTCACCTCTCTCTCTCCCTCATTTCCTCTCCCCATCTGGCCACTCACCCCTTCCCCACGCCACCCTCTCCTCTTTCCCCCTCCCTTCGGCTGCGTGAGAGCCACCGGACTCCACACCGCCGCTCGTCGGATCGCAGCTCGCCGAGGCCGTTCATCCGCACCAGCCGACACCACCACGACCCGATCACCATTCTCTCCCCCTCTCTCCATTTCTCCTTTGGCCGCGGGAGGATCAACGCCGCTTTGGCTGTTCGCTGCCCGCTGATCGCCGTCCACGCCGTTCCGCCGAGCGCCGTCCATGCGATCGCCACCGAGTGCCGATCATTGGCCGCCACCTCGTCCGACCGTCCCGTTTCCTTCCTCGTCCTGTCATGCCATCACCACTAACCAACACTCTCTCCCCTTCACCGTCGTGACCGCCCTAGACCGCCGACTGCCACTACCAATCGCGCAGCTGTTCACCGCCGCTCAGCCCGCCACGAGACCAGCTCAGTCTACCCGTTTTCCCACTGGTTCAGTCCACTAATTGGAGCTTAGGAATTAAGTGAGTAATTACCGCAAATCCTAATTAGGCCACTAAGCATTTCTAGATAGGATTAAGTTGATTTAGGGGTTAATTAAGGGAATTTTGGGTTAATTAGTGGTTTGATTTGGAAGCGGCTGATTATGCGGTTAATTGGGAGATTAAAATGTTGATTTGGAGGTGGATTGGAGGCCTAGAATGTGCTGAGTTGTGGCTGTCCATATTGTGGTCTAATTGGACTAAGATTGATTAATTTGAGGGTTAATCGTGAAATCTCTGTGATTGCCTTGTATTGTCCTCATATTGGCTGATTCGTGTTGATTGGTGATTGATGTCATGATGTCATGTCGCCTAGTGTGGTCGAGAATGAGGAGGCATGATGGGCCGTGCATATGTGTAATTTGTGTTGCCCTCATCACATGAATTATGTGTGCCGACTATGTGCCATGTAAGATTGAATTGAAGTGTGTGATTGGGCATGCTAGTACATTAATTGGACACGTTGTGACTAAACTATGCATGTCGAATCGTTATTTGAGCACATCGTGGCATTTGTTTGAGCATGTCTTGGCATGAATTGATTATATGCCTAGGTGAAATTGAATGCTCATTGTGAATTGCATTGTTGCCCGAATGCTGGACTACATGGCCACGTATTTCGCCTGCTGGGTATTGGCTTGATATGACAATTGTGCGAGTATACGTGCATGCATTAGCATGTGATCACCTAATCGCCCTGATGCGTTTTAATCGAGGTTCAGATAAAATCTGGTGTGTGTATACGTGTGATCACTCTAAACCCTGATGCCTGTTACGCGAGGTATTGAACTCGTCCTAATGCGTTTTACATGGGACGATGCCCGGATTGCCGGAAGACGATCAACCTGATGCGTTTTATGCGAGACGATGACCAAATTGCCGGAAGACGACCAACCTGATGCGTTTTACGCGGGTTCGATCTGTATATGTAGATTGATGTTGTGCCTAATGCGTTTTACGCGGGCTAGAAACACTGGGCCTGATGTGTTTTACGCGAGCCATGAAGTGTTGGATATTATTAGACCTGATGCGTTTTACGCAGGTCGAGTTATAAATGAGAATTTGGTAGTGTGCAAGTGTGCATAATTAAGCCGGATCATGAGCACGGACATATTGATGGTATATGTGTGCAGGAGTGCATTGGCAGGTATGCAATCATGCACGTATCGGTGAACCGTGTGTGATGCAGACATCAAGGAGCATGAGCATGAGCATGTACATGGCGTACGTGTGGCTAAGTATGATTGCCCGTGCACCATGTATGGGTTCTGCACTTCTACTGCTATCATGAACTTTCTAACCTGCAGGGTCGTTTATATGATCGATCTGGGCCTGAGGGACTAAGTTAATTGGTTGTTATATTGGCTGTGTGTGATTGTTTGACTGTCAGGAGGTGCATGTTAGCCTAGTTTAGATTTAAGGGGTTTACTCGCCAAGATTCGTTTTCATGGTTGTTAAAACCTACATTTTCAGACCCCCGGCCTTGAGGATATCAAACGTGCCTATCCGTTTTGGGATCCCGTCCTAGATAGACTGGGAGGTGATCAAGTACCTCGTAAGGAATGAGGATACATATATTAGACATTTTACTATCATATGGGTTGATGTGGGAGAGCAGCACTTTTAGGCCCACGAGTATATAGGTTGGTGCTTTAGGGACTACTCCGAGACTTACGGATCTCTTAAGACCTTTGATGCTCCGTTCAACGGGCTAGGTGATATAAATCCCCAGTGTGCCGATGGAGATCTAGCGAGACCCAAAGCCTCATTCAGAGAGGATTCTGACGACGAATACAGACCCGTCATCTGGGAGGTCGACGAGCCAGAGTCGATAGATGAGGAGCCGGTGGACTGGGATTCCAACCCGGAGCCTATAGAGTTGGATGGCGAGCCGAAGCCGATGGAGCATGACCTCAAGCCGGAGCATGAGCCATAGGAGGGCGATTCTAAAGACGAGCCAGCAGAGACTGAGTCCGAGTTGGATTCCATGAACTTTGAGGTCGAGTTGTCTGACAGTTCTTCCGTGTCCTCGGGATCCGACCAGGACTGGGTACCTTAGGATTTAGCTATATCCCTAGTTAGGTTGGACCATTACCTTTTTGACCGGAGCCCTTCCTTAGGTTAGTATTTAGACTAACCGCCTGGGCCACCTACCTCTTTTTGTTTTTAGTGGCCGCTAACCCACTTTTGGTTTACTATGTATTTTGTAATAAATGGATATTGTATATGTTTCCCTGATATTAATGCAAGTGTATATTTATCATGTTGTTTGTTATTTGTGCTATCCTATCCTTGGTCGCGGTGTTTTATTTGTACGGGTATTTATATTGCTTCCGTGTGTGCATGATTCTCTATTTTGGATTTTTGGATTGACGACGCATCCTGGGACGTCGCATAAATTCGACCTCGGTTGGGATGCTTCCGTGCGATAGGGTTCGGGGTGTAACAAAAGCGGGAAATCATCTTTAGGGCTTGCTTTATTTAGATCGCGATAATCAATGGATACCTATACTCGACCATCTTTCTTCATTACGAGTACTATGTTGGCAACCCATTCCGGATATGGTACTACTTTGATAAAACCGACTTTGAGTGATTTCATAATTTCTTCTTCTATCTTCTTTGCCAATTTTGGCTTCGTTCGCCTAAGTTTTTGCTTCTTTGGTGGAATATTTAGATCGATTGGCAAAACATGTTCAACTATACTCGGATCAAGGCCTAGTGTGTCGACATAAGACCATGCGAATATATCTTGATATTCTCTGAGCAAATCTATGATTCTTTTTGCTTATGCTGAGAGAAGATTTTCTCCAATCTTAACTTTTTTAGAATTCCCTTTTATCACCAAGATTAATAGTGATCATTTTCTCTAATGTGAGTGGCTTTGATTCTTCATGAAAAATCCATTCCTTTCTGACCCATTCCTCATCCTTGTTATCTTCTTCAATAGTGTAAGCGATCTCCTCAGAAAGATTTGGGCCACATAAAAACGTATTATGGATATGCAAATGCTCATGCCTAACATGTAACAAACATGATTAGTAATCGGATATGAAGTAAAATAATGCATGTAGTTTTATGAAAAATCTTTTGAAAATTCATTTTGAAATTTATTTTGAAAGAATATAAAGACAGAGGTAGTTCTTATATCATCAGACTTCCTTGCTCTTAAAATCATTTTCGTAATGAGGAGCAATATAGAAACCCAAAGCCTTAAGCCTCATGTATGTGGACAACATTCATCATAGGTTTGGTTTTATTTCTATATGTCCTTAACAAAATATTTGCTCATTTTTATTGAATTGACGAACGTGATTACATCTATATCAATAGGAATAGAAATTGCAACTGAATTAAAATTGCAAATGGAAAAGGCTGGTAGCAAAAGTTCAAGAGAATTTTCCTACTCCAGTGCGTAGGTATCTACTGCTTTGGTTATGATGACATTGATGGTATTCTCTTCAAATAAACCAGGCGGAACAGATTCTTCCTCTGCATGTAAGTCTTCTTCTTGAAGTATCTTGGAAGGTCTAGGAAAAGTTTTTTTGATGTGAATCTAATGATATGAAAGCTCTTTAACTTTACCCTTTCATATGGATGGATTAATGATGCGATCACCTCGGTTTCTATAGCCTCTTTCGACCTCAGCCTTGGCCTCCATGATGATCTTTAGAGCTATTTGGAATATAACCTACTCCATGTTTCATTCTTGTGACAAGCGGAGTGATAGGTTCCTTGATTCCTTGGGATTTCAATCTAAGACCATTACTGGGAGTAAATCCATACTAGTATAGCACCCTTCCAATTGTAATGGATGATGTTGAGAACTCTAGGGATTTTATGATGCAACCGGAAAGGATTTGCACCATTAAGATCATTTCAAAAGAATAATAGCTTGGTTCTTCTTTCACTTCGGGTTCGACATGTGGTATTGCCTCTCTTTGTAAGTGGTGAAATTTGTGTCCCCATGTACGGTGATCATCTTGCTATTAATGACGAACTTGACCTTTTGATGGAGACTTGAAAGAATAGCACCAGCCATATGAATCCAAGGTCTTCTGAGTAACAAGTTGACAATCCTTGAATTGTCCACTACTTGGAAGTCAATTAGGAAAAGCACAAGGCTTATGTTCACCTTGAGCTCGATATCACTAATATCATCTTTCTTCATTTCATCAAATGAGCGCACAATTACCTTAGAAGGTTTGATGAGCTCTTCGTTAATCCCCAAGCAATGCAGTATACTTAGTGGACACAAATTGAGTGCGGAACCATTATCGATCAGCACACGTGATACCACTTTACCCTGGCACTTGATAGCGATGTATAGGGCCTTATTACGGGAACACCCATTAATAGGAAAATTTTCATCGAAGAAGGCAATTTGATTTTTCAGAAGAATAGCGCCAACAAAGTCTTCCAGTTGCACTTCATTAATTGTCTACGGGACATCTACTTCATTGAGAAGCTTCATAAGCACCATTTTGTGGCTTTCTGAAGTGTTAAAGAGATCCAATAGAGAAATTTATGTTGACATCTTTATTAGTTGTTCAATTACTTCAAAGTCGCTTGTCTTCATGACTGAAAGCAATTGTTTGACATCTTCTTCGGTTACCCCTTTCTTTTCGTGCTCACCTTCTTTCGGGACATAGCATCTCCCTGATTTGGTTATGACATCAACTTCGTTAGGAGAGTAATCCCAAGGCACATGCTTGGTATCAAACTTTTCTTTTAGAGGGAGAGTGATGATCACATGCTCTGTTTCTTCTCCTTCAATCTTTAGTTGATCAATGGGAAGTTGTGTGACATTTTGAAATCCGACCCACTTGGGATTTATGGAAATGAATGGTTTATGGACGTGTTTGTAGTTAGATCTCGCCCGGAATTGATCACTTCTGGGAATACTAACCGTTAGGGAAAGGCTAATTAGAGATTTAAATTTGCGCAACTAAAGAAACTCGATCGTGAATCGACTTTCGACCATAAAAATTATCGATGTGACATTTTGAGTCAATGTAGGCCGATCCAAGGATAGTTAGAGATCAATTCGCCATTGTCATATTAGCGAATCATAGGTGATTCCGCTTGACCATGAGATGAATTGACAAATGACCCTAAACCTATACCAAACGATCGCGTCCGTCGGAACTAGCAAACGATCCTTGCGATTAAGTGACCACCGAGGTCGTCACGACCCAAGTGAACTTGAACGTGGCTTGATTCAGTATTGGCCATGGGTCAAATGTGCGAATTTCCCCCAAAGCCATCCGTTAGTTCGAGATATACTCAAGTTACGTTAATTAGATTTGGTCATTAATTGGGCCTCGGAAATTATGAATGTTACGACAGGATAGTTGGACGATGTCGCTATTAGCTTAGTCAGCCTTAGAATTGTCTGAATCCTTCAGAAAATTCGAATTTTGGCGAGAAATGGAAAATGACCGTTTTACACCTGAGACTTTAGTAAGGCCAAGTATAAAGTGAGAGGGGCATTTTGGTCATTTTACACTAGCTTTAGAAATAGAGATTTTTTGGATAATTTTTCCCTTGGAAATTTTGTGAAATTTCAATTTTGCCCCTGAATATTTTTTGTAAGAATTAGTCCAGACCGTCGATCTTAAGATAAGATTGAATCTTGGCCGTTGATTGGAAATGTGAGAGAGGGGTATGATGGTCAATTAGCATGTGTATTAGACACAAATAATTGACCTTAGACTATTTAAGTCAAATTTCTCTCTCTCTCCTCACTCTCTCACCTCTCTCAGCTTCTCTCTCCTTCACTCCCCCTCATGACCGAACCACCCCCTCCCCACTGTGACTGTGGCCATCCGGCCCAGCCAACAGCCACTGTCATCCTCCCACCTAGTTAGATCAGTTGCGCAAGGAGCTGCTCGCACGCAATCTTGGCCACTCGCCTCACTACCGCCGCTCACCTTACCATCTCTCTCCTCTGTTCTGTCTCTACCGAAGCACTATCATCCTCATTCTATCCTGTTCAGTCGCTGTCCAGCCAGCCACTCACCGTCGCTATACGTCACTGTTCAACCGCTCGTTGTCGCCATCCGCCGCCGAGTGGCCACTAGTCAGCTGCCCCTCCCCTTCAACCGAGCTAGCCTAGATTTCCAAGTAAGTCGCCCCCTAAACCCTATTTAGGATATCGGGTATCGAAGGACTTGATTTAGGGGGCTGAATCGGGTCGATTAGTGGCGGTTTAGGGGTTATTTAGGGGTCTGTTTATGGGTTAATTTGGTGGACTGATTTGAGAACTGGAATTGGCTGAATTGTGGATGAATTGGGGATGTTTCGGGACTGATTTGATGTTGAATTGGGTGCTGAAAATAGTAGCTCATATTGATAAGTATATGGCTTGATTTAGGGGTTAAATTGTGTTGGTTTGGTTTGTTGTAATGTGGCTGGATTGTGGTGCTAGTTATGACTTGAAATGAGCTTGGAAATGTTGAATTTGTGCTCAGATTGTGGCTGTGATTTTGGGCCCGATAGTGGCCTTGTATGTTTGTTGAATTGTGAATTGATTGATTAAAATATAGGCTGTTATATGCACGCATGGGCTGAATTGAATTAATCGGCAATTGGCCGTGATTGGGTGTTAATTAAGCATGTGAAATGTGTAAGGTTTGATGTGCGCATGGGCCGAATTTGATCGACGGGTAATTTGGCATGTTGGCGCGTAAATCGAGCAAGCGAGTAAATGAGAAATTGTGTGTGTGATCATGAAAATCCCTGAGGCGGTACTATGACACAGGGAAATCATGCCGTCCTGAGGTAGTACGTTAACGCGGGATGATGCCCGGTATTATCGGAAGATGGCTAACCTAAGGCGTGTACTTCAATATGGGTTGTGCTGTAGGTGGTAGATGTTGAGCTTGAGGTGTACTATTACGCGGGCACGAGACATAGCCTGATGCGGTGCTATTACGCGGGCTAAGAAGTGTTATAATTATGAGATAGTCGCAGTGAACCTGAGGCGGTACTATTACGTGAGTCACTAGCGAGTCGAGTGAGAATGGTAGATGAAGCATGAGTGAGTGTATGGAATGTGGAACTGGAAATGCCACATGTTCGACTTGTGTATCGAGCATGAAATTTATTTGAAATGTACATGTGATTGAAAATTATATGTTTGAGACTAACCAGCAGATTTAGTGTATTAAAAGCCCAGGTAAGTGTAACTGTGTGCATGATGTGTTTATTAGGTGATATTATGTTTGGTCTTGTCTGGAGATACGTATTAGCCTAGGTGAGGGTTAGGGTGTGTACTTATTGAAAAGTGTTCTTATGGGTGTTTTAACCAAATAATTTCAGAACCCCAGCCTAAGCAATGAACCTTCCACCGTCGTCGCCACAGCGTTTTGGGATTCCAATGCACACCGACCATAATGTCGTAGAGTACCCGATAGACGAAAATATGACTTGGGTCAAACATACTACCGTACTCTAGGTAGACGTAGGACTACCTCTTTGACAGGCCCACACCTACACCGCTTGGATGTTTAAGGATAGGTTGGATGAGTTTGGCCCCGTCTGTGGCTTTGATGTTCCGTTTGATAGAGTAGGGGATTGGGATCTGTCAGCCATACCCCCTTCTGATGGCGAGATGATTAGTTTGGATACTAGTCTCACCTAGTCCGGACATCAGCCTATACATGCAGCACTTGAACCTCCCGTGGCTGAGCCTGATCCGGAGCCGGAGGAGTCACAGGCAGGGTATGATCCTATGGAAGTGGATCTCGATGTAATATCAAAGGAGGAACCAAAAGAAGAAGACCCTGAGGAAGAACCTAAAGAGGCACCGAAAGAGGAACCCCAAGATGAGCTAGAAGAAGACCCAGAGATGAAACCAGAGGATGCACCAGAGGACGAACCAAAAAATGAGCCAAAGGAAGAGTAGGAAAAGGAGTTTGATAAGGAGGAGCGATTGAGGTTCCGATAGAGTCGGGTGATGAAGATAATCCGATAGAGGCCCAGGCTGATTCAGAGTCCTTAGAGGAGCAGGTAGCTCAGGGGGATTCAAACTCATGTCCTGAGGAGTCGGACTCAGAGTGGACGCCATCTAGAGGGCGTAGGGGCTAGTGTAGAAGTTGAGTGTAGGCCTTTTGAGGTGTTGCATTTTTTATAGTTAGGGTACCTAAACTACTAATCGTTTCGATATCGGTGGTGCGTAGTTTTGATAGTTCGATGTGCATATGTATTATATGGTGGATATTGTACAAGTTTGAATAAGTAATGGATGTCTATTCTCCCTTTTACCCCTAGTTATTTATTGCTGGGTGTTTGTGGCTGATACTTTAAATCTCTGATAAGTAGAATTGGGTCGGTGATATTATGGGACGTCGCGATATTCAACCAAAGAGGTGTGTCGTATGCTTGATGGGGTTTGGGGCATGACAAGTTAGATGGTGCTTGGTTTGACAGGACCTTCTTTCTCCTTATATTTGTCCACCTCATCAAGCTTGATCAGAAAATTGTGTAATCATGGATACCATGCTTCTATTGGCTTTATCTGAATCCATTCCACCCTAGCCATCAAGTGTGATCATTTCATTTTGAATGCCCATGGAAAGGGTGTATATTTGACATGGTAATTATACCGGCCACTATTTTGACCCAGAAAATCAACAACTTCACCTTATCTATGTGCTTTGCGAACAAACCTCCTATCACCTCAGCAAATCTTTTTCTTCCTTTTCTCTTCTCGATCTTCATTTTCTTCTAGATTTAGTTGGCTAATTAGGACCTTGTCCATGCCACCCCATCCATCAGGCATACTGTCTTCAATTTTAAAGGCCTATGGTGGTGAAGTATATTTGACATGGTAATTGTATCTACCGTTGTCATGACCGAGTAAGTCTACGGTTTCGCCTTTCTAGGATGATCTCTGGGTGAAACGCCTTTCACCCTGTCGGACTTTTTCTTTCTCTTTTTCATCCTCATTTGTTTCATCTTCAAGCCTTTCTTTCTTAGACAGAGCTTTCTCCTCGGGGCTGATTTTATCATACATACCACCCTAGCCATCAGGCATAATTACTTCATTCTTAAATGCCCAAAGTAGTGGGGTATATTTCACTTGAAAGTTATACCTTCTAAAGTCTTCTTTCAAGTTGTCTACAATCTCGCCTTTTTGGAGCGTTTCTTGACGAAAGTGGACATCTCCTAATCGAGAAGTTTTAATCTTGACTTCATATTCATTTTCATTATCAGACTTGATCATTGTTTCTTCATTTTTATCATGTTTACGGTATTGTGCACAGGAAGAGGATTTTGATGTATATTTGGCTTGGGCTCTTGGAAGTTCAATATCTTCTTGTCAATGAGCTATTAAACCTTGTACTTTAAAGTGAGACAATTATCCACATGATGTCCCCTTTCTCCCATGCGATAGGTGCAAGTTTTTGATTCATCGTACCAATGAAATCTTATAGGATTGTCCCTCGGTACCTCTTTGGCCACAGAATGCCTTTCTAGAAGCCTTGGTAATAGCTTTGACAGATGTCGGGGCAACTATGTGTATTGCCTCACGAGCCTTTTCTTTGGCTCAAACTGCCTTGGGTTTTTCTAAGCAACATTTAATTACTTTGAAAATAATGCTTGGTGAGTATTTGGGCTAGACACCATAGCCACTTCTCAAATAGGTTCTTTGTCTTTTCTCCCGAGGCAAGGCTTTCATGTTGTTGCTTCTTGAGCTTTCTTTTCTTTCAATCCTTATTCAATTCTTTTGCCCACCTTTACTAACATGGTGGATGTTTGATAGTCTGATTTATGAAGCTTACCATAGTACTCATTTGGTAATGATTGAGTACGTCCTCACTTATGACGAACTTTACTTGTGAGGCAACAACTTTCCATCTCTAAGCATAGGTTCTAAACCCTTCATTCTTCCATTTCTCGATTTTGATGAGATTTTCTCTAGTTGGGAGTACTTCAATATTAAACTTGTACTGATGAAGAAATTCTCCCGTCAAATGATCCCATTTAGTGAAGTCTTCTATGTCGAGGGTGGTGTATCATGCTAGGGCTACTTCTCTCAAACTATCTTGAAATGTGCAAATAAGAGTGGCTTGTTATCTAAATATCTCACCATCTTGCGGAGATAATACTTCAAATGGCTTTTGAGACAATTAGTGCCATCATACTTGCTCACGAATTCCGATCTTTACAATTTTCTGGAACAATCACCTTCTCATATGGTGAGAACTTGTCAAACCTTTGAAGTTCATAACCTTGACGTGCTGAGCACTCTTCAATTTTGGCTAATCTCTTGGCCTCTTCATCATTTGTTTTGGATGTTTTCTTGATTTAATCATCCTCTTCCAAATTCACCATCTCAAGCGTCGTCTTTGGAGGATTTTCTTGAACAGGTTCTTTATTTTTTATTGGGTCTTCAATTGGTGTTTCAGTAGCATTTGAAGATCCCATATTTGGAGTAGTAGGATAAGATTCTCGAGATGTGAGAATAAAAGCCTTCATTTCTATCATCATGGCGGCCATCGGGGTCATTTGGTTCTTAACCTCAGCTAATCGAGTACGAGTTTCTTCTTCTACCATTCTTATTTGCAAGCAAGTTCGAGGTCTTTTACTTTTCGTTGCTAAACAACCTGTTTCACAAAAAGACTCCATGTTAGCATAGTAAAAGAATCATGAAACCCTACATTCTTTCAATTGTATGATTTTTTATGATTAACAAGGATTAGATCTTTTATATAAGCCTTAGCCTTGCATATAACTCCTTATCATTATCTTTCTCAAGCAATCATACAATTCAAAGAATTGTAATCCATGGTGACTTTTTGCAAAATGGAGATTAAAACTTCATTGAGCAATTGTTCATTAAGCAATTATTTTAATTTTGAAAATTTCTATTATAATGATATACATCAAAATAGGGGATCACTAGCTCAAACAAGTCTAGGTTTCTTACTAGCTAAGATAGCTTTAGCCTCTTCATATTCCTTGGTTCATGTCTCCCATTCTTCCACGTTGATTACAACCACTTGAGGAATATATGGCTCTACACCTAGCGTGCTTGGCACATTGTACTCTGGGATATACGGCTCATCGAAATGGGTAGTAACACTCAAGAGTACATAAGGTTCAACGTTGATTGGTCGCTTAGCCTTCAACCACTTTATATATTCATTGGATGCCAAAAAGAGCTTCATTTCTCCTTCCAAATCTTCAGACCATTGCACTATTTTCTTGGTTGATTTCTTCAAGGAATTCACGATCCCATCAACCCTTATTTGCAGCCCTTTTCTTTCCATTTCCAATAGAGGTCTTTGTGGCATCTCGAATGTGAACTCCTCAAGATACCAAGTAGTTGGAACTTGCTGAATCATTCCAAATTGTCGTTCGACTCTTAGTGGGCAATAAGCGGTCCCCCTACTCAATCCAAGCAAAGGCACCAAATTGCCTTCTTAGGAAGTAATTTGAGCTTTCATTATCTTCGGCCATTGAATTCGCCATTGAAACTGATCGGGAGTTAATTCTCTAATGAAATTTGTCCACTCATGAAAAGAGTATTTTAGCAGTTTGTCTTGGAGTTTCAAATACTTCTCAATAGGATTGGTAGATGAGTCGATTTCTTGAATGCACATATGACGTTCCCAATGTCAGATATGAGAAATAAACCATATAGAAAGTAACCCGGCTAAGGCTTGAAGCACACCTTTTTGTTTATTTTGGTATTTGTTTAATGAAATGATGGTCTCCGCCAAGAGTATATTGGAGAAGTCCCATTTTAGATAAGCTTGCCTAGCAATTACTGCAACGAAAGGATTCAATCAAGTCCTTGATGTAGGGAATAAGACAAATCTAAAGAAGGCAAGAATGTAAACCTTTGCGAAAGTATTTCCAGTTTCTTTTGGCAATTTGGAATAATTGGCCACCAAGTAGGATAAAGGAAATCTCCCGATATTTGACTTGATCAACTTTTCCACTTGAGGGGTCTTCAAGTTTAAGAATTTGGCTATAACACTTGTAAGTGATAATCCAATTGGAGGCTCAATGATTCTTGACTCAAAATCAATCTCAATGGTTGCTTTATATTCTTTTAGTGTAAGAACCATCTCGTGCTCGCCCAAGTAAAATGTAGCGGCAGTAACTTTCCAAAAATGGGATAATGCGTGAATTAAGCTCACTTGGTACTCTAGGTTGATGAGGTTGAACAAATATCCAAGTCTTTCTCTCACATATGCTTTATTGTCTTTTGTCATGTTTACCCATCATGTCAAAAGCTCATTCTTTGGAATCGGAATAACTTATATGTCTACTTTCCCCATTTCAATTTAAAGCTCATAAAAGAAATTGATTATTATTCATCGTGGATTACCAATTAATTTTAATGCCTCAATTTCAATTATAGGTCCTTTTGAGGTAAAATGGAGGTAAAGTACACTTCTATGCTTAAAAAGTAATGCAAGTGTTACTTTAAATCTGTTTAGGTCTTAAAAGAGCATGTAGTTGAAATCAGGGATGAATTCAATGTTTGATGTAAATGCTCATTTTGTCACGCTTTATTTAGGCCATAAAGTCCTAAATTATGGTTTACAATTTCGAATGCATCGAAATGAATGCTTAAACAATTGAATGCCCCGGACCTATACATTTCATCTAAAAATGAAAGAATGGTTGTAATAGAGTACGGCGCCTTAATCATTCATTCTAATACAAAAGGGCTTTTAAACCAATCATTGATCACCATTTAGGCATTTTTTGAAAATGTGCCAACTAACTTGCGAAATTATAAAAGAAGGAAATGGAACGATACTTGCTTACCAAAATATTTCAGTTTGGTTTTAGATATACCAACCACAAAGACGAGCAAATGCAACCAGTAAGATTTTGACACCTAAAAAGGTAAGGTATTCTAAAAGCTCAAGGTCATCACCTTAATGGATAAGGAATTCCATCCTAATAGGCGATCGGCCTAAAGTGAAAGAATATTATTCCATCTCGATGATCGGTATTGTATTTAAACGATCCCATGAGCAATCAATTCACAGTTTCGCCTAAACACATACCTCCTAAAGGTAACCCTAAGTGTAGCCAGGGTTGGGTTGCAGGTATTGTGAGCTAATGGTGTAGTGCTAAAGCTGTTTAAATGCATGCATAGCAATTAATAATCAAGCAGCACTTCTAAAGTGATCATTTCACATTCATTCCTGACACCACCCTACAAAAAATAAGTTAACAAAGACTACACCCCTTATACCTCCTATCTACAAAACCATTTAACACAATTGTCAACAGGACCTACCTATGATCCTTGCGAGCACAAATCACAAGCGTATCATTCTATCTAAGCCTAAGTCTATTTAGAAAAGGTAACTCCCCAATGGAGTCACGAAGCTTGTCTTGCTGCGCTTTTTTGGGCTTTCAGGGTTTGCGTGCTAAGGAGGTATTTCCGTGTAAAGATCTCTCCCAGACCATACCTCATGTGACAGCGGATGGTAATTTCCTATTTGATCTAAGTTTTCAATTTTGGAGCCACCACTAGTTATTGTTGGTAGATTGACTAGAAACCTAATCGGGATATGGGAGAAATATCGCGATTCTATGAACTAGAGATTTTAAGTACGGGGACTTGGTTACATTAATGATCCCAAATTGTGATCTTTAATGCCCTTTCGGTACCTAAGAACAATACGATGTCTAACGTGTTATACAAATTTCTGAGGCCTACCCACTAATCCTATCTATTCTTATTGCGGGGAAATCAATCAAGAATTAAATGCGCAATCAATATCAATCAAACCAAACAATCCTAAATTATCTCTAAAAATCAAAATGCACCAAAAAAATCCAAACCCTAATGAAGCCCTAAAAGCTTGTTCATTTCATGATTTGTGTCTATTTAGGGCTTTAGGGTTTTTTAGGGGTTATAATCCTTGAATATGAGATTTTCTAAAATTGCCACTTGGGCATTTTCAAAAATTCAAATTTCACTTTCTAAGGTTGCCCATAGTGTTTTTGGATCATTCTATGAGTTTTTGAAAAATTCTTTTAGAAATTGAATTTCTAAGAATTTCATTGATTGAGAATTGATTTTTATGAATTTCTAAAAAAAATTATGAATTTATGAATTTTCTTATTTTTTTTTAAATTTTCTGAAATTTTCTATATATTTTTATTTGTGTTTTTTGAATTTTTTTATTTTTTATGAATTTTCTAAAAATTTTGAATTTTTTTAAAATTTTATAATTTTCCGACATTTTTTTATGTTTTTCGAAAGTTTTCTGAATTTTTATTTATTTTTATGATTTTTTAATTAATTAATTTATTTTATTTTTTCAATTTTTTATTGATTTTTACTAATTTTTCAAATTTTTAGATTTTTTATTGGATTTTTTTATTTAAATTTTCCAACCGAGATGGTGAATCGGACTGGACCGGCTAGCTCAACCCGATTCGATTTGGCCAAACTAGGATTCGCCATCGCCAGTGCCGGTCACCTTCTCCGGCAAGCACAACGCCAAAAACGGTGCCGTTTAATGCCTTTTTCATTGGAGCATTTGGTTGAACATGTGGTGTGCATGATTCTGGTTCGAATGTTCTCAAGGCCGCCAATTTACGCTTGTCACCAACGACCTTCCGACCACTATTTTGCCATTACGATTGATCCGTTGTAATGTCTATGTGTTCTATTTTTAGTCTAGCCTACTCAGAACATCGTCGGACATTTGCCGGTCGGTGAAAAAACCGATTAAAAAACCTAACTCGTCACTAACCTAATGCTACAATTTTCCAGAGCTCCAAGCTATTATTATTCTCACCTTAGCCATCTAAATCGGTTCTACTGATTAACAAATCAACAAACAATGTAAAGAGTGACTAACTTGAGTGACCTAAGGTCACGACGAGACTTCGGCGAGGACTTCCAGAGCTCCAGTGAGGTGATTCATGATTTGGCCGACTCGGTTTATGCATGTTTAATGCCCAAAATGCAATAAAGTAACATAAAAAATGATTACAAACAAGTTTTAGGCATCAAAGAACTTAGATTTGCAAAAGAGAACGCACGATCAGCGAGAATGAACTCAAATGTATTTTCTGGAATTCCGGAATATTGTGATGAAGATCGAACTTTACCTACTTCGTCCAAGATTGAAATGTTGTCCTCGGGCTAATCAGTCATCGTGGAAGTCTTCCATGACACTTATACTTTAATAAAACAATTTTGGCTTCATCAGAGAAGCTCTAGACACGCCAGTCAAAGTTGATTTTCAAACCTTCATGATCAGGTCTTCACTGGCCATTCAAAGAGGAGATCCTACCTGGATGATCGATTCACCGACGCCGGTCAATTGACTAGCGCCGATCGCTCGATCTAGGGATCTCAACTCCTCTTTTCTCTCTGGATTTTGCCCTCTTTCTCTCTCTATCTCTCTCTTTCTTCTCTTGGTAATTTCCTCGAGCACTTTCTCTCCCTAATGTTCAGTTTCTTGCTTTTGTGGATCAATTTTTCCCACCCAAAGTCTATTCCACCAACTTAGAATCGATTAGGATCATTCTCTGGCGCTAGCTAGAGATTCTCCAGCTGGCTAACTTGATTTTCACCGACTAAATTGATCAAGAGAAGCTCCTGAAGTCTCAAGTATGAACTAGAATTTTCTAGGTTTTATTGCGTTTTGGGCCAATCGGGTGAAGAAGACAGGTTCTTGGGTTGGGTCGGGTCGGGTTGACCCGACCAATCCGGTAAGCCGAGTTTTAGTTAAAAAATCAAATTGAGCCCAATTTTAATCAAATTTTCCAAATTAAACCCTAAATTTGAATTCCTCATCATATTCTAAATCCAAATATGTAACTTTCCCTAATTTTTGACAAAATTATGTCCAAGACTTTCGAACTTTTGTATTCGAGTTATTAGGGCTTTATTCAATTTGACGTCTTAAAGACCTAATTAGATAAAATTAGTGCAAAAATTGAATTACCCATATATGATTAACCCTAGAAATAATAGTCTCATGGTTCGACAATTTCGAATTGGATATGATTCCCTATTTGGGCTCAAAATTCCGAATTTTCAATTGAATTTTGGGGATTTTTTTATTTTCTAATAAATTGTGCAATTGGACTGACCATTATGTAAGTCAAGGTCTCGGAATCATTTATTGTGAAGATACTATGACTTAAAAAATGACTATAAAAGATTTAATTGTGATTTTGGTTCAATTCGGGTTCGATTTTGCCCAGTTTTGGGAAAAACACATGCATGATTGAGATTTTCCAAAATTGATGGTGCATTAATGAAATTGGATTTAAAATAAGACTAAGGACTATTTTTATGGAATTTATTTTATTCCATTTGCTATTTTTCTTGATTTTCTCACTTATTTTGACTAAAAGAAATTAAATAAAAATTCAGGAAAATGATAAAAAAATATTTTTGGTCTAGAAATAGGTTTCTAGGCTTGGCTAAGATTCCTAGTCCTAATTCTAAGATTTTTGAAAATATGAAAAAAATAAGTTAAAAATTAAGTGTCAACACAAATATCACTTTTAGGCACATTGCACTCATTCATGCACATTGCATTTGTAATTGTAATTGTCCATATTATTAAACGATTGCTTAGGGCCACAACCAAACCCGTGCCGCTGTCTTTCGGCCTAACCGGATATCGTCCCGCTTCATTGGGCATGACAACATATTGAGCCCCCGTCGTTGCACCATCAGATGGCATTCTAAAAGAAGCATCAGTTCGGCCTCTACCACAACTCGGTATCATCTGGAACACCCGTAACATGCGGCATTAGACGGCATCCGAAATCCATTGGGCATTGTCCCCAGGGAACTACCAGGTATAGACGGAACCTTTATATGACCATGCATGCACAACAACCACTCAATCCCATTTCTTGTCTTTGGAAATTAGTCAATGTCAAATGTTTATGACGTATAATTCTTTACTCATAAAGCTACCGTGAAAATGCACTCATATATCAACACCAATAACATTGTCCATTCAATTTCCAATTAAACTTAAGCATGCCAGAGATTGTCATTTAATCAAGGCATTTTTTAACATAAACTCATCCCTTTTCTCATGGCAATTTAAACCTTGTAACACACATCAATGATCATTAATCAAGATAAGTTATCATTTAACTTATGATAAGTAGTCTACTCAATGTGATAAGTTATCTACTTATTTCAAGATAAGCTATCACCATTTTCTTCATAAGCTATCACAATTTCCTTGATAAGCTATCACCATTTTCTTGATAAGTTATCAATTACACTAGATAGGCTATCACCTAAAGTATGAGATAGGTTATCAATTACCAGGATAAGCTATCAACTAATCTTAAGATAACTTTTCCACTAAACCACCTAATTAGTTCTAAATTAAATCGTTAGCAAACCTAATGCCCTAATCAAGGTTTAGAGAGTAAACTTACACAAAACCAAGGGAAATTTAAGCGGCAGTGAGCCACGAATAAGGAGCGGTAAACACACGGTAGCGAGGCGGGGACGCACGGTGGTGGTGAGGTGATCGAAATTGGGGAGAGTGAGACAAAATGAGGGTGTGGGAGAGAGAGTAAGGGAGAGAGTAACCAAATGAGTAAAAAGGAGAGAGAGAGAGAGAGAGAGAGAGAGAGAGAGTAACCAAATGAGTAAAAAGGAGAGAGAGAGAGAGAGAGAGAGAGAGACTTCTGCTCATCCAAGCCAAGAATACTTGGCCATGAATCACCCTAGCAAGACAAGCCAAGGATGCATGGCTAGGAATCCATCTTGTAGAGCAAGTTTGGAAATATCTCTCAAAACTCATTAAAGAGAGAAAGACAGAGGGAGGAGACCAAATTGGCATTGTCTTCCTCCTTGCAGGCACGCATATTAAGAGGGGTAAGGTGGACAACTTCGCCCTTTAATAAACCAAAGGCTTCTAGAAGACTTAAGGGCAAAAAGGTAAATTTCACTTCAAAATACTATTCATGCCGTAAAAGTCAATTCTTTCTAGAAGATTTAAATGGGTTCACAAATAGGCCAAGCCCATTTTCTCTCTCTTTATGACCAAATTCCTCTTGGGCCTTGTCCTTGAGCTTAATTCCTTGTGAGCTTCTTACCTTGGGCTCTTCTTGCACAATTTTTCCCAAAACTATTCAAATTGAGTCTAAAAGGGAAAAACCATAATTTCCATTATCTAGGCCCTTGGTGGCTGAATTTGGTGTTCATGAGACCCATTGGGCCTTTCCAAATTCGAGGGTCCCCTTATGACCCACAATTTCCGACCCGAATTTCACTTCTCCAAACTTTTATGATTTACTAATAAATAGGGGATTTCATGAAACTATCCAATAATTGTCTCTTAATCCTCTAGAATCTAATACCCTCAACTGAATTGGAATTCGTGACTAAAATTGATCAAATGTGTCGTTCACATAATTGAAACCAACGGGTGGCTTTTAGGGTTTTCGTGCGTTTAACCCCGCGGTTAATTCCAAATTAGTCCATGTTTAAGCCTTCTCAACTCATGGATGACCCTCAGTTGTCCTGTAATCATGAGAGGTCAATTGTTCGATTCGAAGTATACAATCATTAGGGATTGGTTTAAGGTTGTTCGAAATCAATATAGTAATCATGCGGAATCACCCGCAATATAATTCTATACTATTGTTGAATCGATCTATAACCATTCCTGTATCGACTTGAAATAGCTTATGATTGTCCCTCAATGATCCTTATGGTTGAATTGTCAATCCATATTTAAGTTCTTTGGTCGTGCTTATCAAAATCCTAAATTGCCTTTCCCATAGCTTGGAATGCTCTTGAATGATTCAAGAATCGATTTAGAGTTTAATTCAACTAATTTCGCATTGATGAAACAACCAATCATTACATCCTGAAAAGTGTCAAAATTTGAGAATGTCACAACTCTTTAAACTAATAGTCTCAATGCAAGCTAGAATTAACGAGTAATCTCCAAGACAAGTTACAACAACAAATACTTATCTTAGCAATGATAGATCACACTCTCATGACTCAAGTATTGCTACCACTCTTGTACAGTTGATCTTGTCAAGATTACAAAATAGCAAGAATACCACATTGGAATTCTCAAATGAACAGATCAAACTTTTATCAAAAGAGAGAATAATAATGAACAGTAACAACTTTGTCTATCTTTTTACCAACCTTTGAGCTTTATTGATCCTCCTTTATGTAAACTTCTTCAATCTTTCCATTGGAGATAAAGGCTGTAAACTGTTCTTTAATGATTTCCTGATCTCCTATTATGGTCTTTCTAGCTGCTAATTGCTATAATTTTTGTTTCTAACAAACATCATCGGATGAATATAACAATAGCATCACCATTGACTCGGTATCAGTATGATCCCATGCTCATAATCAGCACATACACATTATTACTGGCCTGTTAATGCTATCTACGAATACATTGTAGAGAACAACTTGTGATTCTGCTTCCAATGATACTTCTGAGCATATCAATTTCCAAAGACTTCACGAGTCAACTAAGATCCTTTCAAGTCCTCATGAACACCTCGTTATATTTGCCTTGTTCACCTCCTACCTAAATCTACATCACTGTAGTTAGTCTTTGCTGAGCTCTTTTAGCTATCACGGATATTATCACAGTCTTTCAAATATTATCTCAAACATTTGCATTTATCATAGTAGATATTATGCTAAGGGAATCATCAAAATCTCATAGGGATGTTTTACAACACTACTCTCTCCGCCATGTAAATGAACTTGAAACCTTCATTGAAGCTCTTACAACAAGTTGTCTTCTTAAAGAACCCCTCTTCGTCTCATAACTTAGAAAGCAGCAAAATCGTCATCTCATTCCAAAGATGGTTCCTGTGGAAGATTATCACTCCAAGTCCACTCATTCTCCTCTCTTGCACAACATCTCACCTTCCACCTCCAAATCCACCGCCACACAGGTTGGTTGGTGCAGTTGGTGTGCTCAACCTATACCAAAACAAGAGCACATTCTCAAGCTTCCGTGATCGATAGGTCATAGTTCATCTCCAAGAACTTGACTTACTCATTGACATGTTTCGGTAAGCTCACAACTTGCTACAATAGCTTCGCCGCCATTCCCACAACCAAGTTGTCAAAGTTGAGCGCGTCGGAGGAGGAGCTGCTGGAGCTCTCTCAAGCGTTTAGTGACTTCTCCACGTGTAGAAGCAACATTTGTGAAGAGTTGCAGAGGCCCGCGAGCTTGTTGACGCTGCTATAGGGGCAAGTGATTGATGTTTGGAGTGACAACTAAGGAAGTATGAATAGATCAGAGTTTATGGAATACATGTCTATGGATAAATGTGAATGCAAGATAGATTATAGTCACCACTAGCAAAGGATAAAGATTGGGATTAATGAAGTTCACCACCAAGGTTTGAAGGACGAACCACCTGCCAAAGATAAAGGACTTTAGGGTAGGATAAGCTCACCACCAAGGCCTAAAGAAAAACCACCAACCAAGGATAAAAGGTCTCTTGATCCACCACGAAGGAATAATCCACCTGCCAAGGATAAAGGAACCAAGATAAGAGAAGCTCACCACCAAGGCCTAAAAGAAAATCCACTAGCCAAAGATAAAAGGCTTCTTGACTCGACACCAAGGAAGAATTCTTCTTCGAGGGATAAAGAACCGATAAGGATATTCGCTCACATAGAGGAAAATCTCATATATTCTCAATATTCAAGTCTTTCTTTTTCACAAAAAAGACTACACCTCTATTTATAGAGATATTGCGAAACCAAAGAGAAGACTCTTCGAATTCTCAACAGCTGAACAAACACTTGGGTAATTAACCTAGTTAGGACTCTTGTAAGTAACACCACAATAAAATGCTCATAAAAAGCTATGAATTAAAAGACTCAATAACTAGGACCAAATGCATTGAAACTTTATAAGACCCTCTAAATTCGTGCATCGATCTTGGAAGCTGAACAATCATCGTAGAAGGTCATCAAACGGCTACATAAATTGACCAGAAAAGCCTCCAGTCATTAGGTTGTCAATTAGGAGTCTCAAAATCGACAACAAGTCTTTGTAAATCAATATCTAAGTAGTCGATCAACAACCGTGAAATCGACAACCTATCCATTGAATCAACAACTCCTTTATAGATCAACATCTTCAAGCTAAGACCCATTGAACCAAGTTTTGTTCGAAATTGGTCTTTTCGTGCAATAATAAGGATTGAGCCAAAACAATTAACGAGTTCGGGGTTTAGCTTGAGTTGATCAATAAAGCCTAATGCTCCCGCATCAAACTCCCAAGGTTGGTTGAGATTTGTCCTCAAATCTAATAGTTCTTCATCTTCAACATCAGGAGAAATGTCTCATACATTGAAAGTTGCCAAGATGTCATATTCTCCAAGGAGATCAACCTTGTATGTATTGTCGTTGATTCTCTTGAGAACTTTAAAGGGTCTATAAGCTCTAAGCACAAGCTTGTTCTTTCAGTGTGCTGGAAATCTCTCTTTTCTCAAGTGTAAACACATCAAATCACCAGATTGAAGTTAAGTCGTCTTCCGATGATTGTTTGCTTTCCATTTGTAAGATTCATTCGCCTTTTTGATCTTGCATCAAATTTACTCATGAAATTTTTTCACAACTTTGGCTCTCTCTTCAGTGCCATAATTGACTTGCGAGTTGGATGAAATGGGTATCATCTTGTCACACCGGGCTCTTTTTTTTTTTTTTTTTGGAACTTTCGGGGTTTGCGTGCTAAGGAGGTATTTCCGTGCAAGGGTCTCTCCCAGACTATACCTCATGTGACAATAGATGATAATTTCCCATATAGTCTAAGTTCTTGATTTTGGAGTCGCCACTAGTCATTATTAGTAGGTTGGCCGGAAATCTCATCAAGGTATGGGAGAAATAACATGATTCTACGAACCAGAGATTTTAAATATGGGGACTTGGTTATGTTAATAATCCCAAATTAAGATCTCTAACACCCTTTTGGTATGTCAAAATGATATGATGTCTAACGTGTCACTCAAGTTTTCAAGGCTTACCCACTAATCCTATCCATTCTAATTACGGGGAAAAATAAATCAAGAATTAAATATGCAATCAATGTTAATCAAACCAAACAATCCTAAATTGTCTCTAAAAATCAAAATGCACCCAAAACCATTCAAACCCTAATGAAGCCCTAAAGGCTTATTCATTTCATAATTTGTGTCTTTTTTAGGGTTTTAGAGTTTTTTTAGGGATTATAACCCCTTAATTTGAGATTTTTCTAAAACTGCCACTTGGGCATTTTAAAAAATTCAAATTTCACTTTTTAAGGTTGGTTATAGTGTTTTTAAATCATTCTGTAAATTTTTTTAATTGAATTTCTGAGAATTTCATTAATCGAGAATTGATTTTTATGATTTTCTAAAAAATTTTATGAATTTTTTAATTTTGTAATTTTTATAGATTTTCTGAATATTTCACTTTTTTATTTGTGTTTTCTGAATTTTCTAGATTTTTGTGAATTTTCCAAAAAAAATTTGAATTTTTATGAATTTTCTAAAAATTTCCAAATTTCTGAAAAATTTTTCTGATTTTTTTTATTTTTTACCAATTATCTAAATTTTCTGTTTTTATTGAATTTTCTTATTATTTTTTGAATTTTCCCATCGAGAAAAATGAACCGGACACACCCGGTTCAACCCGATTCGGCTTGGCCGGACTGGGCCTCGCAGGCGCCAACGCTAGTCACCTTTTTCGATGAGCACAACGTCGAAACAACGCCTTTTAATGCCTTTTTCACTGGGGCATTTGCTCGAACACCTAATGGGCATGAACTTCAATTTAGGGTTTTCAAGGCCGTGACTTTGGATCGAAATCCGATGAACTTCCAGTGATGATTTAATCATCATTTTGAGTTATGTGTGTTCTTTGTATCACCAATTATCGGCTTGACTTATTCAGTTTGTTGCTGGGCCTTTGTCGGCCATCAAGATTCAAGCCCGAAAAGCCTAAACCACTTTTGACTAAAACTTGCATTTCCAGAATTCAAACCATTATCATACTCGCCCTAGCCATCTAGATCACTTCTAATAACTAACAAAACATCAAACAAGGTCAAGGAGGCTAACTTGAATGGCCCTACGACCAGAGCGATGCTCCAGTGACAGTTCCTCGGGACTCCAGCGAAGTGTTTTCATGCATAGCCAACTCGGTTTGTGCAAGTTTTACACCCCAAATGTAATGAAACAACACAAATAATGATCAGAAACAAGCTTCAAACATTCGAAAGTCTAAAATCCAAAAGAAAATCACATGAACATCAAAGCTTATATTTTGGAATTCTGGAAAAATCAAAACTACGAACGATTTTTACCTATTTCGTCGAGGGATCAAACGAAGTTTTTGCGCTAATCGGTCACCTTAGAGTTCTTCTTTGACACTTGGGCTTCCAACAGGTGGTCTTCGCTTCACTGGAATAGCTTTGTACACATCGGTCGAGGCTTGTTTTCAGGCTTGGATGAACAGCTTCATCACAGGTTCACCAGATGTAGAAGATCATGATCGACGCCGATTTGGCGGCACTTTCTCACCAGAGAAGATGTTGATCACTTGGTCCTAAGATCCTCAACACATCTCTAGCTCTCTTTTTCACTCTTTTGTGTTCTTTGATTCGCTTTCTCTCTCTAGCATTTTATTGAACACTCTCTCTACATTTTGTTCAGTTTTTCTTCACTTTTCTTGATCAATTTTCCCACTTAAAAATCGTTACCGTTGACTTAGAATCGATTGTAATGATTCTCTAGCGCTAACCGGAAATTCTCTAGCTGGCCGAATCAATTTACATGTGCTAAATTGATCATATGAAGTCGATAAAGTCATGGGTTCAACTGGATTTTTTTCTAGATTTTATGTGTTCTGGGCAAACTGGGCGAAAGGGATGACTGACCCGGGTTGGGTAGGGTCGACCCAGCTAACCTGGTAAGTCCGATTTTGACTAAAAATTCAAATTAAGCTCAATTTTGATTGAATTTTCAAAATTAAATCCAAAAATTAAATTCCTCATAATATTCTAAACCCAAATATGTGACTTTCCCCAATTTTTGACAAAATCATGTCCTAGATTTTTAACTTTTTTTGTACTTAGGCTATTCGATCTTTGTTCAATTTGATGCCTTAATGACCTGATTAGGAAAAATTAGTGCCAAAACTGAATTACCCATATTTGATTAACCCTAAAAATGATGGTCTCATGGTTTGACAATTTCGAATTGGACACGATTCCCAATTTGAGCTCAAAATTCATAATTTTCAATTGAATTTTGGAGTTTTCTAATTTCTTTATTGAATTGTTCAATTGGACCAACCCTTATATAATTCGAGGTTCCAAAATCATTTGTTGTGAAGATACCTGACTTAAAAATGACTAGAAAAGATCTAATTGCATTTTTGGTTCAATTTGGGTTTGATTTTGCCCAATTTTGGGAAAAACACATGCTCGATTGAGGTTTTCCAAAATTGATAATGCATTACTGAAATTGGATTTAAAAAAAGACTAAGAAATACTTTTATGGAACTTTCTAATTCCATTTCCTGTTTTTCTTAATTTTCTCACTCATTTTGACTAAAAAAATTAAAGAAAAATTCAGGAAAATGCTAAAAAAATTGGTTTTGGTTTAGAAATAGGTTTCTTGGCTTGGCCAAGATTCCTAATTCTAATTTTTATATTTTTGAAAATATAAAAAAAATGAGCTAAAAATCAAGTATCAATACATCACAATTTTTCAAAGACAATGTGGCATCTGAAGTTTTAGTTGACTCAATGAACAAAACAAAATGGAAATTTCACAACAGTTGATTAGGGATCCTGCTTTTGAAATTCGTGATCTAATCCAAAGGTTTTCTTTTTCAGAACACATTTTGAGAGGTTATTTCGTCGAATTCTTCCATCATTCCTTTTAAGTATTTGTGATAAGGAATCAGCTTTGCATCACGAGTTTACCATTCTCCAGTTGTTTGCAATATAATAAGTATAGAATCTCCATATACTTGCAACCTTTTTACCCTCATTGAAAGGGCTAATTATAAGCCGAGAATGGACGCATCGTATTTAGCGATGTTATTGGTACATGTGAATATTAGTTTTGCAAATACTGGATAATGTTGGCCTTTTGGAGAGATCAGTACTACCCCAGTTCCTGATCCAGCTAAGTTGGTTACACCATCAAAATACATGGTCCATTTGTCATTTACTAATGTCAATATGTGGTCATCAAGTTGTTCTTCAGAATTGGTGATATTCTGTGAATTTTCTGCTAGCATGTCTGCTATTGCTCACCCTTTGACTGACTTTTGAGATGAACTTCTGATGTCGAACTCAGATAATAAGACTTGCCATTTTGTTAATTTTCCGACCAAAAAGGATTTTTCAAGAAGATACTTGATCGGGTCATTCTCAATTACTAGTAAAATTTGGTGATGGAGGGTATACTATCTCAATTTGTGTAATACCCAAATTAATGCAACGCATGTCTTCTCAACTGCTGGGTAATTCACTTTTGATGTTGTGAATTTCTTGCTAAAGTAATAAATGGTTTGTTCTTTATCATAATTTGGTCTTCTTTGTACAAGCACCACTCCTAATGAATCATACTGAATCGTCAAGTATAAGATCAACAGGACTCCAGGAATTGGTGGTACCAACACCGGTGGGCATACCAGATATTCTTTGATCTTGTCAAAAGCTTGTTGACATTCTGTATCTCACTTTACTTTGGCGTTTTTCTTCAACAACTTGAAGAATGGTTTAGCAGTCTCAAAAAGCTGATAGATGAAGCGGGCAATATAATTTAATCGCCCCAACAAGCTTTTCACTTCTTTTATTGTGGAAGGAGTCTTCAAGTCATGTATTGCCTTAATCTTGGAAGGATCGATTTCGATTCCTCTGTTACTAACCACAAATCCTAGCAGTTTGCCAGATTTTGCCCTAAATATACATTTATTAGGGTTTAGCCGCAATTTGTACTTTCTAAGTCTTTCAAATAATTTGTGAAGCACCTCAACATGATCTTCTCCTTGTTTGGATTTTGCAATCATGTCATCCACGTATACTTCAATTTCTTTGTGCATCATATCGTGAAACAAAGTTACGATTGCCGTTTGATATGTCGCATCAACATTTTTCGGACCGAAAGGCATCACCTTATAACAAAATATGCCCCATGGTGTTATGAAGGATGTTTTCGCCTTATCCTCTTTCTTCTTGAGGATTTGATTATAACAAAATGTGCCCCATGGTGTTATGAATGAAAATGTTTCGAACCCAGCAATGCTATTCACTAATACATCAATATGTAGAAGCGGGAAATCATCCTTAGGGCTTTCTTTATTTAGATCACGATAATCAACGCACACTCGCACCCGACCATCTTTCTTCATTCGTCCTAGCTATCTAAATTGGTTACAATCAAAATCTAATCATCAAACAAAGTTGAAAGGGAAGCCTACTTGGACGACCTATGATCACGGTGACGCTCTGGCGAGGCTTCGAGTTTTCCGGCGAGAGGGGTTTATGCATGACCAACTCGGTTTGTGCATTTTAATGCCCCAAAATGCAATCAAACAACATAAAAAAATGATTAGAAACTAGTAATGAACATCGAAATGCCAAGATTCGTCAATGAAATTACTCAAACATGCACATTGAGGCCAAAACCAAAACTGACCGTGAACTGACTTTGCTTGCTTCGTTCGGTAATCAAATGAAATTGTCGAACTGTCCCGCACCCCAAGAGCTGTTCCTTGACACTTGAACTTTGCCTTGGTGGTCTTGGCCTCGACGGAACAGGTTTTAGTCGGTCGAACGGAGCTCGTTTTTAGGCCTTCGTGATCAAGCTTCCCCAACTGGAACGGAGAGGGAAGGTCACATTCAACTCACGATTTGCCGGTACTCCGCCGTCTAGGGTAGCGCCGAACACTCGTGGGAGGACCTACAACCCTCTCTCTCTCTCTAATTCTCTCTATTTGGTTTGGCATGTTTCTCTCTCCTCTCTCTCTGGAATTTTCTCAAACACCTTCCCTCCTTTTCCCGTCTATTTTCTTCGTTTTTTTGTTGATTAATTCCAGCCCAAATTCAGTTGGAACCAACTTGTAATCAGTTGGGGATGATCATATTAAAATGTGCACATGTTGGTGTCAAATGGATATTTTCCAGCTGGCATAATCGATTAAAATGTGCTGAATCAACTAGAAATGATCGGTAAAGTTCTGGGTTTTAGTCGATTTTTTGGGTTTTGTGCACATGTTGGAAATCTGAGTGAAGAAGATGACCTAGCCGGGGCGGGTCGGGTCTAGTTGACCCGACTAACTCGACAAACCCGGGTAGGTCTAAATTCGTCATTTCAATCCGATTTTGACCCAATTTTCCAAATTTAATTCCAAAATTGAATTTCCCATCATATTTCGAACCCAAATATATAATTTTGCCCAATTTTTATTATAATTGTGTCCAAAATTTTCTCATTTTTATATTCAGGTTAATAGAGTTTTGTTCAATTTGATGTCCTAACAACTTGATCAGGCAAAATTGATGCCAAAATTGAATTACCCACATCTAATTAACCCTAGAAATGATAGTCTCACATTTCAACAATTTCATATTGAGCACGATTCCCAATTTGGGTTCAAAATTCTTAATTTTCAATCAAATTTTGGGAATTATTTTTATGTCAAATTGTACAATTGGACTGACCATTATGCTATTCAAGGTCTCAGAATCAATTGTTGTGAAGATACTATGACTTAAAAATGACTAGAAAAAATTTTATTTCATTTTCGGTTCAGTTCGGGTTTAATTTTGCCCAATTTTGGCAGAAACATATACCCGATTGAGATTTTTCAAAATTGACAATGAATTCATGAAATTGGATTTATAATAAGACTAATGACTATTTTTATGGAATTTTCTGATTCCATTTACTTTTTTTCTTGATTTTCTCACTTATTTTGACTAAAAGACAATAAGAAAAAATGCTAAAAAATTATTTTTTGGTTTAGAAATAGGTTTCTAGGCTTGACAAAGATTCCTAGACCTAAATTTGAAATTTTTGAAAATATGAAAAATATGATCTAAAAATTAGATATCAATAGCTGTCCCACTTTGAGATTGATCTCAAAGATAAGGTGACACATGAATTTTTAGTCGACTCACTGAACAAGATAAGATGGAAATTTCACAACAACTGACTAGGGATCTTGCTTTTAAAATCCGTGATCTAATCCAAAAGTTCTCTTTTTAGAACATAATTAGAAAGATTCTTGATGATTGAGGGAGAGAAACTTACTTATTTGTGAGAGTTTCTTTGTTGTTTATCTAAGGGCATGAATTGATGGTGGTGATGATTATGATGGTTATTCTGATTTCGTGGTTTAAGGATAAATCCACGAACCATGAACACCTGAGGCTTCTTGCCTAAGGATTTTAGATTTGTCTAGTGGTTCCTCACCAGTAGGACTTAAAAATCGCCTAGGGCCTCCTTGCCTATAGAACTTTAGATTTGCCTAGTGGTTCCTCACCAGTAGGATTTGAATTTGGAGACTTTCCATGTGATTCTTCACCCGTAAGATTTTGGAAATTGCATAGTGGTTTCTCACTAATAGAACTTTGGATTTGCCTAGTGATTATTTACCAGTAGGACTTGAATTTTGGAGACTTGCCATGTGATTCCTCACCCATGAGATTTTGAAAATTGCCTAGTGGTTCTTCACCAATAGGACTTTAATTTAGAGACTTTCCATGTGATTTCTCTGTCACGCCTTGTGCCTCACGAAGCACAACATCCCTACCTTGGCCGATTATGGTGCAACGCTTTCAGGATGCGTCGCCGACTCAAACCCAATCAGAGATCAGATACAAGCAGAAATCACGTAGATAAATATATGTATACACCCGTACAGATAAATACTTGAGACCACAGATAAAACATCATACACAAAGGAATGTACATTGCATTACCCACTGAAAATCCCTTTTCACAACATATTTTATACAAATCAAAAGATTTAAACAAAGACAACAATTTCAAGCAGCCACCAGATCAAAAAGGTACTATGGCTGGGGAAAGGTGGGGTCAACTACAGAGAAGATCGCATTCAAAAAGGTACTAGCTTCCCTATAAAGAGTTGGGACCTAAGCTAAGGCTCCCAATTCGGATCCGACGATTCTGAGGACTCTGATGAATTGCCCGATGACTCCCCAGAAGACTCAGATGGTTCGGAATCCATATCCTTCGGCCTACGTTGGCTCGTCTTCAGAGTCTTGTTCCAACTCTAGGTCCAGAAAAGTCCCAACTCCTCGTCCGAGCCTATTTCGGCAATCTCTCTATTTCCTACGGGGTACGAACTAGTGTACTGCTGTATCTATGTAGGTATTCCAAAATGTGGTGGATTCGGCATCCTTACGGCTGGGGGTCTGAAAATGTGGGTTATTACAAACGTGAGATGAATCTCAGCGAGTACAACCCCTAAACCTAGGTTAGGCTAACATGCATTCTCTTGACAGGTACAGCAATATAATACACAAACAATGACTTGGCCTTCGGCCCAAATAAAACATAAGAATTACCCTGAAGGTTAGGCAGTTCATTAAATTCCTCAAGGCACATGTGCAGATACAAAGGTCACACGTGCCCTACACGCATGCTCATGCTCACAGTATTCATCTCACATGTCGGGTCATGCATTCTATCCATGCAATGTCAATGTCATGCCATGCTCTCATTTTGGTTCACCCAGCACACTGTCTCAATTATTTATTACGACTCGAGTCAACAAAATTCCCGACCCAGTGTGTCTAGCCTGCTTTAAAGTGCATGAGGCGCAACACCGATCTGGCCCAGTGTCTCTATCCTGCTTTAAAGTGCATGAGGCGCAACACTGATCTCTCCACAAACCAGAGCTCGTGTAAAACGCATCAGGATAGTTGTCTTCCGGACGAACCAAGCATCGTTCTGCTTTAAAGTGCATGAGGATGGCATACCCCGTGTAACACGCATCAAGGCGAATTGTGATCACACACACACACATTGCCAGTTATTATCTGAACCCCGCATAAAACGCATCAGGGTATATTAAGTGATCATATGTTTATGGTAGGCATGCATTCTCGCACAATTTCAATTCATGCCTCATACTCAGCATACGCAATGCGTGTCCATGTAATGTAACACCATGCACTGTGAGCATTAAACAATAATTCAAGCACCCAATCAATTCAATGCCACAATCGCATGCTCAATTGGCCCATTTAATACCGTGTAGCCCAGTACATAAATCTCAACTCAGCGTTCAACTCAAGCTACAAGTGGCCAATTACATACTGCACTATTCAGCTATACATGCACGCAACAGGGCATTTCATAATTAAGCATAATTAATTATCAATCAATCAACAGTTAATCACTCTAGTAATCCCGGCCATTCCACTAGCAATTCTTGCTATCCAATAAAATCCGGTACATTCCTCAAAACATGGACCGCCACTATTCCATCAATCCGAGCCTAATAATTATCTATATTAATACTACTAAATTCCTCGGATTTTATTTTCACTAATCGGTCCCCAAGCCAGTTCGAAATATATACCAATACTACCTAAGTCAGTCCAAAATGTATCGATAATACCAAAGTTAGTCCAGAAAAATGCACTATCAGTCCTAATCCGGGTTTAGGAGGTATACTCACCTAATCCAACTTCACAGCGATGAGGAACGGCGGCCAATCATCGGTGAATGGCAAAATCGGCGGCGGCATTCCTGACGGACGATGTACGGACGCGTACGGACACTGTATGGATGGCGACATATGGTGACGTACAGCGATGTATGGGACGGCGGGAGGGTCACGGTGGCAGCAGCTTGGCCGATTGGGCTCCGGCGCGGCGGCGAACGGCATCGGCGTTCCTTTGGCCGGACAGAAAACAAGGCAGAGAGAGAGAATAGGGACGAGGGAGAGAGAATGGATGGTGAAGGTGGTGATGCTGGTGAGTGGTGGTTGGATGAGCAGTAGCAGCGGCGACACTAGCGGACGTCGGCTGGCGTGGCTCCGGCGAGAACAGCCAAGGGAGAGGGAAAACGGAGGAGGAAGGGCTGTTCTGTGAAGGTTTTGGCCGAATAAGGGAGGAGAGAGAGAGGGGGCCAGTCCAAGGGTGGTCAATTTGGGTGACTAGAGGCGACACTTGTCGTGATCCTAAGTGATTTCCCATTTTGCCCTTAATCCAAAGGTCCTCGTTGATCCTATCCGAATAATTGAGGGGCAAAAAGGTCTTTAGCCCCAATAATTGAGTTGGTAGTTCAAATTTAATTATCCCAAAATTTCGGAACTGAAAAATAACCCATGAGTAAAATGGTCATTTTTCCGATCTCGGATCGAAATTCTAATTTTTGGATATATCAACCCCAAATGTGTGTGGCCAACATAATATGGCGTCGGAATCGCAAAAATAGCTTCTTAAGCCTTCGAAAATCGACTGCAAAGTCCTGTGGATTAAAATAATATTATTTTTTACTTCCTAGCCAAAATTCCAATTTTTGACCAAAACAACTCTAAATGTATGTGGCCACCCTAAAATAACATCGGCCTCGAAAAATAACCTCATACGGCCTCAAAATCCAAGTCAGTATCCCGAGGGGCAAAATCGTAATCTTTCACCCGCGGGCCGAAATTCCAATTTTCAACCACACTTACTCAAAATATGTGTGGCCAGCATAATATGACGTCAGATTCCCAAAAATAGTCTCTTAAGCCATCGAAAATCGACATCGAAATTCGGGCCCAATTTTGTGACCAAAGCTTGTTAATTTTCAAATTTCAGGGTCTCTCACTAATGGGCGGCTGTTTAGAGCATACGCGTATCGACCTAGGGTCATCCGAGTCATAACGATCTCGATCATTGAGAGAATGAGAAGTTATCACTAGTCTTCGAGGTCGCGATCGTTCAGTTTAAGTTCAGGACTAGTTGGCCATGTGTACTTTCGATCTTGCAGAATCACCTGCGATCCAATTGTACATTGTTAGCCTAGGCCAAACCCAATCCATCACTTTTCCAAAGATCAGCCCATGTCGGCCCAAAATATTCTCTCATCATTTTCTCATGATCGGTGTCTGATTCACGATCGGGTCCCTGATCCACGTACCGTTTCATAGTTAGCTATACCCCATTGGTTAGTATCTCGAGAGCGATTAGCTCTGGGCGAGACTTACTAAAATGAAATGCGAAATAATGTCAGTTTTATTGATCTCGGAATTACATCGAAATTCGGGCTATTATGACTCTTTCCCCTTACAAAAATTTCGTTCTCGAAATTTGCAATGTACCCTTAGCTACTCAAATAACTGGGGATGCTGACGTCTCATGGCTTCTTCGCTTTCCCAAGTGGCACCTTCCGTTTTGTGGTGCTCCCAAACCACTTTGACCATCGAGATTGTCTTATTCTTCAGTATTTGATCTTTTCTATTCTCAATCCTGACTGGTCTTTCCACGTACGACACTTTGTCGTCCACGTCTATCTCCTTGTATCTTAAAACGTGAGTCAGATCTGGTTCATACTTTCTTAACATCGACACGTGGAAAACATTATGCACTTGAGATAGGTTAGGCGGCAATACCAATCGATAGGCCATATTACTAATCTTTTCCAATATCTCAAATGGTCCAATGTACCTTGGACTGAGCTTTTCTTTTTTGCTGAATTGAGATAATCCTTTCATTGGCGACACCCTGAGAAATACATGATCTCCCACTTGAAACTCCAAGGGTCATCATCTCCTGTTGGCATAACTTTTTTGGCTACTTTGCGCTGTCTTCAGTCTCTCCTGAATAATTTCTACAGCTTCCACTGACCGCTGCACTAATTCTGGGCCTGTTATACTTCGTTCATCAACTTTGTCCTAACATAATGGCGTTCTACAAGCTCTACCATATAATGCCTCAAAAGGTGCCATTTGAATGCTCTACTGGTAACTGTTTTTTTTTTGGTAAGGTAAGAAGTTTATATACTTTTCAACACTCTCATACAAGTACCGTACACAAAAACCTCGCACTTGAGGCGACGCATCACGTGTCCCGACAAGTGCAAAGATGTAGCGACTAATAAAAGGAGTTACAAGCAAGAGAGCACTACGCCAAGGCCACAAAGAAGGCCAACAAAATCGGGAGTTACAAAATATTTACAAGGTAATAAAAAAGATTACTCAAAAATGGAAGGGGAGATGTCCCATCTTTGCTGTATTCTTCTGTTGTGAATGTTATCCACAACCGGCTTCATGGCCAAGCCTTTATCCCTTACAAGTTTAGTAAGGTGGTTGCGGAGGGCCGGCATGAAAAAAGGACGGTTCCTGAAGAGAAAGTGATTTCGCTCTGACCATATAATATGGCACATTGCAGCAAAAGCGAAACGAGCAATTTGTTGATGGAAGTTCTGGCCCCCAATATTACGAATAGCCCATTGTGGGTTTTCTTGCCAAGATCTATTTTGCCAGATTAGATTGCAGTTATTCGCCCAAAATAAAGCAAGAGTCCCAATGACCGTACAACCAAAAAATAGGTGGACAATTGAGTCAGGCCTGCTTCTACAGAAGGCACAAACTCCTTCTGGTATTCTATGGTGACTTAGCAAGATGACTTGCGTAGGGAGTCTATATAAAGAGATAAGCCATAGCAGGAAGCTATACTTTGGCGCAATGGCTCGATCTCAAATGAAGGAGCTCCATTGAACATGCGAGCCTTTGTTACTTATAAGTTCCCATGCCGAGGAAGTGGAAAACAAGCCGGAGGGATGGCCTTTCCAAGTGAACCGATCGGGCCTCTCAGTGACAAGAGCAGGGATATTGTTACTCCAAGAGTTGAATATATCCAGAAAGGTCGGGTTTTGCCAGTCTGATGAATAAAAGTCCCGAATCAATGCATTTCTAGGGATACCAGAACGGTATATATCTCTATCAAGAAATAACTTATAAAGAGGACCCCTAAGATGCCAATTATCAAACCAGAATGAGATGGAGGACCCATCCCCTATCTTCCAAATGAAATTTTGTTGGAAGTCTGAATGGAGTTCCAGGATTTTTTTTTGGGTCCACGAACAGAAAGTCGGTTTGGATGCTATCCAGAAATTCTTCTTCTTGAGAAAGTTGGAGTGTATCCACTTGCACCATAAAGACTCCTTATCGATGAATAAATTCCAAATGTGTTTGAGCATTGCAGCCCTATTGCAGTCCTCTAGTCTCCGAATGCCTAGTCCTCCTTCCGCCTTGGGGAGGCAAACTTTATTCTAGGGGACTTTAGCTCCACCTGTTCCCAGGTCTGGTCCTTTCCGAAGAAATTACCTGAGTATTTTCTCAATTCTCGAGAGTATTGATTTGGGAGAGTGAAGACACTTGCCCAATAAACCTATGTTGCGTGAAGCACTGAAGTGACGAGTTGTAATCATCCAGCAAAAGAGAGAAAACGATGTGAATAAGATCGAGCTTTGGTCATGATTAAGTTGACCAGGTGACAACAAACAGCTTTAAATAGTCTGGAGGCAATGACAGGAACCCCAAGATATTTAAATGGAAGCGTACCTTCGCTAAAGCCAAGGAGTTGCAAAATCTGGGTTCGAAGATAAGGTCAACCCCCTGACATGAAAATCTCACTCTTATTTGCATTTGGCGTGAGTCGAGACCAACAAGAGGATAGCCGAATACCATCCTACAGAAGAGTAATGGCCTCCAAGTTTGCTTCAGAAAAGAGGAGGACATCATCAGCAAAAAAGAGATGGCTAAGTCTGATAGCCTTACATTACCAGAAGAATTTGAAACCAAGCATTCGAGTTTGGATGTTAAGGATGCCTGAGAATACTTCCATAGCCAGTGTAAAAAGATAGGGAGAAAGAGGATCTCCTTTTCTAATACCTCGGCCGCTTGAGAAAAAGCCGTGAAGTTCTCCATTGATAGCTACAGAAAATTTCGGTGAGGTGACACATTCCATTATAAGCTTTATCAAAGCTTGTGGGAAGCGAAATGCTTGCAGAACTAACTTGAGGAAATTCCAATCGAGAGTGTCATAGGCTTTTTGAAAATCAACCTTAATGGCATATTTCGAGAGATAAGGGTCACGGTGGAAACCTGCAAATAATTCCTGAGCCAGGAGAATATTGTCAGCGATCCTCCTATTCTTAACGAAGGCATTTTGGGGGGAGCTGATAAGGGTTGGTAGAACTCTGGAGATACGATCAGCTAATATTCTAGATATACATTTGTATATAGTGTTGCAACAAGCTATAGGCTGAAAGTCATTCATTGACTGGGCATTAGGTACCTTTGGCACGAGTGTTATGATAGTAGAGTTGATTTCTTTTAAGAGAGATCTAGACCGAAAAAAATTAGAGATTGCCGAGGTGACAGAGGAGCCAATGAGATCCCAATTAGCTTTAAAGAAATCAACATTATACCCATCGGGTCCAGGAGCCTTGCCTTTAGCCAGCGAAAACATAGCATTACGAATTTCACTACCCGTCACCTCCCAAGAGAGCAAAAGAGTCTGATCATCATCCAGCAAATGTTGGAGAGTGTTCTGGATGGTCGCCAAATCAGGCGATGTTGGTGTACTATCAGCCGTAAAAAAATTTTGAAAGTGCTGAACAATATGCTATTGAATAAGGTTCGGGTCAGAAAGTGTTGCACCATTGGAGTCAGAAACCGAAATGATGCGGTTTTGAAGATGTCTCTTGTTTACAAAGTGGTGGAAATATTTAGTGTTATAATCCCCTTCTGTCAACCACTTTATCATTGACTTCTGTTTGTAAAAGGCTTCCTCTTGAAGGCACAGTTCCGAGAAAACCTGAGTCTGATCCTTTTCTAATTGGGCCAATGCTATATTGAAAGGATCAGTGGCCAGGGCATCTTAAATATTAGATAAGGCTAACCTGGCTTGTGTAGTTTGCTTTGAAATATCAGAGAAGGAATCTCTATTAAGAAGCTTTAAGCGTCCTTTTAGCATTTTGAGTTTCTGGCATAGCACAAACATGGGGGTCCCCGTAATATGGGAGTCCCAAACCTGTTTCATCGTATCCATAAAAGAAGGGTGATCCATCCAAAAATTGAAAAACTTGAATGGTTTCTTGGATAGTCATGGAGGAGAAATTCTGATAATCATAGGAGAGTGGTCAGAAATTCCCGGGGCTAAAAAGGAGGCCTCAGAAAAGGAGAAATCATGGCTCCATTGTTCATTGATGAGAACTCTATCAATTTTCCTTTGTTTGTATTGAGTGCCAGAGGAGGTGGACCATGTATATCTATGTCCCACATATCTGAGATCATCCAGGCCAGATTCATCTAGGCAAGAGCCAAACTCATCAAAGGCGGGGATCCAAGTGTTTGAACTACCAATTCTATCAGATGGGTGATGAATGGCATTGAAATCTCTAGCCACTACCCAAGAAACATCCGAAAACAGAATACTTGAATGGATTAGATTAGCCCATAAGGTTTGGCGGTTTACAAAGGTGTGTTCGCCATAAATGACCGAGAAGTGGTAGATTTTTCCAAGAGCTAGTAATTTTGCACAAGCGTGTATGGCTTGGGAAGAAGAAGACAGAACTTCCAAGTCCAACTCTTGTGGATTCCACCCCAACCAAATTCTACCTCGAGGAGAGGAATTATAATTGGACAACCAGTCCTAACCCGGGATCAATCCAACAGAGATAGATTCAAAATGAGATTGATTAACCTTGGTCTCAAGGATACCAATGCAAGAGAGATTATTAGATCTAACAAAAGCTCTGATTTCCGCCTATTTAAGAGGATGGACAAGATCCCTAATATTCCAGACGCCAAAAAACATTATGTAAAGAGAGAAGTGTTATCACTTTTTTGTTCCCCCTCTCCTCCTGGGTTTGGGGGTGGCCCGTTTGATTATAGAAGGCTGACAAACAGGAGCGGGGTCATCAACTGTTGGGGTCGGTATGGCTACGACACAGACACCCTTTGTAGGACCTGATGAAGCTTCCGAGTGAGGAGGTCTCATACCAGATAATTCCTTGCTGGGGGCATGGATTATTGCATTAGATCTCAGTTGTGATGATTCATTGGTTCGAGATAAATCCTGACATGGGGATGTGAGTCCGAGTCGCCGGACACTTCGCTAGCCAGTTTTTTGTTAGAATCATCTGAATCAAAGGATGAATTAGAGCAAATACAGGTGGACAAAGGAGGGCCAGAGGGGCCAGACACATCACCCTTTGACATGGGAGGGACCATCTGAGGGGCATGGGTCATGGAGGGGACTTCTGCTAATGCCATGCGATGATCAACTTCAGGCGCAAGAACTACGCTCATGGTTCCCAGCACCCTTCTTTTTGCTTGCCAATTGCCAAGGCTCTTCTTCAAGGGGGAGCTATAGGGGCAGAAGGGTTGGGAGATTTTACTGGGACTTTTGTTTCCCTATTGGGCTCGCGGCATCTATGGCCGAAAGTGCCATATATTGTACAGGAGATAGGCCTCCATTCATACTCGACCTTGACAAGCCATAATTCATCTTGAAATTGATGTCAATAGTGTGTAGCATGTTTTGGGTGGCCTTGATGTCTATGCACACCCTGGCATAGGAAAGCATCCTCATTTTCTCTGTTTGTGAGTCCACATACAATGGCTTACCAAGCGCACTTGCAATGGCGCTTATACTTGAGGCTGACCATAGCGCATAAGGAATATCCCTAAGCTTCACCCATATCGGTATGGACTGGTGCTGGTCCTTCACAAGCTTTAAGTTGGGGTGCCATTGCTTCAAAATCATAGGCACACGCAAAATGGTGATGGGGCCTCTATCGAGGATTTTCCGGCAAAAGTCCATGTCGGGGATGTGGAAGAAATAATATCCATCCACGTTTGCCAGCACATCCACAAGGTTGTTTCCCCATATATTCTTCACTGCAGTCTCAGTGAGCTTGAAGAGTAGTTTTTTGCCCATAAAGTACCCCACTAGGTACTCTTTCCATTTGGGGTTTGAATCTTCTAGAATTGCTTTTGAGATTTGCACCACCGGTTTACCATCAACAATGGTTGGGGCAATAAAAGAGAGGCCATATCCTTTCTCAGCTGTCCTTGCAACTGCTGCCCAAGAACGTTGGGCAAGTTGTGTTTTGGAGTCGTGGGGAGGAATGTTAGTCAGTATCTTCCCCTTGCTACTGTTGTGATCTGTACCAATCACTAGTGCATTTTGTTGCTCTGTTGAGGTTCTAGTGATATTCAGAGAGCTATGAGTTGGTTTGGATGTGGACCTTCCCCTGCTCCAACCTCTATTGTGAGATCTTCGACCAAGCCGGTCATTAGCTCTAGATGAACCCACGTCTACAAGTTTGTTTGTCTCCAGAGAGTTAACTGTCTGGGGCTTAGATGCCACCTTCCGAGAGTTGGGATTTTTAGCCATGAATTCACAACAGAGAATCATGTTACCTAGTAATTCCAGCGGAACCTAGCCACACAGAAATACAAACACGCCTTTAATGAATAGTACCGTAGAAACCTAGAAAACGAAAAATCCAAATCTGATCCCTCGACAATCCAACCCAAGAGAAAGGGAGAGGCAAACTAAGCGACACCACACATCAAGAATCACCTAGTAAAAGCGATCAAATCTTCCCAGAGGAGAGATTCAAGACAATCAAAACCTTAATAGTGCAGGGCGAAAATGGAGGATTTTTAGATCATACCTTAGCCCTTAAAGTGACCCAGATCACGGATCTGTCCAGTTGGAGAAGAATATCCTTCATGGCGATCCTTCACACCAAATCCAAGCCGAAATGAACGGCTGAATTAGTCAAATGGCCACCGGCAAGTCGGGATCAGCACAGTGCCACTATCACCGCGAACGGGAGAAACTCTTGAGAGCGATTGTCTAAGTTTTTTGGCTTTTCTACTGGTAACTGTTGTTATAGGCAAACTCCACTAAATGTAACTGCTCTTCCCATTTGCCCTGGAAATCAATTACACAGGCTCTCAACATATCCTCTAGGGTCTGAATTGTTCTTTCCGATTAGCCATCTGTCTGAGGATGATAGGCCGTGCTAAATTGCAACTTGGTGCCTAATGCCAATTGTAAACTCTTCCAAAAATTCGCTGTAAACCTCAGGTCTCGATCCGATGTGATTGTCACTGGCACTCCATGCAGACGTACTATTTGCCTCACATACAATTCGGCATATCTTTCCGGCTCAAAGTCCTTTCGCACTGCTAGAAAGTATGCTGACTTAGTTAAACGATCTACTATCACCCAAATTGAATCATATCCTCTCTGATTACGAGGCAACCCCGATACGAATCCATCATGATATGCTCCCATTTCCACTCGGGAATCTCTAATGGTCTCAATAGGCCACCTGGCTTGCAATGCTGTGCCTTTACTTGTTGGCACGTCAAACACCTAGCCACATCTGCCTTTATTCCGTTCTACCAATAATGTTGCCATAAGTTCTAATACATTTTCGTGCTGCCTAGATGGATGCTATAATCGCTCCTATGAGCTTTCGATAAAATTTCCTCCTTAAGTTCTACATCATCTGGCACACACACCCTTCCTCGAAACTTTAAGATTCCATTCTCGCTTACTTGGAAATCTAACTTCCTTTTTGCAGCATCCAACACAACAATCTTTTGGATATGTTGGTCCGTAGACTGCAGTTCTTTGATTCTAACTTGGATCTCAGGTTCAATTCTCAAAACAGCCATCAAGCTGGACATCCGACTCACCTCAAGTTTGAATTTTGAATTCCTGAGCTTCTCCAGCAAGGTCTATTCACTGACCATTAGGTGCGCCATACTAGACTTGTGACTTAAGGCATCAGCAACTCGATTTGCCTTACCCGGGTGATACAAAATGTCACAATCATAGTCCTTTAAAAGCTCCATCCAACGGCGCTACCTCATATTCAATTCCTTCTGTGAAAACAGATATTCAAGGCTTTGATGATTTGTATAAATCTGGAACTTCTCTCCACACAAATAATGTCTCCAGATCTTAAGGACAAAAACAATTGCAGCTAATTTCAAATCATGTGTCGGATAATTCATCTCATGCGGTTTCAACTCGCGCAACGCATATGCTACCACTTTTCTGTATTGCATCAAAACACATCCAAGCCCTCTCAAAGAAGCATCACTATAGATTTCAAATCCTCTGGGTCCACATGGTATGGTTAACACTGCAGCAGTTGTTAACTTGTGTTTCAACTCTTGGAAACTTCTCTCACATTTATCGTCCCATTTAAATTTAGTCTCTTTCTTAAGCAGCCTTGTTAATGGCATAGCTATCGATGAAAATCCTTTTACGAATTGCCTGTAATAGCCAACCAAGCCTAGGAAACTCCTGATCTCAATCACAGATATTGGTCTTGGCCATTTCATTACTGCCTCAATCTTAGCTGGGCCTATGGAAATTCCATCTCCAGACAGTATGTGTCCAAGAAATGCCACTCGACTAAGTCAAAATTCACACTTGCTTAACTTGGCATACAAGGCATGTTCTCTTAAGGTCCGTAGCACTACAGCAAAGTGTACCTCATGCTCCTTGGAACTCTTAAAGTACACCAGAATATCATCAATAAAAACTATCATGAACTGATCTAAAAATTCCTTGAACACTCAATTCATCAAGTATAAAAGCAGCCGGGGCATTTGTCAATCCAAAGGGCATAACCATAAATTCATAATGCTCGTATCTAGTCCTGAAAGCAGTCTTAGTGATATCCTCTTTTCTGATTCTTAGCTGATGGTACCCGGTCCTCAAATCTTTTTTGAAAAAAACTGAGGCTCCTTGTAATTGATCAAACAAATCATCAATCCTCGGCAGCGGATACTTATTTTTTACTGTCACTTGATTTAATTGTCGGTAATCTATACATAGCCTTAGAGTTCCATCTTTCCTCCTCACATACAGGGACTGGCGTTCTCCGTGGAGACGCACTATGACGAATAAAACCTTTGTCCAACAATTCCTGTATATGCACTTTTCACTCCTTCAATTCTGATAGGGACATCCAATATGGTGCTTTCGAAATTGGCTCCGTCCCAGGGACCAATTCAATCACAAACTCCACTTCTCGTTCAGGGGGTAAGCCCGACAAATCTTGGGAAAACACTTCAGGAAAATCACATACTACAGGTATATCCTCCAAATTAGATCCCACCACTGTCGAATCTACGACATTCACAAGATATCCTTCACACTTATCATCCAATAATTTTGTCACTTCCAACGAGGAAATCCAAGAAATCGAGGTTCCTCCTCGGTTTTCCTAAAATACAAAACTAGGGCATCCATCCGAATTAAATTGGATCGTCCTATCGCTGTAATCCAATACAGCTCTCTGTCGGACTAACCAGTCCATTCCAATGATCACATCAAAATCAAACATGGCCAACACTGCCAAGTCGATACTTTATTCCTTATCCCCAATAACTATCTTACAATCAGGGCATCCAAAAGATACTAGCATTTTATCATTCATAGGCGTCGACACACAAAGCACATTCTCAAGCAATACTGGTTTCGGACCAACCAACTTAATAAACTATTTTGAAATAAAAGAATGGGTCACCCCCGGATCAAATAATGCATAAGCGGCATGATCACATAAGGAAATCGTACTTGTGACCACGCCCAGCGCATTCTCAGCTTCCTTGCGTGCCATGGCATAGACCCTTCCTTGAGTTGGCGGTTGCCCTTGATTGGCCAGTGGGGGGAGATTCGGCTTGATTTCCTACTCACGAAGGCGACAACTGGGGTAGTCCTGAGGGCTACATTAGCGGGCAACTGCGAATCTGATGCTCCATGCTCCCGCACTTAAAACATGCCCCATATCTACCCAGCTGGGGACTTGGTTTTCCAATATTCCGCCTGGTCGGTGGGACAAACCGTCTATTTCCAGTCATAGCTCTCTTGCTCAAACGGCAATTATCTCTATTTTGGGCAAACGCCGATCCCAAAACGGCTGCCCTTTCCTGGTGATCTCGCTCCATAATCTGAGCTTGTCTATGCATCTCCTCGTAATCCTTGATATCATGAGACAAAATCAAGCTTCAAAGATCCGACTTCAGTCCATCCCGGAATCTCCAAGCTCTATATCGCGGATTTTCTACTATAGTCGGTGCAAACTTTGCTAACCTGGCAAATTTTGCTTCATACTGGTCAATCGTCATCTGACCTTGGCACAAACGCATAAATTCCATTAATTTCTTTTCCTGTGCATTTTTCGAAAAATACTTTTCATAGAAATTCTCAATAAATATTGCCCAAGTCGGGGCCGTTCCTTCAGGAAATACTCTACCCTCCGTGGCATTCCACCAATCATTTGCACCATCCTGCAACTGATAAACCGCTAATGTTACTTTCTCCTCATCGGTGCACTCCAAAACTTTGAAGGTTTTCTCCAATTCTTCTACCCATCTTTGCACAGTCTTGGGGTCACCGCGACCATGAAACTTAGGCGGCTTTAACTTGATAAATTGTTCCACTAAATGGGGTATCTGCCTAACCCCTGCTAGTAGAGCCTTTCCTTGATGGGCCTGATTCCCTTCATCATCCGCATTTGGCACGGCCCTAGCAGCTTGCGCATAAGCTGCGGCTCTCTCATGAGCTTACAACCCCATAATATGTCCTATCTCTCGTAGGGTTTCCATCACTTGGTCAAATCTTGGGTCACTAGCCTCACGGGTCCCCTCGCTAGACTGACCTTGGGGCTCTTTTCCTTTTCGCCTACTCATTTTGGCTACCTGGTTCTACAACTACCTGCTATAATTCCACGAAGGAATTAAAGAATTAAACCAATCTATCTCAGTCTAAGTCCTAGGCAGGTATTAAACAACAATCAAGTAGTCAGCATGCGGCCTAATAAGAATTAATCAACTCATCACCCAAGGGATTTGCATACTTAACTCGGGTCCTGCCGCACCTGCACTTTACGGGTCAAATAGCCAAGCAATTCAAACACAAACACAAGCTATCAAAAGATACATATAGCACATCAGGTCACCCTACTGGCTACCCATGGTCTCATCGCTCTTTATTACTCCAAACGTCGACCAAATTGGATCGTGCTAACCTTGCTCTGATGCCAACTCAAATGGGGAATGTCATGCCCCGTACCCCACAAAGCGCAACATCCCTACCTTGGCCGATGATGGTGCAACGCTCCCAGGATGCGTCGCCGACCCAAACCCAATCAGAGATCAGACACAAACGGAAACCACGTATATAAATATATATACACCCGTACGGATAAACACATGAGACCACAGATAAAACATATACACACAGGAATATACATTTCTTTACCCACTGAAAATCCCTTTTCACAACATACTTTATACAAATCAAAAGATTTAAATAAAGACAACAACTTCTAGCAGCCACCAGATCAAAAAGGTACTAAGGCTGGGGAAAGGTGGGGTCAACTACAGGGAAGATCACATTCAAAAATGTACTAGCTTCCCATAAAGAGTTGGGACCTAAGTTAGGGCTCCCAATTCGAATCCGACGATTCCGAGGACTTCGATGAATTGCCCGATGACTCCCTAGAAGACTAAGATGGTTCAAAATCCATATCCTCAGCCTAGGCTCGCTCGTCTTTAGAGTCCTGTTCCAACTCTAAGTCCAGAAAAAGTCCCAACTCCTCGTCCGAGCCTATTTCGACAATCTCTCCATTTCCTACGAGGTACGAACTAGTGTGCTGTTGTATCTGTATAGGTATTCCAAAAAGCGTTGGATTCAGCATCCTTACGACTGGGGTTCTGAAAATGTGGGTTATTATAACTGTGAGACGAATCTCAGCGAGTACAACCCTTAAACCTAGGTTAGGCTAATATGCATTCTCCTGACAGGCACAACAACATAATACACAAACAATGACTTGGCCTTCGGCCCAAATAAAACATAAGAATTACCCTGCAGGTTAGGTAGTTCATTAAATTCCTCAAGGCACATGCGCAGATGCAAAGGTCACACGTGCCCCACACGCATGCTCATGCTCACAGTATTCATCTCACATGCCAAGTTATGCATTCTATGCATGCAATGTCAATGTAATGCCATGCTCTCATTTCGGTTCACTCAGCACACTATCTTAATTATTTATTACGACTCAAGTCAACAAAATTCCCGACCCGGTGTGTCTAGCCTACTTCAAAGTGCATGAGGCGTAACACCGATCTGGCCTAGTGTCTCTAGCCTGCTTTTAAAGTGCATGAGGCTCAACAGTGATCTCCCCACGAACTAGAGCCCGCATAAAACGCATCAGGATGGTCGTCTTTTAGACGAACCAGGCATCGTCTTGCTTCAAGGTGCATGAGGATGGCACACCCCGCGTAACATGCATCAGGGCGAATTGTGATCACACATTACCAGTAATTATTTAAACCCCGCGTAAAACGTATCAAGGTATATTAGGTGATCACATATTCATAATAGGTACGCATTCTCACACAACTTCTATTCATGCCTCATACTCGGCATACGCAATGCGTGTCCATGTAATGCCACACCATGCACTATAAGCATCAAACAATAATTCAAGCACCCAATCAATTCAATACCACAATCGCAAGCTTAATTGGCCCATTTAATACCGTGTGGCCCAGTACACAAATCTCAACTCAGCATTCAACTCAAGCTACAATTTGCCAATCACATACAGCACTATTCAGCTACACGTACACGTAACAAGGCATTTCACAATTAAGCATAATTAATTATCAATCAATCAACAGCCAATCACTCTGGTAATCCCGACCATTCCACTAGCAATTCTTTCTATCCGATAAAATCCGGTACATTCCTCAAAGCATGGACCATCACTATTCCATCAATCTGAGTTTAATAATTATCGATAATAATCCTACTAAATTTCTCGGATTTTATTTTCACCAATCGATCCTCAACCCAGTCCGAAATATACATCGATACTACCTAAGCCAGTCCAAAATGCACCGATAATACCTAAGCCAGTCCAGAAAAATGCACTATCAGTCCTAATCCAGGTTTAGGAGGTATAGTCACCTAATCTAACTTCACGGAGACGAGGAACGGTGGTCGATCATCGATGAACGGCGGAACCGGTGGCAGCGTTCCCGGCAGATGACGTACGGACACTATATGGACGGCGACGTATGGCGATGTACAATGATGTACAGACGCGCGGGAGGGTCACGGCGGCAGCAGCTCGGCCGATTGGGCTCCGGCGCGGCGGCGAACGACGCCGGCGTTCCTTTGGCCAGACGGAAAATAAAGGAGAGAGAGAGAGAGAATGGGGACAAGGGAGAGAGAACGGTCGGCGAGGGTGGTGATGCTGGTGAGTGGTGGTTGGACGGGCAGTAGCGGCGGCGGCACCGGCGGATGGCAACCGGCGTGGCTCCGGAGAGCTCCTGCGAGAACGGCCAAGGGAGAGGGAAAACAGAGGAGGAGAGGCTATTCTGTGGAGGTTCCGGCCGAATAAGGGAGGAGAGAGAGAGGGGGCCGGTCTAAGGGTGGTCAATTTCGGTGGCTAGAGGGACACTTGTCGCGATCTTACGCGATTTCCTATTTTGCCCTTAATCCAACGGTCCTCGTTAATCCTATCCAAATAATAGAGGGACAAAAAGGTCTTTAGCCCTAATAATTGAGCTGATAATTCAGATTTAATTATCCCAAAATTTTGGAACTGAAAAATAGCCCAGGGGCAAAATGGTCATTTTTCCGGTCTCGGGTCAAAATTCTAATTTTTTGCTATACCAACCCCAAATGTGTGTGGCCAACATAATATGACATTGGAATCGTGAAAATAGTTTTTTAAACTTTCAAAAATCGACTCCAAAGTCCTAGGGATTAAAATAATATTGTTTTTCACTTCCTAGCCAAAATTCCAATTTTTGACCAAAATAACTCTAAATGTACATAGCCACTCTAAAATGACATTAACCTTGAAAAATAACCTCATACGGCCTCAAAATCCAAGTCGGTATCCCGAGGGGTAAAATCGTAATTTTTCAACCTCGGGCCGAAATTCTAATTTTCAATCGTACTTACTCAAAATATGCGTGGCCAGCACAATATGACGTCAGATTCTCAAAAATAGTCTCTTAAGCAGTCGAAAATCGATATTGAAATCCGGGCCCAATTTTGTGATCAAAGCTAGCTAATTTTCAAATTTCAAAGTCTCTCACTAATAGGCGGCTGCTTAGAGCATACGCGTATCGACCTAGGGTTATCCGAGTCATGATGGTCTCGATCATTGAGAGAATGAGAAATTATCACTAGTCTCACGGTTTAAGTTCAGGACTAGCTGGCCACGTGTACTTTCGGTCTTGCAAAATCACCTATAATCCAATTGTACATCGTTGGCCTTGGCCAAACTCAATCCATCCCTTTTTCAAAGATCGGCCCACATCAGCCCAAAATATTCTCTCATCATTTCTCGTGATTGGTGTCCGATTCGCGATCGGGTCCCTGATCCACGTACCGTTTCCTAGTTAGCCATACCCCATTGATTAGTATCTCGAAAGTGATCAGCTCTGGGTGAAACTTACTAAAATGAAATGAAAAATAATATCAGTTTTATTGATCCTGGAATTACATCGAAATTCGGGCTATTACATTCTCACTCGTGGAATTTTGAAAATTGCCTAAAGGCTCTTTACTTGTAGGACTTTGGATTTAGAGACTTTCCATGTGATTCCTCACCCGTAGGGTTTGGAAATTGCCTAGTGATTTCTCACCAGTATGACTTTAATTTAGAGACTTTTCATGTGATTCCTCACCCATAGGATTTTGGAATTTGCCTAGTGGTTCCTCGCCTGTAGGACTTTGGATTTGGCTAATGGTTATTTACCAGTAGGACTTTAGGAAAACTTCGAACAATGAATGTCTTGATCGTGAGTTATGTGATTTTGAGGTTTCACTAACCTTTATATGGTTTTTAGTTGATCAAAAACTATTTTGAAAAGTAGTTTTGAAATTGATCAAAACTATTTGAAATGTGGTTTTTTTTAGCTTACCACAAACTATTTGAAAACTTGATTTTAAGTTGATGAAAAACTTTTTAAAACCTGGTTTTGAAATATGTATTCTTTGTATTAAATGCATTTTAGGCGATCAAAATTCCCTTTTAAGGAATTATCTGAACAAAATGCTTGCAAACTTTCAAAAAAAGCTTGAAATGATCGTTTAAAAAACCTTCATTAGAAAGGATTTGTTTCATTCTATGAACTTGGTTTTTTCTTTATTTGGTTGAAAGGGAACTGATCTGATATCCCTCAATTTTATCTCTCTTAACCAATCCTTAAGTATTCAGAGATATTCGCAATGTATACAATCCAATTGATCCGATAAGGTCTTTAAAAATATTGTAATGTTGGTTTGGTCAATGACTATTTTAAGGATAAACATTCTAAGGTCAAGAAAAAGGATTTTATTATATATGACTTCGGATTTACAAGTTAAGAACCTCGAAGATAAGACAAGATAGTATTGCATACACTTCTTTGAGTGATGACTTTTTGTCATAAAGTCATCATCCCAATCTAAAGAGTCTTTGGGGGAGAGGTTGTACTATTGGTATTGAGTAGGCTCAAAAAGCTCATTTGTTTGAATTCAGGGTTTTCATGAAATTGATGATCTTCTTGGCATCACCACATTTTTTCTCTTTTTTTTCACTAGAGATCTTATCTTCTATCAGAGTCCTCTAAACATTCATCACAATCTTTCTTTTGATCATTCTCACTTGCTGTGATTTATGATCTCTCATGATCTTGATTTTGCTTTGTCATGACTTTTTGTCATTTTGAACTTTGTTTTGCACTCTCTTTTCTTTCTCATTTTTGTTGGGCATTTAGCCTTGCTTTTACCAGGCATACTGCTTTTTCATACCCCAAACTCTTTTGTCCTTGATCTTTTTGAATTCTAAGGACTATGTGTTCTGTCCTTTTGTTTCCTATTTATTAAAGTGGATCATATGCTCATTCTCCAGTATGAAGAGATGATCACCAATTAGGGTTCTGAAATGAATATTCAGGCTCAATTGGGCTTTGGTAAAGGTAATGTGTTTGTGTATAAGAAATGAAGTGCTCTTCTTCCTCTTGGGATGTTTTGAGGTTCTATATGACTTCATATGAAGTTATCTAAGAAAGATTAATGCAAGAGTATGCAATAAGATCCTTCTTGGTCCTATTCTCCATAGCTATCAATCCATAAACTTCCTGAATTGCCCAAGTGTGGGATGGTTCTTAACAGAGTGGTTTTGGGAAAACTTCTCTACTGTTATGGCTCAAATTTGGGTTTAAAAGGGACAAACATGTATTTAGGATAGTAAAATGATTGCGTTTCATCATTTCAATTCATATAATCATTGCGAATATCCCCTATTTCCTTCGGATGAGTTTTTTTCTCACTCACTTTTACACTTTGACTTTGAGTGTATAGGGGACATATTTGGATATGTCTTACCTTTCATTATTTGAAGGTCTTTCCATTTGATTTGATCCAAACTTTTTCTATGAAATTTTTCAAAGCCTTTTGTCAAATTATCCCTTTTAGGTGATTTTGATGCTTAGTGCATTTTCAAAGAGAGCATGTTTCAAAATCTTTGATTGAAACATTTTTGAGGTATTTTCTTTTCAAAACAATTTGTTTTGTTTTTGCTCAGCCTTAGTGTCATTCCTCTTGGGGAAGAAAAAGTTTGATTTTTCTCTTAATAAGACAACCTCTTTAGCACATGCCCTCACAATTTAGGGATACCTGTATGATTGATTTATCTAGATCCTTCTTATTTGTATGTTTTGGCTACACTGGGGATTCTTCTGTTGTTGCTCCCTTTCTTTGTTTCTCTGGGAATGATAAAAAGGAAAGTACATTAGAGGATATCAATGGAAAATAGAATTGGAAGTGATACTTCCCTTTACTATTTGATAACTCCATTGGGAATTCTGATCATCAACTAATTCGGACTCATTTTGCTTTCTTCTGCAAAACAGGCAAACATGTTCATGAAAATGTATGGCATGCATGATATGCATGGTATGCATATGTTCTAAAGTGACATGAATCTTTTCTTGAATGTTCGTCTTCATTTTATGGGTAAAAAATCTTGATAGCATCTGCATTTACAGGATAGGCTAGTTCTGTTCCTGCCATATCTACAAGGATCAATGCTCCTCCAGGAAAAACCTTCTTGACAATATATGGACCCTCATAATTCGGAGTGAATTTGCCACAAGGATTTGAATTGTTGAAGATGATTTTCCTCACTACTAAATCCTCTGTTTTGAAATTCCTCGATTTCACCTTTTGATTAAAGGATTTAGCCACTCGTCTTTGAGAGGCTTGCCCATGGCATATAGTTCTTAATCTTTTTTCATCGATCATGTTGAGTTGTTCATACCATTGTTGGATCTACTCAGCTTCTGAAAGCTTTAACTGAGATAGTATCCTTAATGAAGGAATTTCTACTTCAATAGGTAGAATTGCTTCCATTCCGTAAATCAAGGAAAACGGAGTTGCTCCAGTTGATGGTCGAATTGAAGTTTGGTATGCCATTAAAGCATACGACAACCTTTCACGTCAGTCACGATAATCTTCTGCTGTCTTGGCCAATATCTTCTTAATATTCTTATTTGTTACTTCAACTACTCCATTCATTTGTGAAAGATATGAAGATGAGTTTAGATATCGGACATGGAAATGCTCAAGTAAATCATCTACGATCTTGTTGTTTAGATTTAAGCCATTGTCCGTGATTATTGCTTCTGGAACTCTGTACCTAGCAATGATGTCCTGCATATGAATCTTGCAATATTTTTAACAGTAACATTAATATAGGAGTTTGCTTCAATCCACTTGGTGAAATAGTCGATAGCAATCAGGATGAATTGATGTCCATTTTAGGCCTTGGGGTTAATTGAACCAATCATATCAATGCTCCACATTTAAAATGGCCATGGCTCAGACATTTGATGTAGCTCATTTGGCGGTGCATTGATTTTATCTCCATAAACCTGACATTAATGGCAACATCTCACATGTTAGATGCAATCTGATTCCATTGTCATCCAATAATATCCCAATCTCATAATCTTCCAAGCTAGAATATCTAGTCATGTGTAGTCCACATTCACCCTTATGAATTTCTTTCATGATCTATTCAACTTATGTAGCATCCACACATCTTAACAAGATTGAATCAAATGATTTCTTGTAGAGGGTTTAACCACTGAGAAAGAATTTGTTGGCTATCTTCCTTATGAACTTCCTATCACCTGGTTGGCTTTCTCCAGGAAATTTGTAACATCCCGAATTTTGACCAGTTACCGGGACCAATAAAGTGTATATTAATTCTTGTTTAATTTTAGTAAGCCTCACCTGGACTTGATTAATCACGGAATACTAACGTAATAGGAAAGGCTAAATAGGAAACGGTATGTGGACCGGGGACCCGATCGCGAGTTGGATACCGATTTCGAGAAACTCTAAGGGAATATTTTGGGTCAATATGGGCCGATCTTAGAAAAGTGACAGGTTCAATTAAGCCAATGATGTATGATCGGATCGTAGATGATTCCGCATGATCGAGAGTACGCGTGATGAACAAATCCCGAAACTAATCCGAACGATCACAACCCCTGGCACTGGTGATAATTCCTTGCGTTCTTCCAAAATTTGAGGCTATCATGACTTGGACAACCCTAGGTCGATACGCGTGACCCCTAAACAGCCACCTGTTAGTGGAAGGCCCTCAAATTTCAGAACGAGCAAATTTGATTACGAAATTGGAACCGAACTTCGACGTCGAGATTTCGAGGGTATTTACAGCTATTTTGCAAGATCGACGTCATTTTAGTGTGGCCACACATGCTTAGGGCTAGTACGGCCAAAAATTGGAGTTTCAACAGAAATTGGAAAAATTTACGATTTTGCCCCTAGAGACTCCAATGTCCGTTTTTTAGGCCAAATAAGATTATTTTTCGAGACCGATGCCATTTTGGCGTGGTCATGCATATCTGAAGTGCGTACGATCGAAAAATGGAATTTTGACCCCGAGGTGGAAAATTACGGTTTTACCCCTCAAAACTTTCGGGATGATTTTCGAGGGCTTAAAGGATGATTTTTACAAATCCAACACCTTATTATGCTGACCACGCATGTATAGGACTGATATGGATAAAAATTAAAATTTTGACCTGGGATCGAAAAATTACCAAAATGCCCCTACGCCTATTTGGATTAATTCCGAATTTTGAGACATTTTTGGGGGTTTTAATTTAGGAAAATGTTTTAATAAGATGGTCAGCCCAATGATTGAGAATTTTGACCAAATTGGCCTTACATTATTGGATAAAGGGAAATTGTGAGCCATTGGATTAGGGGTAAAATTGTCCAAAGCCATGGATCTTTGACACTTGTAATCCATGAAGCCAACTTGGACCAACTTGGACCACCTTGACTCTCTCTATCTCCTCAATCTCTCGGCCACTCTCTATCTCTCCCGTTCACTCTCGCTTGGACAACGTTTCCTCCTCCTTCGTTCCTCTTCCGTTGCCGCCGTGAAGACCAGCCACGCCGGAGCTCGTCGCCACCAACTGGAGCCTGAACAGCGCCGCTGTATCACCTCACCGCTTCGCCCTTTTCCCTTTTCCCCTTGTCCTCACCCCCGTTTTCCCCTTTCTCGACCATTCACGAGAGACCACCGCTAAGAAGCCAACCGCGCCGGACCGTCTCTGCCGTGCGCCGTCGCCGGTCACCGTCGCCTCAACCAACCACCACCACCATCCATTACCCTCTCTCTTGTCCCTTTCACTCTCTCTCCTTGTCTCACCGGTGATAGGTGCCGAAACCGAGAAGACCGTCGCCGTCGCCGCCGTGCACCACCAGTTGCCGTTCAAGCCAGCCACCGCTGTTCTCATCGCCATACCACCGTCCCCGCCCCTAGCCTTCAGCCGAGGCCCCCGCCGCCTCCCCTGTCTTGGCCGTGTGTGGCCATGGGTCCACCGGCGCCGTAGTGAGCCGCCGGCTTGTCCCCTGGAATGCCGCCGTTGATTTTACCGCATGTCGGTACTTGGCCGCCCGTTTCCGTCGACTGAGTAGAATTTAGGCGAGTATTAATCCCTAAACCCGAATTACTTTTATTGTGCATTTTAGTTGGGTAAATTAGGGGTTAATTAGGCTTAATTATGGTTTAATTATGTGTAATTTTGTGTGGGATGATTAAGGGACATAATTGGTGTTTAATAAGGTGATTTAGGTGTGGTTTAATGCCTAAAATGTGTGCTGCCCTGGTACTATTCACACAGAACCGAAAATGCATAAATTGCCTAAGTTGAGATTTAGTTGGTTCATTGAGTGATGGCTTGAAATGAGGCAATTTAGTGGCTAATTAGGACTTGTTTAAATCTTATTGGGTGATGCCATGCTGGTGAGAATGAAGGTTGAGATTGGTTTGTCCATGGCGGGCCTTAGGCGCATTGAATTGCATTGTAATAAATGCGTGGAATAAGTGCCGGATTAAATGGGCTAGAATGAAATTAATTAGGCATGCCGATGATGAGCTGAATTGGTCGAATTGCGAATAATTGTAATTGGCACATAATGGCATGATAATTGACTTAGGTCCTATGACATGTGATTCGCATATTATGTTGTGATGTGGCTGGATTTAAGTGCAATGATATACACGCCTGATGTGATTAAACTGTTGGCCTTTGGGTCGGGCCTCCGGGTCGTTTTAAACTGTTGGCCTTCGGGTCGAGCCTACGGGTCGATTTATTACTGAGAGCGGCCTTCGGGTCATGGCTTTTGAGTCGGTTTAACTATTGTTGGCCTTAGGATCGTGGCCTTCGGGTCAGAATATTTGATTTGTTCATGATAATGGCAATTGTGTGCCGAGATAGTTTCTTGAGTACCTATTCAATAGTTTGTACGTGATTATTGTTGATAAATTGCCTAACCTGCAGGGCTGGAATATAAACGATTTGGGCCGCGGGCCTAGGAATTTATGGTTATTTAATGACACACTGCTTAGTGTGTTTAATTTACCTGTCAAGAGGAGCACATTAGCCTAGTTTAGAATTAGAGGTTTTATACTTGCTGAGTTTTATCTCACGGTTATTGAAAAATCGATGTTTCAGACCCTCAACCATGAACTTGGGTGATGCGCCGGTATGCTTTGGGATTCTCCACCATGTGAAGCGTACGATGTCAGCATACCCCGTGGGGAATGGGGAGTTGTACCTTAGATATTACACTATAGTTTAGGTAGACGTGGGCTTGTCGCACTACAAGACTCACGAGTATTTGGCTTGGTGTTTCCGGGACCATTTTAGGGATGAGTTCAATCCCATCAGATGTACAGATGTCCTGTTTAACGGGGAAGATCAGTTGGATCAGCAGTGCCCAGAGAGTGATGTGGTGGATGTTGATATGGAGGGTGACCTAGATTCTGATGTTGAGTATGAGATTGTTGACGACGAGGTAGAGCATGAGGAGTTAGGGGGAGTGGATTTCGAGCCTGAGATAGTAGACCCCAGTTCTGGAGCAAGTGGATGCAGAGGCCCAAGAGCCGATGGATATAGATGAAGACGAGGAGCAGGGTCTCGCATCAGAGACTGAGCCTGAGGCAATGAGTTTCGAGGAGGAGCCGAAGCCGTCCGAGAGTTCTTCAGAGTTATCGGGTTTTGATCCTGACTGGATGCCTTAGGCTAGGTCTTAGTTTAGACGTGAGGGCCGATACTTTTTTACCGTAGCCCTCCCTTTTGGTAGTTTGACCTCCTCAGCCACTTATCCCTTTTTGTCAGAGTGGCCTTCCTCGTTGTATCTAGATTTTGAAAATGGATATTGTGCGAAGTTTGATAGTAATGAATGTATATATGTTTTTAATCATCTTGTAATTCTTGTCCTGTGCTATTCATGGTTGTTTGTTAATTGTACAAGTGTATATATATACATATTATATATACGTCATTTCCGCATGTGTCGTGTTTCTTTGATTTGGGTTTTTGGGTAGGTGACGGAACCTGGGAGTGTCGCACCACAACTTCGATCTATACGTGGGATGTTGACGCTTCGTGGGGTACGGGACATGACATCCCCGTCCAAATTGATATTGGAGCAAGATCAACTCAGTCCAATCTAGTCGAAACCTAGAGTGATAAGGAGCAATGACCATGAATAGCCGTAGGGTGATCTTGTGTGCTAAGTATAGCTCCTGACTGTCTGTGTTTGAGTGTTTTGGTGAATAATTTGACCCGTGTAATGCAGGTGCGGCAGGACTCGAGGTAAGTGTGTAAGTCCTGGGGTGAAATTTTGTGCCGTGGTATTAAGCCGCATGTTGGGTGTTCAGTTGTTACTGTGTTGATACCTGCCTAGGACTTAGACCGGTTAGTTGGTTTAGGTCTTTAATTCCTAAACGGAATTATAACAGGTAGTTGGACATCGAGATTTGAAGAATGAGTCGAAGAAGGGGCAAGGAACCCCAGGTACAGTCCAGTTTGGGTGGCCAAGGGCGCGTTTGGTAACATTTCTATTTCTGAGAACAATTTCTTTTCAGAAATAGTTTTTTCTATTTCTATTTTCTAGAAGAGTTTTTGAGAAAAATAATGCGTTTGCTAACTGGACAAAATTTTTATTCCTGGAATAGAAAAAGAACAGAAATGCGTTTGATAACTGCATAAAGTTTCTATTCCTGATTTTTTGCATTCAAATTTATATCTTTTATTTAACTATAAGTATACGTTATAAGTGAAAAAATCCAATAAACATGGTTTATTGGTTTGTCTAATCCTTTTTAGGGGTTTAAAACCCCTTTTAATCCCTAAACTAAGGAATCTTCAAAAATACCACTTGGGCACCCTAAAAATTTAAATTTCACTTAAAGTGGGTGGCCAAAGGTATTCTAAGCCATTACATGAATTTTTTCATATTTTTTGAGGTAAAATTTATTAAAATTTTTTACTTTCCCTAAATCTGTTTCTTTTTATTTTTCCGAAAATTTTTTATGAAATTTTTAAATTTTTTTCAATTTCGGAATTTTGCAAATATTTAAGGGTTTTCTGAATTTTTCTGATTTTTATGGATTTTCTGAGAATTTTTCTAATTTATATGAATTTTGGGAATTTTTAATTTTCTAATTTTTATGGAATTTTTCTAATTTTTATTAATTTTCTGAATTTTTTAATTTATTCTAAGCCATTATGTGAATTTTTTTATTTTTGATTTTTTTTGGGACAAGTTTATTAAAACTTTTTACTTTCCCGAAATCTATCCTTTTTATTTTCCAGAAAGCTTTTGATGAATTTTTTAAAATTTTTTCAATTTCGGAATTTTGTAAATTTTATGGGTTTTCTGAGTTTTTCTGATTTTTATGGATTTTTCTGAGAAATTTTCTGTTTTTTTATGATTTCTTGGAATTTTTAAATTTTTTTAATTATTTTTGCTGAGAATGGACCGGACCGGTGCTTTGAGATGGTTTGCAGACGACAGAAGATGGAGAAGGAGTTGAAGTCACGGCTTGAAGACCGAACCTTTCTATTTCTATTTCTATTTTTGGGAACAAAGAAGTAGATTTTTTCTACTTCTTGTTTCTGCTCCAAATCTATTTCTTGGCGACTTTTCTATTCCAGGAAATAGAAAAATAAAATGCGTTATCAAACAAATTTCTATTCTTTTTTTGTTCCAGAGAACAGAAAAATAGAGAAATAGAAGCGTTACCAAATGCGCCTCAAGAGGCCAGAGATCCCAGAATGGAACAAGTCATAGAAACCCTAAGAGAAATAGGGAATGTCATGGGCAGGTAAGCCTAAGAAAGAGCCGCAGTTATTGCCAAGGCTGCGGAGGCTGCAACAGCTGCTGCCATTAATGGGAATCAAGCCAAGCAAGCTCAAGCCCAGCAAGCTCAGGCTCAACCGGTGGTAGCAGTTAGACAGATGCATTAGCTGGTGGAGCAATTTCTCAAGTTGAAACCGCCCAAGTTGACGGGCCGAGGTGACCCGAAACCACCCCACGTTGGGTGGAGGTGTTAGAAAAGGCATTTGATTTGTTGGGGTGCACCGAGATCAAGAAGATTTCACTTGCGACTTATTAATTGCAGGATAACGCGAACGATTGGTGGAAAGCTGTTAAGGATAGAGTATTCCCTGAGGGTGTAGACCAGATTCTGGGCAGTATTTGTTGAGAATTTCTATGGACAATACTTCTCGGAGAGTGCCCAGGAGAAGAAAATGGTAGAGTTCATGAGACTTCGTCAAGGCTCAATGACAGTAGTCCAGTATGAAGCAAAGTTTGTAAGACTATCGAGATTCGGCCCAAGAATGGTGGAAAATCCATTAGACAAAGCTCGAAGATTCAGGGATGATCTGAAACCGGATCTTCGTACTCAAATGCTTCTACTGAACATCAGAGATTATAGGGAGTTGTATGAATGAGCCCAAACGATGGAGCGAGATCAGATGAAAAGCTTAGCAGCATCAGGATCACGGTTTAATCAAAATAGGGACAATCGTCGCTTTGGTAAGAAACCTATGACCAGTAATAGGCGATTTGTTCCACCGCTTAGAAGGAATAATGGAAAGCCCAATCAGCAACCGAACAGATTCGAGGCTTGTTTTCGCTGTGGGAGTTTGGAGTATCAAATAAAGAATTGTCCCCAACAACGTCCTTTTGGACCCCCAACACAACAACAACCCAGAGTTGGAAATCAAGCCGGGAATCCCCTACCGGCTATCTAGGGAAGACCACCTGCACAAGGAAGAGTATATGCAATGGCGCACAAGGATGCCGAGGACGCGCCGGGCGTGGTCACAGGTACCATTTCTCTATGTGATCATGCTACATATACATTATTTGATCCCGGGGCACCCTACTCGTTTATTTCAAAATAGTTCGTTAAATTGGTTGGTATGAAGCCCGTATTACTTGAGAATATACTATATGTGACGACCCCACTGCATGATAGGGTGTTAGTATCGTTGGGGTGTCTTGACTGCAAAATCGTGATTTGGAATGCAAAAGAAATAATTAATTTGGTTGTATTAGCCATGTATGATTTCGATGTAATCATCGGTATGGATTGGCTGACAAGGCAGAAAACCGTTATGGATTGCGGCAATAGGATGATCCAATTCAATCCGATTGGACATCCTAGGTTTGAGTTCCAGGGAAATTGAGGAGAAACCTCGATCCCTTGGATTTCCTGCTTGAGGCGACTAAGATGCTTGATGAAGGTTGCGAGGGATATTTGGCGAGTGTAAATGATCCAACCTTGGCGGAACCTAAGTTGGAAGAAATCCCCATAATGTGCAACTTCCCCGAGGTTTTTCCTCATGAATTGTCGGATTTACCACCGGAACAAGAAGTGGAATTTGTAATAGAATTGACCCCAAGTACTGAGCCAATCTCTAAGGCTCCATATCAGATGTCCTTATCGGAATTGAAATAATTGAAGGCTCAGATGCAGGAACTGCTAGATAAGGGTTTTATTCGTCCTAGTGCGTCTTCGTGGGGAGCGCCGGTTCTATTTGTGAGGAAAAAGGACGGGACGTTGAGGCTATGTATAAATTATCGGCAGTTGAATCTGGTGACCTTAAAGAATAAATATCCACTGCCGAGGATCGACGACTTGTTCGATCAATTATAAGGAGCGTCAGTGTTCTCCAAGATCGACTTGCGGACTGAGTATCATCAGTTGAGAATCCAGAAGGAGGACATACCCAAGACCACTTTTAGGACGAGATACGGGCATTATGAGTTTACAGTGATGCCCTTCGATTTGACAAATGCCCCTACTGCTTTCATGGATTTGATGAATAGAGTATTCAAGGAATTCCCAGATCAGTTCGTCATTGTGTTTATCGACGATATTCTGGTATACTCGAAGAGTTCGGAAGAACACGAAGTGTATTTGACTGAGTATCTATGGACTTTAAGGGAGTACGCACTTTACGCAAAGTTCAGCAAGTGCGAATTTTGGCTTAGCAAGGTAGCGTTCCTTAGGCACATAGTATCAGGAAAAGGGATATCTGTGGATCCGACTAAGATCGAAGCAGTAATAAAATGGCCCAGACCGACGCTCGTGACGGAGATCAGGAGTTTCTTGGGATTAGCCGGCTATTATCGACATTTTGTGGAAAGATTCTCGTCGATAGCCATTGTCGCAACCTACCCCTTGAGGGCCGGTCTCGATGAGGCGGATTTAGAGATAAGTGTTCATGAGATGGTTCATATGGCACCTCATAAAAATGATTTTACCGAAGTATAAATCTTTTGGTTAGCCATATGGCCCATTGATCATGAACGTGGATTTTCCCTAAATTCATATCTCGCGTGACAGCGGATCGATTTTATTTTATTTTTTTAGGAATCGCCACTAGCCTAAGTCGGGGGTCGGCTAGAATACCCAATCGAAACATGGGAATTTCGTTTCGGTTTCTATGAAAACCAGAGATCAAAGGTTTGGGGACAAGCTTACGTTAATATTTCTATTAATGCCCTGTCGGTACCGCTAAACTTAACATGGTTGTTATCTAAGTTGTCATGCATTTGTTATTTACCATTTTTATGTCAAAGTCTTAGTCCACTAGGTGATCATGCATCTTGTTTTTGTATTTTCATTTAAGATTCTAAACTAATCCTATTTTAGTCTAAAAAAAGAAAGAAACAATCAATTGTATTGAAAGACATTTCATAAGGTAAACATTCGAAGTATTGAAAAGACGAGCTAATTCTAAGTGCTAGAAGGTAAAAACCCGCAACTCGTCGGGCGTTTATTACAACACAAATTGAAAAGACCTGAAATATAATCATGGATGAATGAATTGAATTTGAAACCGGATCGAACATTGGTTTATCACTACCATCAAATGAGTACAAATTGAGATCGGATTGGACATCGGTCAATCGCCTTGGCCTTTTTCAATTTTGGATTATCTCCTATGGACTGCCTCTCGGGTGTCGGTGTTTACATTCATAACATTCATTCATGACAAACAATATACAAAGGAATAACCAAAGAAAAACAATGGTGCAAACAATTCACTAATTAAGCACGGGCCTCGGGATCGGCCTTTGTTTTTCATGCATTTCAATTCATCACCCACCTAATCATCTAATATTATTTGATTAATGGTTAACGATAATAGGCTACCATTTGCATTCACAAAACGGCTACTCATATCAATGAACCCCTAAAGTCAGGTTCTAAGTGACCATAATGGGCTACTCGCCGAATATGCACCAGGCCTAATATTTATCTAACAAACAAATGCATAGCAATGAAATAAGCATGAATTCAAGCCTATAGACCTTATTTCGAAGTCAATCAAGCAATGAGAAGTGGGCTTTATGAAAAAACCACTTATCCAGTTATTTTCTAATTCAGATTGCTTCTGTTCAGATGTAATTGACTACCCTAATGATGTCCAAATGAAATGATTCAGGTGTCATTAGAAAGCTTATGAAATGAGGATCAAGAGCCAAAAAGACCATTTTTTATAAATCCTCACCGATTTTCCTGAAAATATCAAATTTGATCTCAGTGACAGGCTGGACTCGGTTATGTTATGGATTTTAAAATAATAGCGGGAAAAATAATAAAACTTATTAAAACCATGTGAAAAGTTTTGTGCAGTTAGGATTCCCTATGTGTAACAACTTTCATGTTTTGAGTTTTTGCTAAAAAAATCCTCCAAATTTTTATAAAATTTGGTTTTCACAAAGGACTCAATTGCAAATCAAATTTTAACCCGTGAAGACCTTTTATGAAATTTTAATCAAATTGACCCTCCAAAAATTGCTATTAGGCTCTCAAAATTTCCAGTGAACATAATGAGACCCTAATGAACAACTTTGTAATTTTGATTTTTTGCAAAAAAGGACTCTAACTTTATCGAGCTCAGAGAAACATTTTTTGAACTCCAAAGGAATGAAAATCAGATCTGGACATAGATACTAATCAGATTGTGAAAATTCCTTTTGAAAATTCAAATGTGATGTTGCAAATCGTACAATGCTAACATACTTGGAATTTTATGAAAATTTTATGATGAACAGATTAAGATGTGCTCTACAACTTTTATGAAGAAAGTTTTTTTCAAAAAATGATCGTAGAAAATCATAAAAAAATAATCAAACAGCACAACATCAATCAGGAAAATATCAGAACAGACTTAAACATCATATTCCAGATTCTGATCCTAACTTCTAAAAGTGTTTTGACATACCAAATCAAGTCCGATTGAGGCATACAATATATCAAATCGAAGCTTAAAATGCGTTTTACGATTCTCTAGTTCATCACTTCATGAGATTTCAACATTAACGAGCTCAAATCAGCATTTCAAACATGCGGGTTTTCCAAGATATGAATTTGCAGAATCACATTCAAGTGCACTTACCTTGTTTAACGATGCTCCGATGCGCAATCGAGTGATCCGGCCTCCGTATTCAGATAAAGAACAGCATGGAGAAGTCTTGGAAAGCTTGGCCAACCTATGATAATAGATTGCACAAACTATAGTGAGAATCGATCCGTTTTCGCACTAATGAACTAGTAATGGAAAATCAAATAAAAAAAACGATCCGGTGGCTGTTCAATGAGCAAACGGCCACCACAGCTGCATGAATATGCCGAGGAATGTTTCTAGAGGTTTAGGATTGCCAAGGGAGATGCCGATCAATCAATTCAGCAGCTTGTACCAGCTGATCACATCACCGGTAGCAGCGGCGGTGATGTTATCGAGAAGAAGATCGGGCCTGAATAGCAAGCTCTGGCCACCAGCGAAGATAGCTAGTCTTGTGACCAGCTTTGTGCCGCTGTGGGGGACGATGGTGGAGCGGCGGCTCATCGGAAAACAGCCGACGATGAGGCGGAAGGCCGGCAGCCGAGAGAGAACACGAGAGAGAGAGAGAGAGAGAGAGAGAGAGAGAGAGAGAGAGAGAGAGAGAGAGAGAGAGAGAGAGACGTGGACTAGAGAGAGAGAGAGAGAGAGAATTCAGATCTGAAAATGAGTGTCCCCCTAAATTTTGGACGAAAAAAACACTATATACCCCCTCAACTTTGAATCTTAGCCCTTAGATTAATCCAATGGCCCAAAATGCATTTTTAATGATTAAAAATATTCTTTAAGGGCTAAGGATTAGTGACATGGCATCATGGATGGACGTGATCAATTCTAAATGAATGGCCACGATTGATTTGTTCATCCCGTAATTAATTTGTTTAATTCTTGAAGAAAGGCACTTTAGTAATTTCTCTTAGGGGCATTTTCGTAATTTTTAATTAAGGGTATTTTTATCATTTTTGGGCTCAAAAGGATGTGGCCGGCCTAGATTAGTCAGAATAGATCATCGATTGCCGGATTTTCGATCGAAAAATGGCCAGTTCGATCAAACATTTTGAATTTGAATCAAACCGGATTGAGCCGATTAGTCTCGAATTTGGCCTGATTGAATTGGTTCAATCCTTGATTCCATTTGCTCCTATTTTGTATAATTTGCTCTCTATCATGATTAATTGACCCCATTAATATCGAATTTGATCAAATTGGATTGAACCAATTTAAAATTCATGCATAAATTGATCCAATTTAACTTGTTTGTCTCAATTGATCTTGAATTTGGGTAATTGCATGGCCAAGTTAGACTAACAAATTTAATTGAAGTCCAATTAACCAAATTGAGTCTCAATTCATCAAATTGAATATTAGTCTAGAGTGGGTCAAGTTGAATTGCACTAATTAGATTAAATACTCTTAGACTTCTTAATCATTGAATCACTAAATTAATCAAATTGACTCAAATTCATGTAAATCTTCTGATGCGGGAGCATCCGAGACTACTGATCAATCCTTAAGTCCTGAGCAGATTCCTTCGGCAAAACAAACACTATCGGTACTTATTCATGCCAAGACTAACTTCGGTTACAATTTGCTTCGATGGGTTAAGGAATGATGATACCAATATTAAAATTCGTTGCTGATCAATGCTATATCAAAAGGGAGTTATTCAGGATAAGTTCCGTAGTGATTTAATGTTCTTTGGAAGTGGATATTTGCTGGTTATTATTGATGGACGAATTTTGAAGGCTGAAGAGTTAAGACTCCTAGTCCCCATGTTGTTTATTGCATTCCCTAGTTCCTAGACCTTTAATGCTATTTCAGTCTTGTTTAGTCTTTAATGTTTGGGTAGTTCCCATGTTGTTTATTGCATTCCCTAGTTCCTAGACCTTTAATGCTATTTCAGTCTTGTTTAGTCTTTAATGTTTTGGTAGTTCCCATGTTGTTTTCAATTCTGAGTCTAATCTCTATATAATGAGACATATTCTCATTTGTAAGGGGACTGGTTGAATGAATGAAAATTCCTCTTTGTGAGTTGAATTATTATCTCGATTCTTTATCCAACGTCGTTGGTGGTGAATCAAACAGTTCTTTATCCTTGGTCGGTGGAATTTCCTTTAAGCCTTGGTGGTGAACTGTAATTATCTCGGTCCTTTATCCTAGACTGGTGGCTTGTGCCTTTAGGCTTAGGTGATAGACCTTCCATATCCTCGAGTTACAAACATCCCCACAAACACAGTGCCTCGTCCACTTCCTCCCAGAATCGCTCACTCCACAGAGCTTATTTGTGGAAACTCAAAACACGAAAGTTGTAGATCTACGAGTCCTTGATCTGTGGCTTTTGGAATCGGGTCATTCCGACCTGTATTGAGGAAGTTACGCCCATTTTTCCGAAATCGTGCAGTCCTGAAATTTTCTGTTCGGAGTCACTCGCCCACGCACGCATCAAGTTGGTATCAGAGCTCAAGGTTGAACTTATATTGAGTGATTCCTTTGTGTTGTTATTTTCTACTTATTATGGATGACGAACAAGTTCCACAAGGCTTGACTTTGGAGCAAGCGCACAACCTAAGGCGAGATCGTGCTATAGAGAATCTCCAAAGGCAAATGGAGCGAATTCTCAATCTCCTAGAGAACCCGGCGAGACAAGAGCAACCAGCAAGGCGTCCCGATGTTCAGCGACACCATGACGATTCAGATTCGCATCACAATTCTAATGATGATTCTGATTTCACCGGAGGCAACTCTAGTGCCTCTGAGCACCGAGTTCGAAGAAGAAGAAGACACCATGAGAATGACCGTGAGATTAAAACAGATGTACCTGAATTCGAGGGTAGTCTCAATCCTGACAACTTTGTTGATTGGCTCCATGCCATTGAACGAGTTTTTGACTTCAAGTCCTACTCGGATGAGAAGAGGTGCAAAGTCGCTGTTCTGAAACTTACTAAATATGCTTCTCTATGGTGGGAGAATTTAAGGCATCAGCGGGCTAGAGAAGGGAAAAGCCGAATCAAGTCTTGGGATAAACTCAAGAAACTCATGAAGAAGAGGTTCTTGCCCGATACCTATAAGCAAGATCTGTTTCTCAAGTTGAATTCCCTAAGACAACAAGGGATGAGTATTGAAGAATATATTCGTGAGTTCGAACAACTCATGATGAGATGCGAAGTTCCAGAAGTTCCCGAGCAAACCATCGCTCGATTCCTTGGTGGCATGAATCGGGAAATTGCTGATTTGGTTGAACTTCAGCCTTATTGGTCCTTCGAAGATGTTTGCAAGCTAGCGATGAAGGTTGAGAAACAACTAAAGAGTAGCAAGAGGTTTTCTTCCAAAACCTCCTCGAAGGGGACATCCTACTTTAGGGGTGCTTCCTCAAGCAAATATGAAGGTGTTTCGTCGAAAGCTAAGGGTAAAGAGAAGTTGGTGGAACCCGTCAAAGAAACCAGCAAGAAAGTTGATGGTGACACAAGGAAGTGTTTTAAGTGCCATGGCTATGGGCATTTGCAAGCTAATTGTCCAAATCGGAGAGTTATGACTCTTCAAGAAATTGAGAAGATCGATTTGGAACTTCAAGAGGCCAGCGATGAACATGACCAGAATGATTCTGAAGCTGAAGAATCCGAGAATATCGTTGAAAAGGCTGATGATGGCGAGTTGTTGGTGATACGGAGAGCATTACATGCTGAGATATCTCCCGAAGAGAAAGAGCAAAGGGAGAACATCTTCCACACCCGTTGTACTATTAACGGGAAGGTGTGCACGATGATTATCGATGGAGGAAGCTGCACCAATGTCGCCTCGACAACCATGATTGAAAAACTGAAGCTACCAACATCGAAACATCCTCAACCTTACAAGCTTCAGTGGCTTAGCAAAGGAAGTGATGTGAAGGTAACCAAACAAGCCTTTATATCATTTTCCATTGGGAAGAATTATCGAGATGAAGTTTTGTGCGATGTTATTCCCATGGATGCTTGTCACTTGTTGTTAGGTAGACCTTGGCAATATGATAGAAAGGCTGTACATGATGGGCATAAAAACACATACTCTTTTCACAAGGAACGAAAATGCATTACTCTTGAATCTTTGAGACCGAGCATGATACATCGAAATCAACCTGGGGAGGGAAACACTAGTAAGGAAAATCTTTTCTTGAGTGAAACACAGGTTGAGAGAGCCATTACCAAACAGAAAAATGTATTTGCTTTGCTAATGGTTGAGAAAAAGAGTGAGAAAGAGATACCTATACATCCGAAAATGCATTCCTTGTTAAAAGACTTTGCAGATGTGTTCCCCGAAGAATTGCCATCTGGATTACCTCCAATAAGAGGTATTGAGCACCAAATTGACTTGCTGCCCGGTGCCCCTCTACCGAACAAAGCAGCATATAGATGCAACCCGGAGGAAACAAAGGAGTTGCAAAGACAAGTCAATGAACTTATCGACAAAGGATATGTTCGAGAAAGTATGAGCCCATGTTCTGTTCCGGCTCTACTCGTACCAAAGAAGGATGGAACATTCAGAATGTGTGTCGATAGCCGAGCCATCAACAACATCACTATTAAGTATAGGTATCCTATACCTAGACTTGATGATATGCTTGATGAATTATATGGTTCTACTGTGTTTTCGAAGATAGATTTGCGAAGTGGCTATCACCAGATCCGAATGCGGGAAGGAGATGAGTGGAAAACAGCCTTCAAGACTAAGGGAGGTTTATATGAATGGATGGTTATGCCATTCGGACTCTCTAATGCTCCAAGTACGTTCATGAGGCTTATGAACGAGGTTCTTCGTTCCTTTATTGGTCGATTTGTTGTTGTATACTTTGACGATATCCTTGTTTATAGTCGAAGCGAGGAGGAGCATATATCTCATTTGAAACAGGTCTTTAAAGCCTTGAGAGAACAGAAGCTTTATGCCAAAATGGAGAAGTGTGAGTTCTTCTCTTCCAGCATTATATTCCTTGGATATGTGGTTTCGAAAGATGGAATTTCCGTTGATCAATTGAAGGTGGATGCAATGAAAACCTGGCCGGTTCCGAAATCCATCACCGATGTAAGGAGTTTTCATGGCCTTGCTTCTTTCTATCGTCGTTTTGTGAAGAACTTCAGTACAATCATGGCCCCTATCACTGAATGCATGAAGAAGGGTTCTTTTGAATGGACAAGAGCTGCTCATGACGCTTTTGAACTCATCAAACAGAAGCTATGTGAGTCCCCCGTTCTTGCCCTTCCTAATTTTGATAAAGTATTTGAAGTTGAATGTGATGCAAGTGGAGTTGGCATTGGAGCTGTTCTTGTTCAAGAACAAAGGCCATTGGCATATTTCAGTGAAAAGTTAACTGATTCGAAGAAGAACTACTCAACTTATGATAAGGAGTTCTACGCCATTGTGAGAGCTCTTGATCATTGGAGTCACTATTTGAGGCCTAAACAGTTTGTACTTCATTCTGATCATGAGGCTTTGAAGTTTATTAGTGGCCAACGCAAGCTCAACTCAAGGCATGCCAAATGGGTAGAATTTCTTCAATCCTTTTCTTTCGTTTCGAAGTATAAACCTGGCCATACCAATGTTGTTGCGGATGCTTTATCAAGAAGATACTCTATGCTTGCTGTTCTTGATTCTAGAATTCTCGGTTTTCAATCCATGAAAGAACTATATTCTGAAGACCCGGAGTTCTCTACTATTATCGATAGTTGCAAACATGGAATTCAAGGTGCATATTCTGTCCAAAATGGTTTTCTTTTCAAGGGAAATCGATTATGTGTGCCGAAGAGTTCATTTAGAGAATTGTTGATCCGAGAAGCACATGGTGGAGGTTTGGCTGGTCACTTCGGCGTGAACAAAACTCTTGAAATCCTTCAAGAGCACTTTTATTGGCCAAAGATGAGTGGAGACGTACGTGCTATCATCTTGAGGTGTGCAACTTGTCAAAGAGCAAAGAGTCATTTCCAACAAGGACTGTATACTCCCCTTCCAGTACCATTACAGCCTTGGGAAGATGTGAGCATAGATTTTATTGTGGCTCTTCCAAGAACTCAAAGGGGAAAAGATGCCATTATGGTGGTCGTTGATCGGTTTTCTAAAATGGCTCATTTTATTCCATGTCACAAGACGAATGATGCATCTCATGTGGCTGATCTTTATTTCAAGGAGATCATTCGCCTTCATGGAGTACCAAAGACCATTGTATCTGATCGTGATTCTAAGTTTTTAAGTTATTTTTGGAAGACCTTATGGAGAATGCTTGGGACTAGACTTCTATTCAGTACCACTTGTCATCCTCAAACCGATGGCCAAACAGAGGTAACCAATCGCACTCTCACTACGTTACTTCGAGGAATGGTTAGTAAATCTCTAAAAGATTGGGATTTGAAGCTTGCACATGCTGAGTTCGCTTATAATCGATCACCAAGTTATACTACTGGTCGATCACCCTTCGAAGTTGTGTATGGAATCAATCCGCTTACACCGATTGATTTAATTCCTATTCCATCTAATTCACAAGTGAACTTTGATGGCAAAGAGCGAGCTGAATCAATGAAAAAACTCCATGAGCAGATTCGAAGCAAGATCGAGAAGGCTAACGAGTTTTATAAGAAGAAAGCTAATAAACATCGGAGGAAGGCTCATTTCCAACCAGGTGATCTTGTGTGGTTACACTTAAGGAAGGAAAGATTTCCTTCTCAGCGGAAGAATAAGCTTATGCCTAGAGCTGACGGTCCATTTGAAGTTCTCGAGAGAATTGGCGAAAATGCTTACAAGATTGATCTTCCTGGAGAATATGGAGTTTCGGCAACTTTTAATGTAGGTGATCTTTCTCCTTACTTGGAGGATGATGGCTTGCCAGATTTGAGGACAAATCTCAAACAACCCGGGGAGAATGATGCGGGAGCATCCGAGACTACTGATCAATCCTTAAGTCCTGAGCAGATTCCTTCGGCAAAACAAACACTATCGGTACTTATTCATGCCAAGACTAACTTCGGTTACAATTTGCTTCGATGGGTTAAGGAATGATGATACCAATATTAAAATTCGTTGCTGATCAATGCTATATCAAAAGGGAGTTATTCAGGATAAGTTCCGTAGTGATTTAATGTTCTTTGGAAGTGGATATTTGCTGGTTATTATTGATGGACGAATTTTGAAGGCTGAAGAGTTAAGACTCCTAGTCCCCATGTTGTTTATTGCATTCCCTAGTTCCTAGACCTTTAATGCTATTTCAGTCTTGTTTAGTCTTTAATGTTTGGGTAGTTCCCATGTTGTTTATTGCATTCCCTAGTTCCTAGACCTTTAATGCTATTTCAGTCTTGTTTAGTCTTTAATGTTTTGGTAGTTCCCATGTTGTTTTCAATTCTGAGTCTAATCTCTATATAATGAGACATATTCTCATTTGTAAGGGGACTGGTTGAATGAATGAAAATTCCTCTTTGTGAGTTGAATTATTATCTCGATTCTTTATCCAACGTCGTTGGTGGTGAATCAAACAGTTCTTTATCCTTGGTCGGTGGAATTTCCTTTAAGCCTTGGTGGTGAACTGTAATTATCTCGGTCCTTTATCCTAGACTGGTGGCTTGTGCCTTTAGGCTTAGGTGATAGACCTTCCATATCCTCGAGTTACAAACATCCCCACAAACACAGTGCCTCGTCCACTTCCTCCCAGAATCGCTCACTCCACAGAGCTTATTTGTGGAAACTCAAAACACAAAAGTTGTAGATCTACGAGTCCTTGATCTGTGGCTTTTGGAATCGGGTCATTCCGACCTGTATTGAGGAAGTTACGCCCATTTTTCCGAAATCGTGCAGTCCTGAAATTTTCTGTTCGGAGTCACTCGCCCACGCACGCATCATCTTCCAAAATTGATTTTGAATTTAGACTTCATATAAGAAATTAGGCTCATTCGTGCCTCAATTGCGCAAATCATGAAGAATCGATCTAAATCACTGATTAGGGCCTAAATTGGGGGGTTTTTGTGTTTGGCTTGGAATCACAAAATTGGTTCAAAAATTGAATATAAGATGACCTCTAGATCAAATGTCATGAAGAAAACTAACCTAAAAAATGACTAAAAATGAAGTAATTTCATTTTTAGCCGATTTGAACCAAATTCCGCAAATTGGGAAAAAGTTGATTTCAAATCAATTTTTGTAAAATTTCAAATACCAAAGGTAAATTGAATGTAAAATAAGACGATTTTTGGATTTTAGTATTTTTCAATTTTTTTGGTCAAAGGTTTGACCAAAAGTCAAACCCTAGTTGACCAAAAGTCAAACCCTAGTTGTCAATTTTTATGATCAAATCTTTGAATTTTTCTTGAATTTCCACTTATAAAGTGAAATTAAACTTGAAAGAAATCTTTTTCTACAAAAAGCTCCAATTTGGCCCAGGGTTAACTTTTGGTCAAAGGATTGACCAAAAAGTCAACTTAAAAGTCAACTATTTGACTTTTCGGATTTTTACATGAAATAAATAGAAAATCGCTTACAAAAGCTAGGCTAACATACAGAATTAAAAAATGACACTTTTTGTTTAAGAAACAGGCTCTGTCGTGATCGGAAACCATAATCTCGAATTTTCTATTTTTAAAGATGCGTCGACTAAAAATTAAGTGTCAATAGCCATGCCACTAACATGATTGCTGAAAAAGGAAGTTAAGTTTGAATGGGATGACAAGTGCGAGCGAAGCTTTCAGGAACTAAAGCACAGGCTGACGATCGCCCCAGTACTAATTATTCCGTCTGGACCTGGTGGATTCGAAGTCTACAGTGATGCTTCACTCAGAGGACTCGGTTGTGTACTGATGTAGCATGGAAAAGTAGTCGTGTATGCATCGTGTCAGTTGAGACTTCATGAGATGAACCATCTGACGCACAACTTAGAGCTGGCTGCTATTGTTTTTACCCTCAAAATCTGAAGACACTATTTATGTAGGGAAAAATTCCAGATTTATACGGATCACCAAAGTCTCAAATACCTGTTCTCGCAGAAAGAGTTGAACAAGAGGCAGCGTAGGTGGATGGAACTTTTAAAAGACTATAATTGCGATATCATGTACCACCCTGGAAAAACGAATCGAGTAGCGGATGCGCTAAGTCGCAAGTTGAGTATGGCGCACATGATGATCAAGGAGTGGACATTGTTAGAAAGACTCTGAGATTCAGAATTTAAATTTGAATTGAGCCATGTATCAAATCTGTTGGCTACACTGAGAATCAAGCCGGAAATTCAGACCAAGATTAAGGTGCTGCAGCCCATGGATCAGGAAATTCAAAAGATCGTGGGAATGGATGCTGCTACGAAGAAGTCAGATTTTCAAGTGTCTGATGAAGGGATTTTGAAATTCAAAGAACGTTGGTGTGTACTCGAAGATATCGAGTTTAAGGAAGAAAGATGTGGCCAGGTATGTGGTCAAGTATTTGACATGCCAACAGATAAAGGCACAACATTGCAAACCTAGAGGACTGTTGCGACCGTTGGAAATCCCCGAGTGGAAATGGGAACATATCTGTCACGCCCCGAACCCAACTTACCCATCGGAACGCGAACATCCCCTTTACCACTTCGGTCGATCAGAGTGCGACGTCCCCAGGAGACATCGCCGACCCAACAACAACATCAGAGTATAAAAACACATGCGGAAGCAAATACAACCCTGACAAATAAAGATGAACAAGGAAACCAAACACTCAAGTCATCATCAGGTAAAACCTCATGCTCATATATATATCAACAAACTGTTTATACAAGGATCATAGATACAAATACACTACAGTCCGATTCACTATGGGTCTAGGTCAAGGTCAAACTAACATCGAAGTCAAAAGACCACTAATCCAAAAAGTGTCGGTGGCCGGGTGAGTAGGTCTGTACTAAGGATCACTATAACAAAAAGGTAGGGATCCCTATCGCCGACTAACTAGTCTAAGGCTCATAGTCTGGGTCGCTGGAATCGTCGGGCTCAACTGAAGACTCAGCTGACTCCTCTGAAGAGCTGCGATCCGGCTCTGGCTCGTCCACGTCCATGCCGGGGTCCTCCTGATCAGCCTGACCCTCCTGATCTCCCCAGTAGTCTGCTAGGAGAGCGTCAGCCTCAGCATCAGAGTCAAAGTCGTCCTCCAAGTCTACATCTACGGCTGCATCCTCGACGGCATCTATGTCTACATCCTCGCCTACCTCATCGACCTCACCATCCCCATCATCCTGCTCCATCTCCTCTGGCTCGGGGTCGTCCTCCTCCTCATCCATAGGCTCCGGCTCTGGATCATCATACCAAACTCCGGGGCCTGGCTGGGCCTCAACGTCTGGCGGAGCGTCAGGTGGAGGCGCATCGACCACCTCGCCATCGGCAATCACTGGCTCTAACTCGCCATCAGCGCCTACTGGAATATCAAAGGTACGGATGGGTCGACTGAGGGTACCGTCCTCTGCCCTGCGACACCATGCGATGTACTCTTGCTTCTTATGTTCATCCTCACCCGTGTTAATGTAAAGAACCGACCTAAACCTCACATGCATCTCGCCATTCCCAGCTGGGAAATGCTCCTCGGACTGCAATATCTGCCTGGGAATCCCAAAAAGTGGAGGCGGCTCCTGCATCCTAGGGGGTAGGCTCTGAAATGATCGGTTTTACGACAACCGTGAGACTAGCTCAGTGAATCAAATACCTAAACCTAGGCTAGGCTAAAGTGTGTCTCTTAACGGACCAAAATCAAACATTCAAGCCAACAACATAAAACTCGACATGTGTCATCGTGATTCAACCCCTGCAAGTTAGTGCAATTCAACATATATATACACCCACATACGTGTACATACGGGCAGGCGTACTTCACACACGCGTGCTCAGATTCTTTAAATGGTTCAAGCCACTTAATCACCGCATCCCACACGAATGCCTCATGCAGTCACATGCTAATGATTCTCACAATCTCATCACAATACTGCATGATTCACAATTCACATAAATGCAACGTTCTGTTCATTCTTAATCTCACGACCCACAATAGGGCCCGACCCGAAGGCCACAACACTTCATGGCCAGCGTATATACTACGCCCCCGGCCCGGTGTCTTCTAGCCTGCTACAAAGTGCCTGAGGCGCAACACCGCTCACCTACGAACCAGAGCCTGCTACAAAGTGCATGAGGACGGAACTCGACCCGTAGGCCACGACCCGAAGGCCTTAAGTGATCACACATATCAATTTTATCTTAGCCCAATCCACTCATTTCCGGGCGTTTACCGTGATCACACAATGCAATGTCACACCCGCACAATCACATAATGTCACCTCAAATCTCAATCTCGACATACCATGCGCGTGACATGCATTTTCATATCAATGAACACAAAGGCCACACAATTATCAACATTTACAAACAATGGGCATGTTCTAGCATTTATATTCCAACACATGTAATTCGGCCAAACCAAAACCTCAACTTCAAACATGTCCAAAACACATTCAAAACACTCCGTTTAGCCTCAATAAACTCATCCAAGACCCCACTCAAATATATAAGGCATATACTTAGCTTAATTAAGTCAATCAAGCCTAATTGGACCTCCAATCACCATTTCTAACACAAACCTTCAAGAACTCCGAATTTGGCCTACCAAGAACAGCCCCCAAACCATCTCAAATCAGCCATAATTCCACCTTAAATTCACCCTTAGCAACATCACTACTTCAGCCACTAACCACATAATCACTAACCAAACACCAATTTAACTCAATCTCTAATAATCAACCCAAACTAAACCAACTAAACACAATCAAGGCTAAGCTAGGTTTAGGCATTTAACTCACGTCGGGGTGGACAATTTGTGGAAGAAACAAGTACATCCACTCTCGCGGCTCGACAACGGCGGCTCACGGCGGCGCGGCTCCTCACGGCCACGACGGTCCAAAGGCTGGTCGGCCAAGAGAGAGGGGGAGGCGACGGCGGCTTGGGGCTGAGGACGGCGACTTGGGCTTGGCCGGCCCTCCACGGCGGTCCTTTGCCGTGACCAACAACCTCCGGCGAGCGGCTGAGGAAGGTGGTGACGGTGGGGCTGGTTCGGTGAAGAAGATGAGAAACGGTGGAGAGAAAATGGAAGAGAGGAAGATGATGGCCGAATGGTGAGGGAGGGGTCTGCACGTGAATGGAGGGGAGAGAGAGAAACTTAATCAATTATTGGTCAAAAGTTGGTCAAATCCCCACTAGTGGAATCCATGTGTCAAGCCCTAATCCCATTAGACCAATTTACCCCTTCATCAAATGGCTCACATGCATCCAAAGCAATTATTGAGGGGCATTTTAGTCATTAGCCCCCAACCAAACCTTAACCATCCTAGTTAACTCTAACCCACTTTAGTTAAACCAAAATAAACCCCCAAAATTCGGAATTAAGCTTAAATAGTCCAAGGGCAATTCCGTCCTTTTTCCATTCCGAACCGAAATTCCATTTTTCGCACCCATGCGTCCCATATGTATGTGGCCAACATTTTCTGGCGTCAGAATCTTAAAATTAGTCCGTCGGGTCCCCGAAATCCGACACCGAAATCTGGGCTCAATTCCGTGAACAATTCTCTCTCAATTTCAATTTTTCTGAAACTCTCACTAACAGGCGGCTGTTTAGGAATACGCGTATCGACTTAGGGCTGTCCGAGTCTCAATGGTTCCGATCATCGAGAGAAAGAGGGTTTATTACTAATCCCGGGGTCACGATCATTTGGCTCGAGTTCAGGATTGGTTGACCACGAGCACGTTTGGTTAAGCAGAATCACCTGCGATCCCAATTGTGCATCGTTGGCCTTGGCCATACCATTTCCATCACTTTTCCTAAGATCGACCCCTCACTGGTTCACAATATTCCCTCACTCTTTCTCAAATCGGCTCCCGAGTCGCGACTAAATCCCTGGTCCACGTACTAGCGTCCTAGTTAGCCATTCCTCATGGTTAGTATCCCAAGAGTGATCAGCTCTGGGCGAGTCGTACTCAAATGAAATGAGAAATAATATTCATTTTATTAATCCCAGAAATTACATCGAAATTCGGGCTGTTACAACCTTCCCCCCTTACAAAAATTTCGTCCTCGAAATTTACACTTCCATCCCGTCTAATCAAACAACTGGGGGTGTTGACGCCGCATGGCCTCTTCACTTTCCCAAGTAGCGCCCTCTGTGCCGTGGTGCTCCCATACAACCTTCACCATCGGGATAGTCTTATTCCTGAGCACTCGATCTCTTCGGTCCTCAATCCTGACTGGTCTCTCCACGTACGACACTTTGTCGTCCACGTCTATCTCCTCGTACTTTAGAACGTGGGTCGGATCTGGTTCATACTTTCTCAACATCGACACGTGGAATACATTATGCACCTGCGACAAGTTAGGCGGCAAGGCAAGACGATAGGCCATATCACCAATCTTCTCCAATATCTCAAATGGCCCAACGTACCTGGGACTGAGTTTTCCTTTCTTACCAAACCGGGACAATCCTTTCATCGGCGATACCTTCAAAAATACATGGTCTCCCACTTGAAACTCTAAAGGTCGTCTTCTCCGGTCGGCATAACTTTTCTGACGGCTCTGCGCTGTTCTCAGTCTGTCTCTGATAATCTCAACGGCCTCAACTGTCTGCTGTACTAACTCTGGCCCAGTAATACTGCGCTCACCAACCTCATCCCAACATATTGGTGTTCTGCACGCTCTACCATACAATGCCTCAAACGGCGCCATCTGAATACTCTGCTGGTAGCTGTTATTGTAGGCAAACTCCGCTAAATGTAGCTGTTCTTCCCATTTGCCCTGAAAATCTACAACACAAGCTCTCAGCATATCCTCCAGAGTCTGAATTGTTCTCTCTGATTGGCCATCTGTCTGTGGATGATAAGCCGTGCTGAATTGCAACTTTGTTCCTAAGGCCACTTGTAGACTTTTCCAAAAATTGGCCGTAAATCTCGGATCGCGATCTGACGTAATGGTCACCGGTACTCCATGCAATCGCACTATCTGCTGTACATACAACTCGGCATACCTTCCCAGTTCAAGGTCCTTTCGTACTGCCAGAAAATGCGCTGACTTGGTCAGACGATCCACTATCACCCATATAGAGTCGTTCCCTCTCTGGCTTCGTGGCAATCCCGTTACGAAATCCATGGTGATATGCTCCCATTTCCATTCTGGGATCTCTAATGGCCTCAACATTCCACCAGGCTTGCAGTGTTGTGCCTTCACTTGTTGGCACGTCAAACACTTAGCCACATGTCTCGCCACATCAGCCTTCATTCCATTCCACCAATAATGTTGCCTTAAGTTCTGGTACATCTTCGTACTACCTGGGTGGATACTGTACTGACTCCGATGAGCTTCACTCAAGATTTCCTCCTTCAGACCTTCATCGTCTGGTACACACAATCTTCCTCTGAACTTTAAAGTTCTATCCTCGCTCATCTGGAAATCCGGCCTCCTTTTAGAAACATCCAATCCAATGATCTTCTGGATTTCTTGGTCCGTAGACTGGAGTTCCTTAATCCTTGCCTGGATCTCGGGTTCAATCCTCAAGGCTGCCATCAAACTGGACATCTGGCTCATTTCGAACTTAAACTCTGAATCTCTGAGCCGTTCCAACAATGTCCATTCTCGCACCATCATATGTGCCACACTAGACTTGCGACTTAAAGCATCTGCTACTCTATTGGCCTTACCCGGATGATACAGGATGTCGCAATCATAGTCTTTCAGTAGTTCCATCCACCTTCTCTGCCTCATGTTTAGCTCTTTCTGCGAAAATAGGTACTTGAGGCTCTGATGGTCCGTGTAGATTTGAAACTTTTCTCCACAAAGATAATGCCTCTAGATCTTAAGGGCAAATACTATCGCAGCCAACTCTAAATCGTGCGTCGGATAATTCATCTCATGAGGTCTCAACTGCCTCGACGCATACGCCACCACTTTCCCATGCTGCATCAACACACAACCTAGCCCTCTCAATGAAGCATCACTGTACACCTCGAATCCTCCTGATCCGGATGGAATAGTCAACACTGGAGCTGTCGTAAGTCTGTGTTTCAACTCCTGAAAACTTTTCTCACACTTGTCATCCCATTCGAACTTGGACTCTTTCTTTAACAATCTGGTCATGGGCATGGCTATGGATGAGAATCCTTCTACAAACCGTCTGTAATAGCCGGCCAGTCCAAGGAAACTTCTGATCTCGGTCACTGAGGTCGGTCTCGGCCAATTAGTCACGGCCTCTATCTTGGTCGGGTCTACTGATATCCCCTCTCCCGACACTATGTGTCCAAGGAAAGCTACTCGACTGAGCCAAAATTCACACTTGCTGAACTTGGCGTAGAGCGCATGCTCTCTTAACGTCCGTAGCACCTCAGTCAAGTGTACCTCATGCTCTTCAGGACTCTTAGAATATACCAATATGTCGTCGATGAAGACAATCACTGACTGATCCAAAAATTCCTTAAACACTCTGTTCATTAGATCCATGAAAGCTGCAGGAGCATTCGTCAGTCCAAAGGGCATAACTGTAAACTCATAGTGCCCATACCTCGTCCTGAAGGCTGTCTTAGGTATATCCTCCTTCTTGATTCTTAACTGGTGATATCCTGTCCGTAGGTCAATCTTGGAGAATACCGATGCTCCCTGCAACTGATCAAACAAATCATCGATCCTAGGCAGTGGGTACTTGTTCTTTACTGTCACCTGGTTCAGCTGCCTGTAGTCGATACACAATCTCAGGGTTCCATCTTTCTTTTTCACAAACAGCACAGGCGCTCCCCATGGAGACGCGCTCGGACGAATGAAACCCTTGTCCAATAACTCCTGCATCTGGACTTTCAACTCCTTTAACTCAGGCAATGACATCCGATATGGGGCTTTTGAGATCGGCTCTGTACCCGGGGCTAGCTCAATTACAAACTCAACTTCCCGCTCAGGTGGTAAGCCTGGCAATTCCTGTGGAAATACTTCTGGAAAGTTGCATACTACCGGGATATCTTCTAACTGAAGCTCTGGTACAGTGGGATCCACCACATTGACCAGATATCCTTCACATCCTTCGTTCAACAACTCATTCACTTCCAGTGAAGAGATCCAAGGAATCGAGGTTCCTCCTCGACTTCCTTGAAATTCAAACCTAGGTTGTCCAATTGGATTGAACTGGATCGTTTTACTTTCACAATCCACTACAGCCTTCTGCTGCACTAACCAGTCCATCCCAACAATAACATCAAAATCGAACATGGCCAACACTGCCAAGTCGATACGGCCTTCCACACCACCAATCACTATCTTACATGCAGGCCATCCAAAGGAGACTATCATCCTATCATTCAACGGAGTAGATACGCATAACACAGTCTCAAGCAAAATAGGCTCAAACCCAATCAATCTAATAAACTGTTCTGACACAAAAGAATGGGTTGCCCCCGGATCAAACAAAGCATAGGCTGCATGGTCTCCCAAAGAAATCGTACCTGTGACCACCCCTGGCGCTTTCTCCGCATCCTTGCGCGCCATAGCATACACCCTTCCTTGGGCTGGTGGTCGTCCTGGATTAGTCGCTGGGGGATGTCCACCCTGATTCCCCGTCCTAGGCGGTTGGGCTGGTGCTTGCGATCCCGCTGGACGCATCTGAGGACACGACCTAATCTGGTGGTCAAAACTCCCACACCTGAAACATGCTCCGAACCTACTCGGAGGCGGGTTAGGCTTCCCAATGTTTCTCCTCGCAGATGGAACGAACCGTCTATTCCCAGTCATTGGCCTTTTTCCCAACCTGCGATTGTCCCTATTAGGCATAAACCGTGATCCTGAGGCGGCGGCCCTCTCTTGCTGATCTCTTTCTATGATCTGAGCCCTCTCGTACATCTCACCGTAGTCCTTAAGGTTATGAGATAGAATCTGGCTCCTGAGGTCTGGTTTCAATCCATCTCGAAACCTCCTAGCCTTGTCTCTCGGATTCACCACCAATGTAGGCGCGAACTTAGCCAATCTCGCAAACTCCGCCTCGTATTGGTCTACTGTCATCTGTCCCTGACGCAGTCTCATAAATTCCGACAACTTCCTTTCCTGCGCTACCTCAGAGAAATACTTCTCATAAAAATGTTCAACAAACACAGCCCAAACCAACTCAGTACCTGCAGGAAATACCCTGTCCTTTACGGCATTCCACCAATCGTTGGCACCGTCCTGTAACTGATACACTGCTAAGTCTACTCTCTCAGTATCGGTGCACTTCAATACATTAAACGCCTTTTCCAACTCTTCAACCCATCTGGGCGCTAACTCTGCATCGCCCCTACCAGTGAACTTGGGCGGCTTAAGCTTCAGAAATTGCTCAACTAACTGAGGCATCTGTCTCGGTACAACTGGTTGTGCCTGTTCTGCCTGGTTACCCCCATTACCGGCTATCGCTGCAGCTTCGGCTGCCTGTGCATATGCGGCTGCCCTCTCCTGAGCCTGCAAACCCATGATATGCCCTATCTCACGAAGGGTCTCCATAACTTCCTCCATTCTGGGGTCTCTGGCCTCTCTGGGCTCGGCTCTCGGTTGCTTGACTAGGCTAAGTGTATGCCTAATATGGCTTAGTGGGGTCTTGGTTGAGCTATTTGAGGCTAAAATGGAGTGTTTTGAGTGTGTTTAAAGTTGGGGTTTGTTTATGGCCGAATTTCACATGTTGGGTGTATTAAATGCTAGAAGTGGTTTTTTTGTTGGAAATTGTTTTGGCATTTGTGTGCATTGATATGAAAATGCATGTCACGCTCATGGTATGTCGAGATTGAGACTGGGGATGACATGGTGTGAATGTGCGGGTGCGACATTGCATTGTATGCGGGTGTGACATTGCATTGAGTGATCACGGTAAATGCCCTGAAAAGAGTGGTGCTGGGCTAAGATAAAATTGATATGTGTGATCACTTAAGGCCTTCGGGTCGTGGCCTACGGGTCGAGTTCCGTCCTCATGCACTTTGTAGCAGGACGATGCCCGGTTAGACCGGAAGACGACCATCCTCATGCACTTTGTAGCAGGCTCTGGTTCGTAGGTGAGCGGTGTTGCGCCTCAGGCACTTTATAGCAGGCTAGAAGACACCGGGCCGGGGGCGTATTATATACGCTGGCCATGAAGTGTTGTGGCCTTCGGGTCGGGCCCTATTGTGGGTCGTGAGATTAAGAATGAACTGAACGTTGCATTATGTGAGTTGTGAACCATGCAGTATTGTGATGAGATTGTGAAAATTGTTAGCATGTGACTGCATGAGGCATTCGTGTGGGATGCGGTGGTTGAGTAATGTGAACCATTTAAAGAATCTGAGCACGCGTGTGTGAAGTACGCCTGCCCGTATGTACACGTATGTGGGTGTATATATATATGTTGAATTGCACTAACTTGCAGGGGTTGAATCACGTTGACACATGTTGAGTTTTATGTTGTTGGCTTGGATGTTTGATTTTGGTCCGTTAAGAGACACACTTTAGCCTAGCCTAGGTTTAGGTATTTGATTCACTGAGCTAGTCTCACGGTTGTGGTAAAACCGAACATTTCAGGACCTACCCCCTAGGATGCCGGAACCGCCTCCACTTTTTGGGATTCCCAGGCAGATATTGCAGTCCGAGGAGCATTTCCCAGCTGGGAATGGCGAGATGCATGTGAGGTTTAGGTCGGTTCTTTACATTAACACGGGTGAGGAGGAACATAAGAAGCAAGAGTACATTGCATGGTGTCGCAGGGCAGAGGACGGTACCCTCAGTCGACCCATCCGTACCTTTGACATTCCAGTGGACGCTGATGGCGAGTTGGAGCCAGTGATTGCCGATGGCGAGGTGGTCGATGCGCCTCCACCTGGCGCTCCGCCAACCGTCGATGCCCAGCCAGGTCCCGGAGTTTGGTATGATGACCTGGAGCCGGAGCCTATGGATGAGGATGAGGACGACCCCGAGCCAGAGGTGATGGAGCAGGATGATGGGGATGGTGAGGTCGATGAGGTAGGCGAGGATGTAGACATAGATGCCGTCGAGGATGCAGCCGTAGATGTAGACTTGGAGGACGACTTTGACTCTGACGCTGAGGCTGACGCTCTCCTAGCAGACTACTGGGGAGATCAGGAGGGTCAGGATGATCAGGAGGACCCTGACATGGACGTGGATGAGCCAGAGCCAGATCGCAGCTCTTCAGAGGAGTCAGCTGAGTCTTCCATGGAGCCCGACGATTCCAGCGACCCAGACTTTGAGCCCTAGACTAGTTGGTTGACGATAGGGATCCCTACCTTTTTGTTATAGTGATCCTTAGTACTGACCTACTCACCCGGCCACCGACACTTTTTGGATTAGTGGCCTTTTGACTTTGATGTGACCTTGACCTAGACCCATAGTGAATCGGACTGTAGTGTATTTGTATCTATGATCCTTGTATAAACAGTTTGTTGATATATATGAGCATGAGGTTTTACCTGATGATGACTTGAGTGTTTGGCTTCCTTGTTCATCTTTATTTGTCAGGGTTGTATTTGCTTCCGCATGTGTTTTTATACTCTGATGTTGTTGTTGGGTCGGCGATGTCTCCTGGGGACGTCGCACTATGATCGACCGAAGAGATAAGGGGATGCTCGCGTTCCGATGGGTAGTTGGGTTCGGGGCGTGACATCCCCGTTTGAATTGGTATCAGAGCAAGGTCAGCTCTATCCATACGGTCGAAGCTTGGAGTGATAAGGAGCGATGACCAAGGGTAGCCAATTAGGTGTCCTCGTGTGCTAAGTGTGTCTCTTAATCGTGTTTGTTTGATTGATTGATTGTGTAAGTGATTCAACCCCGAAGGTGCAGGCGCGTCAGGACCTGAGGTGAGTACACATGTTCCCTTGGGTGATGTATTGTGCTCAGTGCTAGATCGCATGTGATTGTTTGGCTATTGTTTGATACCTGCCTAGGACTTAGACTGGGTTAGTATGGTTTAAGTCTTTGACTCCTGAGTGGGGTTATAGCAGGTAGTTGAGTAGCCAGCTTAGAGAGAGATGAGTCGCCGAAGAGGAAAGGAACCCCAAGAGCAACCGAGAGCCGAGCCCAGAGAGGCCAGAGACCCCAGACTGGATGAAGTTATGGAGACCCTTCGTGAGATAGGGCATATCATGGGTTTGCAGGCTCAGGAGAGGGCAGCCGCATATGCACAGGCAGCCGAAGCTGCAGCGATAGCCGGTAATGGGGGTAACCAGGCAGATCAGGCACAACCAGTTGTAGCGAGACAGATGCCCCAGCTAGTTGAGCAATTTCTGAAGCTTAAGCCGCCCAAGTTCACTGGTAGGGGCGATGCAGAGTTAGCACCCAGATGGGTTGAAGAGTTGGAGAAGGCGTTTAATGTATTGAAGTGCACCGATACTGAGAGAGTAGACTTAGCAGTGTATCAGTTACAGGACGGTGCTAACGATTGGTGGAATGCAGTAAAGGACAGGGTATTTCCTGCAGGTACTGAGTTGGTTTGGGCTGTGTTTGTTGAACATTTTTATGAGAAGTATTTCTCTGAGGTAGCGCAGGAAAGGAAGTTGTCGGAATTTATGAGACTGCGTCAGGGACAGATGACGGTAGACCAATACGAGGCGGAGTTTGCGAGATTGGCTAAGTTTGCGCCTACATTGGTGGTGAATCCGAGAGACAAGGCTAGGAGGTTTCGAGATGGATTGAAACCGGACCTCAGGAGCCAGATTCTATCTCATAACCTTAAAGACTACAGTGAAATGTACGAGAGGGCTCAGATCATAGAAAGAGATCAGCAAGAGAGGGCCGCCGCCTCAGGATCACGGTTTATGCCTAATAGAGACAATCGCAGGTTGGGAAAAAGGCCAATGACTGGGAATAGACGGTTCGTTCCATCTGCGAGGAGAAACATTGGGAAGCCTAACCCGCCTCCGAGTAGGTTCGGAGCATGTTTCAGGTGTGGGAGTTTTGACCACCAGATAAGGTCGTGTCCTCAGATGCGTCCAGCGGGATCGCAAGCACCAACCCACCCGCCTAGGACGGGGAATCAGGGTGGACATTCCCCAGCGACTAACCCAGGACGACCACCAGCCCAAGGAAGGGTGTATGCTATGGCGCGCAAGGATGCGGAGAAAGCGCCAGGGGTGGTCACAGGTACGATTTCTTTGGGAGACCATGCAGCCTATGCTTTGTTTGATCCGGGGGCAACCCATTCTTTTGTGTCAGAACAGTTTATTAGATTAGTTGGATTTGAGCCTATTTTGCTTGAGACTGTGTTATGTGTATCTACTCCGTTGAATGATAGGATGATAGTCTCCTTTGGATGGCCTGCATGTAAGATAGTGATTGGTGGTGTGGAAGGCCGTATCGACTTGGCAGTGTTGGCCATGTTTGATTTTGATGTTATTGTTGGAATGGACTGGTTAGTGCAGCAGAAGGCTGTAGTGGATTGTGATAGTAAAACGATCCAGTTCAATCCAATTGGACAACCTAGGTTTGAATTTCAAGGAAGTCGAGGAGGAACTTCGATTCCTTGGATCTCTTCACTGGAAGTGAATGAGTTGTTGAACGAAGGATGTGAAGGATATCTGGTCAATGTGGTGGATCCCACTGTACCAGAGCTTCAGTTAGAAGATATCCCGGTAGTATGCAACTTTCCAGAAGTATTTCCACAGGAATTGCCAGGCTTACCACCTGAGCGGGAAGTTGAGTTTGTAATTGAGCTAGCCCCGGGTACAGAACCGATCTCAAAAGCCCCATATCGGATGTCATTGCCTGAGTTAAAGGAGTTGAAAGTCCAGATGCAGGAGTTATTGGACAAGGGTTTCATCCGTCCGAGCGCGTCTCCATGGGGAGCGCCTATGCTGTTTGTGAAAAAGAAAGACGGAACCCTGAGATTGTGTATCGACTACAGGCAGCTGAACCAGGTGACAGTAAAGAACAAGTACCCACTGCCTAGGATCGATGATTTGTTTGATCAGTTGCAGGGAGCATCGGTATTCTCCAAGATTGACCTACGGACAGGATATCACCAGTTAAGGATCAAGAAGGAGGATATACCTAAGACAGCCTTCAGGACGAGGTATGGGCACTATGAGTTTACAGTTATGCCCTTTGGACTGACGAATGCTCCTGCAGCTTTTATGGATCTAATGAACAGAGTGTTTAAGGAATTTTTGGATCAGTCAGTGATTGTCTTCATCGACGACATATTGGTATATTCTAAGAGTCCTGAAGAGCATGAGGTACACTTGACTGAGGTGCTACGGACGTTAAGAGAGCATGCGCTCTACGCCAAGTTCAGCAAGTGTGAATTTTGGCTCAGTCGAGTAGCTTTCCTTGGACACATAGTGTCGGGAGAGGGGATATCAGTAGACCCGACCAAGATAGAGGCCGTGACTAATTGGCCGAGACCGACCTCAGTGACCGAGATCAGAAGTTTCCTTGGACTGGCTGGCTATTACAGAAGGTTTGTAGAAGGATTCTCATCCATAGCCATGCCCATGACCAGATTGTTAAAGAAAGAGTCTAAGTTCGAATGGGATGACAAGTGTGAGAAAAGTTTTCAGGAGTTGAAACACAGACTTACGACAGCTCCAGTGTTGACTATTCCATCCGGATCAGGAGGATTCGAAGTGTACAGTGATGCTTCATTGAGAGGGCTAGGTTGTGTGTTGATGCAGCATGGGAAAGTGGTGGCGTATGCGTCGAGGCAGTTGAGACCTCATGAGATGAATTATCTGACGCACGATTTAGAGTTGGCTGCGATAGTATTTGCCCTTAAGATCTGGAGGCATTATCTTTGTGGAGAAAAGTTTCAAATCTACACGGACCATCAGAGCCTCAAGTACCTATTTTCGCAGAAAGAGCTAAACATGAGGCAAAGAAGGTGGATGGAACTACTGAAAGACTATGATTGCGACATCCTGTATCATCCGGGTAAGGCCAATAGAGTAGCAGATGCTTTAAGTCGCAAGTCTAGTGTGGCACATATGATGGTGCGAGAATGGACGTTGTTGGAACAGCTCAGAGATTCAGAGTTTAAGTTCGAAGTGAGCCAGATGTCCAGTTTGATGGCAGCCTTGAGGATTGAACCCGAGATCCAGGCAAGGATTAAGGAACTCCAGTCTACGGACCGAGAAATCCAGAAGATCATTGGATTGGATGTTTCTAAAAGGAGGCCGGACTTCCAGATGAGCGAGGATAGAACTTTAAAGTTTAGAGGAAGATTGTGTGTACCAGACGATGAAGGTCTGAAGGAGGAAATCTTGAGTGAAGCTCATCGGAGTCAGTACAGTATCCACCCAAGTAGTACGAAGATGTACCAGAACTTAAGGCAACATTATTGGTGGAATGGAATGAAGGCTGATGTGGCGAGACACGTGGCTAAGTGTTTGACGTGCCAACAAGTGAAGGCACAACACTGCAAGCCTGGTGGAATGTTGAGACCATTAGAGATCCCAGAGTGGAAATGGGAGCATATCACCATGGATTTCGTAACGGGATTGCCACGAAGCCAGAGAGGGAACGACTCTATATGGGTGATAGTGGATCGTCTGACCAAGTCAGCGCATTTTCTGGCAGTGCGAAAGGACCTTGAACTGGAAAGGTATGCCGAGTTGTATGTACAGCAGATAGTGCGATTGCATGGAGTACCGGTGACCATAACGTCAGATCGCGATCCGAGATTTACGGCCAATTTTTGGAAAAGTCTACAAGTGGCCTTAGGAACAAAGTTGCAATTCAGCACGGCTTATCATCCACAGACAGATGGCCAATCAGAGAGAACAATTCAGACTCTAGAGGATATGCTGAGAGCTTGTGTCGTAGATTTTCAGGGCAAATGGGAAGAGCAGTTGCATTTAGCGGAGTTTGCCTACAATAACAGCTACCAGCAGAGTATTCAGATGGCGCCGTTTGAGGCATTGTATGGTAGAGCGTGCAGGACACCAGTATGTTGGGATGAGGTTGGTGAGCGCAGTATTACTGGGCCAGAGTTAGTACAGCAGACAGTTGAGGCCGTTGAGATTATCAGAGACAGACTGAGAACAGCGCAGAGCCGTCAGAAAAGTTATGCCGACCGGAGACGACGACCTTTAGAGTTTCAAGTGGGAGACCATGTATTTTTGAAGGTATCGCCGATGAAAGGATTGTCCCGGTTTGGTAAGAAAGGAAAACTCAGTCCCAGGTACGTTGGGCCATTTGAGATATTGGAGAAGATTGGTGATATGGCCTATCGTCTTGCCTTGCCGCCTAACTTGTCGCAGGTGCATAATGTATTCCACGTGTCGATGTTGAGAAAGTATGAACCAGATCCGACCCACGTTCTAAAGTACGAAGAGATAGACGTGGACGACAAAGTGTCGTACGTGGAGAGACCGGTCAGGATTGAGGACCGAAGAGATCGAGTGCTCAGGAATAAGACTATCCCGATGGTGAAGGTTGTATGGGAGCATCACGGCACAGAGGGCGCTACTTGGGAAAGTGAAGAGGCCATGCGGCGTCAACACCCCCAGTTGTTTGATTAGACGGGATGGAAGTGTAAATTTCGAGGACGAAATTTTTGTAAGGGGGGAAGGTTGTAACAGCCCGAATTTCGATGTAATTTCTGGGATTAATAAAATGAATGTTATTTCTCATTTCATTTGAGTACGACTCGCCCAGAGCTGATCACTCTTGGGATACTAACCATGAGGAATGGCTAACTAGGACGCTAGTACGTGGACCAGGGACTTAGTCGCGATTCGGGAGCCGATTTGAGAAAGAATGAGGGAATATTGTGAACCAGTGAGGGGCCGATCTTAGGAAAAGTGATGGAAATGGTATGGCCAAGGCTAACGATGCACAATTGGGATCGCAGGTGATTCTGCTTAACCAAACGTGCTCGTGGTCAACCAATCCTGAACTCGAGCCAAATGATCGTGACCCCGGGATTAGTAATAAACCCTCTTTCTCTCGATGATCGGAACCATTGAGACTCGGACAGCCCTAAGTCGATACGCGTATGCCTAAACAGCCGCCTGTTAGTGAGAGTTTCAGAAAAATTGAAATTGAGAGAGAGTTGTTCACGGAATTGAGCCCAGACTTTGACGTCGGATTTCGGGGACTCGACGGACTAATTTTTAAGATTTTGACGCCAGAATATGTTGCCCACATATATATGGGACGCCTTGGTGCGAAGAAGAATAAAATGGAATTTCGGTTCGGGTTGACGGAATTGTTTTTGGGCTATTAAGCTTAATTCCGAATTTTGGATATTATTTTGGTTTAATCAAGGTTAGTTAGAGTTAACTAGGTTGGTTGAGGTTTGGTTAGGGACTAAAGACAAAGATGCCCATCAATAATTGAAGAGGATGAATTATAACCATTGGATCAAGGGGCAAAGTGGTCACATAGGCTAGGATGGTGACAAGTGGATTCCACTATGAGTTAGTTGACCATCTTTGACCCATGTATGGATAAGCTTCCCTTTCTCTCTCCTCCATTTTCGCCCCTCCCTCTCTCTCTTCACGTTCAGCCATCTTCTTTTCTCTTTCTCTCTCTCCTTCGTTCTTTTCATTTCCTTCTTTCTTCGCCGGATCAGCCCCTTCGCCGCCGTCCTTCTTCAGCCGTTCGCCGGGGTTGTGGTCACGGCAAAGGACCGCCGTGGAGAGCCGGACCAGCCCCCAAGCCACGCCGTCTCCTCCCCCTTTGGACGCCCAACTCAGCCGAGCCTCCTCCTCCCTCGTGGACCGCCGTGAGTGGCCGAGTGCACCGCCGTGGCCGTGAGGAGCCGAGCCATCGCAGGGAGTGGCCGTGAGCCACACGAATTGGATGTACTTATTTCTCCCACAACTCGTTCACCCCGAAGTGAGTTTAATGCCTAAATCTAGATTAGCCTTAATTGTGTTTAGTTGAGGTTAATGGGAAGTGATTAAGTTAGTTGGTGATTGTTAGTGATTGTAAGGTTAATGGATGATCTATTGGTGATGGTGAGGTTTGGTTTAAGGTGAAAGTATGGCTGATTCGTGTGGGTTTGATGGTTGTACAAAATAAGTTAAATTCGGAGCCCTTGAGTGTTTGGACTAGAAATGGTGTTTTTAGGGCTAAATAAGCTTGAATTGCTTGACTAGGCTAAGTGTATGCCTAATATGGCTTAGTGGGGTCTTGGTTGAGCTATTTGAGGCTAAAATGGAGTGTTTTGAGTGTGTTTAAAGTTGGGGTTTGTTTATGGCCGAATTTCACATGTTGGGTGTATTAAATGCTAGAAGTGGTTTTTTTGTTGGAAATTGTTTTGGCATTTGTGTGCATTGATATGAAAATGCATGTCACGCTCATGGTATGTCGAGATTGAGACTGGGGATGACATGGTGTGAATGTGCGGGTGCGACATTGCATTGTATGCGGGTGTGACATTGCATTGAGTGATCACGGTAAATGCCCTGAAAAGAGTGGTGCTGGGCTAAGATAAAATTGATATGTGTGATCACTTAAGGCCTTCGGGTCGTGGCCTACGGGTCGAGTTCCGTCCTCATGCACTTTGTAGCAGGACGATGCCCGGTTAGACCGGAAGACGACCATCCTCATGCACTTTGTAGCAGGCTCTGGTTCGTAGGTGAGCGGTGTTGCGCCTCAGGCACTTTATAGCAGGCTAGAAGACACCGGGCCGGGGGCGTATTATATACGCTGGCCATGAAGTGTTGTGGCCTTCGGGTCGGGCCCTATTGTGGGTCGTGAGATTAAGAATGAACTGAACGTTGCATTATGTGAGTTGTGAACCATGCAGTATTGTGATGAGATTGTGAAAATTGTTAGCATGTGACTGCATGAGGCATTCGTGTGGGATGCGGTGGTTGAGTAATGTGAACCATTTAAAGAATCTGAGCACGCGTGTGTGAAGTACGCCTGCCCGTATGTACACGTATGTGGGTGTATATATATATGTTGAATTGCACTAACTTGCAGGGGTTGAATCACGTTGACACATGTTGAGTTTTATGTTGTTGGCTTGGATGTTTGATTTTGGTCCGTTAAGAGACACACTTTAGCCTAGCCTAGGTTTAGGTATTTGATTCACTGAGCTAGTCTCACGGTTGTGGTAAAACCGAACATTTCAGGACCTACCCCCTAGGATGCCGGAACCGCCTCCACTTTTTGGGATTCCCAGGCAGATATTGCAATCCGAGGAGCATTTCCCAGCTGGGAATGGCGAGATGCATGTGAGGTTTAGGTCGGTTCTTTACATTAACACGGGTGAGGAGGAACATAAGAAGCAAGAGTACATTGCATGGTGTCGCAGGGCAGAGGACGGTACCCTCAGTCGACCCATCCGTACCTTTGACATTCCAGTGGACGCTGATGGCGAGTTGGAGCCAGTGATTGCCGATGGCGAGGTGGTCGATGCGCCTCCACCTGGCGCTCCGCCAACCGTCGATGCCCAGCCAGGTCCCGGAGTTTGGTATGATGACCTGGAGCCGGAGCCTATGGATGAGGATGAGGACGACCCCGAGCCAGAGGTGATGGAGCAGGATGATGGGGATGGTGAGGTCGATGAGGTAGGCGAGGATGTAGACATAGATGCCGTCGAGGATGCAGCCGTAGATGTAGACTTGGAGGACGACTTTGACTCTGACGCTGAGGCTGACGCTCTCCTAGCAGACTACTGGGGAGATCAGGAGGGTCAGGATGATCAGGAGGACCCTGACATGGACGTGGATGAGCCAGAGCCGGATCGCAGCTCTTCAGAGGAGTCAGCTGAGTCTTCCATGGAGCCCGACGATTCCAGCGACCCAGACTTTGAGCCCTAGACTAGTTGGTTGACGATAGGGATCCCTACCTTTTTGTTATAGTGATCCTTAGTACTGACCTACTCACCCGGCCACCGACACTTTTTGGATTAGTGGCCTTTTGACTTTGATGTGACCTTGACCTAGACCCATAGTGAATCGGACTGTAGTGTATTTGTATCTATGATCCTTGTATAAACAGTTTGTTGATATATATGAGCATGAGGTTTTACCTGATGATGACTTGAGTGTTTGGCTTCCTTGTTCATCTTTATTTGTCAGGGTTGTATTTGCTTCCGCATGTGTTTTTATACTCTGATGTTGTTGTTGGGTCGGCGATGTCTCCTGGGGACGTCGCACTATGATCGACCGAAGAGATAAGGGGATGCTCGCGTTCCGATGGGTAATTGGGTTCGGGGCGTGACGGAATCCCAAAAAGTGGAGGCGGCTCCTGCATCCTAGGGGGTAGGCTCTGAAATGATCGGTTTTACGACAACCGTGAGACTAGCTCAGTGAATCAAATACCTAAACCTAGGCTAGGCTAAAGTGTGTCTCTTAACGGACCAAAATCAAACATTCAAGCCAACAACATAAAACTCGACATGTGTCATCGTGATTCAACCCCTGCAAGTTAGTGCAATTCAACATATATATACACCCACATACGTGTACATACGGGCAGGCGTACTTCACACACGCGTGCTCAGATTCTTTAAATGGTTCAAGCCACTTAATCACCGCATCCCACACGAATGCCTCATGCAGTCACATGCTAATGATTCTCACAATCTCATCACAATACTGCATGATTCACAATTCACATAAATGCAACGTTCTGTTCATTCTTAATCTCACGACCCACAATAGGGCCCGACCCGAAGGCCACAACACTTCATGGCCAGCGTATATACTACGCCCTCGGCCCGGTGTCTTCTAGCCTGCTACAAAGTGCCTGAGGCGCAACACCGCTCACCTACGAACCAGAGCCTGCTACAAAGTGCATGAGGATGGTCGTCTTTCGGTCTAACCGGGCATCGTCCTGCTACAAAGTGCATGAGGACGGAACTCGACCCGTAGGCCACGACCCGAAGGCCTTAAGTGATCACACATATCAATTTTATCTTAGCCCAATCCACTCATTTCCGGGCGTTTACCGTGATCACACAATGCAATGTCACACCCGCACAATCACATAATGTCACCTCAAATCTCAATCTCGACATACCATGCGCGTGACATGCATTTTCATATCAATGAACACAAAGGCCACACAATTATCAACATTTACAAACAATGGGCATGTTCTAGCATTTATATTCCAACACATGTAATTCGGCCAAACCAAAACCTCAACTTCAAACATGTCCAAAACACATTCAAAACACTCCGTTTAGCCTCAATAAACTCATCCAAGACCCCACTCAAATATATAAGGCATATACTTAGCTTAATTAAGTCAATCAAGCCTAATTGGACCTCCAATCACCATTTCTAACACAAACCTTCAAGAACTCCGAATTTGGCCTACCAAGAACAGCCCCCAAACCATCTCAAATCAGCCATAATTCCACCTTAAATTCACCCTTAGCAACATCACTACTTCAGCCACTAACCACATAATCACTAACCAAACACCAATTTAACTCAATCTCTAATAATCAACCCAAACTAAACCAACTAAACACAATCAAGGCTAAGCTAGGTTTAGGCATTTAACTCACGTCGGGGTGGACAATTTGTGGAAGAAACAAGTACATCCACTCTCGCGGCTCGACAACGGCGGCTCACGGCGGCGCGGCTCCTCACGGCCACGACGGTCCAAAGGCTGGTCGGCCAAGAGAGAGGGGGAGGCGACGGCGGCTTGGGGCTGAGGACGGCGACTTGGGCTTGGCCGGCCCTCCACGGCGGTCCTTTGCCGTGACCAACAACCTCCGGCGAGCGGCTGAGGAAGGTGGTGACGGTGGGGCTGGTTCGGTGAAGAAGATGAGAAACGGTGGAGAGAAAATGGAAGAGAGGAAGATGATGGCCGAATGGTGAGGGAGGGGTCTGCACGTGAATGGAGGGGAGAGAGAGAAACTTAATCAATTATTGGTCAAAAGTTGGTCAAATCCCCACTAGTGGAATCCATGTGTCAAGCCCTAATCCCATTAGACCAATTTACCCCTTCATCAAATGGCTCACATGCATCCAAAGCAATTATTGAGGGGCATTTTAGTCATTAGCCCCCAACCAAACCTTAACCATCCTAGTTAACTCTAACCCACTTTAGTTAAACCAAAATAAACCCCCAAAATTCGGAATTAAGCTTAAATAGTCCAAGGGCAATTCCGTCATTTTTCCATTCCGAACCGAAATTCCATTTTTCGCACCCATGCGTCCCATATGTATGTGGCCAACATTTTCTGGCGTCAGAATCTTAAAATTAGTCCGTCGGGTCCCCGAAATCCGACACCGAAATCTGGGCTCAATTCCGTGAACAATTCTCTCTCAATTTCAATTTTTCTGAAACTCTCACTAACAGGCGGCTGTTTAGGAATACGCGTATCGACTTAGGGCTGTCCGAGTCTCAATGGTTCCGATCATCAAGAGAAAGAGGGTTTATTACTAATCCCGGGGTCACGATCATTTGGCTCGAGTTCAGGATTGGTTGACCACGAGCACGTTTGGTTAAGCAGAATCACCTGCGATCCCAATTGTGCATCGTTGGCCTTGGCCATACCATTTCCATCACTTTTCCTAATATCGACCCCTCACTGGTTCACAATATTCCCTCACTCTTTCTCAAATCGGCTCCCGAGTCGCGACTAAGTCCCTGGTCCACGTACTAGCGTCCTAGTTAGCCATTCCTCATGGTTAGTATCCCAAGAGTGATCAGCTCTGGGCGAGTCGTACTCAAATGAAATGAGAAATAATATTCATTTTATTAATCCCAGAAATTACATCGAAATTCGGGCTGTTACAATATCACCATGGATTTCGTGATCGGGATACTGAGAAGCCAGAGGGGACATGATTCCATTTGGGTAATAGTAGATCGACTTACGAAGTCGATGTACTTTTTAGCGGTGCGAAAGGATTTTGAGCTAGAAAGGTACGCAGAGCTGTATGTAAGGCAGATTGTCAGACTACATGGAATTCCAGTGACGATCACGTCGGATCGTGATCCGAAGTTTACGGCGAATTTCTAGAAGAGTCCGTAGATGGCCTTAGGAACGAAGGTACAATTCCATTAGTAAGCCTCGCCCGGACTTAATCAATCATGGGATACGAACCCGATGGGAAAGGCTAAATAGGAAACGGTACGTGGACCGGGGACCCGATCACGATTTGGGTACCGATTTCGAAAAACGCCAAGGGAATATTTTAATGAGCTGATCTTAGGAAAGTGATGGGTACGATTTAGCTAATGATGTACGATCGGATCGCGGGTGATTCCGCACGATAGTGAGTACGCGTGACGAACGAATCCCAAACTAATCCGAATGATCGCGACCCCCGGCACTAGTGATAATTCCTCACGTTCTCCCGAAATTCAAGGCTATCATGACTCGGAAAATCCTAGGTCGATACGCGTGACCCCTAAATAGCCGCTCGTTAGTGAGAGGCCCTACAATTTGAGAACGAGCAAATTTGATTGCGAAATTAGAACCGAACTTCGACGTCGAGATTTCGAGGGCATTTACGGCTATTTTGCAAGACTAATGTCATTTTAGTATGGCCACACATGTTTGGGGCTAGTACGGCCAAAAATTGGATTTTTGACAGAAATTGAAAAAATTTACGTTTTTTCCCCTAGAGACTTCGATGTTCGTTTTCGAGGTCAAATGAGATTATTTTTCGAGACCGATGTCATTTTGGGGTGGCCACACATATCTGCAGTGCATATACGGTCGAAAAATGGAATTTCGACCCCGGGGTGAAAAATTACGATTTTACCCCTCAAAACTTTCGGACTGATTTTCGAGGGCTTAAAGGATGATTTTTACGAATCCGACACCTTATTATGCTAACCACGCATGTATAAGACTGATATGGACAAAAATTGGAAGTTTGACCCGGAATCGAAAAATTACCAAAATGCCCCTAGGCCTATTTGGATTAATTCCGAATTTTGGGACATTTTTGGGGGTTTTAATTTAGGAAAATGTTTTAATAAGATGGTCAGCCCAATAATTGAGAATTTTGACCAAATTGGCCTTACATTATTGGATAAGGAGGCTTGTGAGCCATTGGATTAGGGGTAAAATTGTCCAAAGCCATGGATCTTTGACACTTGTAATCCACTAAGCCAACTTGGACCAACTTTGACCACCTTGACTCTCTCTCTCTCTCTCTCCCCAATCTCTCGGCCACTCTCTCTCTTTCCCGTTCACTCTGGCTTGGACGCTGTTTCCTCCTCCTTCGTTCCTCTTCCATCACTGCCGTGAAGACTAGCCACGCCGGAGCTCGTCGTCGCCGGCCGGAGCCTGAATAGCGCCCCCATCTCACCTCACCACTTCGTCCTTTTCCCTTTTCCCCTTGTCCTCACCCCTATTTTTCCCTTTCTCAACCATTCACACGAGACCACCACTAGGAAACCAGCCGCGCCGGACCGTCTCTGCCGTGCGCCGTTGCCGGTCACCGTCGCCTCAACCGACCACCACCACCATCCCTTACCCTCTCTCTAGTCCCTTTCACTCTTTCTCCTTGTCTCGCCAGTGATTGGTGCCGAGACCGAGAAGACCGTCGCTGTCACCGCCGTGCACCGCCAGTTGCCGTTCAAGCCAGCCACCGCCATCCTCATCGCCGTACCATCGTCCCCGACGCCCCTAGCCCTCAGCCCGAGACCGCCGCCGCCTCCCTTATCTCGACCGTGTGTGGCCATGGGTCCACTGGCATCGCAATGAACCGCCGGCTTGTCCCCCGGAAGCAGCCGCCGATTTTACCGCATGTCGGTAATTGCCCGCCCGTTTCCGTCGACCGAGTTGAATTTAAGCGAGTATTAATCCCTAAACCCGAATTACTTTTATTGTGCATTTTAGGTGGGTAAATTAGGGGTTAATTAGGCTTAATTATGGTTTAATTACGTGTAATTGTGTGTGGGATGATTAAGGGACATAATTGGTGCTTAATAAGGTGATTTAGGTGTGGTTTGGTGCCTAAAATGAGTGCTGCCCTGGTACTGTTCACACAGAACCGAAAATGCATAAATTGCCTAAGTTGGGATTTAGTTGGTTCATTGAGTGATGGCTTGAATTGAGGCAATTTAGTGGCTAATTAGGACTTGTTTAAATCCTATTGGGTGATGCCATGGTTGTGAGAATGAAGGCTGAGATTGGTTCGTCCATGGCGGGCCTTAGGCGCATTGAATTGCATTGTAATAAATGCGTGGAATAAGTGCCGGATTAAATGGGCTATAATGGAATTAATTAGGCGTGCCGATGATGAGTTGAATTGATCGAATTGCGAATAATTGTAATAGGCACATAGTGGCATGATAATTGACTTGGGTCCCATGACATGTGATTTGCATATTATGTTGTGATGTGGCTGGATTTAAGTGCAATGATATACGCGCCTGATGTGATTAAACTGTTGGCCTTCAGATCGGGCCTCTGGGTCGTTTTAAACTGTTGGCCTTCGGATTGGGCCTTCGGGTCGGAATAAACTGTGACCTTCGGGTCAGGCCTACGGGTCGATTTATTGCTGACAGCGGCCTTCGGGTCGTGGCCTTCGGGTCGGTTTAACTGTTGTTGGCCTTAGGGTCGATATATCTGTTGGCCTTCGGGTCGAAATATTTTATTTACTCATGATAATGGCAATTGTGTGCCGAGATAGTTTCTTGAGTACCTGTACAACAGTTTGCACGTGATTATTATTGATAAATTGCCTAACCTGCAGGGCTGGAATATAAACGATTTGGGCCGCGGGCCTTGGAATTTATGGTTATTTAATGATATACTGTTTAGCGTGTTTAATTTACCTATCAGGAGGTGCACATTAGCCTAGTTTAGGATTAGAGGTTTTATACTTGCTGAGTTTTATCTCACAGTTGTTGGAAAACCGATGTTTCAGATCCTCGACCATGAACTTGGGAGATACGCCGGTACGCTATGGGATTCCCCACCATGTCGAGCGTTCGATGTCAGCATACCCGTGGTGTCACGCCCCGAACCCAACTTACTCATCGGAACGCAAGCATCCCCTTATCTCTTCGGTCGATCATAGTGCGACGTCCCCAGGAGACATCGCCGACCCAACAACAATCAGAGTATGAAAACACATGCGGAAGCAGAATACAAACCCTGACAAATAAAGATGAGCAAGGAAGCCAAACACTCAAAACATTATCAAGTAAAACCTCATTCTCATATATATAAACGGTTTATACAAGGAACGCAGATACAAGTACAGTCAGATCCACTACAAGTCTAGGTCAAGGTCAAACTAACATCGAAGTCAAAAGGCCACTAATCCAAAAATTCTCGGTGGCCGGGTGAGTAGGTCTGAACTAAGGATCACTATAACAAAAAGGTAGGGATCCCTATCGCCGACCAACTAGTCTAAGGCTCATAGTCTGGGTCGCTGGAATCATCGGGCTCCATGGAAGACTCAGCTGACTCCTCTGAAGAGCTGCGATCCGGCTCTGGCTCATCCACGTCCATGTCGGGGTCCTCCTGATCAGCCTGACCCTCCTGATCTCCCCAGTAGTCTGCTAGGAGAGCGTCAGCCTCAGCATCAGAGTCAAAGTCGTCCTCCAAGTCTACATCTACGGCTGCATCCTCGACGGCATCTATATCTATATCCTCGCCTACCTCATCGACCTCACCATCCCCATCATCCTGCTCCATCACCTCTGGCTCGGGGTCGTCCTCATCCTCATCCATAGGCTCCGGCTCCAGGTCATCATACCAAACTCCGGGGCCTGGCTGGGCATCGACGGTTGGCGGAGCGCCAGGTGGAGAAGCATCGACCACCTCGCCATCGGCAATCACTGGCTCTAACTCGCCATCAGCGTCTACTGGAATATCAAAGGTACGGATAGGTCGACTGAGGGTCCCGTCTGCTGCCCTACGACACCATGCGATGTACTCTCGCTTCTGATGCTCATCCTCACCCACATTAACATAGAGAACTGACCTAAACCTCACATGGAACTCGTCATTTCCAGCTGGGAAATGCTCTTCACTCTGTAGTATCTGTCTAGGAATCCCAAAAAGTGGAGGCGGTTCCGGCATCCTAGGGGGTAGGTCCTGAAATGTTCGGTTTACCACAACCGTGAGACTAGCTCAGTGAATCAAATACCTAAACCTAGGCTAGGCTAAAGTGTGTCTCTTAACGGACCAAAATCAAGCATTCAAGCCAACAAACATAAAACTCAATATGTGTTTCAACGTGATTCAACCCCTGCAAGTTAGTGCAATTCAACATATATATATACACCCACATACGTGTACATACGGGCAGGCGTACTTCACACACGCGTGCTCAGATTCTTTAAATGGTTCAAGCCACTCAATCACCGCATCCCACACGAATGCCTCATGCAGTCACATGCTAATGATTCTCACAATCTCATCATAATACTGCATGATTCACAATTCACATGATGCAACGTTCAGTTCATTCTTAATCTCACGACCCACAATAGGGCCCGACCCGAAGGCCACAACACTTCATGGCCAGCGTATATACTACGCCCCCGGCCCGGTGTCTTCTAGCCTGCTACAAAGTGCCTGAGGCGCAACACCGCTCACCTACGAACCAGAGCCTGCTACAAAGTGCATGAGGATGGTCGTCTTCCGGTCTAACCGGGCATCGTCCTGCTACAAAGTGCATGAGGACGAAACTCGACCCGTAGGCCACGACCCGAAGGCCTTAAGTGATCACACATATCAATTTTATCTTAGCCCAATCCACTCACTTCAGGGCGTTTACCGTGATCACACAATGCAATGTCACACCCGCACAATCACATAATGTCATCTCAAATCTCAATCTCGACATACAGTGTGCGTGACATGCATTTTCATATCAATGAACACAAATGCCATAACAATTACCAACATTTACAAACAATGGACATATTTAAGCATTTGTATCCTAACACATGAAATTCGGCCAAACCAAAACCCCAACTTCAAACATGTCCAAAACACATTCAAAACACACCATTTAGCCTCAATTAACTCAGCCAAGACCCCAATTAAACATGTAAGGCATACACTTAGTTTAATTTAGCAAAACAAGCCTATTTAGCACTAAAAACACCATTTCTAGTACAATCACCCAAGACCTCCGAATTTAACTCATCATGGACAGCCATCAATTCTTCACTAATCAAACGTACTTCCACTTCAAATCAACCATCCACAACCTCACTAACTCAGCCATTAACCACACAATCCCTAACCAACACCCATTTAACTTAATCTCTACCAATTAACCCAAATAGATCCAACTAAACACAATTAAGCCTAAACTAAGTTTAGGTATTAAACTCACGTCGGGGTGGACGATTTGTGGAAGAAACAAGTACATCCACTCTCGCGGCTCGACAACGGCGGCTCACGGCGGCGCGGCTCCTCACGGCGGTTCGGCCTCTCTCACGGCCCACGGCGGCTGATTTGGGGCGTCCAAGGGAAAGGAGGAAGACGGCGGCTTGAAGGCTGGTCCGGCCCTCCACGGCTTCCCTTGCCGTGACCCACGGCTCCGGCAAATGGCTGAAGGAGGCGGCGACGGTGGGGGCTTGCTTCGGCGAAGAAGGGAGAGGAGACGATGGAGAGGAAGAGGGAACGAAGGGGGAGGAGTGACCGAACGTGAGGGAGAGGGAGAATGGCGTCCAAGAGGGAGGAGAGAGAAAGACAAGACCAATTTGGTCAAAACTAGTCACTTCAAACTTTTGTGGGAGACAAGTGTCAATCATCTAAGCCCCTTGGCTAATTTAACCTTTAATCCAATGGCTCACATTCATTCCAATGAATTATTGAGGGGCAATCTTGTCTTTAGCCCTTAACCAACCCTCAACCATCTTAGTTAACTTAACCAACCTTGGTTTATCCAAATTAATTTCCCAAAAATTCGAAATTATGCTTAAATAGTCCAAGGGCAATTCCGTCCTTTTTCCTTTCCGAACCGAAATTCCATTTTTCGCACTCAGGCGTCCCATATATATGTGGCCAACATTTTCTGGCGTCAAAATCTTAAAATTAATCCGTCGGGTCCCCGAAATCCGACACCGAAATCTGGGTTCAATTCCGTGAACAACTCTCTCTCAATTTCAATTTTTCTGAAACTCTCACTAACAGGCGGCTGTTTAGGAATACGCGTATCGACTTAGGGCTATCCGAGTCTCAATGGTTCCGATCATCGAGAGAAAGAGGGTTTATTACTAATCTCGGGGTCACGATCATTTGGCTCGAGTTCAGGATTGGTTGACCACGAGCACGTTTGGTTAAGCAGAATCACCTGCGATCCCAATTGTGCATCGTTGGCCTTGGCCATACCATTTCCATCACTTTTCCTAAGATCGGCCCCTCACTGGTTCACAATATTCCCTCATTCTTTCTCAAATCGGCTCCCGAGTCACGACTAAGTCCCTGGTCCACGTACTAGCGTCCTAGTTAGCCTTTCCCCATGGTTAGTATCCCAAGAGTGATCAGCTCTGGGCGAGTCATACTCAAATGAAATGAGAAATAACATTCATTTTATTAATCCCAGAAATTACATCGAAATTTGGGCTGTTACAACCTTCCCCCCTTACAAAAATTTCGTCCTCGAAATTTACACTTCCATCCCGTCTAATCAAACAACTGGGGGTGTTGACGCCGCATGGCCTCTTCACTTTCCCAAGTAGCGCCCTCTGTGCCGTGGTGCTCCCATACAACCTTCACCATTGGGATAGTCTTATTCCTGAGCACTCGATCTCTTCGGTCCTCAATCCTGACTGGTCTCTCCACGTACGACACTTTGTCGTCCACGTCTATCTCTTCGTACTTTAGAACGTGGGTCGGATCTGGTTCATACTTTCTCAACATCGACACGTGGAATACATTATGCACCTGTGATAAGTTAGGCGGCAAGGCAAGACGATAGGCCATATCACCAATCTTCTCCAATATCTCAAATGGCCCAACGTACCTGGGACTGAGTTTTCCTTTCTTACCAAACCGGGACAATCCTTTCATCGGCGATACCTTCAAGAATACATGGTCTCCTACTTGAAATTCTAAGGGTCGTCGTCTCCGGTCGGCATAACTTTTCTGACGGCTCTGAGCTGTTCTCAGTCTGTCTCTGATAATCTCAACGGCCTCAACTGTCTGCTGTACTAACTCTGGCCCGGTAATACTGCGCTCACCAACCTCATCCCAACATACTGGTGTTCTGCACGCTCTACCATACAATGCCTCAAACGGCGCCATCTGAATACTCTGCTGGTAGCTGTTATTGTAGGCAAACTCCGCTAAATGTAGCTGTTCTTCCCATTTGCCCTGAAAATCTACGACACAAGCTCTCAGCATATCCTCCAGAGTCTGAATTGTTCTCTCTGATTGGCCATCTGTCTGTGGATGATAAGCTGTAACAGCCCGAATTTCGATGTAATTTCTGGGATTAATAAAATGAATGTTATTTCTCATTTCATTTGAGTACGACTCGCCCAGAGCTGATCACTCTTGGGATACTAACCATGGGGAATGGCTAACTAGGACGCTAGTACGTGGACCAGGGACTTAGTCGCGACTCGGGAGCCGATTTGAGAAAGAGTGAGGGAATATTGTGAACCAGTGAGGGGTCGATCTTAGGAAAAGTGATGGAAATGGTATGGCCAAGGCCAACGATGCACAATTGGGATCGCAGGTGATTCTGCTTAACCAAACGTGCTCGTGGTCAACCAATCCTGAACTCGAGCCAAATGATCGTGACCCCGGGATTAGTAATAAACCCTCTTTCTCTCGATGATCGGAACCATTGAGACTCGGACAGCCCTAAGTCGATACGCGTATTCCTAAACAGCCGCCTGTTAGTGAGAGTTTCAGAAAAATTGAAATTGAGAGAGAGTTGTTCACGGAATTGAACCCAGATTTCGATGTCGGATTTCGGGGACCCGACGGACTAATTTTAAGATTCTGACGCCAGAAAATGTTGGCCACATACATATGGGACGCATGGGTGCGAAAAATGGAATTTCGGTTCGGAATGGAAAAAGGACGGAATTGCCCTTGGACTATTTAAGCTTAATTCCGAATTTTGGGGGTTTATTTTGGTTTAACTAAAGTGGGTTAGAGTTAACTAGGATGGTTAAGGTTTGGTTGGGGGCTAATGACTAAAATGCCCCTCAATAATTGCTTTGGATGCATGTGAGCCATTTGATGAAGGGGTAAATTGGTCTAATGGGATTAGGGCTTGACACATGGATTCCACTAGTGGGGATTTGACCAACTTTTGACCAATAATTGATTAAGTTTCTCTCTCTCCCCTCCATTCACGTGCAGACCCCTCCCTCACCATTCGGCCATCATCTTCCTCTCTTCCATTTTCTCTCCACCGTTTCTCATCTTCTTCACCGAACCAGCCCCACCGTCACCACCTTCCTCAACCGCTCGCCGGAGGTTGTTGGTCACGGCAAGGGAAGCCGTGGAGGGCCGGACCAGCCTTCAAGCCGCCGTCTTCCTCCTTTCCCTTGGACGCCCCAAATCAGCCGCCGTGGGCCGTGAGAGAGGCCGAACCGCCGTGAGGAGCCGCGCCGCCGTGAGCCGCCGTTGTCGAGCCGCGAGAGTGGATGTACTTGTTTCTTCCACAAATTGTCCACCCCGACGTGAGTTTAATACCTAAACTTAGTTTAGGCTTAATTGTGTTTAGTTGGATCTATTTGGGTTAATTGGTAGAGATTAAGTCAAATGGGTGTTGGTTAGGGATTGTGTGGTTAATGGCTGAGTTAGTGAGGTTGTGGATGGTTGATTTGAAGTGGAATTATGTTTGATTAGTGAAGAATTGATGGCTGTCCATGATGAGTTAAATTCGGAGGTCTTGGGTGATTGTACTAGAAATGGTGTTTTTAGTGCTAAATAGGCTTGTTTTGCTAAATTAAACTAAGTGTATGCCTTACATGTTTAATTGGGGTCTTGGCTGAGTTAATTGAGGTTAAATGGAGTGTTTTGGATGTGTTTTGGCCATGTTTGAAGTTGAGGTTTTGGTTTGGCCGAATTGTATGTGTTGGAATATAAATGCTAGAACATGCCCATTGTTCGTAAATGTTGATAATTGTTATGGCATTTGTGTTCATTGATATGAAAATGCATGTCACGCACACTGTATGACGAGATTGAGATTTGAGATGACATTATGTGATTGTGCGGGTGTGACATTGCATTGTGTGATCACGGTAAACGCCCTGAAATGAGTGGAATGGGCTAAGATAAAATTGATATGTGTGATCACTTAAGGCCTTCGGGTCGTGGCCTACGGGTCGAGTTCCGTCCTCATGCACTTTGTAGCAGGACGATGCCCGGTTAGATCGGAAGACGACCATCCTCATGCACTTTGTAGCAGGCTCTGGTTCGTAGGTGAGCGGTGTTGCGCCTCAGGCACTTTGTAGCAGGCTAGAAGACACCGGGCCGGGGGCGTAGTATATACGCTGGCCATGAAGTGTTGTGGCCTTCGGGTCGGGCCCTATTGTGGGTCGTGAGATTAAGAATGAACTGAACGTTGCATTATGTGAATTGTGAACCATGCAGTATTGTGATGAGATTGTGAGAATCATTAGCATGTGACTGCATGAGGCATTCGTGTGGGATGCGGTGATTGAGTGGCTTGAACCATTTAAAGAATCTGAGCACGCGTGTGTGAAGTACGCCTGCCCGTATGTACATGTATGTGGGTGTATATATATATGTTGAATTGCACTAACTTGCAGGGGTTGAATCACGATGACACATATTGAGTTTTATGTTTGTTGGTTTGAATGTTTGATTTTGGTCCGTTAAGAGACACACTTTAGCCTAGCCTAGGTTTAGGTATTTGATTCACTGAGCTAGTCTCACGGTTGTGGTAAAACCGATCATTTCAGAGCCTACCCCCTAGGATGCAGGAGCCGCCTCCACTTTTTGGGATTCCCAGGCAGATATTGCAGTCCGAGGAGCATTTCCCAGCTGGGAATGGCGAGATGCATGTGAGGTTTAGGTCGGTTCTTTACATTAACACGGGTGAGGATGAACATAAGAAGCAAGAGTACATCGCATGGTGTCGCAGGGCAGAGGACGGTACCCTCAGTCGACCCATCCGTACCTTTGATATTCCAGTAGGCGCTGATGGCGAGTTAGAGCCAGTGATTGCCGATGGCGAGGTGGTCGATGCGCCTCCACCTGACGCTCCGCCAGACGTTGAGGCCCAGCCAGGCCCCGGAGTTTGGTATGATGATCCAGAGCCGGAGCCTATGGATGAGGATGAGGACGACCCCGAGCCAGAAGCGATGGAGCAGGATGATGGGGATGGTGAGGTCGATGAGGTAGGCGAGGATGTAGACATAGATGCCGTCGAGGATGTAGCCGTAGATGTAGACTTGGAGGACGACTTTGACTCTGATGCTGAGGCTGACGCTCTCCTAGCAGACTACTGGGGAGATCAGGAGGGTCAGGCTGATCAGGAGGACCCCGGCATGGACGTGGACGAGCCAGAGCCGGATCGCAGCTCTTCAGAGGAGTCAGCTGAGTCTTCAGTTGAGCCCGATGATTCCAGCGACCCAGACTATGAGCCTTAGACTAGTTGGTCGGCGATAGGGATCCCTACCTTTTTGTTATAGTGATCCTTAGTACAGACCTACTCACCCGGCCACCGATACTTTTTGGATTAGTGGTCTTTTGACTTCGATGTTAGTTTGACCTTGACCTAGACCCATAGTGAATCGGACTGTAGTGTATTTGTATCTATGATCCTTGTATAAACAGTTTGTTGATATATATGAGCATGAGGTTTTACCTGATGATGACTTGAGTGTTTGGCTTCCTTGTTCATCTTTATTTGTCAGGGTTGTATTTGCTTCCGCATGTGTTTTTATACTCTGATGTTGTTGTTGGGTCGGCGATGTCTCCTGGGGACGTCGCACTCTGATCGACCGAAGTGGTAAAGGGGATGTTCGCGTTCCGATGGGTAAGTTGGGTTCGGGGCGTGACATAAGCCGTGCTGAATTGCAACTTTGTTCCTAAGGCCACTTGCAGACTTTTCCAAAAATTGGCCGTAAATCTCGGATCGCGATCTGATGTAATGGTCACCGGTACTCCATGCAATCGCACTATCTGCTGTACATACAACTCGGCATACCTTTCCAGTTCAAGATCCTTTCGCACTGCCAGGAAATGCGCTGACTTGGTCAGACGATCCACTATCACCCATATAGAGTCGTTCCCTCTCTGGCTTCGTGGCAATCCCGTTACGAAATCCATGGTGATATGCTCCCATTTCCACTCTGGGATCTCTAATGGCCTCAACATTCCACCAGGCTTGCAGTGTTGTGCCTTCACTTGTTGGCACGTCAAACACTTAGCCACGTGTCTCGCCACATCAGCCTTCATTCCATTCCACCAATAATGTTGCCTTAAGTTCTGGTACATCTTCGTACTACCTGGGTGGATACTGTACTGACTCCGATGAGCTTCACTCAAGATTTCCTCCTTCAGACCTTCATTGTCTGGTACACATAATCTTCCTCTGAACTTTAAAGTTCTATCCTCGCTCATCTGAAAGTCCGGCCTCCTTTTAGAAACATCCAATCCAATGATCTTCTGGATTTCTTGGTCCGTAGACTGGAGTTCCTTAATCCTTGCCTGGATCTCTGGTTCAATCCTCAAGGCTGCCATCAAACTGGACATCTGGCTCACTTCGAACTTAAACTCTGAATCTCTGAGCCGTTCCAACAATGTCCATTCTCGCACCATCATATGTGCCACACTAGACTTGCGACTTAAAGCATCTGCTACTCTATTGGCCTTACCCGGATGATACAGGATGTCGCAATCATAGTCTTTCAGTAGTTCCATCCACCTTCTCTGCCTCATGTTTAGCTCTTTCTGCGAAAATAGGTACTTGAGGCTCTGATGGTCCGTGTAAATTTGAAACTTTTCCCCACAAAGATAATGCCTCCAGATCTTAAGGGCAAATACTATCGCAGCCAACTCTAAATCGTGCGTCGGATAATTCATCTCATGAGGTCTCAACTGCCTCGACGCATACGCCACCACTTTCCCATGCTGCATCAACACACAACCTAGCCCTCTCAATGAAGCATCACTGTACACCTCGAATCCTCCTGATCCGGATGGAATAGTCAACACTGGAGCTGTCGTAAGTCTGTGTTTCAACTCCTGAAAACTTTTCTCACACTTGTCATCCCATTCGAACTTGGACTCTTTCTTTAACAATCTGGTCATGGGCATGGCTATGGATGAGAATCCTTCTACAAACCGTCTGTAATAGCCAGCCAGTCCAAGGAAACTTCTGATCTCGGTCACTGAGGTCGGTCTTGGCCAATTAGTCACGGCCTCTATCTTGGTCGGGTCTACTGATATTCCCTCTCCCGACACTATGTGTCCAAGGAAAGCTACTCGACTGAGCCAAAATTCACACTTGCTGAACTTGGCGTAGAGCACATGCTCTCTTAACGTCCGTAGCACCTCAGTCAAGTGTACCTCATGCTCTTCAGGACTCTTAGAATATACCAATATGTCGTCGATGAAGACAATCACTGACTGATCCAAAAATTCCTTAAACACTCTGTTCATTAGATCCATGAAAGCTGCAGGAGCATTCGTCAGTCCAAAGGGCATAACTGTAAACTCATAGTGCCCATACCTCGTCCTGAAGGCTGTCTTAGGTATATCCTCCTTCTTGATTCTTAACTGGTGATATCCTGTCCGTAGGTCAATCTTGGAGAATACCGACGCTCCCTGCAACTGATCAAACAAGTCGTCGATCCTAGGCAGTGGGTACTTGTTCTTTACTGTCACCTGGTTCAGCTGCCTGTAGTCGATACACAATCTCAGGGTTCCGTCTTTCTTTTTCACAAACAGCACAGGCGCTCCCCATGGAGACGCGCTCGGACGGATGAAACCCTTGTCCAATAACTCTTGCATCTGGACTTTCAACTCCTTTAACTCAGGCAATGACATCCGATATGGGGCTTTTGAGATCGGCTCTGTACCCGGGGCTAGCTCAATTACAAACTCAACTTCCCGCTCAGGTGGTAAGCTTGGCAATTCCTGTGGAAATACTTCTGGAAAGTTGCATACTACCGGGATATCTTCTAACTGAAGCTCTGGTACAGTGGGATCCACCACATTGACTAGATATCCTTCACATCCTTCGTTCAACAACTCATTCACTTCCAGTGAAGAGATCCAAGGAATCGAGGTTCCTCCTCTACTTCCTTGAAATTCAAACCTAGGTTGTCCAATTGGATTGAACTGGATCGTTTTACTATCACAATCCACTATAGCCTTCTGCTGCACTAACCAGTCCATTCCAACAATAACATCAAAATCGAACATGGCCAACACTGCCAAGTCGATACGGCCTTCCACACCACCAATCACTATCTTACATGCAGGCCATCCAAAGGAGACTATCATTCTATCATTCAACGGAGTAGATACGCATAACACAGTCTCAAGCAAAATAGGCTCAAACCCAACCAATCTAATAAACTGTTCTGACACAAAAGAATGGGTTGCCCCCGGATCAAACAAAGCATAGGCTGCATGGTCTCCCAAAGAAATCGTACCTGTGACCACCCCTGGCGCTTTCTCCGCATCCTTGCGCGCCATAGCATACACCCTTCCTTGGGCTGGTGGTCGTCCTGGATTAGTCGCTGGGGGATGTCCACCCTGATTTCCCGTCCTAGGCGGGTGGGCTGGTGCTTGCGATCCCGCTGGACGCATCTGAGGACACGACCTAATCTGGTGGTCAAAACTCCCACACCTGAAACATGCTCCGAACCTACTCGGAGGCGGGTTAGGCTTCCCAATGTTTCTCCTCGCAGATGGAACGAACCGTCTATTCCCAGTCATTGGCCTTTTTCCCAACCTGCGATTGTCCCTATTAGGCATAAACCGTGATCCTGAGGCGGCGGCCCTCTCTTGCTGATCTCTTTCTATGATCTGAGCCCTCTCGTACATCTCACTGTAGTCTTTAAGGTTATGAGATAGAATCTGGCTCCTGAGGTCCGGTTTCAATCCATCTCGAAACCTCCTAGCCTTGTCTCTCGGATTCACCACCAATGTAGGCGCAAACTTAGCCAATCTCGCAAACTCCGCCTCGTATTGGTCTACTGTCATCTGTCCCTGACGCAGTCTCATAAATTCCGACAACTTCCTTTCCTGCGCTACCTCAGAGAAATACTTCTCATAAAAATGTTCAACAAACACAGCCCAAACCAACTCAGTACCTGCAGGGAATACCCTGTCCTTTACGGCATTCCACCAATCGTTGGCACCGTCCTGTAACTGATACACTGCTAAGTCTACTCTCTCAGTATCGGTGCACTTCAATACATTAAACGCCTTTTCCAACTCCTCAACCCATCTGGGCGCTAACTCTGCATCGCCCCTACCAGTGAACTTGGGCGGCTTAAGCTTCAGAAATTGCTCAACTAACTGAGGCATCTGTCTCGGTACAACTGGTTGTGCCTGTTCTGCCTGGTTACCCCCATTACCGGCTATCGCTGCAGCTTCGGCTGCCTGAGCATATGCGGCTGCCCTCTCCTGAGCCTGCAAACCCATGATATGCCCTATCTCACGAAGGGTCTCCATAACTTCATCCAGTCTGGGGTCTCTGGCCTCTCTGGGCTCGGCTCTCGGTTGCTCTTGGGGTTCCTTTCCTCTCCGGCGACTCATCTCTCTCTAAGCTGGCTACTCAACTACCTGCTATAACCCCACTAAGGAGTCAAAGACTTAAACCATACTAACCCAGTCTAAGTCCTAGGCAGGTATCAAACAATAGCCAAACAATCACATGCGATCTAGCACTGAGCACAATACATCACCCAAGGGAACATGTGTACTCACCTCAGGTCCTGACGCGCCTGTACCTTCGGGGTTGAATCACTTACACATTCAATCAATCAAACAAACACAATTAAGAGACACACCTAGCACACGAGGACACCTAGTTGGCTACCCTTGGTCATCGCTCCTTATCACTCCAGGCTTCGACCGTATGGATAGAGCTAACCTTGCTCTGATACCAATTCGAACGGGGATGTCACGCCCCGAACCCAACTTACTCATCGGAACGCAAGCATCCCCTTATCTCTTCGGTCGATCATAGTGCGATGTCCCCAGGAGACATCGCCGACCCAACAACAATCAGAGTATGAAAACACATGCGGAAGCAGAATACAAACCCTGACAAATAAAGATGAGCAAGGAAGCCAAACACTCAAAACATTATCAAGTAAAACCTCATTCTCATATATATAAACGGTTTATACAAGGAACGCAGATACAAGTACAGTCAGATCCACTACAAGTCTAGGTCAAGGTCAAACTAACATCGAAGTCAAAAGGCCACTAATCCAAAAATTCTCGGTGGCCGGGTGAGTAGGTCTGAACTAAGGATCACTATAACAAAAAGGTAGGGATCCCTATCGCCGACCAACTAGTCTAAGGCTCATAGTCTGGGTCGCTGGAATCATCGGGCTCCATGGAAGACTCAGCTGACTCCTCTGAAGAGCTGCGATCCGGCTCTGGCTCATCCACGTCCATGTCGGGGTCCTCCTGATCAGCCTGACCCTCCTGATCTCCCCAGTAGTCTGCTAGGAGAGCGTCAGCCTCAGCATCAGAGTCAAAGTCATCCTCCAAGTCTACATCTACGGCTGCATCCTCGACGGCATCTATATCTATATCCTCGCCTACCTCATCGACCTCACCATCCCCATCATCCTGCTCCATCACCTCTGGCTCGGGGTCGTCCTCATCCTCATCCATAGGCTCCGGCTCCAGGTCATCATACCAAACTCCGGGGCCTGGCTGGGCATCGACGGTTGGCGGAGCGCCAGGTGGAGAAGCATCGACCACCTTGCCATCGGCAATCACTGGCTCTAACTCGCCATCAGCGTCTACTGGAATATCAAAGGTACGGATAGGTCGACTGAGGGTCCCGTCTGCTGCCCTACGACACCATGCGATGTACTCTCGCTTCTGATGCTCATCCTCACCCACATTAACATAGAGAACTGACCTAAACCTCACATGGAACTCGTCATTTCCAGCTGGGAAATGCTCTTCACTCTGTAGTATCTGTCTAGGAATCCCAAAAAGTGGAGGCGGTTCCGGCATCCTAGGGGGTAGGTCCTGAAATGTTCGGTTTACCACAACCGTGAGACTAGCTCAGTGAATCAAATACCTAAACCTAGGCTAGGCTAAAGTGTGTCTCTTAACGGACTAAAATCAAGCATTCAAGCCAACAAAATAAAACTCAATATGTGTTTCAACGTGATTCAACCCCTGCAAGTTAGTGCAATTCAACATATATATATACACCCACATACGTGTACATACGGGCAGGCGTACTTCACACACGCGTGCTCAGATTCTTTAAATGGTTCAAGCCACTCAATCACCGCATCCCACACGAATGCCTCATGCAGTCACATGCTACTGATTCTCACAATCTCATCATAATACTGCATGATTCACAATTCACATGATGCACCGTTCAGTTCATTCTTAATCTCACGACCCACAATAAGGCCCGACCCGAAGGCCACAACACTTCATGGCCAGCGTATATACTACGCCCCCGGCCCGGTGTCTTCTAGCCTGCTACAAAGTGCCTGAGGCGCAACACCGCTCACCTACGAACCAGAGCCTGCTACAAAGTGCATGAGGATGGTCGTCTTCCGGTCTAACTGGGCATCGTCCTGCTACAAAGTGCATGAGGACGGAACTCGACCCGTAGGCCACGACCCGAAGGCCTTAAGTGATCACACATATCAATTTTATCTTAGCCCAATCCACTCACTTCAGGGCGTTTACCGTGATCACACAATGCAATGTCACACCCGCACAATCACATAATGTCATCTCAAATCTCAATCTCGACATACAGTGTGCGTGACATGCATTTTCATATCAATGAACACAAATGCCATAACAATTACCAACATTTACAAACAATGGACATATTTAAGCATTTGTATCCTAACACATGAAATTCGGCCAAACCAAAACCCCAACTTCAAACATGTCCAAAACACATTCAAAACACACCATTTAGCCTCAATTAACTTAGCCAAGACCCCAATTAAACATGTAAGGCATACACTTAGTTTAATTTAGCAAAACAAGCCTATTTAGCACTAAAAACACCATTTCTAGTACAATCACCCAAGACCTCCGAATTTAACTCATCATGGACAGCCATCAATTCTTCACTAATCAAACGTACTTCCACTTCAAATCAACCATCCACAACCTCACTAACTCAGCCATTAACCACACAATCCCTAACCAACACCCATTTAACTTAATCTCTACCAATTAACCCAAATAGATCCAACTAAACACAATTAAGCCTAAACTAAGTTTAGGTATTAAACTCACGTCGGGGTGGACGATTTGTGGAAGAAACAAGTACATCCACTCTCGCGGCTCGACAACGGCGGCTCACGGCGGCGCGGCTCCTCACGGCGGTTCGGCCTCTCTCACGGCCCACGGCGGCTGATTTGGGGCATCCAAGGGAAAGGAGGAAGACGGCGGCTTGAAGGCTGGTCCGGCCCTCCACGGCTTCCCTTGCCGTGACCCACGGCTCCGGCAAATGGCTGAAGGAGGCGGCGACGGTGGGGGCTTGCTTCGGCGAAGAAGGGAGAGGAGACGATGGAGAGGAAGAGGGAACGAAGGGGGAGGAGTGACCGAACGTGAGGGAGAGGGAGAATGGCGTCCAAGAGGGAGGAGAGAGAAAGACAAGACCAATTTGGTCAAAACTAGTCACTTCAAACTTTTGTGGGAGACAAGTGTCAATCATCTAAGCCCCTTGGCTAATTTAACCTTTAATCCAATGGCTCACATTCATTCCAATGAATTATTGAGGGGCAATCTTGTCTTTAGCCCTTAACCAACCCTCAACCATCTTAGTTAACTTAACCAACCTTGGTTAAACCAATTTAATTCCCTAAAATTCGAAATTATGCTTAAATAGTCCAAGGGCAATTCCGTCCTTTTTCCTTTCCGAACCGAAATTCCATTTTTCGCACTCAGGCGTCCCATATATATGTGGCCAACATTTTCTGGCGTCAAAATCTTAAAATTAATCCGTCGGGTCCCCGAAATCTGGGTTCAATTCCGTGAACAAGTCTCTCTCAATTTCTATTTTTCTGAAACTCTCACTAACTGGCGGCTGTTTAGGAATACGCGTATCGACTTAGGGCTATCCGAGTCTCAATGGTTCCGATCATCGAGAGAAAGAGGGTTTATTACTAATCTCGGGGTCACGATCATTTGGCTCGAGTTCAGGATTGGTTGACCACGAGCACGTTTGGTTAAGCAGAATCACCTGCGATCCCAATTGTGCGTCGTTGGCCTTGGCCATACCATTTCCATCACTTTTCCTAAGATTGGCCCTTCACTGGTTCACAATATTCCCTCATTCTTTCTCAAATCGGCTCCCGAGTCACGACTAAGTCCCTGGTCCACGTACTAGCGTCCTAGTTAGCCTTTCCCCATGGTTAGTATCCCAAGAGTGATCAGCTCTGGGCGAGTCATACTCAAATGAAATGAGAAATAACATTCATTTTATTAATCCCAGAAATTACATCGAAATTCGGGCTGTTACACGTGGGGAACGAGGAGTTGTACCTTAGATATTACACTATAGTTTGGATAGACGTGGGCTTTTCGCACTACGAGACTCACGAGTTTTTGGCTTGGTGTTTCTAGGACCGTTTTGGGGATGAGTTCGGTCCCATTAGATATGTAGATGTCCCGTTTAACGGGGAAGGTCAGTTGGATCGATAGTGCCTAGACGGTAATATGGTGGATGTTGATATGGAGGGTGACCCAGATTCTGATGTTGAGTATGAGATTGTTGACGACAAGGTAGAGCATGAGGAGTTAAGGAGAATGGATTTTGAGCCTGAGATAGTAGACCCAGTTCTGAAGCAGGTGGATGCGGAGGCCCAAGAGCCAATGGATATAGACGAGGACGATGAGCAGGATCTCGCATCGGAGACCGAGACCTGAGGCGATGAGTTCCAAGGAGGAGCCGGAGCCGTCCGAGAGTTCCTCGGAGTCATCACGTTCCAATCCCAACTGGATGCTTTAGGCTAGGTCTTAGTTTAGATGTGAGGGCCGATACTTTTTGATCGTACCCCTCCCTTTTGGTAGTTTGACCTCCTCAGCCACTTATCCTTTTTTGTTAGAGCGACCTTCCTCGTATCTTTCTTTTGAAAATGGATATTGTACAAAGTTTGATAGTAATGAATGTATATATGTTTTTAATCATCCTGTAATTCTTTTCCTGTGCTATTCATGGTTGTTTGTTAATTGTATAGGTGTATATATATATACATATTATATATACGTCATTTCCGCATGTGTCGTGTTTCTCTGATTTGGGTTTTTGGGCTGGTGACGTAACCTGGGAGCGTCGCACCACAACTTTGATCTATACGCGGGATGTTGACGCTTCATGGGGTACGGGACGTGACAAAATTCTCCTGATTTAAAGATATCTTTTGATGTTATGATAACATGGTTCGTTGTCGAACTCTGCTTGGACCAACATGCAGTGAGCTGGTTATTCAAGAATATTGTTTCTCAATGGTTTTATATCCATACCATCTTCGGCCGGTAGTAAGGATGACAAAGTTGCAAGAGCATCCGCAAAATAATTCTGAGTTCTTGGGAGATAATCGAATGTTATCTCTTCGAAACTTTCTATCATCTCTTCTAAATATATGTGATAAGGAATCGGTTTGACATCTCGAGTTTGCTATTCACCAGTTGTTTGTAATATGATAAGCATGCAATCTCCATATACTCGCAACCTTTTTACTTTCATTGAAAGGGCTAATTGTAAGTAGAGAATGCATGCTTCATATTCAACGACATTATTGATACATGTAAATACCAATTTTGCATATACCAGATAATGTTGGCCTTCTGAGAAAATCAATACTGCCCTAGTTCCTGATCCAAATAAGTTGGTTGCACCGTTAAAATACATGGTCCATTTATCATCGACTAATGTCAATATATGGTCATCAAATCGTTCTTCAAAACTTGCAACATGTCTGCTATTGCTCGTTCTTTAACTGACTTTTGTGATGAACTTCTGATGTCGAACTCAGATAATAAGACTTGCCACTTTGCTATCTTCCCGACCAATGAGGATTTCTCAAGAAGGTACTTGATTGAATAATTCTCAGTTACTAGCAAAATTTGGTGATGAATGGTGTATTATCTTAATTTGTGTAATACCTAAATTAAAGCAATGCATGTCTTCTCGACTCCTAGGTAATTCACTTCTGATGTTGTGAATTTCTTGCTCAAGTAATAAATGGCTTGTGTTTTTACTATCATTTGGTCTTCTTTGTACAAGCACCACTCATAACGATTCATAGTGAATCGTCAAATATAAGATCAATGGGACTCTAGTAATTGGTGGTACCAACATTGGTGGGCATACTAAATATTCTTTGACCTTGTCAAAGGCTTGTTGACTGTGATAAACCACAGTGTACGTCACTTACTAAGGCATTCTTTAATCTTCTTATTATATCATTATGCATTTAGAAGGTAACGTGTGATTGAGGTAAGCACTTATAACTTGAATTAAACGTGTCTACACAGCACACTATGGAAAGTGGAAAGGAAAGTCTTACTACTTCATTGAAACATCATATTACATGGGCAGAGACGGAACCAACGATTCACAAAAGTTGGAAGGATTCAAAAAGGTACTAGCTCCCACTAGGATTAACAAAATCCTATAAACAACATCTATTCTCTCAAGCCCAACATCATCATGGTATACACAAAACGAAGCCATTGCGATTCCCTAACCAGTCTTACCAATCCTATCGATTCTCCTTTGTCCACCATTGAACCGGAAATCTCTTCTAGGTCACTTTCCTCATATGATATATCCACCTCTTTTTCGTCGCCTCCACTAACACCGTTCGCTCCACTAAATCCATTGCCGCCAATACTACCACTACCACCATCGCTCCCAAAATCCAAAGGTCCTATCAACACTCCACCCTGCTTTTCGTACCATGCTACAAACTTATAAGAAACATGAGGAAATCTCCCCACATCTACCTAGACAGTAGTAATTCGACACGCATAAATAGTAGAAGATCCAGGAAAGAACACATGCTCCCATACAGAATCAACAAGGAACGGTGCTCCATATTGAGTGGGAGGTCGAGCACTCATCTTATTAATCTGAAAATGTTAAATCCACAAGAGTGAGCTATCGCCCAGCAGGAAAAAATAAGGCAATCTCTTAAACCCAACGATCTAACTAATTCTCAATTCCAGCAAAATCAGCATAGCATCAACAATAACACATGCTCCAAAAGTAATCATGCAAATATGATTAGTCAACAGAATAAGTCTCATGATCACCAAATAAGAATCATAGTTATCACATGCATTTGTATCATATATTCCTATCATCATCATATTGGGTCTACCCCCATCTCATGGTTCAACTAGGGGCAAGCTGGTCCATGCAGGTCACTTCCGGTCCACTGACTAGATTTCCACGGGTCATTGGCCATAGGCTTCCCACTCCAAGGCATTTGTGGGACATTGGCCATAGGCATCTCCTCCCGACACCCTAACTGGTCATCACTAGGGAACTCTCGATTTACAAACCAAGACTTTTGTGGGACGCTAGCCACAGGCATCATCTTCTACGGGTTGCCATCCATAGGCATCTACGGGACACTGGCCGTAGGCGGTGTTCAATATCTCAATTTCATATTCACATGATAGGATCATATAATATGAACGTGTTCGTTCTGTAGCGGATCTCTTACAAGATCAATTCGGATTGGCTCTGGTTCGTTTAGAAAATGTGGTTAGAGGAACTATATGTGGAGCAATTAGGCATAAATTGATACCGACTCCTCAGAATTTGGTAACTTCAACTCCATTAACAACCACTTATGAATCTTTTTTCGGATTACACCCATTATCTCAAGTTTTGGATCGAACGAATCCATTGACACAAATAGTTCATGGGAGAAAATTGAGTTATTTGGGCCCTGGAGGATTAATAGGGCGAACTGCTAGTTTTCGATTATCACAACAACACATGGACCCACAACAACACATCACCGGAACATTATAATGGTATCACATATAAATCATTGCAATTCAACCACTCATGATTATCACCAGAATTGCATCCACAAGGTCATCCCATTTCCTCATCCATTTCTCATCCAAGTACGACCAACCATACCTCATTTGAAAGTTCATGATATGCACATCATATTCTCAGAAGACATCGAACCACAATTTACACGTTCTCAAGTAGAAAAAGAGGGATTTTCACAACTGTACAGAATCGACCAGTTTTGCACTCCCGACGAATTTAAGATACCAGGTACAGTAAATCACCTTAAAAAAATTCTAAGATTTAAATATGTGTTAGGAGAGACCCAAATGAACAACTTTCATGAAGGACTCGAAGACTAAAATCCTTGGTAAGTATTTATTTTCTGCAGTTCAAGACGGAACAAAAACCGTTCACTGAACCAGAATTATTGTCTCCCAAAGGTGGCTTTATCCAAAGTCCAAATCACCTCTAAAAATTTTGGATTTAAAATATGTTGTAGAGAAGGATGTCTCTAAGAAGTTTTATGAAGTTTACTCAGAATCGTTCTAAAAATTTGTGTAGAAAATCGAGAAATAGAAAGGTCACTGAAATCGTATAGAAAACAGCTTGAGCACGGTGAGGAAAATGGACTATCGTCCTATCCAAATCACCTTAGAAAAATCTGAAATTAAGATATGTTATAAAGAGAAGGATTTCAAACAACTTTTATGAAGGACTCAACTTAATATTTCAACTTTTCAAAATGGAACAAAATCAAGAAGATCAAAGCTCCAGGCGACCAGATCTGCCCTTCCTAGCTCCTCATGCACTTTTCACTCCTTTTTGCATTCACAAGGCTCACAAATCTGTCTTCTCTTCCACAGTAAACCAACAGCCAACTAACAAGCACATGGAAGTCCTAAGCTCATCGCCATTTTTGCACCTACTTGGTTTGAGAGATTCGAAACTCACATGCAAGGCTCACCGAGCTTAGATCTATGATTAACACGCCCTTGGGCCCTAGATTCACACATGCACCAACACCACCATTCTCAGTCTCTAACATGCAAGCTCAAACAGCAACATCCATTCATGTACAAGCTCTAAAACTCGTAGAAACACACATGCACACACACAAGGGAATGCTGAGAATACGGGTAGATGGAAAGGCTTAAAATCAAGCCCAAATTTCCTTGCCTTGATCTAGAACTTTGGGGGATCCTTCGGTGGGACTAAACACAGCTCAAGGGCTGTTCTTGGCGAGACAAAAAGAGTAAGATGAGGCTGTGAGGGAGGACAGACGGCTGCTGGTCGGTGAGGAAAGGTAGGCGAGAAAGAGAGAGAGCGAGAGGATGAGGGTGAGTCTTGAGAGAATGAGAGCAAAATGAGCTAAGGAAGATGGAAATGAGATTATAAGAGGGAGTGAAGGGCGTGGGAGATAAAGAGTCACCGGTGGGGGTCTAGGGATAACTTATCATGGGGAAAAAGGGCTATATCTAGGTTTAGGTAATGATTAAGGGGTTTCTTGTAAGACCATTTTTGGCAAAAATCCTTATTGGGCAAGAGTGAGTAGCATACTTGAGTGTCTAGGGCTGCCCATTAGCTTACAAACAAATAGGACAAAAGGATGAGACAAATGAATAAGACAAAGTGGCAATCTAGTGATAAAAGAAGAAGAAGAAGGCCACTTCTCCCCCCTCTTCATGCAATCCACGTTCAGCCATGCAAGGGGGTATTAGGGCACACTTTGTGCTCTAATACCTCTAATTAGATCATATAATAAATTTCCACACCCATATCTTTTCATTTAATCAACCTAATAACCCCGTACGAGTGGTGCATCAAATATGGCCAATTAAAGTTCCTTTGAGTATTCCCATGAATTTAAATAAATTTGATGCCTCAAGAATCATAAATCAAGGTCTCTTGATTAATATAATCCGTCGAAATGATTGTGCTTCATTCATCACTAATTCCACTCATATAACACCTTAATCAATTAAATGAAATTTAGGATGTCATCACATGACTTTCCGCATCCCACTTTACTTTGGCTTTTTTTTTTTTGCAATAGTTTGAAGAATGGTTTAGTAGTCTCAAAATGCTGATAGATGAAATGGGCAATATAGTTTAATTGCCCCAACAAAATTCTCACTTCTTTGACCGTAGAAGGAGTCTTTAGGTCATATATTGCCTTGATCTTGGAAGGATCAATTTCATTCCTCTGTTACTGACCACAAATCCTAGCAGTTTGCCAGATTTTGCCCTAAATACACACTTGTTGGAGTTCAGCCGTAACTTGTACTTTCTAAGTCTTTCAAATAATTTGCGAAGCACCTCAACATGATCCTCTACTTATTTGGATTTTGTGATCATGTCATACACGTATACCTCGATTTCTTTATGCATCATGTCATAGAACAAAGTTGCCATTGCCCTTTGATATGTAACACTCGTATTTTTCAAACCGAAAGGCATTACATTGTAACAAAATGTGTCCCATAGTGTTATGAAGGACATTTTTGCCTTATCTTCTTTCTTCATGAGAATTTGATTATATCTGAGAAACCATCCATGAATGAAAATATTTCGAACCCAGTAGTGCTATCCACTAATACATCGATATATGGAAGCGGGAAATCATCCTTAGGGCTTGCTTTATTTAGGTCGCGGTAATCAACGCACACCCGCACTCAATCATCTTTCTTCATTATGAACACTATATTGGCAACCCATTCTGGATATGGCACTACTTCGATGAAATCAACCTTGAGCAATTTCATCACTTCTTCTTCTGTTTTCTTTGCCAATTTTGGCTTTCTTCGCCTCAGTTTTTGCTTCTTTGGTGGAATACTTGGATCAATTAGCAAAGCATGCTCAACTATGCCTGGATCAAGGCTTGGCATGTCAGCATAAGACCATGCAAATATATTCTGATATTCCTTGAGCAAATCTATGATTCTTTCTGCTTCTTATGAGAGAAGACTTTCTCCAATCTTAACCTCTTTATTACCCAGATTAACAATTATCGTTTTCTCCAGCGTGAGTGGTTTTGATTCTTCATGACGGATCCACTCTCTTCTGACCCATTCCTCATCTTCATTATCCACTTCAATATCGCAAGTGATCTCTTCAAAAAGATTTGGGTCACATATTAACATATTATGGATATGCGAATGCTCAAGTGCGTAGGTATTTTTCGCCTCAGTTATGATATCGTTGATGGTATTCTCCTCGAATAAACTTGGCAGAACAGACTCTTTCTCTACATGTAAGTCCTCTTATTGAAGTAGCTTGGAAGGTCTAAGAAAAGTTTCCTTGATGTGGATATGATGATAGGGAAGCTTTTTAGCTTCGCTCTTCCATATAGATGGATTAATGAGATGATCACCTCAGCCTTTATAGCCTCCACAGTTGTTTCGACCTTGGCTTCGGCATCCATGGTGATCTTTAGAGTTACTTGGAATATAACCTATTTCGTACCTCATCCTTGTAGTGAGTGGAGTGATAGGTTTCTTGATTCCTTGGGATTTCGATCCTAGACCATTACCGGGAGTCAATCCATACTGACATAACATCCTTCCAGACATAATGAATGATGTTGAGAATTCCGAGGATTTTATGATGCAACCGGCAGGAATTTGCACCATTGAGATCATTTCAAAGGAATAATAACTTGGTTCTTCTTTTACTTCTAGTTCGACATACAGTATTGCACTCTACTTGTACGGTGATCATCTTGCCATTAATGATAAACCTGACCTTCTGATGGAGACTTGAAGGAATAGCGCCAGCCATATGAATCCAAGGTCTTCCGAGTAATAGGTTAAAGTCCTTGGGATATCCACTACTTGGAAGTCGATTAGGAAAGGCACAGGGCCTATGTTTACCTCAAGCTCGATATCGCCAATAACATCATTTTTCATTCCATCAAACGAGCGTACTGTTACATTAGAAGGTTTAATGAGCTCTTCACTAATCCTAAAGCGATACAGTGTGCTTAGTAGACACAAATTAAGTGCGGAGCCATTATCAATCAGCACCCGTGACATCTTCTTACCTCGACATTTGACGATAATATAGGGCTTTATTATGGGAATGCCCGTCAATTGGGAAATCCTCATCAAAGAAGGCAATTTGATCCTTCAGAAGAATAGCACCAACAAAGTCTTCCAATTGTACTTCATTAATCATTTCTGGGACGTGCAACTCATTAAGAAGCTTCAAAAGGACCATTTTATGGCTTTTTAAAGTCTTGAAGAGATTTAACAGAGAAATTTGTGTCGGCATCTTTCGTAGCTGTTCAATTACCTCAAATTCACTCGTCTTCACGACCGAAAGCGACTGTTTAACATCTTCTTCAGTCACCCCTTTCTTTTCGTGTTCACTGTCCTTCGGGGCATTGCATCTTCCTGATCGGGTTATAGCATCAACTTCTTTGGGAGAGTAATCCCAAGGTATATACTTAGTGTCGAACTTTTCTTTTGGAGGGAGAGTAATGATCACAGGCCACATTTCTTCTTCTTCAATCCTTAGCTGATCATGGGAAGTTGAATAGTGATTGGTGTGACGGGACCTTCCTTCTCCTTATATTTATCTACCTCATCAAGATTGATTAGAAATGATGTGATCATGGATACCATGCTTCTGTTGGTTTCATCAGCATCCATTTCACCCTAACCATCAGGTGTGATTATTTCGTTTTTGAATGCCCATGAAGGAGGTGTACATTTGACACGGTAATTGTATTTACCACTGTCTTGACCCTAATAATCAACAACTTTACCTTGTCTTCGTGTTTTTCGGATAAATCGCCTATCACCTCGACGAGTCTTTTTTTCTTTTTCTCTTCTTGATCTTTGTTCTCCTCAAGATTCAATTGGCTGATCGGGACTTCATCCATGCCACCCTATCCATCTAGTACAATGTCTTCATTTTTGAATGCCCATAGTGGTGGGGTATATTTGACATGGTAGTTGTACTTACCGCTGTCTTGATCAAATAGGTCTATAGTTTCACCTTCCCTGGCCGCTTTTTGGGTGAAACGCCTGTCACCCTGACGAACTTTTTCCTTCTCTTTTTCATCTTGAAGCATATTTCTTTCTTATGTAGAGTTTTCTCTTCAAGACTAGTTTCATTGTCCATACCACCCCAGTCATCAAGCACAATTACCTCATTTTTGAATGCCTATGGCGGTGGGGTATATTTCACTTGAAAGTTATATTTTCTGGAGTCTTCTCCCAAGTTATCTACAATCTCGCCTTTTAAGAGTGCTTCTTGACAAAAGCGAGCATCTCCTAATCGAGAAGCTTTAATCTTGACTTTATATTCATCTTCATCATCGTATTCAATCACTATTTCCTTATCCTTGATCATGTTTACTGTATTGTGCTCAGGAAGTGTCACGCCCCGAACCCAACTTACGCATCGGAACGCGAGCATCCCCTTACAAAAATCCGGTCGATCAGAATGCGACGTCCCCAGGAGACATCGCCGACCCAACAACAATCAGAGTATAAAAACACATGCGGAAGCAAATACAACCCTGACAATTAAAGATGAGCAAGGAAGCCAGACAATCACAATATCATCAGGTAAACCTCATTCTCATATATATATCAACAAACTGTTTACACAATATACACAGGTACATGAACAGTCATAACCACTGCAGGTCTAGGTCAAACTAGCGTCGAAGTCAAAGGCCACTAAACCAAAAAGTGTCGGTGGCCGGGTGAGTAGGTCTACACTAAGGATCACTATAACAAAAAGGTAGGGATCCCTATTGCCGACCAACTAGTCTAGAGCTCAAAGTCTGGGTCGCTGGAATCGTCGGGCTTGACTGAAGACTCAGCTGACTCCTCTGAAGAGCTGCGATCCGGCTCGGGCTCGTCCACGTCCATGCCGGGATCCTCCAGATCATCCTGACCCTCCTGATCTCCCCAGTAGTCTGCTAGGAGAGCGTCAGCCTCAGCATCTGAGTCAAAATCGTCCTCCAAGTCTACATCTACAGCTGCATCCTCGACGGCATCTATGTCTACATCCTCGCCTACCTCATCGACCTCACCATCCCCATCATCCTGCTCCATCACCTCTGGCTCGGGGTCGTCCTCATCCTCATCCATAGGCTCCGGCTCCAGGTCATCATACCAGACTCCGGGACCTGGCTGGGCATCGACGGTTGGCGGAACGCCAGGTGGAGGCGTATCGACCACCTCGCCATCGGCAATCACTGGCTCTAACTATCCATCAACGCCTACTGGAATGTCAAAGGTACGGATGGGTCGACTGAGGGTACCGTCCTCCGCCCTACGACACCATGCTATATACTCTTGTTTCTTGTGCTCCTCCTCACCCGTGTTAATATACAGAACTGACCTAAACCTCACATGCATCTCGCCATTCCCAGCTGGGAAATGCTCCTCGGACTGCAATATCTGCCTGGGAATCCCAAAAAGTGGAGGCGGATCCTGCATCCTAGGGGGTAGGCTCTGAAATGATCGGTTTTACACAACCGTGAGACTAGCTCAGTGAATCAAATACCTAAACCTAGGCTAGGCTAAAGTGTGTCTCTTAACAGATCAAAATCAAACATTCAAGCCAACAGTCATAAAACTCGATATGATTCAACGTGATTCAACCCCTGCAAGTTAGTGCAATTCAACGTATATATATACACCCACATACGTGTACATACGGGCAGGCGTACACCACACACGCGTGCTCAGATTCTTTAAATGGTTCACATTACTCAACCATCGCATTCCACACAAATGCCTCATGCAATCACATGCTGACAATTCTCACCACAATACAGCATGATTCACAATTCGCACAATGCAACGTTCAGCTCATTCTTAATCTCACGACCCACAATAGGGCCCGACCCGAAGGCCACAACACTTCATGGCCAGCGTATATAATACGCCCCCGGCCCGGTGTCTTCTAGCCTGCTACAAAGTGCCTGAGGCGCAACACCGCTCACCTACGAACCAGAGCCTGCTACAAAGTGCATGAGGATGGTCGTCTTCCGGTCTAACCGGGCATTGTCCTGCTACAAAGTGCATGAGGACGGAACTCGACCCGTAGGCCACGACCCGAAGGCCTTAAGTGATCACACATACAAATTTTATCTTAGCCCAATCTACTCATTTCAGGGCGTTTACCGTGATCACACAATGCCATGCCACACTCGCACAATCACATGATGTCATTTCAATTCTCAATCCCGACATACAATATGCGAGACATGCATTTTCACAACAATGAATACAAATGCCATACTAATTACCAACATTTACCAACAATGGGCATGTTCTCACATTTATACTCCAACATGTGTAATTCGGCCAAACAAAAACCTCATCTTCAAACATGGCCAAAACACATACAAAACACTCCAATTAAGCCTCCAATGATCAGCCAAGACCCCACTAAGACATATAAGGCATAAACATAGCTTAATCTTGCAAAACAAGCCCAATTGGATCTAAAATCACCATTTCTCATACAAAACCCCAAGGCCTCCGAATTGACTCACCAAGGACAGCAACCACACCCACATTAATCAGCCATACTTCTTGCCTTAAATCACTCTCAACAACATTTTTAACTCAGCCATTAACCACACAATCATTAACAACACTAACCCAACTTAATCTCCACTAATCAACCCAAACTAAACTAACTAAACACAATCAAGGCTAAGCTAGGTTTAGGCATTAAACTCACATTTCGGTGCACCACTCGGGGGAAGATGATGATCATCTACTCGCGGCTCGACAACGGCAACTCACAACGGCTCTCCCGGCGTGCTCGGCACCTCACGGCCACGGCGGCTTGGTGGCTGGTTTGGGCGTCCAAAGGGGAGGAGGAGACGGCGGCTTGGGGACGGCGACTTGGGCTGGTCCCCACGGCTCACGGCGGCTTGGTGGTGGCCGAATGGAGCGTCCAAGGGGGGAAGGAGGAAGAGCGGCTGAAGACGGTGGCTTGGTGGATGAACCGGCCCTCCACGGCGTTCCTTGCCGTGGCCCACGGCTCCGGCAAGTGGCTGAGGGAGGCGGCGACGGTGGCTGGTTCCGGCGGACAAGTGAGAGAGAGGAACGAAAGAGAGAGAGAGACGAAGGGGAGAGAGGGAGAGGAAACGAAGGGGGAGTGGCCGAACGTGAGAGGGAGGGAAGAGAGAGAAGATGGCGTGAAGGAGGAGAAAGAGAGAAAAGCTTATCCAATTTTTGGTCAACCTAGTCAAATCAACTTTTGGGGAGGACAAGTGTCACTCATCTAAGCCACTTGACCATTCTACTCTTTAATCCAATGGCTAAGGTTCAATCCAAATGAATTATTGAGGGGCAACTTTGTCTTTAGCCCCTAACCAAACTTTAACCACTCTAGTTAACTTAACCCACCTTGGTTTATCCAAATAGATTCCCAAAATTCGGAATTAAGTCTAATTAGTCCATGGGCAATTCCGTCTTTTTGCCGTTCCGAACCAATATTCCATTTTTCGCACCCATGCGTCCCACGTATGTGTGGCCAACATTTTCTGGCGTCAGAATCTTAAAATTAGTCCGTCGAGTCCCCGAAATCCGACACTGAACTCTGGGCTCAATTCCGTGAACAACTCTCTCTCAATTTCGATTTTTCTGAAACTCTCACTAACAGGCGGCTGTTTAGGCATACGCGTATCGACTTAGGGCTGTCCGAGTCTCAATGGTTCCGATCATCGAGAGAAAGAGGGTTTATTACTAATCCCGGGGTCACGATCATTTGGTTCGAGTTCAGAATTGGTTGACCACGAGCACGTTTGGTTAAGCAGAATCACTTGCGATCCCAATTGCGCATCGTTGGCCTTGGCCATACCATTTCCATCACTTTTCCTAAGATCGGCCCCTCACTGGTTCACAATATTCCCTCACTCTCTCTCAAATCGGTCCTCGAGTCGCGACTAAGACCCTGGTCCACGTACTAGTGTCCTAGTTAGCCATTCCTCATGGTTAGTATCCCAAAAGTGATCAGCTCTGGGCGAGTCGTACTCAAATGAAATGAGAAATAACATTCATTTTATTAATCCCAGAAATTACATCGAAATTCGGGCTGTTACAGGAAGAGGATTCTAATGTATATTTGGCTCGAGCTCTTGGAAGTTCAATATCTTCTTGTCAATGAGCTGTTGAACCTTGTACTTTATAACAAGACAATTATCCACATCATGTCTCATTTCTCCCATGTGATAGGCACAAGTCTTTGACTCATCATATCAAGAAAATCTTGCAGGAATGTATCTTGGTACTTCCTTGGCCACTAAATGCTTTTCCAAAAACATTGGTAATAGTTTTGACAGGGGTCGAGGCAATCGTGTATATTACCTCACTGTCCTTTTATTTGGCTCAAATTGCCTTGGATTTTTCTAAGCAACATTTGATTTCCTTAGAAATGATGCTTGATGAGTACTTAGGCTTGACACCATGGTCACTTCTCGAATGGGTTCTTTATCTTTTTCTCGGGGTAAGGCTTTCGTGTTGCTATTTCTTGAGCCTTCTTTTCTTTTAAACCCCATTCAATTCTTTCACCTACTTTGACCAACATAACGAATGTTTGACAGCCTGATACATGAAGCTTGTCGTAATACTCAGTCGGCAATGATTTTAGAAAGAGCTTAATGAGCTCGTCTTCACTTATGGCGGGCTTTACTTGTGAGGCGATAGCTTTCCATCTCAAAGCATAAGCTCTGCACCCTTCATTCTTTTGCTTCTCGATTCTGACGAGATCCTCTCTAGTTGGGAGTACTTCAACATTAAACTTGTACTGGCGAAGAAATTCTCCCGTCAAATGATCACATTCAGTGAAGTCTTCTATGTCAAAGGTTGTATACCATACAAGGGCTGCCCCTCTCAAACTATCTTGAAATGTGCTAATAAGAAGTGGCGTATTGTCTGAATATTTTGCCATCTTACGGAGATAATACTTAAAATGTCTTTTGGGACAACCAGTGCCATCAGACTTACTCACAAATTTCGATTCATTATAGTTTTCCGGAACAACCACCTTTGTGTATAGTGAGAATTTGTTGAACCTTTAAAGCTTATAATCTTGACTTGCTAAGCATTCTTCAATTTTAGCCAATCTCTTAGCTTCTTCTTCATCCTTTGTTTTGGATGCTTTTTTAGTTTGATCATCCTCTCTCAAATTCACTACCTCAGGTGTAGTCTTTGGAGGATTTTCTTGAACCGGTTCTTTGTTTCTAACTGGGTCTTCAACTGGTGTTTCGGTTGCATTTAAAGTTCTTACACTTGGAATAGTAGAAAAAGATCCTCGAGATGCGAGAATAAGAGCCTTCATTTCTGTTATCAGGGCAGCCATCTGGGTCATTTGATTCTCGACTTCAGCTAGTCGAGCACGGGTTTCTTCTTCTGCCATTCTAGCTTGTAGGCGAGTCCGAGGTCTTTTACCTTCCATTGCTAAACAACCCGATTTATAAAAAGACCCAATATTAACATAATAAAATGATCATGAAACCATACATTCTTTGAATTGTATGATTTCATGAGATTGTTAAGGATAAGAACTTCTATACAAGTCTTAACCTTGTATAAAATTCTTCATCAATGTCTTTATCAAGGAATCGTACAATTCAAAGAATTGCAATCCATGGTGATTCCTTTACGATTTGAAATCGTGTTATGAAATTATCTATGCATGTTTAGAAAATGATCAATCCATCATTGCATATAAAATTTGAAATTGTTTGACATCATGATTTTGAACTCAAATGGGAATCTAAATCATCTAATCATAGGCTTCTTGCTAGCTAAGATAGCTTTCGCCTTTTAGTATTCTTTCCATTCCTTAGTTTGAGCCTCCCATTCTTCCACATTGATCACAACCTCTTTCGGGACGTAGGTCTCTACTCCATGCATGTTTGGAACGATGTATTCTGGGACATACTCATCCACAGGATCTAGTACTATGCTCAATGGGACATATAGTTCGTCATCAATTGGACACTTATTTTCTATCCATTTAATGTATTCTTTAGAGGCCATACGAAACTTCATGGCTAGTTCCAAGCTTTTTGGCCACTCGATTATTTGTTCGAGTGAGTTATCCAAAGATAAGATGATCTTGTGAATTTCAGCTTAAAGGACATTCTTCTTCTCCTTCGGTATGATTCCACTTGGGATGTCAAAGGCGAACTCTTCAGGATTTCATACCGATGGTACTTATTGACGTATCCCAAATTGTCTAATAACCCTCAGAGGATAATAAGCTGCTCCTCCTCTCAAACCAAGCAATGGTACTACATTTCCCTCCTAGCTTGTAATCTTTGCCTTACTAATCTTTGGCCAATTGATCCGGCATTGGATTTGATCAGGAATTAAGGCTCTAATGAAATTGACCCAATCTAAGAAAGATTGTTTAGGTAATTTGTCTTGGATACGAATGTATCGCTCAATTGGATTTATTGCCGAATAAATTTCGTGAATGTTCATAAAATGATACCAAAGTCGAATGTGTGAGATGAACCATAATGACAAAAGACCAATAGAAGCTTGAAAGATACCCTTCTCATGATTTTGGTATGTGTTTAGGGAGATGACGGTTTGGGCAAGAAGCATATTAGAGAAGTCCCATTTAAGACACGCTTGTCCTGTGATCACAGCTACTAAAGGGTCTAATCCCGTTTTAGACACAGGAATAGAACAAAGCCAAAGAAAGCTAGAATGAATACTCGGGCTGAAGTGTTTCTCATTTTCTTAGGAAGTTTTGAAAAGTTGTCCACTAGTAAGGATAACGGAAATCTACCCATGTTTGATTTGATTAACTTTTCGATTTTGGAAGTTTTGAAGTTAAGGAATTCGGCTAAAAAGCTCACAAGATTAAGTCCAACGGGTGGCTCTACGACCCTAAGTTTAAAGTTAATTCCAATGGCAACTTGATATTCTTCTAATGTCGGTACCAATTCATGCTCTCCAAGATGGAATGTGATAGTGGAAACCTCCCAAAAATATGCCAAAGCTTGGACCAAACTAACTTGATGTTCCACATGCATATAAGCTTGAGAAGGTATCCAAGCCTTTCTTGGACATAAGTTTGGTTATCTTTGGACATGCCTTTTCACCAAGCAATAAGTTCCTTCTGAGAAATGGGAATTACTTGGATGTTTAGTTTTCTCATTGAGCCTAATCAGGCAAAAAGATTTGTCATTAATCACCATGGATTGTGAATCAATTTTAATTCCTCCATTTCAATCAGATGTCCTTTTGAGGTAAAACGGAGGTAAAGTACATTTGCATGCCTCAAAAATAATGCAAATGTTATTTTGAGTCCGTTTAAACCTTAAAAAAGCATATAGTTGATATTATGGACAAATTCAATGTATGATGTAAATGCCTATTTGGTCATACTCCATTTAGACCATAAAGTCATAAACTATGGTTTGCAACTTCAAACATATTGAAATAAGCATTTGAATTGCATGAAAAATCCACCATAGACCTATACATTTCATCTAAAAATGAAAGAATGGTCAATTAGAGTATGACGCCCTAATCATGTATTCTAAAATGAAAGGGCATTTAGACCAAGCATTGAATGTCATTTAGGCATTTTTTAAGAATGTGACAACTATCATGCATAATTGTTAAAGAATGGAATAGAACGATACTTACTTATCATGATATTTTGATTTGGTTTTAGGTATATCAACCACAAAGACAAGCAAATGCAACCGATGAAGTTTTGATGCCTAAAAGGGTAGGATATACTAAAAACTCAAGGTCATCACTTTAATGGTTAAGGGATTCCATTTCAATAGGCAATCAACCTAAAGTAATAAAGTATTATTCGACCTTGGTGGTCGGTATTGCATTTAAATGATCACATGAGCAATCGACCCATAGTTCCGCCTAAACACATACCTGCTAAGGATAATCCTAAATGTAGCCGGGGTTGGGTCATGGGTGGTGTGTGCTAATAATGTAGTGCTAAAGTAATTTAAAAACATGCATAGCAATGAATAACCAAACAGCACTTCTAAAATTCATTAAAACACAATCAATTCCAATACCATCTTGCAAAACAAAGGTTAACAAAGACAACACCCTTTATAATAACCGCCTGCAAAACCATTCAACACTATCATTAGTGGGATGTACCTAGGATCTTTGCAAGTACAAAACAAAAGCATATCGTTCTATCTAGGCTTAAGCCCAATTAGAAAAAGTAGATTTTCCCAGTGGAGTTGCCAAGCTTGTCGAGCCGTGCTTTTTGGGCTTTCAGGATTTGCGCACTAAGGAGGTATTTCCATGCAAGGACGATATGATGTCTAACGTGTCATGCGAGTTTTTAAGGCTTACCCACTAATCTTATTTGTTCTAATCGCAAGAAAGACTAAACAATTATTAAATACACAATCAAAATCAATCAAGTCAATCAATTCTAAGTAGTCTCTAAAACAAAAATTAATCAAAATACCTCAAACCGTAATGAAGCTCTACTAACTTGTTCATTTCATGATTTACACATTTTTGGGTTTTTTAGAGGTTAGAAACCCTGAATTTGAAATTCTCTAAAAATATCACTTGGGCACTTTCAAAAATTCAAATTTCACTTTTTACGATTGGCCACGATGATTTTGAACTATTTTGTGAGTTTTTAAAATTTTTTGATTTTTTGATTTTTTTGGGGAAAAATTTTAAAAGCGAGAATTGATTTTTTATAATTTCTAAAAATTTTTATGGATTTTCCATTTTTTATTTTTCTGAATTTTTTATTTTTTATATTTTTATTTGTATTTTTATGAATTTTTTTTTTCAAATTTTTATGAATTTTTCCAAAATTTTCAATTTTTTATGAATTTTCTAATTTTTTTTATTATTTTTTGGAATTTTTGGAATTTTCTTTTCTTCTTTTTTTGTTGAATTTTTTATTTTTATTTTTATTTATTTTTTAAAATTTTCCCACCGAGGAATGAGTCGGACCGGCCCGGTTCGACCCGGTTTGGCTTGGCCAAACCGGGCGTCACCGGCGCCGATGCTGATCATCCCTTTCGGCGAGCATGGTGCCCAAAACGACACCGTTTTGGCTCCCCTTGTTTGGGGCATTTCTAGATATAGTTGGTGGGCATGATTTTCAGTTTAGTTCTCTCGAGGCTATGAATTCGAGCTTGTCGCTGATGACCTTTCGATGACTATCTCACTATTCCACTTACATCATCATCAAGGTCACATGTTCTAGTATCAATCTAGACCAATTAGATTGCTGTCGGACATTTGTCGGCTGGCTAAAACTCAGTCCAAAAACCTTAACTTTCACTGGCTAAACTTGCATTTTTCAGAACCTAAATGACTATCCTACTCGCCCTAGCCATCTAAATCGGTTCCAATCAACATCAAATCATCAAACAAAGTTGAAAGGAAGCCTACTTGGATGACCTATGGTCACGGTGACGCTCCGCGAGGCTTCAGGTTTTCTGGTGAGAGGGGTTTCATGCACGGATGACTCGGTTTGTGTATTTTAATGCCCAAAAATGCAATCAAACAATAACAAAAATGATTAGAAACTAGCAATGAACATTGAAATGCCAAGATTCGTCAATGAAATCACTCAAACATGCACATTGAGGACAAAACCAAATTCTGGGAATTTTTTTGAAAAAACTGACCGTGAACCGACTTTGCTTGCTTCATTCGGAGATCAAATGAAATCGTTGAACTGTCTCGCACCCTAAGAGTTGTTCCTCGACACTTGATCTTCGCCCTGGTGGTCTTGGCCTCGCCAAAACAGGTCTTGGTCGCCCGGACAGAGCTTGTTTTCAAGCTTTCACGATCAACTCACAATTCGCCGGCGTTCCACCGTCTAGGGCGACGCCGGACACTCGTGAGAGGACCAACAACCCTCTCTCTCTCTGATTCTCTCTCTTTGGTTTGGCTTGTTTCTCTCTCCTTCCTTTCTCTGGAATTTTCTTGAACACCTTCTCTCCCTTTTCCCGTCAGTTTTCTTTGTTTTTTGTTGATTAATTCCCACCCAAATTCAGTTGGAATCGACATGTAATCGGTTAAGGATGATCATCTGGTGCCAGTTGGATATTTTCCAGCTAGCATAATCGATTAAAACGTGCTGAATTAACTAGAAATGATCGGTAAAGTTCTGGGTTTGAGTCAGTTTTCTAGGTTTTGTTCACATGTTGGAAATTCGTGTGAAGAAGATGACCTAGCCGGGTCGGGTCGTGTTGACCCGACTGACCCGGTAAACCGGGGTAGGTCTAAATTCATCAATTCAACCCGATTTTGACCCAATTTTCCAAATTTAACCCCAAAATTGAATTTCCCATCATATTTCGAACCCAAACATATAATTTGCCCCAATTTTTATTATAATTGTGTCCAAGATTTTCTTATTTTTATATTCAGGTTAATAGGATTTTGTTCAATTTAATATCCTAATGACCTGATTAGGCAAAATTGATGCCAAAATTAAATTACCCACATTTGATTAACCCTAATAATGATGGTCCCACATTTCGACAATTTCATATTGGGCACGATTCCCAATTTGGATTGAAAATTCTTAATTTTCAATCAAATTTTGGGGATTTTTTATTTTTATGTCAAATTGTACAATTGGACCGATCATTACGTAATTCAAGGTCCTAGAATCAATTGTTGTGAAGATACTATGACTTAAAAATGAATAGAAAAAATTTAATTTCATTTTTGGTTCAATTCAAGTTTAATTTTGCCTAATTTTAGGAAAAACATATACCCGATTGAGATTTTTCAAAATTGACAATTTATTCATGAAATTGGATTTAAAATAAGACTAATTACTATTTTATGGAATTTTATGATTCCATTTACTATTTTTCTTGATTTTCTCGCTTATTTTGACTAAAATAAATTAAGAAAAAATGCAGAAAAATGTTTAAAAAATTTATTTTTTTGGTTTAGAAATAAGTTTCTAGGCTTGGCCAAGATTCCTAGACCTAATTTTGAAATTTTTTAAAATATGAAAAAAATGAGCTAAAAATTAGGTGTCAACAGTCTTTAAGTCATATATTGCCTTGACCTTGGAGGGACCTATTTCGATGCCCCTGCTATTGACTACAAATCCTAGCAGTTTTTCAGATTTTGCCCCAAATACATACTTGTTAGAGTTTAGTTGCAACTTCTATTTTCTGAATCTTTCAAATAACTTGTGAAGCACCTTAACATAATCTTCTCCTTGTTTGGAATTTCGCGATCATGTCATCCACATATAGTTCGATTTTTTTATGAATCATGTCATGGAACAAAGTTATCATTGCTCTTTGATACGTGGCACCATCATTTTTCAAACCAAAATGCATCACCTTGTAACAAAATGTGCCCCATGGTGTTATGAAGGATGTCTTCACCTTATTTTCTTTCTTCATGAGAATTTGATTATATCCTGAAAAACAATCCATGAATGAAAATGTTCCCAACCTAGTAATGCTATCCACTAATACATTGATATGTGGAAGTAGGAAATCATCCTTAGGGCTTGCTTTATTTAGATCGCGATAATCAATTCACACCCATACTTGACCATCTTTCTTCATTACAGGTATTATGTTGGCAACCCATTCTGGATATGGTACCACCTCAATAAAACTGACTTTGAGCGATTTCATAACTGATTCTTCTATCTTCTTTGCCAAATATGGCTTCATTCGCCTAAGTTTTTGCTTCTTTGGTGAAATACTTAGATCGATTGGCAAAACATGTTCAACTATACTCGGATCAAGGCCTAGCATGTCATCATAAGACCATGCGAATATATTTTGATATTCTCTGAGCAAATTTATAATTCTTTTTGCTTTTGTTGAGGGAAGACTTTCTCTAATCTTAACTTTCTTGAGATTCTCTTTGTCGCCCAGATTAACAGTGATCATTCTATCTAATGTGAGTTGTTTTGATTCTTCATGATGAATCCATTCCTTTCTAACCTATTTCTCATCCTCGTTATCTTCTTCAACATCGCAAGAGATCTCCTCAGAAAGATTTAGGCCACATAATAACCTATTATAGATATGCGAATGCTCATACCTGATATGTAACAAACACGATTAATAATCACATACAAAGTAAAATAATGCATGTGGTCTTACGAAAAACCTTTTTGAAATTCATTTTGGAGAAAAATAAAGATAGAGCTAGTCCTCATATCATCAGACTTCCTTGCTCTTAAAAATCACTTTCGCAATGAGGAGTAATATTGAAACCCAAAGCCTCAAGCCTCACGAATAAAGACAATGTTCATCATAGGCTTGGTTTCATTTCTATATGTCCTTAATAAAACATTTGCTCACTTTTATTGAATTGAAGGACGTGATTATATCTATATCAACAAGAATGTGAATTGCAGCTCAACTAAAATTGCAAATGAAATCACAAGAAATTTGAAACTATAATCAACAAAATGCAATGGAAAAGGCTAGTAGCAAAAATTCGAGAGAATCTTTCTACTCCAGTGCATAGATATCTTCTGCTTCGATTATGACGATGTTGATGATATTCTCTTCGAATAAACCAAGCAGAATAGATTCTTCCTCTGCATGTAAGTCTTCTTCTTGAAGTAACTTGTAAGGTCTAGGAAAAAAAGTTTTTTTGATGTGAATCTGATGATAAGGAAGCTCTTTAACTTTTCCCTTCCATATGAATGGATTAATGATGTGATCACCTCAGCTTTCATAGCCTCTATGGTTCCTTTGACCTCGGCCTTGGCCTTCATAGTGATCTTTAGTGCTATCTGGAATATAACCTACTCCGTGTTTCATTCTTGTGGCAAGCGGAGTGATAGATTCCTTGATTCCTTGGGATTTCAATCCAAGGCCATTACCGGGGGTAAATCCATATTGGCATAGCACCCTTCCAGGAATCAAAGCTCCATTCACGATCAAGTTCGTGGTCCACGTACCATTTTTACTAGTTAGCCATCCCTATTAGTTAGTATCCCGAGAGTGATCAGTTCCAAGCAAGACTTACTAAAATGAAATGAGGAATATATATCTATTTCATTGATCCCAGAAGTAGGTCAAATTTAGAATGTCACAGGTCCAGTTCACCACTTCGGCGGGATTTTTTTAAAAAAATAATAAATAGAAATCCAATAAAAAATAAAAAAATCAAAATAAACCCCCAAAATTCGGAATTAAGCTTAAATAGTCTAAGGGCAATTCCGTCCTTTTTCCATTCCGAACCGAAATTCCATTTTTCGCACCCATGCGTCCCATATGTATGTGGCCAACATTTTCTGGCGTCAGAATCTTAAAATTAGTCTGTCGGGTCCCCGAAATCCGACACCGAAATCTGGGCTCAATTCCGTGAACAATTCTCTCTCAATTTCAATTTTTCTGAAACTCTCACTAACAGGCGGCTGTTTAGGAATACGCGTATCGACTTAGGGCTGTCCGAGTCTCAATGGTTCCGATCATCGAGAGAAAGAGGGTTTATTACTAATCCCGGGGTCACGATCATTTGGCTCGAGTTCAGGATTGGTTGACCACGAGCACGTTTGGTTAAGCAGAATCACCTGCGATCCCAATTGTGCATCGTTGGCCTTGGCCATACCATTTCCATCACTTTTCCTAAGATCGACCCCTCACTGGTTCACAATATTCCCTCACTCTTTCTCAAATCGGCTCCCGAGTCGCGACTAAGTCCCTGGTCCACGTACTAGCGTCCTAGTTAGCCATTCCTCATGGTTAGTATCCCAAGAGTGATCAGCTCTGGGCAAGTCGTACTCAAATGAAATGAGAAATAACATTCATTTTATTAATCCCAGAAATTACATCGAAATTCGGGCTGTTACAACCTTCCCCCCTTACAAAAATTTCGTCCTCGAAATTTACACTTCCATCTCGTCTAATCAAACAACTGGGGGTGTTGACGCCGCATGGCCTCTTCACTTTCCCAAGTAGCGCCCTCTGTGCCGTGGTGCTCCCATACAACCTTCACCATCGGGATAGTCTTATTCCTGAGCACTCGATCTCTTCGGTCCTCAATCCTGACTGGTCTTTCCACGTACGACACCTTGTCGTCCACGTCTATCTCCTCGTACTTTAGAACGTGGGTCGGATCTGGTTCATACTTTCTCAACATCGACACGTGGAATACATTATGCACCTGCGACAAGTTAGGCGGCAAGGCAAGACGATAGGCCATATCACCAATCTTCTCCAATATCTCAAATGGCCCAACGTACCTGGGACTGAGTTTTCCTTTCTTACCAAACCGGGACAATCCTTTCATCGGCGATACTTTCAAAAATACATGGTCTCCCACTTGAAACTCTAAAGGTCGTCTTCTCCGGTCGGCATAACTTTTCTGACGGCTCTGCGCTGTTCTCAGTCTGTCTCTGATAATCTCAACGGCCTCAACTGTCTGCTGTACTAACTCTGGCCCAGTAATACTGCGCTCACCAACCTCATCCCAACATATTGGTGTTCTGCACGCTCTACCATACAATGCCTCAAACGGCGCCATCTGAATACTCTGCTGGTAGCTGTTATTGTAGGCAAACTCCGCTAAATGCAACTGCTCTTCCCATTTGCCCTGAAAATCTACGACACAAGCTCTCAGCATATCCTCCAGAGTCTGAATTGTTCTCTCTGATTGGCCATCTGTTTGTGGATGATAAGCCGTGCTGAATTGCAACTTTGTTCCTAAGGCCACTTGTAGACTTTTCCAAAAATTGGCCGTAAATCTCGGATCGCGATCTGACGTAATGGTCACCGGTACTCCATGCAATCGCACTATCTGCTGTACATACAACTCGGCATACCTTTCCAGTTCAAGGTCCTTTCGCACTGCCAGAAAATGCGCTGACTTGGTCAGACGATCCACTATCACCCATATAGAGTCGTTCCCTCTCTGGCTTCGTGGCAATCCCGTTACGAAATCCATGGTGATATGCTCCCATTTCCATTCTGGGATCTCTAATGGCCTCAACATTCCACCAGGCTTGCAGTGTTGTGCCTTCACTTGTTGGCACGTCAAACACTTAGCCACATGTCTCGCCACATCAGCCTTCATTCCATTCCACCAATAATGTTGCCTTAAGTTCTGGTACATCTTCGTACTACCTGGGTGGATACTGTACTGACTCCGATGAGCTTCACTCAAGATTTCCTCCTTCAGACCTTCATCGTCTGGTACACACAATCTTCCTCTGAACTTTAAAGTTCTATCCTCGCTCATCTGGAAATCCGGCCTCCTTTTAGAAACATCCAATCCAATGATCTTCTGGATTTCTTGGTCCGTAGACTGGAGTTCCTTAATCCTTGCCTGGATCTCGGGTTCAATCCTCAAGGCTGCCATCAAACTGGACATCTGGCTCATTTCGAACTTAAACTCTGAATCTCTGAGCCGTTCCAACAATGTCTATTCTCGCACCATCATATGTGCCACACTAGACTTGCGACTTAAAGCATCTGCTACTCTATTGGCCTTACCCGGATGATACAGGATGTCGCAATCATAGTCTTTCAGTAGTTCCATCCACCTTCTCTGCCTCATGTTTAACTCTTTCTGCGAAAATAGGTACTTGAGGCTCTGATGGTCCGTGTAGATTTGAAACTTTTCTCCACAAAGATAATGCCTCCAGATCTTAAGGGCAAATACTATCGTAGCCAACTCTAAATCGTGCGTCGGATAATTCATCTCATGAGGTCTCAACTGCCTCGACGCATACGCCACCACTTTCCCATGCTGCATCAACACACAACCTAGCCCTCTCAATGAAGCATCACTGTACACCTCGAATCCTCCTGATCCGGATGGAATAGTCAACACTGGAGCTGTCGTAAGTCTGTGTTTCAACTCCTGAAAACTTTTCTCACACTTGTCATCCCATTCGAACTTGGACTCTTTCTTTAACAATCTGGTCATGGGCATGGCTATGGATGAGAATCCTTCTACAAACCGTCTGTAATAGCCGGCCAGTCCAAGGAAACTTCTGATCTCGGTCACTGAGGTCGGTCTCGGCCAATTAGTCACGGCCTCTATCTTGGTCGGGTCTACTGATATCCCCTCTCCCGACACTATGTGTCCAAGGAAAGCTACTCGACTGAGCCAAAATTCACACTTGCTGAACTTGGCGTAGAGCACATGCTCTCTTAACGTCCGTAGCACCTCAGTCAAGTGTACCTCATGCTCTTCAGGACTCTTAGAATATACCAATATGTCGTCGATGAAGACAATCACTGACTGATCCAAAAATTCCTTAAACACTCTGTTCATTAGATCCATGAAAGCTGCAGGAGCATTCGTCAGTCCAAAGGGCATAACTGTAAACTCATAGTGCCCATACCTCGTCCTGAAGGCTGTCTTAGGTATATCCTCCTTCTTGATTCTTAACTGGTGATATCCTGTCCGTAGGTCAATCTTGGAGAATACCGATGCTCCCTGCAACTGATCAAACAAATCATCGATCCTAGGCAGTGGGTACTTGTTCTTTACTGTCACCTGGTTCAGCTGCCTGTAGTCGATACACAATCTCAGGGTTCCATCTTTCTTTTTCACAAACAGCACAGGCGCTCCCCATGGAGACGCGCTCGGACGAATGAAACCCTTATCCAATAACTCCTGCATCTGGACTTTCAACTCCTTTAACTCAGGCAATGACATCCGATATGGGGCTTTTGAGATCGGCTCTGTACCCGGGGCTAGCTCAATTACAAACTCAACTTCCCGCTCAGGTGGTAAGCCTGGCAATTCCTGTGGAAATACTTCTGGAAAGTTGCATACTACCGGGATATCTTCTAACTGAAGCTCTGGTACAGTGGGATCCACCACATTGACCAGATATCCTTCACATCCTTCGTTCAACAACTCATTCACTTCCAGTGAAGAGATCCAAGGAATCGAGGTTCCTCCTCGACTTCCTTGAAATTCAAACCTAGGTTGTCCAATTGGATTGAACTGGATCGTTTTACTTTCACAATCCACTACAGCCTTCTGCTGCACTAACCAGTCCATCCCAACAATAACATCAAAATCGAACATGGCCAACACTGCCAAGTCGATACGGCCTTCCACACCACCAATCACTATCTTACATGCAGGCCATCCAAAGGAGACTATCATCCTATCATTCAACGGAGTAGATACGCATAACACAGTCTCAAGCAAAATAGGCTCAAACCCAACCAATCTAATAAACTGTTCTGACACAAAAGAATGGGTTGCCCCTGGATCAAACAAAGCATAGGCTGCATGGTCTCCCAAAGAAATCGTACCTGTGACCACCCCTGGCGCTTTCTCCGCATCCTTGCGCGCCATAGCATACACCCTTCCTTGGGCTGGTGGTCGTCCTGGATTAGTCGCTGGGGGATGTCCACCCTGATTCCCCGTCCTAGGCGGGTGGGCTGGTGCTTGCGATCCCGCTGGACGCATCTGAGGACACGACCTAATCTGGTGGTCAAAACTCCCACACCTGAAACATGCTCCGAACCTACTCGGAGGCGGGTTAGGCTTCCCAATGTTTCTCCTCGCAGATGGAACGAACCGTCTATTCCCAGTCATTGGCCTTTTTCCCAACCTGCGATTGTCTCTATTAGGCATAAACCGTGATCCTGAGGCGGCGGCCCTCTCTTGCTGATCTCTTTCTATGATCTGAGCCCTCTCGTACATCTCACCGTAGTCCTTAAGGTTATGAGATAGAATCTGGCTCCTGAGGTCTGGTTTCAATCCATCTCGAAACCTCCTAGCCTTGTCTCTCGGATTCACCACCAATGTAGGCGCGAACTTAGCCAATCTCGCAAACTCCGCCTCGTATTGGTCTACTGTCATCTGTCCCTGACGCAGTCTCATAAATTCCGACAACTTCCTTTCCTGCGCTACCTCAGAGAAATACTTCTCATAAAAATGTTCAACAAACATAGCCCAAACCAATTCAGTACCTGCAGGAAATACCCTGTCCTTTACGGCATTCCACCAATCGTTGGCACCGTCCTGTAACTGATACACTGCTAAGTCTACTCTCTCAGTATCGGTGCACTTCAATACATTAAACGCCTTTTCCAACTCTTCAACCCATCTGGGCGCTAACTCTGCATCGCCCTTACCAGTGAACTTGGGCGGCTTAAGCTTCAGAAATTGCTCAACTAACTGAGGCATCTGTCTCGGTACAACTGGTTGTGCCTGTTCTGCCTGGTTACCCCCATTACCGGCTATCGCTGCAGCTTCGGCTGCCTGTGCATATGCGGCTGCCCTCTCCTGAGCCTGCAAACCCATGATATGCCCTATCTCACGAAGGGTCTCCATAACTTCCTCCATTCTGGGGTCTCTGGCCTCTCTGGGCTCGGCTCTCGGTTGCTCTTGGGGTTCCTTTCCTCTTCGGCGACTCATCTCTCTCTAAGCTGGCTACTCAACTACCTGCTATAACCCCACTAAGGAGTCAAAGACTTAAACCATTCTAACCCAGTCTAAGTCCTAGGCAGGTATCAAACAATAGCCCAGCAATCACATGCGGTCTAGCACTGAGCACAATACATCACCCAAGGGAACATGTGTACTCACCTCAGGTCCTGACGCGCCTGCACCTTCGGGGTTGAATCACTTACACATTCAATCAATCAAACAAACACAATTAAGAGACACACCTAGCACACGAGGACACCTAATTGGCTACCCTTGGTCATCGCTCCTTATCACTCCAGGCTTCGACCGTATGGATAGAGCTGACCTTGCTCTGATACCAATTCGAACGGGGATGTCACGCCCCGAACCCAACTTACCCATCGGAACGCGAACATCCCCTTTACCACTTCGGTCGATCAGAGTGCGACGTCCCCAGGAGACATCGCCGACCCAACAACAACATCAGAGTATAAAAACACATGCGGAAGCAAATACAACCCTGACAAATAAAGATGAACAAGGAAGCCAAACACTCAAGTCATCATCAAGAAAAACCTCATGCTCATATATATATCAACAAACTATTTATACAAGGATCATAGATACAAATACACTACAGTCCGATTCACTATGGGTCTAGGTCAAGGTCAAACTAACATCGAAGTCAAAAGACCACTAATCCAAAAAGTGTCGGTGGCCGGGTGAGTAGGTCTGTACTAAGGATCACTATAACAAAAAGGTAGGGATCCCTATCGCCGACCAACTAGTCTAAGGCTCATAGTCTGGGTCGCTGGAATCGTCGGGCTCAACGGAAGACTCAGCTGACTCCTCTGAAGAGCTGCGATCCGGCTCTGGCTCATCCACGTCCATGTCGGGGTCCTCCTGATCAGCCTGACCCTCCTGATCTCCCCAGTAGTCTGCTAGGAGAGCGTCAGCCTCAGCATCAGAGTCAAAGTCGTCCTCCAAGTCTACATCTACGGCTGCATCCTCAACGGCATCTATGTTTACATCCTCACCTACCTCATCGACCTCACCATCCCCATCATCCTGCTCCATCACCTCTGGCTCGGGGTCGTCCTCATCCTCATCCATAGGCTCCGGCTCCAGGTCATCATACCAAACTCCGGGGCCTGGCTGGGCATCGACGGTTGGCGGAGCGCCAGGTGGAGAAGCATCGACCACCTCGCCATCGGCAATCACTGGCTCTAACTCGCCATCAGCGTCTACTGGAATATCAAAGGTACGGATAGGTCGACTGAGGGTACCGTCCTCTGCCCTGCGACACCATGCGATGTACTCTTGCTTCTTATGTTCATCCTCACCCGTGTTAATGTAAAGAACCGACCTAAACCTCACATGCATCTCGCCATTCCCAGCTGGGAAATGCTCCTCGGACTGCAATATCTGCCTGGGAATCCCAAAAAGTGGAGGCGGCTCCTGCATCCTAGGGGGTAGGCTCTGAAATGATCGGTTTTACGACAACCGTGAGACTAGCTCAGTGAATCAAATACCTAAACCTAGGCTAGGCTAAAGTGTGTCTCTTATGTCACGCCCCGAACCCAACTACCCATCGGAACGCGAGCATCCCCTTATCTCTTCGGTCGATCATAGTGCGACGTCCCCAGGAGACATCGCCGACCCAACAACAACATCAGAGTATAAAAATACATGCGGAAGCAAATACAACCCTGACAAATAAAGATGAACAAGGAAGCCAAACACTCAAGTCATCATCAGGTAAAACCTCATGCTCATATATATCAACAAACTGTTTATACAAGGATCATAGATACAAATACACTACAGTCCGATTCACTATGGGTCTAGGTCAAGGTCACATCAAAGTCAAAAGGCCACTAATCCAAAAAGTGTCGGTGGCCGGGTGAGTAGGTCAGTACTAAGGATCACTATAACAAAAAGGTAGGGATCCCTATCGTCAACCAACTAGTCTAGGGCTCAAAGTCTGGGTCGCTGGAATCGTCAGGCTCCATGGAAGACTCAGCTGACTCCTCTGAAGAGCTGCGATCCGGCTCTGGCTCATCCACGTCCATGTCAGGGTCCTCCTGATCATCCTGACCCTCCTGATCTCCCCAGTAGTCTGCTAGGAGAGCGTCAGCCTCAGCGTCAGAGTCAAAGTCGTCCTCCAAGTCTACATCTACGGCTGCATCCTCGACGGCATCTATGTCTACATCCTCGCCTACCTCATCGACCTCACCATCCCCATCATCCTGCTCCATCACCTCTGGCTCGGGGTCGTCCTCATCCTCATCCATAGGCTCCGGCTCCAGGTCATCATACCAAACTCCGGGACCTGGCTGGGCATCGACGGTTGGCGGAGCGCCAGGTGGAGGCGCATCGACCACCTCGCCATCGGCAATCACTGGCTCCAACTCGCCATCAGCGTCCACTGGAATGTCAAAGGTACGGATGGGTCGACTGAGGGTACCGTCCTCTGCCCTGCGACACCATGCAATGTACTCTTGCTTCTTATGTTCCTCCTCACCCGTGTTAATGTAAAGAACCGACCTAAACCTCACATGCATCTCGCCATTCCCAGCTGGGAAATGCTCCTCGGACTGCAATATCTGCCTGGGAATCCCAAAAAGTGGAGGCGGTTCCGGCATCCTAGGGGGTAGGTCCTGAAATGTTCGGTTTTACCACAACCGTGAGACTAGCTCAGTGAATCAAATACCTAAACCTAGGCTAGGCTAAAGTGTGTCTCTTAACGGACCAAAATCAAACATCCAAGCCAACAACATAAAACTCAACATGTGTCAACGTGATTCAACCCCTGCAAGTTAGTGCAATTCAACATATATATATACACCCACATACGTGTACATACGGGCAGGCGTACTTCACACACGCGTGCTCAGATTCTTTAAATGGTTCACATTACTCAACCACCGCATCCCACACGAATGCCTCATGCAGTCACATGCTAACAATTTTCACAATCTCATCACAATACTGCATGGTTCACAACTCACATAATGCAACGTTCAGTTCATTCTTAATCTCACGACCCACAATAGGGCCCGACCCGAAGGCCACAACACTTCATGGCCAGCGTATATAATACGCCCCCGGCCCGGTGTCTTCTAGCCTGCTACAAAGTGCCTGAGGCGCAACACCGCTCACCTACGAACCAGAGCCTGCTACAAAGTGCATGAGGATGGTCGTCTTCCGGTCTAACCGGGCATCGTCCTGCTACAAAGTGCATGAGGACGGAACTCGACCCGTAGGCCACGACCCGAAGGCCTTAAGTGATCACACATATCAATTTTATCTTAGCCCAGCACCACTCTTTTCAGGGCATTTACCGTGATCACTCAATGCAATGTCACACCCGCATACAATGCAATGTCGCACCCGCACATTCACACCATGTCATCCCCAGTCTCAATCTCGACATACCATGAGCGTGACATGCATTTTCATATCAATGCACACAAATGCCAAAACAATTTCCAACAAAAAAACCACTTCTAGCATTTAATACACCCAACATGTGAAATTCGGCCATAAACAAACCCCAACTTTAAACACACTCAAAACACTCCATTTTAGCCTCAAATAGCTCAACCAAGACCCCACTAAGCCATATTAGGCATACACTTAGCCTAGTCAAGCAATTCAAGCTTATTTAGCCCTAAAAACACCATTTCTAGTCCAAACACTCAAGGGCTCCGAATTTAACTTATTTTGTACAACCATCAAACCCACACGAATCAGCCATACTTTCACCTTAAACCAAACCTCACCATCACCAATAGATCATCCATTAACCTTACAATCACTAACAATCACCAACTAACTTAATCACTTCCCATTAACCTCAACTAAACACAATTAAGGCTAATCTAGATTTAGGCATTAAACTCACTTCGGGGTGAACGAGTTGTGGGAGAAATAAGTACATCCAATTCGTGTGGCTCACGGCCACTCCCTGCGATGGCTCGGCTCCTCACGGCCACGGCGGTGCACTCGGCCACTCACGGCGGTCCACGAGGGAGGAGGAGGCTCGGCTGAGTTGGGCGTCCAAAGGGGGAGGAGACGGCGTGGCTTGGGGGCTGGTCCGGCTCTCCACGGCGGTCCTTTGCCGTGACCACAACCCCGGCGAACGGCTGAAGAAGGACGGCGGCGAAGGGGCTGATCCGGCGAAGAAAGAAGGAAATGAAAAGAACGAAGGAGAGAGAGAAAGAGAAAAGAAGATGGCTGAACGTGAAGAGAGAGAGGGAGGGGCGAAAATGGAGGAGAGAGAAAGGGAAGCTTATCCATACATGGGTCAAAGATGGTCAACTAACTCATAGTGGAATCCACTTGTCACCATCCTAGCCTATGTGACCACTTTGCCCCTTGATCCAATGGTTATAATTCATCCTCTTCAATTATTGATGGGCATCTTTGTCTTTAGTCCCTAACCAAACCTCAACCAACCTAGTTAACTCTAACTAACCTTGATTAAACCAAAATAATATCCAAAATTCGGAATTAAGCTTAATAGCCCAAAAACAATTCCGTCAACCCGAACCGAAATTCCATTTTATTCTTCTTCGCACCAAGGCGTCCCATATATATGTGGGCAACATATTCTGGCGTCAAAATCTTAAAAATTAGTCCGTCGAGTCCCCGAAATCCGACGTCAAAGTCTGGGCTCAATTCCGTGAACAACTCTCTCTCAATTTCAATTTTTCTGAAACTCTCACTAACAGGCGGCTGTTTAGGCATACGCGTATCGACTTAGGGCTGTCCGAGTCTCAATGGTTCCAATCATCGAGAGAAAGAGGGTTTATTACTAATCCCGGGGTCACGATCATTTGGCTCGAGTTCAGGATTGGTTGACCACGAGCACGTTTGGTTAAGCAGAATCACCTGCGATCCCAATTGTGCATCGTTGGCCTTGGCCATACCATTTCCATCACTTTTCCTAAGATCGGCCCCTCACTGGTTCACAATATTCCCTCATTCTTTCTCAAATCGGCTCCCGAATCGCGACTAAGTCCCTGGTCCACGTACTAGCGTCCTAGTTAGCCATTCCTCATGGTTAGTATCCCAAGAGTGATCAGCTCTGGGCGAGTCGTACTCAAATGAAATGAGAAATAACATTCATTTTATTAATCCCAGAAATTACATCGAAATTCGGGCTGTTACATCTTAACGGACCAAAATCAAACATTCAAGCCAACAACATAAAACTCGACATGTGTCATCGTGATTCAACCCCTGCAAGTTAGTGCAATTCAACATATATATACACCCACATACGTGTACATACGGGCAGGCGTACTTCACACACGCGTGCTCATATTCTTTAAATGGTTCAAGCCACTTAATCACCGCATCCCACACGAATGCCTCATGCAGTCACATGCTAATGATTCTCACAATCTCATCACAATACTGCATGATTCACAATTCACATAAATGCAACGTTCTGTTCATTCTTAATCTCACGACCCACAATAGGGCCCGACCCGAAGGCCACAACACTTCATGGCCAGCGTATATACTACGCCCCCGGCCCGGTGTCTTCTAGCCTGCTACAAAGTGCCTGAGGCGCAACACCGCTCACCTACGAACCAGAGCCTGCTACAAAGTGCATGAGGATGGTCGTCTTCCGATCTAACCGGGCATCGTCCTGCTACAAAGTGCATGAGGACGAAACTCGACCCGTAGGCCACGACCCGAAGGCCTTAAGTGATCACACATATCAATTTTATCTTAGCCCATTCCACTCATTTCAGGGCGTTTACCGTGATCACACAATGCAATGTCACACCCGCACAATCACATAATGTCATCTCAAATCTCAATCTCGACATACAGTGTGCGTGACATGCATTTTCATATCAATGAACACAAATGCCATAACAATTACCAACATTTACAAACAATGGACATATTTAAGCATTTGTATCCTAACACATGAAATTCGGCCAAACCAAAACCCCAACTTCAAACATGTCCAAAACACATTCAAAACACACCATTTAGCCTCAATTAACTCAGCCAAGACCCCAATTAAACATGTAAGGCATACACTTAGTTTAATTTAGCAAAACAAGCCTATTTAGCACTAAAAACACCATTTCTAGTACAATCACCCAAGACCTCCGAATTTAACTCATCATGGACAGCCATCAATTCTTCACTAATCAAACATAATTCCACTTCAAATCAACCATCCACAACCTCACTAACTCAGCCATTAACCACACAATCCCTAACCAACACCCATTTGACTTAATCTCTACCAATTAACCCAAATAGATCCAACTAAACACAATTAAGCCTAAACTAAGTTTAGGTATTAAACTCACGTCGGGGTGGACAATTTGTGGAAGAAACAAGTTGTAACAGCCCGAATTTCGATGTAATTTCTGGGATTAATAAAATGAATGTTATTTCTCATTTCATTTGAGTACGACTCGCCCAGAGCTGATCACTCTTGGGATACTAACCATGAGGAATGGCTAACTAGGACACTAGTACGTGGACCAGGGTCTCAGTCGCGACTCGAGGACCGATTTGAGAGAGAGTGAGGGAATATTGTGAACCAGTGAGGGGCCGATCTTAGGAAAAGTGATGGAAATGGTATGGCCAAGGCCAACGATGCACAATTGGGATCGCAGGTGATTCTGCTTAACCAAACGTGCTCGTGGTCAACCAATCCTGAACTCGAACCAAATGATCGTGACCCCGGGATTAGTAATAAACCCTCTTTCTCTCGATGATCGGAACCATTGAGACTCGGACAGCCCTAAGTCGATACGCGTATGCCTAAACAGCCGCCTGTTAGTGAGAGTTTCAGAAAAATTGAAATTGAGAGAGAGTTGTTCACGGAATTGAGCCCAGAGTTCAGTGTCGGATTTCGGGGACTCGACGGACTAATTTTAAGATTCTGACGCCAGAAAATGTTGGCCACACATACGTGGGACGCATGGGTGCGAAAAATGGAATTTTGGTTCGGAACGGCAAAAAGACGGAATTGCCCTTGGACTAATTATGCATAATTTCGAATTTTGGAAATTTAATTGGGTTAACCAAGGTTAGTTAAGGTGACTATAGTGGTTAAAGGTTGGTTAGGGGCAAAGGACAAAATTGCCCTTCAATAATTGAGTTGGGAGGAATGTGGACCATTGGATGCAAGGGTATTTTGGGCAAGTAGGCTTAGATATTGACATGTGTCTTCCACTAAGGAGAAATTGACTAACTTTTGACCAAAAAAATGATAAGCTTCTCTCTCTCTCCTCTTCTCACGCACACTCTCTCCCTCCCTCACCATTCGGCCGACTCTCTCCTCTCCATTTCCTCTCCGCCGTTCTTCTTCATCTTCACCGGAACAGCCACGTCGCCGCCGTCCACAGCCACGCCGGAGTCGTGGGTCACGGCAAGGACCGCCGTGGAGGGCCAAGTCAGCCCCACGCCGCCGCCTCAGCCGCGCCTCCCTTCCCCTTGGCCGACCAGCCCTTCGGACGCCCAAACCAGCCACCAAGCCGCCGTGGCCGTGAGGTGCCGAGCACGCCGGGAGAGCCGTTGTGAGTTGCCGTTGTCGAGCCGCGAGTAGATGATCATCATCTTCCCCCGAGTGGTGCACCGAAACGTGAGTTTAATGCCTAAACCTAGCTTAGCCTTGATTGTGTTTAGTTAGTTTAGTTTGGGTTGATTAGTGGAGATTAAGTTGGGTTAGTGTTGTTAATGATTGTGTGGTTAATGGCTGAGTTAAAAATGTTGTTGAGAGTGATTTAAGGCAAGAAGTATGGCTGATTAATGTGGGTGTGGTTGCTGTCCTTGGTGAGTCAATTCGGAGGCCTTGGGGTTTGGTATGAGAAATGGTGATTTTAGATCCAATTGGGCTTGTTTTGCAAGATTAAGCTATGTTTATGCCTTATATGTCTTAGTGGGGTCTTGGCTGATCATTGGAGGCTTAATTGGAGTGTTTTGTATGTGTTTTGGCCATGTTTGAAGATGAGGTTTTGGTTTGGCCGAATTACACATGTTGGAATATAAATGTGAGAACATGCCCATTGTTGGTAAATGTTAGTAATTGTTATGGCATTTGTATTCATTGTTGTGAAAATGCATGTCTCGCATATTGTATGTCGGGATTGAGAATGGAAATGACATCATGTGATTGTGCGAGTGTGGCATGGCATTGTGTGATCACGGTAAACGCCCTGAAATGAGTAGATTGGGCTAAGATAAAATTTGTATGTGTGATCACTTATGGCCTTCGGGTCGTGGCCTACGGGTCGAGTTCCGTCCTCATGCACTTTGTAGCAGGACGATGCCCGGTTAGACCGGAAGACGACCATCCTCATGCACTTTGTAGCAGGCTCTGGTTCGTAGGTGAGCGGTGTTGCGCCTCAGGCACTTTGTAGCAGGCTAGAAGACACCGGGCCGGGGGCGTATTATATACGCTGGCCATGAAGTGTTGTGGCCTTCGGGTCGGGCCCTATTGTGGGTCGTGAGATTAAGTATGAGTTGAACGTTGCATTGTGCGAATTGTGGATCATGCTGTATTGTGGTGAGAATTGTCAGCGTGTGATTGCATGAGGCATTCGTGTGGAATGCGATGATTGAGTGGTTTAAACCATTTAAAGAAGATGAGCACGCGTGTGTGGTGTATGCCTGCCCGTATGTACACGTATGTGGGTGTATATATATACATTGAATTGCACTAACTTGCAGGGGTTGAATCACGTTGAATCATATCGAGTTTTATGACTGTTGACTTGAATGCTTGATTTTGATCTGTTAAGAGACACACTTTAGCCTAGCCTAGGTTTAGGTATTTGATTCACTGAGCTAGTCTCACGGTTGTGTAAAACCGATCATTTCAGAGCCTACCCCCTAGGATGTAGGATCCGCCTCCACTTTTTGGGATTCCCAGGCAGATATTGCAGTCCGAGGAGCATTTCCCAGCTGGGAATGGCGAGATGCATGTGAGGTTTAGGTCAGTTCTGTATATTAACACGGGTGAGGAGGAGCATAAGAAACAAGAGTATATAGCATGGTGTCGTAGGGCGGAGGACGGTACCCTCAGTCGACCCATCCGTACCTTTGACATTCTAGTAGGCGTTGATGGCGAGTTAGAGCCAGTGATTGCCGATGGCGAGGTGGTCGATGCGCCTCCACCTGGCGTTCCGCCGACCGTCGATGTCCAGCCAGGTCCCGGTGTTTGGTACGATGACCCAGAGCCGGAGCCTATGGATGAGGAGGAGGACGATCCCGAGCCAGAGGCGATGGAGCAGGATGATGGTGATGGTGAGGTTGATGAGGTAGGCGAGGACGTAGATATAGATGCCGTCGAGGATGCAGCCGCAGAGGTGGACTTGGAGGACGACTTTGACTCTGACGCTGAGGCTGACGCTCTCCTAGCAGACTACTGGGGAGATCAGGAGGGTCAGGATGATCAGGAGGACCCTGACATGGACGTGGATGAGCCAGAGCCGGATCACAGTTCTTCAGAGGAGTCAGCTGAGTCTTCCATGGAGCCTGACGATTCCAGCGACCCAGACTTTGAGCCCTAGACTAGATGGTTGACGATAGGGATCCCTACCTTTTTGTTATAGTGATCCTTAGTGTAGACCTACTCACCCGGCCACCGACACTTTTTGGTTTAGTGGCCTTTGACTTCGACGCTAGTTTGACCTAGACCTGCAGCGGTTATGACTGTTCATGTATCTGTGTATATTGTGTAAACAGTTTGTTGATATATATATATATGAGCATGAGGTTTTACCTGATGATGACTTGAGTGTTTGGCTTCCTTGTTCATCTTTATTTGTCAGGGTTGTATTTGCTTCCGCATGTGTTTTTATATTCTGATGTTGTTGTTGGGTCGGCGATGTCTCCTGGGGACGTCGCATTCTGATCGACCGGAGCAGAAAGGGGATGTTCGCGTTCCGATGGGTAAGTTGGGTTCGGGGCGTGACATCCCCGTTCGAATTGGTATCAGAGCAAGGTCAGCTCTATCCATACGGTCGAAGCCTGGAGTGATAAGGAGCGATGACCAAGGGTAGCCAACTAGGTGTCCTCGTGTGCTAGGTGTGTCTCTTAATCGTGTTTGTTTGATTGATTGATTGTGTAAGTGATTCAACCCCGAAGGTGCAGGCGCGTCAGGACCTGAGGTGAGTATATATATTCCCTTGGGTGATGTATTGTGCTCAGTGTTAGACCGCATGTGATTGTTTGGCTATTGTTTGATACCTGCCTAGGACTTAGACTGGGTTAGTATGGTTTAAGTCTTTGACTCCTGAGTGGGGTTATAGCAGGTAGTTGAGTAGCCAGCTTAGAGAGAGATGAGTCGCCGAAGAGGAAAGGAACCCCAAGAGCAACCGAGAGCCGAGCCCAGAGAGGCCAGAGACCCCAGACTGGATGAAGTTATGGAGACCCTTCGTGAGATAGGGCATATCATGGGTTTGCAGGCTCAGGAGAGGGCAGCCGCATATGCACAGGCAGCCGAAGCTGCAGCGATAGCCGGTAATGGGGGTAACCAGGCAGATCAGGCACAACCAGTTGTAGCGAGACAGATGCCCCAGTTAGTTGAGCAATTTCTGAAGCTTAAGCCGCCCAAGTTCACTGGTAGGGGCGATGCAGAGTTAGCGCCCAGATGGGTTGAAGAGTTGGAGAAGGCGTTTAATGTACTGAAGTGCACCGATACCGAGAGAGTAGATTTAGCAGTGTATCAGTTACAGGACGGTGCCAACGATTGGTGGAATGCCGTAAAGGACAGGGTATTTCCTGTAGGTACTGAGTTGGTTTGGGCTGTGTTTGTTGAACATTTTTATGAGAAGTATTTCTCTGAGGTAGCGCAGGAAAAGAAGTTGTCGGAGTTTATGAGATTACGCCAGGGACAGATGACAGTGGACCAATACGAGGCGGAGTTTGCGAGATTGGCTAAGTTTGCGCCTACGTTGGTGGTGAATCCGAGAGACAAGGCTAGGAGGTTTCGAGATGGATTGAAACCAGACCTCAGGAGCCAGATTCTATCTCATAACCTGAAAGACTACAGTGAAATGTACGAGAGGGCTCAGATCATAGAAAGAGATCAGCAAGAGAGGGCCGCCGCTTCAGGATCACGGTTTATGCCTAATAGAGACAATCGCAGGTTGGGGAAAAGGCCAATGACTGGGAATAGACGGTTCGTTCCATCTGCGAGGAGAAACATTGGGAAGCCTAACCCGCCTCCGAGTAGGTTCGGAGCATGTTTCAGGTGTGGGAGTTTTGACCACCAGATTAGGTCGTGTCCTCAGATGCGTCCAGCGGGATCGCAAGCACCAGCCCAACCGCCTAGGATGGGAAATCAGGGTGGACATCCCCCAGCGACTAACCCAGGACGACCACCAGCCCAAGGAAGGGTGTATGCTATGGCGCGCAAGGATGCGGAGAAAGCGCCAGGGGTGGTCACAGGTACGATTTCTTTGGGAGACCATGCAGCTTATGCTTTGTTCGATCCGGGGGCAACCCATTCTTTTGTGTCAGAACAGTTTATTAGATTGGTTGGGTTTGAGCCTATTTTGCTTGAGACTGTGTTATGCGTATCTACTCCGTTGAATGATAGGATGATAGTCTCTTTTGGATGGCCTGCATGTAAGATAGTAATTGGTGGTGTGGAAGGTCGTATCGACTTGGCAGTGTTGGCCATGTTCGATTTTGATGTTATTGTTGGGATGGACTGGTTAGTGCAGCAGAAGGCTGTAGTGGATTGTGATAGTAAAACGATCCAGTTCAATCCAATTGGACAACCTAGGTTTGAATTTCAAGGAAGTCGAGGAGGAACATCGATTCCTTGGATCTCTTCACTGGAAGTGAATGAGTTGTTGAACGAAGGATGTGAAGGATACCTGGTCAATGTAGTGGATCCCACTGTACCAGAGCTTCAGTTAGAAGATATCCCGGTAGTATGCAACTTTCCAGAAGTATTTCCACAGGAATTGCCAGGCTTACCACCTGAGCGGGAAGTTGAGTTTGTAATTGAGCTAGCCCCGGGTACAGAGCCGATTTCAAAAGCCCCATATCGGATGTCATTGCCTGAGTTAAAGGAGTTGAAAGTCCAGATGCAGGAGTTATTGGACAAGGGTTTCATTCGTCCGAGCGCGTCTCCATGGGGAGCGCCTGTGCTGTTTGTGAAAAAGAAAGACGGAACCCTGAGATTGTGTATCGACTACAGGCAGCTGAACCAGGTTACAGTAAAGAACAAGTATCCACTGCCTAGGATCGACGACTTGTTTGATCAGTTGCAGGGAGCGTCGGTATTCTCCAAGATTGACCTACGAACAGGATATCACCAGTTAAGAATCAAGAAGGAGGATATACCTAAGACAGCCTTCAGGACGAGGTATGGGCACTATGAGTTTACAGTTATGCCCTTTGGACTGACGAATGCTCCTGCAGCTTTCATGGATCTAATGAACAGAGTGTTTAAGGAATTTTTGGATCAGTCAGTGATTGTCTTCATCGATGACATATTGGTATATTCTAAGAGTCCTGGAGAGCATGAGGTGCACTTGACTGAGGTGCTACGGACGTTAAGAGAACATGCGCTCTACGCCAAGTTCAGCAAGTGTGAATTTTGGCTCAGTCGAGTAGCTTTCCTTGGACACATAGTGTCGGGAGAAGGGATATCAGTAGACCCGACCAAGATAGAGGCCGTGACTAAACTTACGACAGCTCCAGTGTTGACTATTCCATCCGGATCAGGAGGATTCGAGGTGTACAGTGATGCTTCATTGAGAGGGCTAGGTTGTGTGTTGATGCAGCATGGGAAAGTGGTGGCGTATGCGTCGAGGCAGTTGAGACCTCATGAGATGAATTATCCGACGCACGATTTAGAGTTGGCTGCGATAGTATTTGCCCTTAAGATCTGGAGGCATTATCTTTGTGGGGAAAAGTTTCAAATCTACACGGACCATCAGAGCCTCAAGTACCTATTTTCGCAGAAAGAGCTGAACATGAGGCAGAGAAGGTGGATGGAACTACTGAAAGACTATGATTGCGACATCCTGTATCATCCGGGTAAGGCCAATAGAGTAGCAGATGCTTTAAGTCGCAAGTCTAGTATGGCACATATGATGGTGCGAGAATGGACGTTGTTGGAACGGCTCAGAGATTCAGAGTTTAAGTTCGAAGTGAGCCAGATGTCCAGTTTGATGGCAGCCTTGAGGATTGAACCAGAGATCCAGGCAAGGATTAAAGAACTCCAGTCTACGGACCAAGAAATCCAGAAGATCATTGGATTGGATGTTTCTAAAAGGAGGCCGGACTTCCAGATGAGCGAGGATGGAACTTTAAAGTTTAGAGGAAGATTGTGTGTACCAGACGATGAAGGTCTGAAGGAGGAAATCTTGAGTGAAGCTCATCGGAGTCAGTACAGTATCCACCCAGGTAGTACGAAGATGTACCAGAACTTAAGGCAACATTATTGGTGGAATGGAATGAAGGCTGATGTGGCGAGACACGTGGCTAAGTGTTTGACGTGCCAACAAGTGAAGGCACAACACTGCAAGCCTGGTGGAATGTTGAGGCCATTAGAGATCCCAAAGTGGAAATGGGAGCATATCACCATGGATTTTGTAACGGGATTGCCACGAAGCCAGAGAGGGAATGATTCTATATGGGTGATAGTGGATCGTCTGACCAAGTCAGCGCATTTCCTGGCAGTGCGAAAGGACCTTGAACTGGAAAGGTATGCCGAGTTGTATGTACGGCAGATAGTGCGATTGCATGGAGTACCGGTGACTATTACGTCAGATCGCGATCCGAGATTTACGGCCAATTTTTGGAAAAGTCTGCAAGTGGCCTTAGGAACAAAGTTGCAATTCAGCACGGCTTATCATCCACAGACAGATGGCCAATCAGAGAGAACGATTCAGACTCTGGAGGATATGCTGAGAGCTTGTGTCGTAGATTTTCAGGGCAAATGGGAAGAACAGTTGCATTTAGCGGAGTTTGCCTACAATAACAGCTACCAGCAGAGTATTCAGATGGCGCCGTTTGAGGCATTGTATGGTAGAGCGTGCAGAACACCAGTATGTTGGGATGAGGTTGGTGAGCGCAGTATTACCGGGCCAGAGTTAGTACAGCAGACAGTTGAGGCCGTTGAGATTATCAGAGACAGACTAAGAACAGCGCAGAGCCGTCAGAAAAGTTATGCCGACCGGAGACGACGACCCTTAGAGTTTCAAGTGGGAGACCATGTATTTTTGAAGGTATCGCCGATGAAAGGATTGTCCCGGTTTGGTAAGAAAGGAAAACTCAATCCCAGGTACGTTGGGCCATTTGAGATATTGGAGAAGATTGGTGATATGGCCTATCGTCTTGCCTTGCCGCCTAACTTGTCACAGGTGCATAATGTATTCCACGTGTCGATGTTGAGAAAGTATGAACCAGATCCGACCCACGTTCTAAGATACGAGGAGATAGACGTGGACGACAAAGTGTCGTACGTGGAGAGACCGGTCAGGATTGAGGACCGAAGAGATCGAGTGCTCAGGAATAAGACTATCCCGATGGTGAAGGTTGTATGGGAGCATCACGGCACAGAGGGCGCTACTTGGGAGAGTGAAGAGACCATGCGGCGTCAGCACCCCCAGTTGTTTGATTAGATGGGATGGAAGTGCAAATTTCGAGGACGAAATTTTTGTAAGGGGGGAAGGTTGTAACAGCCCGAATTTCGATGTAATTTCTGGGATTAATAAAATGAATGTTATTTCTCATTTCATTTGAGTACGACTCGCCCAGAGCTGATCACTCTTGGGATACTAACCATGAGGAATGGCTAACTAGGACACTAGTACGTGGACCAGGGTCTCAGTCGCGACTCGAGGACCGATTTGAGAGAGAGTGAGGGAATATTGTGAACCAGTGAGGGGCCGATCTTAGGAAAAGTGATGGAAATGGTATGGCCAAGGCCAACGATGCACAATTGGGATCGCAGGTGATTCTGCTTAACCAAACGTGCTCGTGGTCAACCAATCCTGAACTCGAACCAAATGATCGTGACCCCGGGATTAGTAATAAACCCTCTTTCTCTCGATGATCGGAACCATTGAGACTCGGACAGCCCTAAGTCGATACGCGTATGCCTAAACAGCCGCCTGTTAGTGAGAGTTTCAGAAAAATTGAAATTGAGAGAGAGTTGTTCACGGAATTGAGCCCAGAGTTCAGTGTCGGATTTCGGGGACTCGACGGACTAATTTTAAGATTCTGACGCCAGAAAATGTTGGCCACACATACGTGGGACGCATGGGTGCGAAAAATGGAATTTTGGTTCGGAACGGCAAAAAGACGGAATTGCCCTTGGACTAATTATGCATAATTTCGAATTTTGGAAATTTAATTGGGTTAACCAAGGTTAGTTAAGGTGACTATAGTGGTTAAAGGTTGGTTAGGGGCAAAGGACAAAATTGCCCTTCAATAATTGAGTTGGGAGGAATGTGGACCATTGGATGCAAGGGTATTTTGGGCAAGTAGGCTTAGATATTGACATGTGTCTTCCACTAAGGAGAAATTGACTAACTTTTGACCAAAAAAATGATAAGCTTCTCTCTCTCTCCTCTTCTCACGCACACTCTCTCCCTCCCTCACCATTCGGCCGACTCTCTCCTCTCCATTTCCTCTCCGCCGTTCTTCTTCATCTTCACCGGAACAGCCACGTCGCCGCCGTCCACAGCCACGCCGGAGTCATGGGACACGGCAAGGACCGCCGTGGAGGGCCAAGTCAGCCCCACGCCGCCGCCTCAACCGCGCCTCCCTTCCCCTTGGCCGACCAGCCCTTCGGACGCCCAAACCAGCCACCAAGCCGCCGTGGCCGTGAGGTGCCGAGCACGCCGGGAGAGCCGTTGTGAGTTGCCGTTGTCGAGCCGCGAGTAGATGATCATCATCTTCCCCCGAGTGGTACACCGAAACGTGAGTTTAATGCCTAAACCTAGCTTAGCCTTGATTGTGTTTAGTTAGTTTAGTTTGGGTTGATTAGTGGAGATTAAGTTGGGTTAGTGTTGTTAATGATTGTGTGGTTAATGGCTGAGTTAAAAATGTTGTTGAGAGTGATTTAAGGCAAGAAGTATGGCTGATTAATGTGGGTGTGGTTGCTGTCCTTGGTGAGTCAATTCGGAGGCCTTGGGGGTTTGGTATGAGAAATGGTGATTATAGATCCAATTGGGCTTGTTTTGCAAGATTAAGCTATGTTTATGCCTTATATATCTTAGTGGGGTCTTGGCTGATCATTGGAGGCTTAATTGGAGTGTTTTGTATGTGTTTTGGCCATGTTTGAAGATGAGGTTTTGGTTTGGCCGAATTACACATGTTGGAATATAAATGTGAGAACATGCTCATTGTTGGTAAATGTGAGTAATTGTTATGGCATTTGTATTCATTGTTGTGAAAATGCATGTCTCGCATATTGTATGTCGGGATTGAGAATGGAAATGACATCATGTGATTGTGCGAGTGTGGCATGGCATTGTGTGATCACGGTAAACGCCCTGAAATGAGTAGATTGGGCTAAGATAAAATTTGTATGTGTGATCACTTATGGCCTTCGGGTCGTGGCCTACGGGTCGAGTTCCGTCCTCATGCACTTTGTAGCAGGACGATGCCCGGTTAGACCGGAAGACGACCATCCTCATGCACTTTGTAGCAGGCTTTGGTTCGTAGGTGAGCGGTATTGCGCCTCAGGCACTTTGTAGCAGGCTAGAAGACACCGGGCCGGGGGCGTATTATATACGTTGGCCATGAAGTGTTGTGGCCTTCGGGTCGGGCCCTATTGTGGGTCGTGAGATTAAGTATGAGTTGAACGTTGCATTGTGCGAATTGTGGATCATGCTGTATTGTGGTGAGAATTGTCAGCGTGTGATTGCATGAGGCATTCGTGTGGAATGCGATGATTGAGTGGTTTAAACCATTTAAAGAAGATGAGCACGCGTGTGTGGTGTATGCCTGCCCGTATGTACACGTATGTGGGTGTATATATATACATTGAATTGCACTAACTTGCAGGGGTTGAATCACGTTGAATCATATCGAGTTTTATGACTGTTGACTTGAATGCTTGATTTTTGATCTGTTAGGAGACACACTTTAGCCTAGCCTAGGTTTAGGTATTTGATTCACTGAGCTAGTCTCACGGTTGTGTAAAACCGATCATTTCAGAGCCTACCCCCTAGGATGCAGGATCCGCCTCCACTTTTTGGGATTCCCAGGCAGATATTGCAGTCCGAGGAGCATTTCCCAGCTGGGAATGGCGAGATGCATGTGAGGTTTAGGTCAGTTCTGTATATTAACACGGGTGAGGAGGAGCATAAGAAACAAGAGTATATAGCATGGTGTCGTAGGGCGGAGGACGGTACCCTCAGTCGACCCATCCGTACCTTTGACATTCTAGTAGGCGTTGATGGCGAGTTAGAGCCAGTGATTGCCGATGGCGAGGTGGTCGATGCGCCTCCACCTGGCGTTCCGCCGACCGTCGATGTCCAGCCAGGTCCCGGTGTTTGGTACGATGACCCAGAGCCGGAGCCTATGGATGAGGAGGAGGACGATCCCGAGCCAGAGGCGATGGAGCAGGATGATGGTGATGGTGAGGTTGATGAGGTAGGCGAGGATGTAGATATAGATGCCGTCGAGGATGCAGCCGCAGAGGTGGACTTGGAGGACGACTTTGACTCTGACGCTGAGGCTGACGCTCTCCTAGCAGACTACTGGGGAGATCAGGAGGGTCAGGATGATCAGGAGGACCCTGACATGGACGTGGATGAGCCAGAGCCGGATCACAGTTCTTCAGAGGAGTCAGCTGAGTCTTCCATGGAGCCTGACGATTCCAGCGACCCAGACTTTGAGCCCTAGACTAGATGGTTGACGATAGGGATCCCTACCTTTTTGTTATAGTGATCCTTAGTGTAGACCTACTCACCCGGCCACCGACACTTTTTGGTTTAGTGGCCTTTGACTTCGACGCTAGTTTGACCTAGACCTGCAGCGGTTATGACTGTTCATGTATCTGTGTATTGTGTAAACAGTTTATTGATATATATATGAGCATGAGGTTTTACCTGATGATGACTTGAGTGTTTGGCTTCCTTGTTCATCTTTATTTGTCAGGGTTGTATTTGCTTCCGCATGTGTTTTTATACTCTGATGTTGTTGTTGGGTCGGCGATGTCTCCTGGGGACGTCGCATTCTGATCGACCGGAGCAGAAAGGGGATGTTCGCGTTCCGATGGGTAAGTTGGGTTCGGGGCGTGACACAAGTACATCCACTCTCGCGGCTCGACAACGGCGGCTCACGGCGGCGCGGCTCCTCACGGCCACGACGGTCCAAAGGCTGGTCGGCCAAGAGAGAGGGGGAGGCGATGGCGGCTTGGGGCTGAGGACGGCGACTTGGGCTTGGCCGGTCCTCCACGGCGGTCCTTTGCCGTGACCAACAACCTCCGGCGAGCGGCTGAGGAAGGTGGTGACGGTGGGGCTGGTTCGGTGAAGAAGATGAGAAACGGTGGAGAGAAAATGGAAGAGAGGAAGATGATGGCCGAATGGTGAGGGAGGGGTCTGCACGTGAATGGAGGGGAGAGAGAGAAACTTAATCAATTATTGGTCAAAAGTTGGTCAAATCCCCACTAGTGGAATCCATGTGTCAAGCCCTAATCCCATTAGACCAATTTACCCCTTCATCAAATGGCTCACATGCATCCAAAGCAATTATTGAGGGGCATTTTAGTCATTAGCACCCAACCAAACCTTAACCATCCTAGTTAACTCTAACCCACTTTAGTTAAACCAAAATAAACCCCCAAAATTCGGAATTAAGCTTAAATAGTCCAAGGGCAATTCCGTCCTTTTTCCATTCCGAACCGAAATTCCATTTTTCGCACCCATGCGTCCCATATGTATGTGGCCAACATTTTCTGGCGTCAGAATCTTAAAATTAGTCCGTCGGGTCCCCGAAATCCGACACCGAAATCTGGGCTCAATTCCGTGAACAATTCTCTCTCAATTTCAATTTTTCTGAAACTCTCACTAACAGGCGGCTGTTTAGGAATACGCGTATCGACTTAGGGCTGTCCGAGTCTCAATGGTTCCGATCATCGAGAGAAAGAGGGTTTATTACTAATCCCGGGGTCACGATCATTTGGCTCGAGTTCAGGATTGGTTGACCACGAGCACGTTTGGTTAAGCAGAATCACCTGCGATCCCAATTGTGCATCGTTGGCCTTTGCCATACCATTTCCATCACTTTTCCTAAGATCGACCCCTCACTGGTTCACAATATTCCCTCACTCTTTCTCAAATCGGCTCCCGAGTCGCGACTAAGTCCCTGGTCCACGTACTAGCGTCCTAGTTAGCCATTCCTCATGGTTAGTATCCCAAGAGTGATCAGCTCTGGGCGAGTCGTACTCAAATGAAATGAGAAATAACATTCATTTTATTAATCCCAGAAATTACATCGAAATTCGGGCTGTTACAGCCTTGGCCTTCATAGTGATCTTTAGTGCTATCTGGAATATAACCTACTCCGTGTTTCATTCTTGTGGCAAGCGGAGTGATAGATTCCTTGATTCCTTGGGATTTCAATCCAAGGCCATTACCGGGGGTAAATCCATATTGGCATAGCACCCTTCCAGGAATCAAAGCTCCATTCACGATCAAGTTCGTGGTCCACGTACCGTTTTTACTAGTTAGCCATCCCTATTAGTTAGTATCCTGAGAGTGATCAGTTCCAAGCAAGACTTACTAAAATGAAATGAGGAATATATATCTATTTCATTGATCCCGGAAGTAGGTCAAATTTAGAATGTCACAGGTCCAGTTCACCACTTCGGCGGGATTTTTTTAAAAAAATAATAAATAGAAATCCAATAAAAAATAAAAAAAATCAATAAATTTTTTTTAAATTCAAAAAATAAAAAAATTAGGAAAACTACAAAATTTTTAGAAATTCGAAAATTTTCAAAAAATTAGAAAATTCACAGAAAAATAAAAAACTTTCATAAAAATTCAAAAATTTTCAAGAAATTCATAAAATTCGAAAAATTCAGAAAATACAAATAAAAAATGTAAAAAAATTCAGAAAAATAAATAAAAAATTGGAAAATTCGAAATTCATGAAATTTTTCAAAAATTCATAAAAATCAATTCTCTATTAATGAAAGCCTCAAAAATTCAATTTTCAAAAAAAAAATCAAAATCATAAATTTAAAAAATTGATAGAATGGTTCAAAAAAACTGTGGTCAAGCTTAGAAAGTAAAATTTGAATTTTTGGAAGTGCCGAAGTGGCATTTTTAGAAAATCTCAAATTCAGGGATTATAACCCCAAAAAAACCCTAAAACCCTAAAAAGACATACATCGTGAAATGAATAAGCCTCTAGAGCTTTATTAGGGTTTAGATATTTTGATTGATTTTTATTTTCAGAGACCATTTAAGATTGATTGATTTGATTAATATTGATTGCGCATTTAATTCTTGATTGATTTTCCCTGCGATAAAGAATGGATAGAATTAGTGGGTAAGCCTTGAAAACTTGTATGGCATGTTATATATCATATCGTTCTTAGGTACCGAAAAAGCATTAGGGATCTCCATTCGGGATCATTAGCATAATCAAGTCTCTATACTCAGAATTTCTGGTTCGTAAAATCACGGTATTTCTCCCGTACCCCAATTACATTTCTAGTCAGCCTACCAATAATGACTAGTATCGACTCCAAAATCAAAAACTTAGACCAAATAGGAAATTACCAACCGTTGCCACGTGAGATATGGTCTAGAAGACCCTTACACAGATATACCTCCTTAGCGCGCAAATCCCGAAAGTCCCAAAAAAAATTGGCAAGGTGCGATATATACGGCTCATCGAAATGGGTAGTAACACTCAAGGGTACATATAGTTCGACGTCGATTGGTCGTTTAGCCTTTAACCACTTTATATACTCATATGCCAAGAAGAGTTTATTTCTCCTTCAAATCTTCATGCCATTGCACTAGTTGCTTGATTGATTTCTTCGAGGAATTCACGATCCTATCAACTCTTATCAGCAACTCTTTATTTTTCTTTTCTGATAGAGGTTTTTGTGGTATCTCAAATGTAAACTCCTCAGGATGCCAAATAGGTGGAACTTGCTAAATCATTCCGAATTATCGTACAACTCTTAGTGGGCAGTAAGCGGTTCCCCCGCTTAATTTAAGCAAAGGCACCAAATTGTCGTCTTGGGAAGTAAATTGAGCTTTCGTTATCTTTGGCCATTGAATTCTCCATTGAAACTGGTCGGGAGTTAATGCTCTAATGAAATTTGCCCACTTATGAAAGGAGTATTTTGGCAGTTTATCTTAGAGTTTCAAATATTTTTCAATAGGATTGACAGATGAGTCGATCTCTCAAATGCACATATGACATTCACAAGGTCAGATATGGAAAATAAACTACACAGAAAGTAACCTAGCTGAGCCTTGAAGTATACCTTTTTGTCAATTTTGGTATTTGTTCAATGAAATGATGGTCCCTGCCAAGAGCATATTGGAGAAGTGTCATTTTAGATAAGCTTGCCTAGCAATTACTATAGCGAGAGGATTTAATCCAATCATTGATACTGGGAATAAGACGAATCCGAAAAAGGTAAGAATGAAAAACCTTGCGGAAGTATTTCTAGTTTCTTTTGGCAATCTAGAGTAATTGACCACCAAGTAAGATAGAGGAAATCTCTCGGTATTTGACTTAATCAACTTTTCCACTTGAGGGGTCTTCAACTCTTCCAATTGAGGGCTCAACGATTCTTGACTCGAAATCAATTTCAATGGTTACCTTATATTCATCTAGTGTAGATACCATCTCGTGCTCGCCCAATTGAAATGTAGCGGTGGTAACTTCCCAGAAATGGGATAATGCTTGAATTAAGCTCACTTGGTACTCTAAGTTGATGAGCTTGAACAAATACCCTTGTCTTTCCTTCACTATACTTTGTTGTCTTTTGTCATGTGTACCTACCTTGCTAAAAGCTCTTTCTTTATAATCGGAATGACTTGTATGTTTAGTTTTCCGATTTCGATCTAAAGCACGTAAAAGAAATTGATTATTAGTCACCATGGATTGCTAATTAATTTTAATGCCTTCATTTCAATTATGTCCTTTTAAGGCACAATGGAGGTAAAGTTTACTTGCATACTTAAAAAGTAATGCAAATGTCACTTTAAATTCATTTATGTCACGCCCCGAACCCTACAATGCACGAACATCCCAACGTAGGTCGAGTAAGATACGACGTCCCAGGACTTATTGCCGACCCAAAACCCAAACAGAGATCATTGCACATGCGGAAGTAAACCAAAACACCCGTACAATAAAATCACGTGACCAAGGATAACATGAATAACAACCAACAGCATAACAAATATACATTTGTATTAACCAGGGAAACATATACATTATCCATTACACCAAAATATGCACCCCGAACTAAAAATAGGGCGACGGCCACTAACTGCAAAAAGGGGTAGGTGGCCATGTGGTTGGGTTAACTTAGTTTTTACTATAGGTCGACCTAGCTTCCAAAAAGTGACTGGTCAGGTATACTCTATGCAACCCCCAAAATACCCTATTGGCCCCTAAGGATCATCCTCCACTCGACCTTCCCCTGAGTCCTCTGACTAGAGCTTCGGAGGGATACGCGGACCACGATATGGAGGTATTGCCCGCAATGGTTGCACAGTCTGCGGCTCCACTAGGGGCACCATGGACGGCTCCTTACCTGGTTCCTAGGGGTTTACTCTCTCACCGTCGGGAGGAATGATCGCCGACGGGTCCCACTCACCAACACCATCAAAGGGGATCTCAAAGCTTCTTAGCGGGCCAGTCTCCTCTAAACCAACTCGATATATCCATGCCATTATGAGTAAGGCTTCAGGTATAGTCCACCTTCATCAACCCAAAGCATGCTCGACTGCTTGATGTAGGCTTGGTCGTCTCCTAGAGGGTATTCCACCTCCTGCTTATCCACGTGACTAGGGATCCTAAAATAAGGAGGCGATTCTCTGGGGTTCATGGCTAGAGTATGAAATATTAGGTTTTAACAACAATGAGATAAATTTCAGTGAGTAAAACCCCCTAAACATAAATTAGGTTAACATGCACCTCCTGACAGGCAACAACCACATACAACCAATAACAACTATCAATCAATTGACCTAGGCCCTCGGGCCCAGATCGTTCATCTCATTGACCCTTCAGGTTTGGCAATTCAATATAATATCCGTGGCACATATGCGACACACGTACGCCATATGCATGCTCATTCTCATCAGTGCCTGCACTGCACACAAATCACCGAGTCGCACATACTTGCATACTTACTGATGCACTCTTGCGTACACAAGCCATCAATATGACCATGCTCATGATATGGCTCGACACTACACTAGCACACTACTCATTTCAATTAGAGCTTGACCCACGTAAAACGCATCAGGTCTGACCCTCGTAAAATGCATCAGGTCTATTTACAAATACCAACACTTCTTGGCCCGCATAAAATGCATTAGGCCTAGTTTCTCTAGCCCGCGTAAAACACATCTGGTGCAACACCAATCTCCTTACGGACCAAAACCCACGTAAAACGCATCAGGTTGGCCATCTTCCAGACAAATCGGGCATTGTCCCGCGTAAAACACATCAGGACGGGTTCAACGCCGCGTAAAACACATCAAGGCTCTTAGTGATCACACATACACACAACCAATTTTATCTGAACCCCGCGTAAAATGCATTAGGGCATTTTAGGTGATCACATGCTCATGTCAGGCGCGCATACTCGCACAGACCCTATCTCATGCCCATTCTCGGCATACGAAATGCGTGGCCATGCAATCCAGCACTTGGGCAATCACACGATGCATAATGAGCACCCAATTTCAACTCAGGCACGGAGTCAATCAATGCCAAGACATACTCAATAAATACCACAACGTGCTCAATTAATCATTTGACATGCTCATATTAGTCACAATACACCCAATCAATATATTAGCATGTCCATAAAGCAATTCATTTCAATATTGCATGGCACATAATCAACGCGCACAATTCACGCGATTAAAGCGATATAACTTCGCACTCTCGAGGCCCAACATTCCACTTCATTCTCAGCCAAATACGAGGCACTCAACATGGCATCATAATATCAATCACAATAAACACAATTTAGACACTAAATGGACAATCCAGGGGTACTCGGTCATTTCACGACAAAACCCCAATTTGGCCAAAGAAATCCAAATTAAGTCCATCGTGGACAACCACCAATCTGATCAATTTAGGCCATCAAGTCATCCTCAGATACCTCGTTAAACTCCCCAATTAATCACCAAATCAGCCACTAATCGCACAATACGAAGCATGCTCGGAATTCCACCATAAAGTCCTAAACTAGCCGAACTTAAGCCATTTAATCCCAATAATTCCAGCCATGAAATGGCCCACTCTAGGGTGCTAAATCACATTGAAATTAACATATTAGGCTCCTAAATCACTACATAATCCACCAAATAAGGCATACTTGGGAATTATTCTCATTAGGCCCCAAATCGATCCAATAATTTCCAGCCACTAATCAGTTCCATTAAGACCACTAATCCATCTTCAAAACACCTCATGAGGCTCCCAAAACAATATCAATTCAGCCTCTAATCACCAGCCCACTAATCACATCTAAAATCACCCTAAATAACCCTTAAATAACCCTAAACGTGCACAACTCGCCTAATTAGGGATTATAGGGTGATACTCACACTGATCCTAAGCTTCGACAAGTTTGGATCGGCGAGGAATGGGTGGCTGATCGCCGACGTGCGGCGGAACCAGCGGTGGCATTTCGGCATGCTCGCGGCAGCCTCGAGCGATGCGATCGGCCGCGATGGACTAGGCGACGATCATGGCAGCAAGGGCGGTGGTGATGCTGGTCTGAGGTGTTTCAGGGTGAGGGAGAGGGAGGATGGTGGTTGGATGGCGATGGCGATGGCAATGGCTCACCCGGACGGCGGTGGTTATCGGCCTTGGCGGGCGATGATCCATCGAGCGACAGCGGCGGTTTCGACACATGGCTGAGGGGGAGGAAAATGGAGAGAGAGAGAGAGAGAGAGAGAGAGAGAGAGAGAGGTGGCGAGAGAGAGTGAGGGAGTGATCCGTCGGGGTGATGAGGCGGTTGGGTGGTGCTTGGTGATGCACGGATGGCGACACGGCGGTGGGGTGTGGCCGCGGCGGCTCTCCGGCATACGACAGCCAAGAGAGGAAAAGGACCGGCGGGAGGGAGAGGAGGAGGAAGTAGCGAACATTATTGGGGTTTTAATGATGAGCTTTGACTAACTTTTCTCAATTCCCACTTTATCCCTTTCTCACTTGGCTAATATTAATCTAAGTCCAATAATTGAGGGTCATTCTTGTCTAATATTTTTGGGTTGATATTATCCACTTATTTTCATAAAATAATTTCCAATAATTATCCAAAAATTCGAAATACTCAAAATAAGCCTAGGAGCAAAATCATAATTTCCGGTCTCGGGCTGAATTTCCATTTTTCTACCGTACCGACCCCAAATATGACTAGCCACGCTAAAATAACGTCGTCCTCGTAAAATAGTTGCACACGTCCATGAAATTCGACGTCCAAGTCCGGATCCAATTTCACGATTAAAATTGCTCAATTACAATTTTAGGGTCTCTCACTAACGAGCGGCTGTTTAGGGGTTACGCGTATCGACCTAGGATTACTCGAGTTGTGACGGTCTTGATTACCAGGAGAACGCAAGGATTTATCGCTAGTTTCGGAGGTCGCGATCGTTCGGATTAAGTTCAGGGTTTGTTCACCACGCGTATTCTCGGTCGTGCGGAATCATCCACTATCCAATCGTACATCATTGGCCAAACTCAATCCGTTACCTTTCTAGGATCGGCCCACACTAGCCTAAAATATTTTCTCGACGTTTCTCGGAATCGATACCCGATTTGCGATCGCTTCCCTGGTTCACGTACCGTTTTCCTAGTTAGCCATTCCCTATTGGTCAATATCCCGAGAAGGATCCGCTCCGAGCCAAACTTAATAAAATTAAATGAGAATAATATAAATCTCATTGATCCCGAAAATGGGTCAAAATTCAAGATGTTACAATTTAGGCCTTAAAAGAGCATACAGTTGAAATCAAGAGTGAATGCAATGTTTAGTGTAGATGCCCATTTCAACACACTCCATTTAGACCATAAAGTCCTAAATTATAGTTTACAATTTCGAATACATCGAAATGAATGGATGAACAATTGAATGCCGTGGACCTATACATTTTATCTAACAAATGAAAAAAATGGTCATAGTGGAGTACGACGGTTTAATCATTCATTCTAATATGAAAAGGACATTTAAATCAATCATTGATCATTATTTATGTCATGCCCCGAACCCCATCGAGCTCGCGACATCCTTACTCCGGTCGAATTGTTACGATGTCCCAGGAACATCGCCGACCCAACCCAAACAACAAAGGCACATGCGAAAATGAGTATAAAAACCCCGGACAAAAAAAAATGACGACGGGTTAGATCATCAAGGCAATCAAACAACAATAGCAACATTCATTTTTATACAATGCCACTACACTGAGCATACAAAGACCATATTACAAGCATACTTAACCAACGAGCATCCACAGCCACCGACATAACAAAAGGATCGGGTGGTCTGCTTAACCTAGCTTCAATATAGATCGACCTATAAATCAAAAGGGTACTGGTCAGACCTATTGCACCCAACCCCTAAAACACCCTACGGAAACCTAAGGACCGCCCTCCTCCAATCTGTTCCTGAGTCTTTTGGCTCGTGCCCTAGGAGATCTGTTGGACATTGCCTATGACAGTTGCACGGCCTATGGCTCCACTGGGACACCATGGCAGCTCCTCATACTCTAAAAAGAGGAGGCGAACCTCCTCGGTTTAAGGCTGGGGGTCTAAAAGTGGTGGTTATACAACCATGAGACGAATCTCAAAAAATGTACAATCCTAAACCCCCACATAGGCTCTCACGTACCGCCAGACGAAACATACATAACACACAATAGTCAACCATGCTAACAAACATATATGATCTTACCTGGGACCCATCATACACATCCCTACATGTTAGATAATAACATAGCCAACATGCCACTGTAATGCATCACAGCCACGCGGGTGCCTCGATTATAAGGCAAAACCTACTTGGGCACGTCCCATACCGTACCTAGTAGTTTTTACCCCATAATCGAGCACTACGTCATGCGATACAAACACACTCGCACACTAACTCACACCATGCGTCAACTCTTGCAATCCTTACACGTCAAGTCTCCAACTTTTCTACCACTATCGCACTCCTGTAAAACGCATCAAGCCAACGGTCTTTTAACCTCGTTAGGCATCATCACCCCGTCGGTCAGGGCATCGTCACCTCGTCAGGGATGGCATCTTCCCACGTAAACGAGCACGCCTCAGGACGGACCTACATTCTCAACTTTCCCTATCTACCGCGCCCGCATAAAACGCATCAGGCCAACGGTCTTTTAACCTCGCCAAGCATCATCACCTCGTTAGGGACGGCATCGTCCCGCATAAACGATCATGCCTCAGGACGGAACTTACCCCGCCTAAACGAACACGCCTCAGGGTACCATTTTTCCAACCAATCTTACATTCCCGCATCTTCGTTCCACACTTTCCATAACTACCATGCGTATACACGGCCACACATACACACGGCCATACACAATCTCACAATCCACACACACTTCGCAAATGTACATTCTTGCCACACGAACACACGGGTTTGGCACGCAAATTCAATGCACATTGACCCCACCACACTTCATGGCCACACACACGGCCATACCACATTCAGCACAAAACATATTCCCAAACTAGCTAAAACCACAATTCATTCAATCACTCAATGGGCCCATTCAAGCCATTAAACTACCAGTCAATTACACAATTCACCCATGATCGATCCACAACATCATAGCCCTATTTGATCCTCCTAAACCTCGCATTTTCAATCCCCAAATCAATCCACAACACTCACTGATCAGCCCCTCCTTCACATGCTTCAAACAACCCCTAAACTACCCAAAACGAGCCATAAACATGTCATACAATACCCGAGGTCCTAGGGAGAGTTTGAGAAAGTCACTTATCTTGGGAAAGTGGGACAAATAGGCTGAACAAGAGGCTAGAACAATAGGTCTAACAGCAGCAACCAAGCAGCGTCGCCGGCGGACAGGCGGGCGCATAGCTAAGTTGCCGTGGACGGGTGGCTGGCGGGTGACGTTCGGCCTGCTGGGGGTGGCGATCTGGTCGTATGGACCAGGGGAGGGCGGCAAAGGGTGGCTAGGCTAATTGGAACAGCGAAACAGGGAGAGACAAGCAGACGGACGGTGGGGCATGGTGTGGCTAGGCTGGAAAGCAAGAGGCGGCAGCGCGGACAGCGGGTGGGACGGCGACCAGGCAGCGGCAAGCTGGTGGCTGGCTAAGGGGGTTCACAGGCAAGGGAGAGGGAGAGAGAGAGAACTGGTTCAGTGGGGGGGTGAGGAGAGAGAGAAAAACTTGAATTATTGGAAAGAGAAAAAGAGAAATGAATATTTAAATGGTGCCTGCCCAATAATTGGTCTCTAATACACCACCTAAAATTACTAAAATACCCCTCTAACTACTCTTCCAATCCAATGGCCAAGATTTGATCTTATCCAAAATCCAACGGCCCACATTCGTCCTTATCTAAAAAGTCAAAGGGCAAAAGAGTAATTACTCAAAAGAGGAAAGGGAAATTCTTGTCCTCTTATTTTCAGCTAAACAGAATAATTCTCAGTCCTCCAACTTAATCCAGTTCTCAAAATTTGTTCGCGATCCCAATGGCAAAATGGTCATTTTTCCAGTCCCGAATTCAAATCAATTTTTTTTACAAAAACGGGTGGCCCCAAGGTTGGCCACACCAAAAACACCATCGGCCGCTAAAAATTATCACTTTCAAAATTCTCAATTCTCGGACCCAAATTCTAAGAAATGACTAGAATTGAACAATTGCGACTTTAGCTTATCTCTTGCTAACAGGTGGCTCATTGGGATTACGTACTCTCAACCCATGACTGACACTAAGTCAAATCACGTATAAGTTTTCTAGCACTAAGGCGACCTCGATTGTCATGTAATTACGAGGGTCTATCACTAGTTCTCTTCGGACACGATCAATCAAATAGATCGCTCTCTGTTGGCCCAAAACATTTCCTCGTCAATCCTCATGGTCGAAGGTTGAACCAGGGTAGAGTCCTTTGGTCGTGCGAACTCAATCTCGTAACGGCCTTACCCCTAAGGTTAGCATCCCGAGAATACGTGGTTCCGAATGAGATCTTACTATAAGTGCATTGGTCACAATATTCATTTCATAAATCCTGGGAAAAAGATCGAAAATTCAGAATGTTACAATTCTTCCCCTCTAATAAAAATTTCGTTCTCGAGTTTTGCAACTATACTCAGCTATCCAAATAAATAGGGGTGATAACGTCTCATTATTCCTTTCTCCCATTTCATTCCACCAATAATGTTACCGAAATTTCTGGTACATTTTCGTGCTGCCCGGTGAATACTATTAGTGCTCCTATGAGCTTCTGATTAAAATCTCTTCTTAATTTCCAATTCATCAGGCACGCATATCATCCTCAAAACTTCAAAATTCCATCCTCGGATGCTTGAAAGTCCGGTTTCCTCTTAGTACTATCCATCTTCATACTCTTTTGAATCTCAGGGTCTGTATACTGCAAAGCCTAAATTTTGATCCGCACTTCTAGTTCAATCATTAACATCATCATTAGCCTGGAGAAGGGTCCTACCTCGAACCAAAACCTTGAGTCTCGCACTTTTTCCAACAATACTCATCCATTAACCATTAAATGTGCGACGCTTAACTTCAAACTTCTAAAAACTCCTTTCACACTTTTCATTCCATTCTAACTCAGTTTCCTTCTTAAGTAGTCGCGTCAACGGCATAGCTATCGATGAAAATCCTTCCACAAAATATTGATAATAGCCAACCAGTCATAAGAAACCTCAAATCTCCTTCATTAATGTCGGTAATCAATACACAGTCACCATGACCCATCCTTCTTCCTTACGAATAACACTAGCGTTCCCCATGGAGACGCACTCGATTGAATAAAACCCTTACCCAACAATTCCTGTATCTAAACCTTTAATTCCTCCAACTCTAACAACGACATTCTATATGGCGGCTTCGAGATTGGCTCGATTCCAGGAGCCAACTTGATCACAAATTCTAATTCTCTTTCTAGTGGCAATCCTGGTAATTCCTGAGGAAAGACATCGGGAAAGTTACACACCATAGCTATATCTTCTAGCCGCATTTCTTCTATTGTCCAATCGACCACACTTATTAAGTAACCATGGCACTCCTCATCCATCAATTTGGTTACTTCTACTGATAAAACCCAAGGGATCGAGGTTTCTCCTCGGCTCCCTATAAACTCAAATCTAAGGTGTCCAGCCAAACTAAACTGAATCACCCTCCCGCTGCAATCCATTACAGCATTCTATTTGACTAGCCAATCCAAGTCTACACTCGTATCAAAATCATACATAGTCCAAACAGCCAAATTTATCTTGCTTTCTACATCACCATTCACAATTTTACAGCCTGAGCATCCTATCAATATGCATATCTTATCTATCCATCAATAGCATAGTCACACACATTCGCACTTCTAAAAACAGTTTCAATCTAGCCAATTTAACAAATCAAGTAGACACAAATGAGTGCGACGCCCCCGGATCAATAAAACATATGCAACATAATTATATAGAGAAACCATATCTGGAATTACGTTCAGCGCAATCTCAGCTTCCTTTCGCGCCAAGGCATACACACGTCCTTGTGCCGGCGGTCTGTTCGAATTAACTAGTGGGGCTGCACTAGTCGGATTCTCAATCCGAGGTGTCTGCGATAACGGGAGTGGTCGAACCTGAAGATTTGGGCAATTCCTTATTTGATGTCCCATTCCACCATACCCAAAGCATGCCCCAGTCACACTTGGGCAGGGACCACTCCTGTGATGTCTCCCATAACGTCTACAGGCTGAATTAGACAGATGTGCCAACTTCCCAATATTCTTTCTTGTCGGAGGAACAAATCGTTGGTTTCCCATCATCGGCCTTTTTTCTTGCTGACAATCAACCCTGGCTGAGGTATACTGTGATCCAAATGCTGCAACTCTATCCATCATATCCTGCTCGATAGCTTGGGCCCTCTCATATAATTCCTCATACGTCCTCAAATTCACCGGTATCAATTGGCTACGAATGTCAGCCCTTAGTCCATCCCGAAACCTTCGTGCCTTATCGTCAGGTTGTTCTACCATTCTCGGCGCAAATTTAGACAATCTGGCAAATTCTGCCTTGTATTGATCCATGGTCATTTGATTCTGCTACAACGTGAGGAAAGCTGTTATCTTTCTTTCTCAAGCACTTACTTAGAAATACTTCTCATCAAAAGCCTAAACGAAGGCTGTCCAATTCTAATCCACACCTGCTGGGAACACTCAGCCTTGAGTGGCTTTCCACCAGTCGTTCGTATTATCTTGTAGCCGGTACACTGCCAGCGTCACTGTCTCTGCTTTAGTACACCCTAATAAAGCAAAAGCTTTTTCCAACTCATCAACCCATTTAAAAGCAGCCTCCAGGTCCCCTACTCCTTCAAACTTGGGTAGTTTCTATTTCAGAAATTGTTCTACTATCTGATACATCTGTCGATTCCCATTCTCATTACCAGCATTCTCATTAACTACAGCAGCTGCAGCCTCAACAGCTTGGGCGGTCGCATTAACTCGCTCTTGAGCTTGCTTATCCAACATATTCTCAATCCTCTTTAACACCCTAATAACTCCTTCCATACGCAGATCTTCCGCAATCAGGATATGAGAACTCGACAAGCCTCTCGCTCTTGCACCTCTCCTACTCATTCTCATGAGCTCACGCTATCCTCCTACCTGCTATCATTCCATACGGGAATTAGGGACCTAGGCCAACTATACTAGTCCAAGCCCTAGGCACAAACTCGACAATCAACACTCGACAACCAACAACCCACCATTAACCAATCACATAACCTCAAGCCAACATCCCCAAACAACCAATAGGGTTCTCGTACTCACTTCAAGTTCTAACGCACCTTCACCTTAAATAATATCACAACCACACTAAACCACTCAGCAATCACAGGCGTGTACTCACAAGACATGCATAATCAACATAAACACGCAATTTACGAAGGGCCCCCTAACTGGCTACCTCGAAGTTGTCGCTCCTTACCACTCTAGGTCTCGACCTTACCGGTATCGAGCTAACCTTTCTTTGATACCAATTCAACGAGGAGGATGTCACGCTCCGAACCCTATCGAGCTCGCAACATCCCTACTCTGGTCGAATTGTTGCAACGTCCCAAGAACATTGCCAACTCAACCCAAACATCAGAGGCACATGCGGAAACGAGTATAAAAACCCTGGACTAAAAAGATGACGATGGGGTATATCATCAAGACAATCAAACAACAATAGCAACATTCATTTTTTTACAATGCCACTACACCGAGCATACAAACATCATATTACAGGCATACTTAACCAACGAGCATCCATAGCCACAGATATAACAAAAAGATCGAGTGGTTTGGTTAATCTAGCTTCACTATAGGTCACCTATAAATCAAAAGGGTACTGGTCAGACCTATTGCACCCAACCCCTAAAACACCCTAGGAAAACCTAAGGGTCGCCCTCCTCCAATCTGCTCCTGAGTCTTCTGGCTCTACCCAGAGAGATCTCTTGGATATCGCTTACAACAGTTGTACGGCCTATGACTCCACTACGACACCATGGCGGCTCCTCATGCTCCAAAAAGAGGAGGTGGACCTCCTGGGTTTAAGAGTGGGGGTCTAAAAGTGGTGGTTATATAATCATGAGACAAATCTCAATAAGTGTATAATCCCAAACCCCACATAGGCTCTCAAGTACTGCCAGACGAAACATGCATAACACACAATAGTCAACCATGCTAACAAACACATATGATCTTACCTGGGACCCATCATACACATCCCTACATGTTAGATAATAACATAGCCAACATGCCACGGTAATGCATCACAGCCGCGCGAGTGCCTCGATTATAAGGCATAACCTACTTGGGCATGTCCCATATCGTACCTAGTAGTTTTTACCCCATAATCGAGCACTGCATCATGCGATATAAACACACTCGCACACTAACTCACACCATGCGTCAACTCTCGCAATCCTTACACGTCAAGTCTCCAACTTTTCTACTACTATTGCGCTCCCGTAAAACGCATCAGGCCAACGGTCTTTTGACCTCATTAGGCATCATCACCCTGTTAGTTAGGGCATCGTCACCTCGTCAGGGACGGTATCGTCCCACGTAAACGATCACGCCTCAGGACGGACCTACATTCTTAACTTTCCTTCTCTACTGCACCCACGTAAAATGCATCAGGCCAACGGTCTCTGATCTCATAAGGCATCGTCACCCCGTCGGGTCGGGCATCGTCACCTCGTCATGAACGGCATCGTCCCCCATAAATGATCACGCCTCAGGACGGAACTTACCCCGCGTAAACGAACACGCCTCGGAGTACCACTTTTCCAACCAATCCTACATTCCCGCACCTTCGTTCCACACTTTCCACACCTACCATACGTACACGCGGCCACACATACACACGGCCATACACAATCTCACAATCCACATACACTTCGCAAATGTACATTCTCACCACACGAACACACCACACGACCACATGCGCTTGGCATGCGAATTCAATGCACATTCACCCCACCACACTTCACAGCCACACACACGAGGCACACGGCCACACCACATTTAGCACAAAACATATTCCCAAACTAGCCAAAATCACAATTCATTCAATCACTCAATGGGCTCATTCAAGCCATAAAACTACCAATCAATTACACAATTCAGCCATGATCGATCCACAATATCACAGCCCTATTTGAGCCTCCTAAGCCTCGCATTTTCAATCCCCAAATCAGTCCACAACACTCATAGATCAGCCCCTCCTTCACATGCTTCAAACAACTCCTAAACTACCCAAAACGAGCCTTAAACACGTCCTACAATACCCGAGGTCCTAGGGAGAGTTTGGAAAAGTCACTTACCTTGGAAAAGTAGGATAAACGGGCTGAGCAAGAGGCTAGAATAATCGGTCTAGTAGCAGCAACCAAGCAGCGTCGCCAGCGGCCAGGTGGGCGAACGGCTGAGCTACCACGGACGGGTGGCTGGCGGGCAACGTTCAGCCTGCTGGGGGAGGCAATCTAGTCGTATGGACCAGGGGAGGGCCGCCAAGGGTGGCTCGGTGGTGGCAAGGCTGATCGGAATAGTGAAACAGGGAGAGACAGGCAGACGGACGGTGGGGTGTGGCGCGGCCGAGAAGGAAGAGGCGGTGGCGTCGACGGCGGGTGGGGCAGCAACTAGGCAGTGACGAGTTGGTTGCCGGACAGGGGGGTTCACGCGCAAGAGAGAGGGAGAGAAAGAGAACCGGTTCGGTGGGGGTGAGGAGAGAGAGAAAAAAACTTGAATTATTGGAGAGAGAGAAAAAGAGATATGAATATTCAAATGGTGCCCCTCCAATAATTGGTCTCTAATACACCACCTAAAATTACTAAAATGCCCCTTTAATTATCCCTCCAATCCAATGGCCAAGATTTGATCTTTTCCAAAATCCAACACAGCCCACATTCGTCCTTATCCAAAAACTCAAAGGGCAAAAGAGTAATTACTCAAAGGAGAAAAGTGGCATTCTTGTCCTCTTATTTTTGGCCAAACAGAATAATTCTCAGTCCCCCAACTTAATCCAGTTCTCAAAATTCGTTCGCGATCCCAAGGGCAAAATAGTCATTTTTTCGGTCCTGAATCGAAATCCATTGTTTTACAAAAACGGGTTGCCCCAAAGTTGGTCACACCGAAAATGCCATCGACCGCTAAAAATTGTCACTTTCAAAATTCTCGATTCCTGGACCCGAATTCTAAGAAATGACTAGAATCGAATAATCGCGACTTTAGCTTATCTCTTGCTAACAAGTGGCTCATTAAGATTACACGCTCTCGACCCATGACTAACACCAAGTCAAATCACGTTTAAGTTTGCTCACACCAAGGCGATCTCGATTGTTATGTAATTACGAAGGTCTGTCGCTAGTTTCCTTCGGACACGATCAATCAAATAGATAGCTCTCTGTTGGCCCAAAACATTCCCTCGTCAATCCTTATGGTCGAAGGTCGAACCAGGGTAGAGTTCTTTAGTCGTGCGAACTCAATCCCGTAATAGCCTTACCCCTAAGGTTAGCATCCCGAGAATGCACGGTTCCGGGTGAGATCTCACTATAAGTGCATTGGTCAAAATATTCATTTCATAAATCCCGAGAAAAGGATCAAAAATTCAAAATGTTACAATTTAGGCATTTTTTTTTAAAATGTGCCAACTAGTTTGCAAAATTATAAAAAGAAGGAAGTGGAATGATATTTGCTTACCAAAATATTTCGATTTGGTTTTAGGTATACCAGCCATAAAGACGAGCGAATGTAACTAATGAGGTTCTGACGCCTAAAAGAGTAAGGTATTCTAAAGGCTTGAAGTCACCACCTTAATGGATACGGGATTCTATCCTAATAGGCAATCAACCTAAAGTGAAGGAATATTATTCATTTCAGTGATCGGTATTATATTTAAACGATCCCATGAGCAATCGGCTCACAGTTTCGCCTAAACATATATCTCCTAAAGGTAGACCTAATTGTAGCCGGGGTTGGGCCATGGTTGGTGTATGCTAATGGTGTAGTGCCTAAGCTATTCAAATGCATGCGTAGCAATTAGTAATCAAACAACACTTCTAAAATAATCATTTCACGTTCATTCCTGACACCATCCTGCAAAACAAAGGTTAACACAAACTGCACCCTTTATAGCTCTTGTCTGCAAAAACATTTAACACAATTATCAACGGGACGCACCTAGGATCTTTGCAAGCACAAATCACAAGTGTATCATTCTATCTTGGCCTAAGTCCACTTAGAAAAAGTAACTCCCCAGTGAAGTCATCAAGCCTGTCGCGCTGTGCTCTCTGTTTTTTTTTTTGGAACTTTCGGGATTTACGCATGTCGCACCACGCTTTTTTTTTGGGCTTTTGGGATTTGCGCACTAAAGAGGTATTTCCGTGTAAGGGTCTCTCCTAAACCATACCTCACGTGATAGTAGAAGGTAATTTCTAAATTTGTGATTTTGAAATCGCTACTAGTCATTATTGGTAGGTAGACTAGAAACTTAATTGAGGTACGGGAGAAATATCATGATTCTACGAACCAGAGATTCTGAGTATGGGGACTTAGTTACGTTGTTAATCCCAAATTGAGATCCCTAACGCTCTTTCAGTACCTAAGAATGATATGATGTCTAACGTGTCATGCGAATTTTCGATGCTTACCCACTAATCCTATCCATTCTAATAGCAGGAAAAACCAAATAAGTATTAAATGCACAATCAAAATTAGTCAAGTCAATCAATCCTAAGTGGTCTCTAAAGCAAAAATCAATCAAAACAATCTAAACCCTAATGAAGCTCTCTAAAAGTTTGTTCATTTCATGATTCACATATTTTTGGGATTTTAGGGTTTTTTAGGGGTTATAACCCCTAAATTTGGAATTTTCTAAAAATACCACTTGGACACTTCAAAAAGTTTAAATTTCACTTTTTATGGTTGGCCACGATGTTTTTGGACCATTATGTGAATTTTTAAAATTTTTTATTCTTTTTAATGCCATTTGGATACTTCCAAAATTTCAAATTTCACTTTTTATGATTGGCCACGATGATTTTGGACCTTTCTGTGAATTTTCAAAATTTTTGAATTTTTGAATTTTTTTGGGAAAATTTTAAATCAAGAATTGATTTTTTTGGTTTTCCAAAAATTTTGATAAATTTTCCAATTTTTTCAATTTTATATTGATTTTCCATTTTTTTACATCTTTTACTTGTATTTTCTGAATTTTCTAAATTTTTATGAATTTTCTGACTTTTTTTTTTCAGTTTTTATGAATTTTCTGATTTTTTTATTTCTTTATTGCTTTCTGAAATTTTTTAAAATTTTTTGTTTTTTAAATTTTTTTAAAATTTTTAAATTTTTAAATTTTCCCACTGAGGAAACGAACTGGATCGGCCCGGATTGACCCGGTTCGGCTTGGCCAAATCGAGCGTTGCTGACGTCGGCCGCCAGTCATCCCCTCTGGCGAGACTAGAGCCAAAAACGGCGCCGTTTTGAGTTATTTCATTGAGGCATTTTTACAAACAGTTGGTAGACACTGTTTCGTATTTAACGTTCTTGAGGTCACCGGTTTAGGCCCATTGCCGATGACCCTCTGGTGACCTTTTAACCATTCCGATTGCACCACGATGAAGTCTATGTGTTTGAGTATCAATCTAGCCCAATTAGATTGCCGCAGGACATTCGTTGGCCAGTGAAAAACCGATTGGAAAATTCTAACCCAACACTAACCTAAACGAGATTTTCCAAAACACTAATCCTAACACTAGTCATCCTAGCCGTCTAAATCGGTTCTAACAACTATCAAAATATCAAACAAGGTCAGGGAAACTAACTTGAATGGCCCTACGGCCATGGCAATGCTCCGGTGAGAGTGTTTTATGCACGGCCGACTCAGTTTGTGCATTTTAATGCCCAAAAATCACAATCAAACAACACCAAAATGATTAGAAACTAGTAATAAACATTTTGGAATGTAGAATAAAAAAAAATCTCAAGAACAACCGGATTGAATCAAATCAGATTTTTTTGAATTTTGGAAAAAACTGTGATCGTGAAGGAATTTTACCTGCTTCGTTCAATGATCAAATGAAATTGTCAAATTGGTTCGCACCCTAAGAGTTTTTCCTTGACATTTGATCTTCACCCAGGTGGCTTCTGATTCGTCGAAACAGGTCTGGATTGGCCGGACGAAGCTCATTTTTAGGCGTTCACAATCAACCTCCTTTTGGTTCACCCAAGGAGGAGATCCTCCCTAGACGGTCGATTTGCCGGCATCGTTCAATCGACCGACGTCGATCACTCTACCTGGGGACCTCCACTTCTCTTTCTCTCTCTAGATTTCCAGCTTTTCCTCTCTGATTCTCTCTCTCTATGGCATTCTATCGAACAGGTCTCCTCTTCCTGTTCCAATTTTTTTTCATTTTTGTTGATTAATTTCCCGCCTAAATTCAGTTAAAATCAAATTATAATCGATTGAGGATGATTATCTAGTGCCAGCTAGATATTTTCCAGATGGCTAGATCAATTAAAACGTGTTAAATTGATCGGGAATGATCACTCAAGTCACGGGCATGATCTGATTTTCTGGGTTTAGTGTACATTTTGGCAATCTGAGTGAAGAAGATGACCTATCCGGGTTGGGTCGGGTCGGGTCGGGTCAACCCGATCGACCTGACAAACTTGGGTTGGTCTAAATTCACAAATTTGATTCAATTTTAACCCAATTTTCCAAATTTAATCCCAAAATTGAATTTCCCATCATACTCCGAACCCACATATATATTTTGCCCCAATTTCTATTATAATTGTGTCCAAAATTTTCTCATTTTTATATTCGGATTAATAGGGTTTTGTTTAATTTGATGTCCTAATGACCTGATTAGGCAAAATTGATGCCAAAATTAAATTATCTACATCTAATAAGCCCTAGAAATGATGGTCTCATATTTCGACAATTTCATATTGGGCACGATTCCCAATTTGAGTTTAAAATTCTTAATTTTCAATCAAATTTTGGGGATTTTTTATTTTATGTCAAATTGTGCAATTGGACTGACGATCATGCAATTCAAGGTCCCAGAATCATTTGTTGTGAATACACTATGACTTAAAAATGACGATCATACACTATGATTTTTTATTTAATTCGAGTTTAATTTTGCCCAATTTTGGGAAAAAAATATACCCAATTGAGATTTTTCAAAATTGATGATGTACTCATGAAATTGGATTTAAAATAAGAGTAATGACTATTTTTATGGAATTTTCTGATTCCATTTGCTAGTTTTGTTGATTTTCTCGCCTATTTTGACTAAAAGAAATTAAGGAAAAATGCAGAATATTATTAAAAAAATATTTTTTTGGTTTAGAAATAGGTTTCTAGGCTTAGCCAAGATTCCTAGATCTAATTTTGAAATTTTTTAAAATATATAAAAAAAATGAGCTAAAAATTAGGTATCAATAGCTACCCCTCTTTAAGATTGAGCTCATTAGAGGTTGATTTCAAAAACAAAGTGATACCTGAATTTTAATCGACTCACTAAACAAGATAAGATAGAAATTTCATAACAACTAATTAGGGATCTTGCTTTTGAAATTCGTAATCTAATCCAACGGTTCTTTTTTCAAAACATATTTTGAAAGTTTCTTAATGATTGAGGGAGAGAAGCTTACTTGTTTGTGAGCTGTCTCTTTATTGCTTATCCAAGGGCATGAATTGATGGTGGTGGTGATTATGATGGTTATTCGGATTTCGTGGTTTAAGGATGAATCCACGAACTATGAATACCTGAGGTTTATCGCCTAAGAGTGTGGAAATTTACCTAGTGATTCCTCACCAGTAGGACTTTAAATTTACCTAAAGGCTCTTCACTTGTAGGATTTTAGATTTTCCTAGGGGCTCCTCATCTGCAGGACTTTAAATTTGCCTAAGGGCTCCTCGCTTGTAGGACTTTGAATTTGCCTAGGGGCTCCTCGCTTGTAGGACTTTGAATTTGTGTAGTGGTTCCTCACTAGTAGGACTTGAATTTGCCTAGGGGCTCCTCGCTTGTAGGACTTTCAATTTGCCTAGGGGTTTCTCGCTTGTAAAACTTGAATTTGCCTAGTGGTTCCTTACCAGTAGAACTTTGGATTTGCCTAAGGGCTCCACATCTATAGGACTTTGGATTTGTCTAGTGGTTCCTCACCAGTAGGACTTGAATTTGCCTAGGGGCTCCTTGCCTATAGGATTTTGGATTTGCCTAGTGGCTCCTCGCCTGTAAAACTTGAATTTGCCTAGGTGTTCTTCACCAGTAGGACTTTGGATTTGCCTAGGGGCTCCTCACTTATAGGACTTTAGATTTGCCTAATGGTTCCTCACTAGTAGGACTTGAATTTGCCTAAGGGTTCCTCGCCTGTAGGACTTTGAATTTGCCTAGGGGCTTCTCGCCCGTAGAACCTGAATTTGTCTAGTGGTTCCTCACCAGTAGGACTTTGGATTTGTCTAGGGACTCCTCGCCTATGGGACTTTGGATTTGCCTAGTGGTTCCTCACTAGTAGGACTTGAATTTGCCTAGGGGCTCTTCATCTGTATGACTTTAATTTTGGAGACCTGCCATATGGTTCTTCACCCATAGGATTTTGGAAATTACCTGAAGGCTTCTCGCCTATAAGACTTTGGGATTTGCCTAATGGTTCTTTACCAGTAGAACTTTGGAAAGACTTCAAATAATGAATGCCTTAACTGTGAGTTTTGTGATTTTAAGGTTTCACTAACCTTGATATGGTTTTTAGTTGACCAGAAATTATTTTGAAAAGTAGTTTTGAAATTAATCAAAACTGTTTGAAATGTGGTTTTTCTTTTAGCTTACCACAAATTATTTGAAAACTTGATTTTAAGTTGATCAAAAACTTTGGAAACCTGGTTTTGAAAATATGCATTCTTTGTACGCATTTCAGACAATTAAATTTCTTTTTCAAGGAATTATTTAAATAAAATGCTTGCAAATTTTTAAGAAATGCTTGAAATGATCATTTGAAAGACCTTCATTAGAAAGGATTTGTTTCAATCTATGAACTTGGTCTTTCCTTTATTTGATTGAAAGAGGACTTTTCTGATATTCCTCAATTTTATCACTCTTAACCAATTCTTAGGTGTTCAGAGATATTCGCAATATATACAATCCAATTGATTCGATAAGATCTTTTAAAAGGTTGTGATGTTGGCTTGGTCAATGGCTATTCAAAGGATAGGCATTCTGAGGCCAAGAAAAGAATTTCATCATATCTGACTTCGAGTCTACAAGTTAAGAACCTCGAGGATAAAACAAGATAACGTTGCATACACTTCTTTGAGTGATGACTTCTTGTCTTTAAAGAAAGGTTGTATTGTTGGTATTGGGTAGGCTCAAAAAGGCTCATTTGTTTGAATTTAAGGTTTTCATGAAATTGATGATTTTCTTAGCATCACCAAATTTTCTTTTCTTCTTTTTTTTCACTAGAGATCATTTCTATGAACATCAGAGTCCTCTAAACATTCATCACAATCTCTTTTCTTTTGCTCATTCTCACTTGTTGTGATTTATGATCTCTCATGATCTTGACTTTGCTTTGTCATGATTTTTTTGTCTTTTTGAGCTTTCTTTTGCACTCTCTTTTCTCTCATTTTTCTTGAGTATTTGGCATTGCTTCTATTAGGCACACTGCTTTTTCCTACCCCAGACTCTTTTGTCTTTTATCTTTTTAAATTCTAAGGACTCTGTGTCCTGTCCTTTTTGTTTCCTATCTATTAAAGTGGATCATATGCTCATGATCTAGTATGAAGAGATGATCACCAATTTAGGGTTTTGAAATGAATATGCAGGCTCAATTGGATTTTGTCAAAGGTAATGTGTTTGGGTATAAGAAATGAAGTGCTTTTCTTCCTTTTGAGATGTTTTGAGCTTCCATATGACTTCATATGAAGTTATCTCAAAAAGATTGATGTATAAGTATGGAATAAAATCCTTCTTGATCTTATTCTCCATAGCTATCAATCCACAAACCTTCTGATTTGCCTCAATGTGGGGTAGTTCTTAACAAGGTTATTTTGGAAAAACTTCTCTACTGTTTTGGTTTAAATTTTTGTTTGCAAGGGATAAGCATAAATTTGGGATAGTGAAATAATTGCCTTTCATCATTTCAATCCATATAATCATTGTGAATATCCCCTATTTCTTTTGGATGAGTTTTTCTCTCACTTATACACTTTGACTTTGAGTGTATAGGGGACATGTTTAGATATGGCTTACCTTTCATCATTTGAAGGTCTTTCCATTCGATTTGATCCAAACTTTTTTCTATGAAATTTTTCAAAGCCTTTTGTCAAATTATCCCTTTTAGGGAATTTTGATACTTGTGCATTTTTAAAATAAGCGTGTTTCAAAATCTTTGATTGAAACATTTCTGAGGTGTTTTTCTTTTCAAAACAATTTATTTTGTTTTGTTCAATTTAGTGTCATTCCGCTTGGGGAAGAAAAGTTTGATTTTTCTCTTAGTAAGACAACCTCTTTAGCACATGCCCTCAAGATTTAGAAATACCTGTCTGATCGATTTATCATAATCCATCTTGCTTGCATGCTTTTGCTTTGGTTACACTGGAGATTCTTCTGTTGTTGCTCCCTTTTCTTTGTCTCTCTGGGGATAATAAAAAGGAAAGCACATTAGAGGATATCAATGGAAAATAAAATTGGAAGTGATACTTTTCTCTACTATTTGATAGCTCCATTGGGAATTCTGAAATTGTCAACTGGTTCAGATTCAAATTTGCTTTCTTCTGCAAAACAGATAAACATATTCATGAAATGCATGGCATGCATGATATGCATGATATGGACAAGTTCTAAAGTGACCTGAATCTTTTCTTGAATGTTTTATCTTCATTTCATGGTAAAAAATTTTGACAACATCTGCATTTACAGGATAGGCCAGTTCTGTTGCTGCCACATCTACAAGAATCAATACTCCTCTAAAAAGAACCTTCTTAACAATATATGGACCCTCATAATTTGGAGTGAATTTGTCACGAGGATTTGAATTGTTGAAGATGACTTTCTTCACTACTAAATTCTCTATTTTGAAATTCCTCAGTTTCACCTTTCGATTAAAGGATTTAGCCACTCGTCTTTGATAGGCTTGCCCATGGCATATAGCTCTTAATATCTTTTCATCGATCATGTTGAGTTTTTCATATCTTTATTGAATCCACTCAACTTTTCAAAGCTTTAACTGAGATAGTATCATTAATGAAGGAATTTCTACTTCAACAGGTAGTACTACTTCCATTTCATAAATCAAGGAAAATGGGGTTGCTCCAGTTGATGTTTTAAACCCCGTTTTTCAGAATCCTCATAGAGGTTGCCTAGTGTACCCGATCCATATGAGAATCCGGAGCCCATAGAGCAGGATCTTGATTAGGTTGGCGAGGTCGAGTAGATGGATCCAAAGGATGAAATAATCGAGGCTGAGTCTGAGTCATCAGGATATGATCCTGATTAAGTTTCCCAGGATTAGCCTTAGCCTCCCTTAGGTCTGGCTAATAACCCTTCTGATTATAGCCCTACCTTAGACTGCCCCTTGGCCACTTAGGGATTTTGGTAGTAGTGGCCATCGACCCGCTTTTGTTTGGTGATTTGTATTGGTGTATAGTGGATATTGTACATGTTTTGAAGTTCAATGCAAGTCTTGATTATTAGGCTTTGAATTGTTCAACGTTCTCGCTACCCTTGGTCATGTATTGTTTTGTATGGGTATTTTAATTATCGCTTCCGCATGTGCCTTATGCTCTGTGTTGGGAGTTGGGTCGGTGACATGGCCTGGGACGTCGTAGCAAATGAGATCGGTACGTGGGATGATTGCGCTTCGAGGAGTTCGGGGCGTGACTTCTTAACGAATGGGGTGTGGGCACTATGAGTGCATAGTGATGCCCCTCGGTTTAAGGAATACCCTGCTATTTCTGTGGACTTAAGGAACTGGGAATTCAACAAACTCGTGGGTTAGTTTGTCATGGTGGTCGTTGACGATAGTTTGGTGTGGGCGACAAACTCCAAAGTGCGTAGGTTACAATCGACAAATGTCACGCCCTGTACCCCACGAAGCGCTAACATCCCACGCAAAGGTCGATTTATTTGTGTGCAATGTCCCAGAAAGCATCACCGACCCAACGCTCAAACAAAGAGTAAAGCACAAGCAGAAGTAAAAAATAACAAACCCTGATAGTATATACATGAGCCAAAGATAACCAAACAAACAACCAACAATGCTGAAAATATACTTGCACTTTACATTGCTATTGAAAACTTCTTTACAAACATCCATACATAACTATCAAAAGATACAAGTCCACACCTACACAGTCAGCAGCCACAGAGTCAAAAAGGGAAATGGCTAGAGAGGTCAAACTAACTCAAAGAGAGGGCTACAGTCAACGGCTCCGGCTCTGGCTCCTCCTCCATTGGCTCAAGGTCCTCATATCACATCTCGGGTATCGGATTCACATTGACTGGCTCGTCTATGATTTGGGGATCCACAATCTCACCATTAGCCATTTGTGAGATCATCAATCTATCTTGACCAATCAGCACGTCAAAAGTCCTAAGGGGTCGCTCGAGGTTTCCATCGGCATCTCTTAAGCACCAAGCTATATATTCTTGAGTCTGATGAAAATACTCTCCCACGTTTATAAACACCACGGATCGGTATCTCGCATAAGATTCCCCATTTCCTGCGGGGTATGTACTTGTATACTGATGTATTTGTGTAGGTATTTCAAAAAGCGGTGGATTCGGCATCTTTACGGCTGGGGGTATGACAATGTGGGTTTTTACAACCGTGATACGAATCTCAGTGAGTACAATCCCTAAACCTAGGCTAGGCTAGTATGCATTCTCCTGACAAGCAAAACAATATAGTACGTAAACAATAACTTGGCCCTCGGCCTAAATAGAACATAAAAATTACCTTGCAGGTTAGGCAATTCATTAAAATTCTCAAGGCACATGCGCGAATACAATGGTCACACGTGCACCACACGCATGCTTATGCTCATAGTATTTATCTCGCATGTCGGGTCATGCATTCTATGCATGCAATGTCAATGTCATGCCATGCTCCCATTTCGGTTCACTCTGTACACTGTCTCAATTACTAATAGTTATTACAACTCGAGTCAACACAATTCCCGACCCTAAGCGTCTAGCCTACTTCAAAGTGCATGAGACGTAACACTGATCTGGCCAGTGACTCTTGCCTGCTTCAAAGTGCATGAGGCGCAACACTGATCTCCTCATGAACCAGAGCCCGTGTAAAACGCATCAGGATGGTCGTCTTTCGGATGAATCGGGCATCGTCCTGCTTAAAAGTACATGAGAATGGCACACCCCGTGTAACACATATCAGGGCGAATCGTGATCACACATACACACACTGCCAGTTATTATTTGAACCCCATGTAAAACACATCGGGGTATATTAAGTGATCACATACTCATGGCAGGCATGCATTCTGCACAATTTCAATTCATGCGTCATACTCGGCATACGCAATGTAATGTCACACCATGCACCATGAGCATTAAACAATAACGCAAACACCCAATAATTTCAATGCCACAAACACGTGCTCAATTGGCCCATTTAATACCATGCGGCCTAGTACACAAATTCAATTCAACATTCGACTCAAGCTACAATTGGCCAATCACATACTGCACAATTCAGTCACACTAGCACACAACATGGAATTTCACAATTAAGCACAATTAATCAATAATCAATCACTTTGGGTAATACGTCCATTCAGCTAGCAATTCTTACTATCCGTTATAATCCGGTACATTTCTCCAAAGTACGTACGACCACTATTCCATCAATCCGAGCCTAATAATTATCTATAATAATCCCACTAAATTCCTCAGATTTTGTTTCAACCCATCGGTCCTCAATCTTGTCACACTAGCACACAACATGGAATTTCACAATTAAGCACAATTAATCAATAATCAATCACTCTAGGTAATACGTCCATTCAGCTAGCAATTCTTACTATCCGTTATAATCCGGTACATTTCTCCAAAGTACGTACGGCCACTATTCCATCAATCCGAGCCTAATAATTATCTATAATAATCCCACTAAATTCCTCAGATTTTGTTTCAACCCATCGGTCCTCAATCTTGTCCTAAATATACATTGATAATACCTAAGCCAGTCCAGAAAACGCACTATCAGTCCTAATCTGGGTTTAGGAGGTATACTCACTTAATTCTAGATCACGACGATGAGGAACGGCGGTCGATCACCGGTGAACGGTGGAACTGGTAGCGTCGTTCCGGCGGCAACGTACGGACGGTGGCGTACGGACGCATACGTACGTCATACGGACGGTGTACGAAACGTCGAACAGACAGCGATATATGAGGCGACATACGGACGACTGGAGGATCACGGCGGCAGCAGCTTGGTCGATCAAACTTCGGCGCGGCGGTGGCTTGCTCCGGCATTCCTTTGGACGGATAGAAAATGAGAGAGAGAGAGAGAGAGAGAGAGAGAGAGAGAGAGAGAGAAAATAGGGACGAGGGAGAGAGAGAACGGATGGGATGAGGGTGAGGCTAGGCGGCACCGGCGTCCAGCAACTCTGGCAAACTGCGGCTCCGATGGTGATTCGGCGTACGAACGGCGATCGAGAGGAGGACGGGTGGAGGAAGGCTAGTCGGACAGGAGAGGAGGTGGGGGACAGAATGGGGAGTGAGGAGAGAGAGTGGGCTAGTCAGACCGGCAACAATAGTAGCCTAATTGTGCCACGTGTCGCCAATCCGGAGAATTTGACCAAAATACCCCTAATCCAACGGCTGATGTTTATCCCTATCCAATAATTGAGGGACAAAAGTATCCAAGGTCCAATAATTTAGCTGAAAAACCATCAACAATTATCCTAAATAATTTCCAAAATTCAGAACCCAAAAATAACCAAGGGGCAAAATGATCATTTTTCCGATCCCGGATCGAAATTTCAATTTTTGGCTATACCAACCCCAAATGTGTGTGGCCAACATAATATGACATCGGAATCGCAAAAATAGTCTCTTAAGCCCTCGATAATTGGCTTCAAAGTCCTGATGAATAAAATAATATTATTTTTCACTTCCAAGCCAAAATTTCAATTTTTGATCAAAACAACTCTAAATGTATGCGGCCACCCTAAAATAACATCGGCCTCGAAAAATTAACCTCATACGGCCTCAAAGTCCAATTCGGTGTCCCAAGGGGCAAAATCGTAAATTTTCACCCTTGGACTGAAATTTCAATTTTCAACCGTAATAACTCCAAATATGTATGGCCAGCATAACATGACGTCAGATTCTCGAAAATAGTCTCTTAAGCCGTCGAAAATCGACATCGAAATCCGAGCCTAATTTCGTGATCAAAACTCGCTGGTTTTTCAATTTTAAGGTCTCTCACTAACGGGCGGCTATTTAGAGCATATGCGTATCGACCTAGAGTTATCCGAGTCACGACGGTCCCATTCATTGAGAGAATGAGAAATTATCACTAGTCCCAGAAGTTACGATCGTTCGGTTCAAGTTCAGGACTGGTTGGCCACGTGCACTTTCGATCTTGCAGAATCACCTGCAATCCAATTGTATATCGTTGACCTTGGCCAAACCCAATCCATCGCTTTTCCTAAGATCGGCTCACGTCGGTCCAAAATATTCTCTCATCATTTCTCGTGATCGGTATCTGATTCGTGATCGGGTCCTTGATCCACGTACCATTTCCTAATTACTCATACCCTGTTGGTTAGTATCCCGAGAGTGATCAGCTCTGAGCGAGATTTACTAAAATGAAATGTGGAATAATGTTAATTTTATTGATCCCGGAATTACATCAAAATTCGAGTTGTTACAATAAAGATACCACGAACCTTAAGAGAACACGCACTTCATGCCAAGCATGGCAAGTGCGAACTTTGGCTCGATAGAGTTGCGTCCCCTGAACATATAATTTCGAAAGATGGAACTCTTGTACATTTGATAAAGGTCGAGATGATGACTAAGTGGCCGAGATGGATGCCAATAACTGAGGTTCGTAGTATTCTAGATTTTGCTGACAATCATCGATGTCTGGTAGAAGAATTCTCGTCAATAGCTGTGCTGTTGACACGACTGTCTAAGAAAGAAAATCAAATTTGAATGGAATGATAAGTATGAACGGAGTTCCAACAGCTGAAGCGTAGGTTGATAATCGCCCCGGTATTGATTATTCAACCCGGACTAAGAGGATTCGAGGTCTATAGTGATGCTTCATTACGAAGACTTAAGTGTGTGTTGATGCAATACGGTAGAGTAGCAAATTATGCGTCGTGCTAGTTGAGGCCACGTGAAATGAATTACTCGACACATGAAGGAAAATTGACTACAACACCTTGTATTGCCATGGAAAGACTGGATGAGTAATAAATACGCTAAGTCGTGAGTCGATTGGGGTGTATAGGGTGATCCAGGAATGAACCTTGTTGGGAAGGCTCAGGAACTCGAAAGTTAAATTTGAAGTGAGCCGAGTGTCAAACTTATTAGTTGCACTGAGGATCAAGTTGGAGATCCAAGCCAAGACCAAAGAATGGCAATTTATGGACCAAGAGATTCAAAAGAGTCATTGATATGGATGCCGATAAGAGGAAGTTAAACTTCCATGTATTCGGAGATAGAAATTTTGAGTTCTAAGAATGATTGTGTGTACACGATGAGGCGAAACTTGAGAAGAAAAAATTTGAATGGAAATTTCCATAGCAAGCATAAGGTTTACCCGAGTAGCACAAAAGTGTGTCCAATGACATAGGGAGTAAGAAAGAAATCATATTTAAGACTCATGAGAGTAATTACGACGTTCACACAGGCAGTACGAAATATGCTAGGATTTGTGGTCACACTGCCGGAAAAATAGGGTGAAAGTAAATATGGCCAAGTATTTGACGTGCCTATAAGTGAAGACACAGCACGGTAAGCCTAGAAGGCTATTATGACCATTGAAAAAAAAAGTTCTGAACGGAAATGTGACATGATCCCAAGGATGTTATAACAGAATCAAAGTAAAGCCAGAGAAAACCCGATTCCATCGGAATAACAGTTGATAGACTGACTAAGTCAGTGCACTTCCTGACACTGTGAATGGACTTTGAGTCGGACAGATAAGTAGAGTAGTCAAAAAGGTCACACGATCGGAGGCGACGACTTTTAGAGCTTGAGATTGGGAACTAAGTGGCAGCCCAAATATTCCTCAATGGAAAGATTATCCTAATTTGACAGAAAAGGGAAGTTGAGCCGAGGTATGTCAGATGGTTCGATATTCGGGAAAAGATCGGAGATATGATCTAGCAAATTGCCTTGTCGCCTAATCTGTGCTAAGTATATGATGTATCCCACGTGACGACATTGAAGAAGTATGAACCAAATATGACCCACGTTAAGGGGAAACGGACGTGGACAAAGTGTCGTATGTGGAAAGGGCCGATGAGGCTTGAGGACAGAAAGGATCATGGGCCACATAATAAGCCAATCCCAATGATCAAAGTGTATGGGAGCACCGAAGGACATAAGGTGCCATTTGGGAAAGCGAAGAGGCCATATGATGTCAAACCTCCAATTGTTTGAGGAGATAAGCTTGAATTGTAAATTTCGAGGATGAAATTTTTATAAAGGGGACGAGTTGTAACATTTTGAATTTTGACCCATTTTCGGGATTCAACGGAGTGGATATTATTTCTCATCTTATTTTAGTACGTCTCGCCCGAAGCTGGCCTTTCTCGAGATACCGACCAATGGGAAAGGCTAACTAAGAAAACGGTATGTGGATCGGGGATCTAATCGCGAATCGGGCACTGATTCCGAGAAACGACATGGAAGTATTTTTGGCTAGTGTGGGCCGATATTAGAAAAGTGACGTATTTGGTTTGGCCAACGATGTACGATCGGATTGTGGGTGATTCCGCTTGACTGAGAGTACGAGTAGTGAACAAATCCCGAACTTGAACCGGACGATCGTGATCCTTGGAATAACCAATAATTCCTTGCGTTCTCCCGGTAATCGAAGCCGTCATGACTCGAGTGATCCTAGGTCAATACGCGTCACCCCTACATAGCCACCCATCAGTGAGAGGCTCTAAAATTCTGAATTGAGCAATTTTAATGGTCAAATTGGACCCGAACATCGATGTCAAAATTCTATAGGTATTTGCGACTATTTTGCGAGGTCGACGTCATTTTTTAGTGGCCAATCATATTTGAGGTCGGTATGGTCGAAAAATGAAATTTCGACCTGAGACCGAAAAATTACGAAAAATGCCCCTGTGCCCTATTTTTGGAGTTCCGAATTTTGAGAATTTTTAGGGACTTCATTGTGGATAATTATTAGAATTATTGAATTACCAAAAGGCTCCTCAATTGTTGGATAGGAGTGATTAATGGTCATTGGATCAAAGGGCAAAATAGTCCGAGGGCTAGGATCGCGACACGTGGCACCACCTTTTTTACCATAAGCCCACTTTAACCCATTTCTCTTTCCCCAATCTTCATTTTCACGCCTGTCATCTTCCTCCCTCAACCATCTCCCTTCTCTCTTCCCTTGGCCTGAGGAGCAGCCACCACTGGAGTAGCCGTCGCCGGAACGCGTCGTCCATCGCCGTGAGGACGCCGGAGTGCCGCCACTGAACCGGTTTAATCCAGCTGCTGTTCAGCCTGTTTCTCTCCTTATTCAGCCCACTTTTGAAACTTAAACCTAGTGAGTGGAAATCCTAACCCTTAATTAGGATTATGTGCACTTTGGATAAGTTTTAGGGGTTAATTAGTGCGGGCTGATTTGGGCTGATGTTGTAGTGATTTTAAGGGCCTAAGGTGATGATTTAGGGATGGTTTTAAGGCTATGGAGACTTAGTTTAGAGGTTGTATGAGCTGGATTTGCTTAATGGTGCAAGTTTAATGATTCTCGGATTACTGATTTTACTATACCTCTGTGCATTGTTATTTTTTTTTTATAATCATTGTAAGTCGAATCTGAAGAAGTGTTCTTCATAAAAGTTGTTCCCAACATCTTTAAGTATAACATACTTTAATTTAGGAATTTTTGGAAATCATTTGAGGCCATTCGGAAGTCCATCTTTGGATCGAAACAAAACTACCCGATTTACTGTTCACCCGCCCTTTTGGTCTGTTCGAATTTTTATAAATTTTTTCAGGCCTATTTTCAAATTACTTCCTTCACAAAAATTGTTGGGGACATTTGTGGCTATAGCATATAAAAACTTCAAGGCTTTCCAAAATGATTTGGGTACTGAATGAGTTGTATTTTGATAGCCTGCGGGGCTGTCCGAGCGAATCGAATTTTGTCCAACTTTGAGTGTCAAAACGATGTATTTACGGTTAGAATTGAGTTTCTAGTTCTTCACAAAAAATGTTCATCGAGATGCTTTGTATAATATATCCAAATTTCATAATTTTTGGAATTCATTTACCATTTATTTCAAATGGATTTCTGTCACTGTGCAACTGTCTAGTTTGGACCCAATTTTGTATATTCCCGATTTTTCTCTCTCTCGGATTAATTAGTGGCTGTCCATTGAGGTTTAATTGGGCCTTGTACGGCTAATGTGTAGTTTGTTTGTGAATTGCCATATGTGAATGGTTGGGCCATGTAGTGACTGATTTGAGTACAAATTGTGCTTGATTGTGTTAAATTTTGTGGTACCTCGTTTGAGCGACTCGATGGTTGAATGGTACTTTGTCGTGCTCAATTGTTTAATATCATGCCGCCTGATTTCGTGTTAGAGGAATGCGGTGTGTGATTGGCCAATCATTGGTGTGAATGTTTATTGCCCAATTGCGTAAATTATGTTTTGGGCCACATGGTACTAGTTGGCCAAGTGCGCATGTTATGCGAATAAGTATGAGCAATTGATTAGCAATTTGAGCACGTTGATTTGTCATGTTTGTTGAAACGCTGTGCTGAAATTGAATGCTCATGTTGCATTGTACGATATTGCATGGCCACGCATTGTGTATGCCGAGAATGGGGCATGAGATGTAGTCATGGCCACGGGCCGGGTTGGGCCCGGAACCGGCCCGGAACCGGCCCGGTCAAACCCGGGACCGGCCCGTTGACCGGGCCGGCGGTTCGGAACCGGAACCGGCCCGTGCCCTACGGGCCCGGTTCCGGTTCCCGAAATTCTTGAACCGGCCCGGAACCGCCGGTTCCGGGCCCGGTTCACAAAAAAAAAAAAAAAAAAAAAAAAACCGAGCGCGCAGCCGGAGGCGGAGGCGTCGCCCGCCTCGCCCGACGCCGGCGAGGGTCGACCTCGCCTGCAACGGGCGAGGCCGGCCTCGCCCATTGCAGGCGAGGTCGACCCTCGCCTGGGCTGGGCGAGGCCGACCTCGCCTGCAACTGGCGGGGCCGGCCTCGCCCGACGCCGGCGAGGCCGGCCTCGCCCGTTGCAGGCGAGGTCGACCCTCGCCGGCGTCGGGCGAGGCCGGCCTCGCCCGTTGCAGGCGAGGTCGACCCTCGCCGGCGTCGGGCGAGGCCGGCCTCGCCCGTTGCAGGCGAGGTCGACCCTCGCCGGCGTCGGGCGAGGCCGGCCCCGCCCGTTGCAGGCGAGGTCGCCCTCGCCGGCGTCGGGCGAGGGCGGCCCTCGCCTGACTCCGGCGGCCGGCCTCAGGCGGCGACCGGCGGACGCCGCGGAGTCGCCGTCGGCCGTCCTCTCCTCGGCGCCCGGCGCCCGTCGTTGGGCCCAACCCAACGCCAACGGCGTGAAAAAAAAAAAAAAAAAAGTGCAACTTTGCACTTTGCAGGGCAGCAGGGCCTGCAGACGTGCAGGCCCTGCTGCACTCTGCAGTGCGGGGCCTGCGGGCGCCCGGGCGGGCCCTCCCTTGCGGCCCGTTGCCAAACGGGCAAATTTTTGCCCGTTTGGCAACGGGCCAACGGGCAAAAATTTGCCCGTTTGGCAACGGGCCAACCGCCAACGGGCAAATTTTCTTCTCTTTTTTTTTTTAATTTTCTTCTTAATTTTTTTTTATAAATACTCACACAATTCTCTCAATACTCACACAATTCTCTCAAATTCTCTCAAATTCTCTCAAATTCTCTTCTCTCAAGTCTTAAATTTTCTCAATACTCGAAATTCTCTCCAATTGCCAATTCTCTTAAATTCTCTCAATTTTCTCAATCCACGCAATTCTTTCTTAATTCTCTCAATTAATCCGCTCAATTCTCTCAATCCACTCGAAAAATGGCAAGTGGAAGTCGAGTGCCGTCTGACAAAGGTAAGAATATCGCGACGGAATCCCATCATTCTTTTGATCCTCGTGAATATGCAGATTTTCAAGATGATGAAATCAACATTTTTCCCGATATGGAGCGCGTCCCGACTCAAGAAAGTTTTAATCCTCCTGGAGAAATATCTACAACAAAGGAAACGGAACGAGAATTTACATCTGACATTTGGAATCACTTCACGAAAACGGAAAGGTTTGATCTTGGTGAAAAAAGGTATGATATAATTTGTAAATATTGTGGGAAAATATATAAATATACAGGTGGACAAGGATATGGAACATTTAAACGACATCTTAGGAGCAAACATCCAACCGAAACGGGAATCGATATCGGGCAACAACAAATTTCCGGGTACGTTAATCCTAACAGTTCCCCTTTATTTCGTTTTAATGACAAAACTTATAAGGAAGAATTAGGCAAATTTATTTCCGTTGAGCATTTAGCATTTAATTTTGGAGAAAGATTTGGTTTTAATGAATTTGTACAAAATGCATGTGCTCCACAAGCAAAACGTGTTCCTAGAAATTCAGTTAAACGAATAATTAAAGATCTTTACAAAAAAGGAAAAAAAGATTTACAAAATTTTTTTATGCAATTTAATGGATGCGTGCATATAGGTAGTGACATTTGGAGTGATCCTTGGCAAAGTCATTCTTACATGGGCATAACATGTCATTGGATAGATGACGAGTGGAGTATTCAAAAAAGAGTCATTGCATTTAGAGTTTTCGATGATAATCATACGGCAAATAATATTTATAGATTAATTAGGCAAATTTTAGAAGAATATTATTTGCTTAACAAAATTTTTTCAATCGGTTTTGATAATGCTGCAGCAAATACCGCTTCAATTGTCGAGTTAGAAAATATTTGTAGACCTGCTTTTGGTGGAAAATTTTTTCACGTTAGATGTGTTTGTCATGTTTTAAATTTATGTGTACAAGATGGTTTGAAAACTCTCGATATTTTTCTTCAACCAATAAAAATGGCGATTCAATTTTTATGGAAACATCCTCAAAAAATGAGAGAATGGGGTAAATTTTGTAGAGAAAATGGCAGAAGGCCAAAAAAATTTCCAAAAGATGTTCCGACTCGTTGGAATTCTACTTTCCACTTGCTTACTGAATCTTTAGCATATAAAGATTTATTATGTACATTCATTTCTAATAATGTACCTCAGATTAATTTATACCCACAAGAGTGGGATATTTGCCAAAAAATTTTAGATGTTTTAAAGGTTTTTAATGATGCAACTTATACTTTGTCTGGTGTTTATTATCCTACTACACATTTATTTTTAGTAGAGTGTATTAATATTGTCGGAATTTTTGATGAATGTGAAAATGATGTTCAATTACAACATACTATACTTGCAATGAAAAGGAAGTGGCTACATTATTATATGGAAATTCCCATTATTTATTTAGTTTCTTCTGCTTTTGATCCGCGTTGCAAAATTGATGGCTTACATGATTTTTTACGTGTGTATTATCAATGTTTAAATTGTGATGATATAAATATTACAGCTATAGTACGTAATGTTAAAAACGTAGTAATAGAATTATATAATGAATTTTATACTAAATATAATTTAGATGATACTGGATCTTCTCAATCAACGGAGATACAAAACGACGGTACAGGTAAAATTAGTAGAGGGTACCAACTTTTATTACATAGACAAAAAAAACAAAAAGGAGTTATGGGAAATATTTCTGAATTAGAGAGTTATCTAAACGTTTCATTTGAGATTACTGAATGTGGTAAGGATTTTTTAATTTTGGATTGGTGGAAGGGGCACGCAAGCCGATACCCAATCCTTGCTCTTATTGCAAAACAGATTTTTTCAACCCCTTGTTCCACAGTTGCGGTCGAACAAGCATTTAGTGCCGGAGGTAATATTTTGGAAGAACATCGTTCAAGATTAGATCCAGAATCAGTGCAGATGCAAGCTTGTGTTGCTGATTGGACGAAGGCTCAATACCGGCAACAAGAGATAGATCGCAATGCTGAATCCGAATTCTTTAACGATGGAGGAGATACTACCACTACCGGTACTGGAACGGGTAGTGACGATTGAGATTTGAGGGTAAAAGAATTATTGGAGTTGGCAAATATTTCGGGAACCCTTGTTTCTCATATCGGGTACGCCCACATGAGCTTAGGGAAACCCGAGTATAATCCGACGACACGTGACCTCTGATCCCCTATGCATTGTGCACGGAATGTTTTGGTTTTGCCGTTTTGGGATCATTTTATTTTTTAGGGCATATATATTGTGCTCGTTTTTTTTTATAAATCGTTGTAACGAATTGTAATGTGTTTAATGATAATTTATTAAGTTCAAGTCATGTATTTTTATCCCCAAATTTAATTACAATTTACATTTTAATTACAATTTATATTTAATTTTCTTTTCTTTTCTGTTTTTCCTTTTCTGTTTTTTGTTTTTTTGGTCTTCCTCCGCCGGCGCCGGCGAGGGCCGGCGGAGGTCGCCGGCGAGGGCCGGCGGAGGTCGCCGGCCTCAGGCGAGCCTCGCCGGCGTCGGGCGAGGCTCGCCTGAGGCTGGGCGAGCGAGGCGAGCCTCGCCCGACGCCGGCGAGGCTCGCCCTCGCCTGGATCTGGCGAGGGCGAGCCTCGCCGGCGTCGGGCGAGGCTCGCCTCGCTCGCCCAGGCGACGGCGAGCCTCGCCCGACGCCGGCGAGGCTCGCCCTCGCCAGATCCAGGCGAGGGCGAGGCTCGCCGGCGTCGGGCGAGGCTCGCCTCGCTCGCCCAGCCTCAGGCGAGCCTCGCCCGACGCCGGCGAGCCTCGCCCTCGCCTGGATCTGGCGAGGGCGAGCCTCGCCGGCGTCGGGCGAGGCTCGCCTGAGGCTGGGCGAGCGAGGCGAGCCTCGCCCGACGCCGGCGAGCCTCGCCCTCGCCAGATCCAGGCGAGGGCGAGCCTCGCCGGCGTCGGGCGAGGCTCGCCGTCGCCTCGCTCGCTTGAGGTGGCGAGGTCCGGTTCCGGTTCTGAACCGGTTCCGAACCGTTTCTGAACCTGACGGTTCCGGTTCGGAACCGGAACCGTCCGGTTCCGAACCGGAACCGGAACCGCCTCTGGCTGTTCCGGTTCCGGTTCGTTATTGGCCACGAACCGGAACCGCCGGTTCCGAACCGGAACCGGTCGGTTCCGGCCCGTGGCCACCACTAATGAGATGAGATTGTGCGAGAATACGTGCCTAACATGAGCATGTGATCACCTAATTGCCCTAATGCGTGTTACGCGGGGTTCAGATAATAACTGGCTGTGTGTATATGTGATCACAATTCGCCCTGATGCGTGTTACGCGGGGTGTACCGTCTTAATGCGTTTTACGCGGGCTCTGGTTCGTGAAGAGATCGGTTTGCGCCTTATACACTTTGTAGCAGGCTAGAGACACTGGACCTAATATGTTTAACGCGGGTCGTAATAATAATTGAGCATTGAGCCAGTATGCAATGTGAGCCAGAATGAAACTTGGCATGATGATGATATTTGCATGCATAAGAATGCATGGGCTAATATGCGAGTGTGCAAGACTCAATAAATGGCATGTGAGATGAACACTTTGAGTATGAGCATGCATATGGCGTACGTATGAAAATGTGTGCCACGTATGTGCCATGATTAGTATATCGAACTGTTTAATCTGCAGGATTAGTAAGGTAAGCAATCCGAGCTCAAGGGCCTAGTTCATTTGATTGACATTATTGTCCATTGTTGTGTTGATTTGCTTGTCGAGATGTGCATGTTAGCCTAGTTTCGGTTTATGAGGCCTACTCACTGAGATTCGTCTCATAACTGTTTAAACCCCATTTTTCAGACTCTTTATAGAGGTTGCTTGGTGTACCCGATCCAATAAGAATCCGGAGCCTATAGAGCAGGGTCCCAATTAGGTTGGCGAGGTTGAGCAGATGGATCCGGAGGATGAGATATCGAGGCTGAGTCCGAGTCATCAGGATCTGATCCTGATTAAGTTTCTTAGGATTAGCCTTAGCCTCCTTTAGGTCGGGCCAGTAACCCTTTAGATTATAGCCCTACCTTAGACTGCCCCTTGGCCACTTAGGGATTTTGTTAGTAGTGGCCATCGACCCGCTTTTGTTTGGTGATTTGCATTGGTGTATAGTGGATATTGTATATGTCTTGAAGTTCAATGCAAGTCTTGATTAGTAGGCTTTGAATTGTTCGACGTTCCTGCTACCGTTGGTCATGTATTGTTTTGTACGGGTGTTTTAATTATCACTTCCGCATGTGCCTTATGCTCTGTGTTGGGAGTTGGGTTGGCGACACGGCCTGAGATGTCGCAGCAAATTAGACCGGTACGTGGGATGATTGCGCTTCGAGGGGTTCAGGGTAGTCACGGCCACGGGCCAATTTCGGCCCGAAACTGGCTCGATCAAACCTGGGCTCAGCCCGTTGACTGGGTCCGCAATTTGGAACCGGAATCGGCCCGTGCCCTACGGGCCCAGTTTCGATTCCAGAAATTTTTGAACTGGCCCGGAACCGCCGATTTCGGGCCCGGTTCCACCTAAAAAAAAACAAGAAGAAGAAGCTGCAGCACTGCCAGCACTGCCTGCAGTTGCAGGCGATGCTGCTGCAGTGCTGATGCTGTGGCCCGTTGCCAGGGTAGCCCTTGGTAACGGGCAAAATTTAAAAAAAAAAAAGCCCCCGCAGCACTGCAGCAGGGCCTGCAGCTTTTAAAACCCACCCAGCAAGGCCTGTACGTCTGCAGGCCCTGCTACGGGCAGCGGGCTTGCGGCCCGTTGCTAGGGCAGCCTTTAGGCTACCCTGGCAACGACAACGCCCAAACGGGCAAAAATTTATAAAAAAAAAAGGTAATTGTTGCAAAATTGCAACGGTTATCTTTTCTTTTTTTTAATCCTAAATTTTCTTCTCATTTTTTTCTTATAAATTCTCTTAAATTCTCTCAATACTCACAATTCTCTCAAATTCTCTTCTCTCAAGCCTCAAATTTTCTCAATACTCGAAATTCTCTCAGTTTTCTCAATCCACGCAATTCTTTCATAATTCTCCCAATTAATCTGCTCAATTCTCTCAATCCACTCAAAAAATTGCAAATGGAAGTCGAGTGCCAACTGCCAAAGGTAATAATATCGTGACGGAATCCCATCATTCTTTTGATCCTCGTGAATATGCAGATTTTCAAGATGATGAAATCAACATTTTTCCCGATATGGAGCGAGTCCCTACGCAAGAAAGCTTTCATCCTCCTGCCGAAATATCTACAACAAAGGAAGCGGAACAGAAATTTACATCTGACATTTGGAATCACTTCACGAAAATAGAAAGGTTTGATATTGGTCAAAAAAAGTATGATATAATTTGTAAACATTGTAGGAAAATATATAAATATACAGGTGGACAAGGATATAGAACATTTAAACGACATCTTAGGAGTAAACATCCAATTGAAATGGGAATCGATATCGGGCAATAACAAATTTCTGGGTACGTCAATCCTAACACTTCCCCTTTATTTCGTTTTAATGACAAAACTTATAAGGAAGAATTAGGCAAATTTATTTCCGTTGAGCATTTAGCATTTAATTTTGGAGAAAGATTTAGTTTTAATGAATTTGTACAAAAAGCATGTGCTCCACAAGCAAAATGTGTTCCTAGAAATTCAATTAAACGAGTAATTAAAGATCTTTACAAAAATGAAAAAAAAGATTTACAAATTTTTTTTATACAATTTAATGGATGCGTGCATATAGGTAGTGATATTTGGAGTGATCATTGACAAAATCATTCTTACATGAGCATAATATGTCATTGGATAAATAACGAGTGAAGTATTCAAAAAAGAGTTATTGCATTTAGAGTTTTCGATGATAAGCATACGGCAAATAATACTTATAGAATAATTAAGCAAATTTTAGAAGAATATTATTTGCTTAACAAAATTTTTCAATTGGTTTTGATAATGCCGCAGCAAATACCGCTTCAATTGCCTATTTAGAAAATATTTGTAAACTCGCTTTTGGCGGAAAATTTTTTCACATTGAATGTGCTTGTCATGTTTTAAATTTATGTGTACAAGATGGTTTGAAAACTCTTGATATTTTTCTTCAACCAATAAAAACGACGATTCAATTTTTATGGAAACATCCCTAAATAATGAAAGAATAGGATAGATTTTGTAGAGAAAATGGCAAAAGGCCAAAAAGATTTCCAAGAGATATTCCAACTCATTGGAATTCTACTTTCCACTTGCTTAATGAATCTTTAGCATATAAAGATTTGTTATGTATATTCATTTCTAATAATATAACTCAAATTAATTTATATCCACAAGAGTGTGATATTTGCCAAAAAAATTTTAGATGTTTTAAAGATTTTTAATGATACAATTTATACTTTGTCCGGTATTTATTATCCTACTACACATTTATTTTTTGTAGAGTGTACTTATATTGTCGAAATTTTTGATGAATATGAAAATGATGTTGAATTACAACATACTATAGTTGTAATGAAAATGAAGTTGCTACATTATTATAGAGAAATTTCCATTATTTATTTAGTTGCTTGCGTTTTTTATCCGCGTTGCAAATTGGATGGCTTAAATGATTTTTTGCGTACGTATTATCAATGTTTACATTATGATGCGATAAATGTTACAACCATAGTATGTGAGGTTAAAAACGTAGTAATAGAATTATATAATGAATTTTATACTAATATAATTTAGGTGATATTGGATCTTCTCAATCTACGGAGATACAAAATGACAGTACAGATAAAATTAATAGAGGGTACTAACTTTTATTACATAGACAAAAAAAATAAAAAGGAGTAATAGGAAATATTTCTGAATTAGAGATTTATTTAACCGTTTCATTTGAGTTTATTGAATCCGAAGGTGGTATAGATTTTTTAATTTTGGATTGGTGGAAGAGGCACACAAGCCAATACTCAATCCTTTCTCTTATTGCAAAATAGATATTTTCAACTTCTTGTTCCACAATTGCGGTCGAACAAGCATTCAGTACCGGAGATAATATTTTGGACGAACATCGTTCAAGATTAGCTCCAGAAGCTTGTGTTGTTGATTGGACAAAGGCTTAATACCGGCAACAAGAGATAGATCGGAATAATGAATCTGAATTTTTTAACGACGGAGATACTACCGCTACCGGTATCAATACTAGTACTGGAATGGGTAGTGACGATTGAGGGTAAAAGAACTATTAGAGTTGGCAAATATTTTGGGAACCCTTGTTTCTCATACCAAGTACGCCCACTGAGCTTAGGGAAATCGAAGTATAATCTGACAACATGTGACCTCTGGTCCCCTGCACACAGAATACTTAGGTTTTGGGATCATTTTAGGGCATATATATTATGCTTTTTTTTTTATAGATCGTTGTAACGAATTATAACGTGCTTAATGATAATTTATTAAGTTCAAGCCATCTCTTTCTCTCTTGTCTTTTTGTCCCCAAATTTGATTACGATTTACATTTTAATTATAATTTATGTTGAATAATGTTCCATCACCGGAACAGTAATTTTTTTATTATTTTCTTTTTTATTTTTCCTTTTTTGTTTTTTCCTTTTCCTTTTCTTTTTTTTCTTTTCTTCCTTTGCCGGCCATAGCCGGGGCCGGCGGAGGTCGCCGGCCTCAGGCGAGGCCGCCCTCGCCGACGTCGGGCGAGGGCCGCCCTTGCCTGGGATGGGCGAGGCTGGCCTCGCCAGATCTGGCGAGGGTTCAACCTCACCGGCATCAGGCGAGGCCGGCCTCGCCAGTTGCAGACGAGGTCGAGCCTCGCCGGCGTCGGGCGAGGCCGGCCTTGCTAGTTGCAGGCGAGGTCAACCTCGCCCGACGCCAGCAAGGTCAAGCATCGCCAAACGCCAGCAAGGTCAAGCCTCGCCAGATCTGGCGAGGGTTCGACCTCGCCGGCTTCAGGGGAGGTAGACCTCGCCAGTTGCCGGCGAGGACGAGCCTCACCAGCGTTGGGCGAGGCCGGCCTCGCCAGTTGCAGGCGAGGTTAGCCTCGCCCGACGTAGGCAAGGTTGAGCCCTCGCCCAACCCAGGCGAGGGCAGCCCTCGCCCGAGGCCGGCGACCTCCGCCGGCCCCGGCTATGGCCGGTGGAGGAAGAAAAGAAAAAAAAAGAAAGAAAAAGGAAAAGAAAAAAAAATTAAAAAAAATATGAACTGGCCCGGAACCGGTTCCGAACCAACTAGTTCCGAACCTGAACCGGAACCGGAGCCGACCAATTCCTGTTCATACTTAGCCACGAACAGGAACCGATCGATTTCAAACTGTGGCCATGACTAGTTCGGGGCATGACAGTAATCTACATGGCTTTATTGTGGGAACGTCCATCAATTGGGAAATCTTCATCAGAGAAGGCAATCTGATCCTTTAGAAGAATTGCACCAACAAAGTCTTCTAGTTGTACTTCATTAATCATCTCCAAGACGTGCACCTCATTAAGAAGCTTTATAAGCAACATTTTATGGCTTTTTAAAGTCTTGAAAAGATCCAGTAAGGAAATTTGTGCCGGCATCTTTTTTAATTGCTCAATTACTTCATATTCACTTATCCTCATGACTGACAGCAACTGCTTGACATCCTCTTCAGTTACTCCCTTCTTTTCGTGCTCACCTTGTTTTAAGACATAACATCTTCCCGATTTGGTTATTGCATCAATTCTTTAGGTATGTAATCCCATGGTACACATTTGGTCTCAAATTTCTCATTTGGAGGCAAAATGATGATCACAGGCTGCACCTCTTTCTCTTCGATTTTTAGTTAACCAATTAGGAGCTCAATGGTAATTGGTTCAACATGATCCTTTTCTTCCTCAAGTCTATCCACTTCATCAAGATTAATTAATAGTGGTGTAATCATAGACACCATGCTTTTTTTAACTTCAATAGTATCCATTCTACCCTAACCTTCAGGCATAATATTTTCCTCTTTGGACGCCCATGAAGGTGATGTGTATTTGACACGATAGTTATATCGACCACTGTTTTGTCTTAAATAATCCATAATTTCGCCTCGTTTTCGTGCTTTGCGAACAAATCGCCTATCTCCTTGGCGAGTCTTTTTCTTCATTTTCTCGTATTGATCTTCTTCCTCCTCAAGACTTAATTTGTTGATTGGGCTTTCATCCATATCTTCCCATCCATTGGGTACAATAGTTTCGTTTTTAAAAGCCCAGGGTGGAGATATGTACTTAACACGGAAGTTATATTTTTCACTGTCTTGATTAAGGAGGTTTACAGTGTCACCCTGCTCAAGAGATGTTTGGGTAAATCACCTTTCACCCTGCCGAATCCTTTCTTTTTACTCTTCAAACTGATCCTCCTCATCACTGGATGGAGTCTTACCTTGTTTGCTGAGCTCATCGTCCATATCGCCCCAATCATCGGGCATAATCACTTCACCTTTAAAAGCCCACGGTGGTAGAGTATACTTTACTTAGAAGTTGTATTTGCTAGAATCTTCTCCCAAGTTATCTATGATTTCCCCTTTTAATAATGCTTTACGACGAAAGCAAGCATCTCCTTGTCGGGCTGACTTTAATTTGACCTCATATTCATCTTCTTCATCAGGCCTTATTATTTCTTTCTCTATAAGGATCATATTTACCACATTGTGCTCAGGAAGAGGGTTCTGATGCATATTTAGCTGGCTCTTGAAAACTTACTATCTTCTTGTCTATGAGTTGCTGAACTTTGTTTTTCAAGTCTAGACAATTGTCCACATCGTGTCCTCTTTCTCCCATGTGATATGCGCAAGTCTTTGACTCATCGTACCATGGGAACCTTGTAGGATTATCTCTTGACACTTCTTTAGCCACCAAATGCCTTTCCAACAGCATCGATAATAGTTTCGACAAGGGCCGTGGCAACGGAATGAACTGTCTTACGAGCCTTTTCTTTGGCTCAAACTATTTTGGATTTCTCCAAGGGACATTAGACTGTTTTGGGAATGAAGCCTGATTGACAATGGAGCTAGATACCATAGCCACATCACGTATAGGTTCTTTATCCTTTCTTCCAGGATACGGTCTTTGTGCTATCGCTTCTTGAGATTTCTTCTCCTTCAATGACCATTCGATTCTTTCACCAACCTTCATCAACATGATAAATGTTTGGCAACCCGATATATGCAGCTTGTCGTAATACTCAGTTGGTAACGACTTCAAGAAGAGTTCAATAAGCTCATCCTCACTTATAGCCGGTTTGACTTATGAGGCTACAGCTTTCCATCTTTGAGCATAGGTTCTGAATCCTTCGCTTCTTCGTTTCTTGGCTCTAACTAAATCTTCCCGGGTTGGAAGTACTTCAACATTGAATTTGTATTGGCGAAGGAATTCTCCTACCAAATGGTCTCATTCGATAAAATCTTCTATATCAAGAGCGGTATACCATGCCAAAGCTGCTCCTTTTAAGCTATCTTGAAATGTATTAATAAGAAGTGGCATATTGTCTGAATATTTTGCCATTTTGCGGAGATAATATTTCAAATGGCTTTTAGTACAGCCGATTCCATCGTACTTGCTCGCGAACTCTAGTTCTTTGTAGTTTTCTGGAACAACCATCTTCACGTACGGCGAGAACTTGTCGAATCTCTCAAACTCATAGTCCTGACTTGCTAGGCATTCTTCAATTTTAGCCAATCTCTTGGCCTCTTCTTCATCCTTTATTTTGGATGCTTTCTTGGTTTGATCATCCTCTTCCAAATTTACTATCTCAGGCATAGTCTTTGGAGGGTTTTCTTGAACTGGTTCTTTGTTTTTGATTGGGTCTTCAATGGTTGTTTCGGTAGCATTTGAAGTTCCTACATTTGGAGTAGTGGATAAGACCCTCGAGATGCGAGAATAAAAGCCTTCATTTCTGCCATCATGATAGCCATTTGCGTCATCTGATTCTCCACTTCGGTTAGTCGAGTGCGAGTTTCTTCCTCGGCCATTTTAATTTGTAAACGGGTTCGGGGTCTTTTGCCTTCCGTTACTAGAAAACCTGTCTTACATGAAAACCATCAGAATATTAGAATTGATGAAATGAATATGAAACCTAAATTCTTTTAATTGCATGGTTTCTTGTGATTTACAAGGATAAGAACTTTTACACAAGCCTTAGCCTTGCATAAATCTTCTCATTAATGTTTATTCAAACAGATTTTGAATTTATTCAAACGGATTTTAAAAAATGAGTATTTTATATAAAATCCAAGATTGCTTTACAAAGTGATTTTGAACTCGTATGGGAATTCTAAATCATCCAAGTCTAGGCTTCTTGCCAGCTAAGATAACTTCTACCTCGTGGTAGTCCTTCCACTCCTTGATTCAAGATTCTCATTCTTCGACATCGATCACGACTTCTTCGAGGATGTAAGGCTCAACTCCAGGCATGTATGGGATGATGTATTCTGGGACATACTCCTCCTCAGGATCCATTATAGTGCTCAATGGAACATATGGCTCTACATCAATTGGTTATTTACTTTCCATCTACTTGATATATTCCTTGGATGCCATATAAATCTTCATATCTCCTACGAAATTCTTTGGCCATTCAACTACTTATGAATGTGAATTATCCAAAGAAAAGATGATCTTATGGACCTTGGCTTGAAGCTCTTTCTTCTTTTGTTAGGGTATAATCCCATTTGGGATATCGAAAGTGAACTCCTTAGGGTTCCATGCCGATGGGACTTGTTGAAGCATCCTAAATTGTCTAACAACTCGCAAAGGACAATAGGTGGCTCCTTCATTCAACCCGAGTAATGGTACCGCGTTCCCTTCTTGGCTTGTAGTCCTTGCCTTGCTAATCTTTGGCCAATTGATCCATCATTGGATTTGACTAGGAATTAAAGCCCTAATAAAGTTGGCCCAATCTAAGAAATATTGTTTGGGTAATTTGCTTTGGATACGAATGTATCGCTCAATTGGATTTATTGCCGAACAAATTTCGCGAAAGTTCATGAAACGACACCAAGGTTAAATGTGTGAGATGAACCATAATGACAAAAGGTCAGTAGAAGCTTGAAAGATACCCTTCCTATGATTTTGATATGTATTCAAGAAAATGATGGTTTGAGCAAGAAGCATATTAGAAAAATCCCATTTGAGACATGCTTGCCTCGTGTTTATTGCAACTAAAGGAATCAAGCAAAGCTAAAGAAGGCTAGAATGAAGACCCGAGCCGAAGTGTTTCCCGTTTCCCTAGGAAGTTTGGAAAAATTGGCTATTAAAAGGATAATGGAAATCTACCTGTATTAGACTTGATTAACTTTTCGATTTTTGAAACTTTGAGGTTAAGGAATTCTGCAAGAATGCTTGTGAGACTAAGTCTAATGGGTGGCTTTATGACCCTAGGCTTGGAATCAATTCCAATGGCGGCTTGGTACTATTCCAAAGTTGGTGTCAATTCATATTCTCTAAATTGGGAGGAGGCGGTGGAAACTTCCCAAAAATGCGCCAATGCTTATACCAAATTAATTTGATGTTCCACCTGGATCAAGTTTGGAAGGTATCGCAATCTATCTTGAACATAAACTAGGTTATCTTTCGTCATGTCCTTCCACCAAGCCATGAGCTCTTTTCGTGGAATATGAACCACTTGGATGTCTAATTTTCTCATTGAGCCTAATTATGCAAAAAGTTCATTATTAGTCACCATGGATTAATTTTAAATGCCGCCATTTTAATTATATGTCCTTTTATGGACAAAATGGAGGTAAAGTACATTTGCATTCTTATGACGTAATACAAATACCACTTCTAATCCATTTATACCTTAAAAGAGTATATACTTGAAAATGTGAATGAAACCAATGTTTAATGCAAATACCTTTTGACATGCTCCATTTTGACCATAAAGTCCTATCTTATGGTTTACAACTTCGAATACATCAAAAATAGACTTGCGACAAAATGGGATTGTACTTGTCACATCTTGGGCATTCAACCTACTTGAATTATATTGAAAATCACCATGGACCTATACATTCCATCTAGAAATGAAAAATGTGATCAAATGGAGCATGTCACCCTATTCATTCATTCTAGTATGAAAAGGCATTTTGATTAAACATTGATTGTCATTTGGACATTTTTTAACAAAATTGTGTCAACTAACTTTGCATAATTGAAAAGATGAGAGAAGTGGAATGACACTTACTTACCAACACATTTTGCTTGGTTTTAGGTATACCAACCACAAAGACAAGCATATGCAACAAGTGAGGTTTTGACACCTAAAAGGGTGAGGTATACCAAAGGCTCAAGGTCACTACCTTAATGGACAAGGATTCTATTCCAATAGGTGATCGGCCTAAATTAATGGAATATTATTCCATCTTGGTGATCGGTATTGTATTTAAACGATCTCATGAGCAATCGACTCATAATTTCGCCTAAACAAATACCTCCTAAGGGTGATCCTAAATGTAGTCGGGGTTGGGCCACGGGTGGTGTGTGCGAAAAGTGAAGTACTAAAGCAATTTAAAGGCAAGCACAACAATTTATAACCAAACAACACTTCTAAAATTTGGTCAAAATCACATTCAATCCCAACACCGTCCTGCAAAACAAAGGTAGGCATAGACTACACCCTTATACCTCCCAATTGCATCACCCTTTAACACGCCATTAGTGGGACATACCTGGGATCCTTGCGAGCATAAACACATGCATATCGTTCTATCTAGGCCTAAGCCCATTTAGAAATTTAAGATTCCCTAGTGGAGTCGCCAAGCCTATCAAGCCACGCTCTTGCGTGCTTAGGATGGAGGTATTTTTCTATACGGGCCTCTCCCGGATCATACCTCACGTGACAGCAGGGTTTGTTTGATTTAAATTTAAACTCGGAGTCGCCACTAGTCATTTACGGTAGGTCGACTAGAAACCTAATTGAGATATGGGGGAAGTACCGCAATCCTACGAACCAAAGATTCTGGATAAGGGATTTGGTTACATTAACGATACTAAATTAAGATCATTAACGCCCTTTCGGTACCTAAGAACGATATGGCATGTCTATCGTATCACACAGATCCTTAAGGTCACTTCACTAATCTAATTATGGACAGACAATTAAGCATCCAAAAATTCAATGCACAACCAATGGCAAATCAATCACAGCAACCCTACTTTGGCCATTAAAAATGAAAGTCGAACAAAACATTCAAACCCCAATGAAGTTCTAATAGCTTGTTCATTTCATTTTTTTAGGGTTTAGGGTTTTTTAGGGGTTTTAAACCTAAAATTGGAATTTTCCAAATTATGCCACTTGGGCATTTTAGAAAATTCAAATTTTAATTTTTATGACTGGCCACAATGATTTTAAGTCATTTTGTGGATTTTTGAAATTTTTTATTTTTGACTTTTTTTAAGTGCCATTTGGACACTTCAAAAATTCCAATTTCACCTTTTATGGCTGGCCACGATGATTTTGGACCTTTCTGTGAGTTTTCAAATTTTTTGAATTTTTTTTCGAAAGTTTTTTTTAATCCGAGAAAATTTTGGCAAATTTTCAAAATTTTCAAATTTTTATTGATTTTCCACAATTTTCAAAATTTTTATTTGTATTTTCTAAATTTTTGAAATTTTTATGAATTTTCTGAAAAATTTTGTATTTTTCTGAATTTTTTTGTAATTTTTCTAATTTTTATGAATTTTATGCAACATTTTCGAATTTTCTAAAAAAATCTAATTTTTGTGATTTTTTAGTATTTTTTTAGAGTTTTCTAATTTTTCTAATTTTTATTTATTTTTGAATTTTCCCGTCAAGGGGAATGAACCGGATTGAACCGGTTCAGCCGAGACCGAACAAGCCGTCACCGACGCCGGCGCTGATTGTCCTCTCCGGCGAGCACGGTGGAAAAATGGCACCGTTTTGGTATTCTTCATTGGGGCATTTTTTCAAACACTTGGTGTGCACTAATTTGTGTTTAATGTTCTCGAGGCCGCCGGTTTGAACCTTTCATCGGCGACCTTTCGGCGACATTTTGGTCACTCTGATTGCACAATTAGCAAAAGTTCACATGTTCTATTTTGCATCTATCCTATTCCGATCACCGTTGGACCTTCGCCAATCGGCAAAAAACCAATCCAAAAAACCTAACTCGCACTTTTTAAATTTTCATTTTCCAGAATTCAAATCCTAACACTAGCTACCCTAGCTGTCTAAATCGGTTTAAACAGCCATCAAAACATCAAACAAGGTCAGGGAAACTAACCTGAATAGCCTTACGGCCACAGGTATGCTCCGACGAGGGAGTTTACATGGGGGCTGATTCGGTTCATGCGTTTTTGAGGTAAAAAATGCGATCAAATCATATCAAAATGTTCAGAAACTAATAATGATCATCAAAATGTCAAGATTCGGCAATGAAATCACCTAAATATGCATATTGAGACCAAAATCAAAATCTAGAAAATTTTCATAAATTTGATCAGGAACGATTTTCACCTGATTCGTTTGGCAACCAAATAAATTTGTTGAAGTGATTCACACCTCAGAGGTCGTTCCTTGGCACTTTCTCTTCCTCCCGGTGTGCTTGGTTCCGCCGGAATAGATTTGGATGCGCCGGCCGAGATTGATTTTCAGACCTTCACGGTCAGCTTTTCCGGCTTGGCACAGCGAGTAGAGGTCACGGCCAACTTGTGATTTGCCGGTGCCCCGCCATCTAAGGCGGTACCGAGCACTCACAGGGAGACCTCCAACCCTCTTTCTCTAGTTTTCTCTCTTTGGTTTCCCTCCTTTCTCTCTCTTCTTCCTCTCGGGAATTTTCTCGAACACCTTATGTTCATGTTCTTTAGTTTTTTTGTTATTTTTCTTCTTCAATTTCCCACCAAAAATTCGTTGAATCTGACTCCCAATCGGTTGGGGTCGTTAACCGATGCTAGCTGGACATTTTCCAGTTGGCCAAACCGGTCAAAACATGATAAAATAGCTGGAAATGTTTGATGAAGTCACCGGTCTGAGTTAGTTTCTTCTAGGTTTATCGCGGGTTGGGTGGCCAAGTGAAGAAGATAAATTGTTCGGGTTGGGTCGAGTCGACCCGCCCCGACCCGACAGTTTCGGTTTTGCCTTAATTCACAAACTAAACCTAATTTCCACCAAATTTTAGAAATTAAATCTCAAAATTGAATTTACCATCATATTCCAAACCCAAACATATGATTTTTCCCAATTTTTTATTATAATTGTGCCCAAGATTTTCTCATTTTTATATTCGAATTAGTAGGGTTTTGTTCAATTCGAGGTCTTAATGAACTCATTAGGCAAAATTGATGCCAAAATTGCATTACCCACCCCTGATTAACCCTAGAAATGACAGTCTCACATTTCGATAATTTCATTTTGGGCACGATTCCCAATTTAGGTTCAAAATTCTTAATTTTCAATCAAATTTTGGGAATTTTTTATTTTTATGTCAAATTGTGCAATTGGACTGACCATTATGCAATTAAAGGTCCTAAAATCAATTGTTGTGAAGATACTATGACTTAAAATGTCTAGAAAACATTTAATTTCATTTTTGGCTTAATTCGGGTTTAATTTTCCCAATTTTGGGAAAAATATATACCCGATTGAGATTTTCTAAAATTGACAGTGTATTTATGAAATTGGACTTAAAATAAGATTAATGACTATTTTTATGGCATTTTCGGATTCCATCTACTATTTTTCTTGATTTTCTTGCTTATTTTGACTAAAAGAAATTAAGGAAAAAATACAGAAAAATGATAAAAATTATTTTTTGGTTTAGAACTAGGTTTCTAGGCTTGGCCAAGATCCCTAGACCTAGTTTTGAAATTTTTGAAAATATAATAAAAATGAGCTAAAAATTAAGTGTCAATACTTGGTTACACTAAATTACTCAACGCCCTTTCAGTAACTTTTCCTTTTATCCTCAAAAATATTTTGGCAAGCAACTTGGATTAATTTCAACCTAGCCACTAACATGTGAAGGGTGATAATGCGAGTCTGCAATCAATAAAATTAACACTTAATAAATGAAAGCAAATAAATAAATAAATTACAAAAAAAATAAATTAAATTAAATAGACCAAAGCAATCAATTATTTTTGGGTTTTTTTTAATCTTAAAATAAAGACTAACTTACATGACATGCGATTCTAATAAAATGAACCTAAACATTCAATCACTAAATGACATGCAAGCGATGACATGAAATATATGATGCTGTGGATGGTGACATAGCATATGACATGGCATTGACAACATCTAATCTTGTATTTCATGCATATGATATTTTCGGTATTTTTTTATTAGAATTCGGAATTGATAAATACCTAAAATAAACTATCTAGAAAGAATAGTTATCCAACTTAGATTAGGAAATAATTTAAGGATCAATGGTCAGTTACAGCTGGACGGTGGGGCAGCAAGTTAGTCGGGACAACAAGGCCAGTTGCAGCAACTAGTTGTCGGAGTAGGGTTTAATTGCTTAGTCGTCGCGGCAGCTTAGGAAAACAGTAGCTCGTGGGGCTGCTACGTCGTGGGGCTAGTAGTGCGTCAAAGGAATAGCAGCACCATCATGAAGGGCTATTGGCAAGCACCATCATCAACAAATGAGCGACAAATGGCGATAGCAAGGGTCGGCATTGGCTCGCAGCAAGGATAGTTAAAAGCAGGACGCGGCCGAGAGCAAGACTCGATGCTAGAATTCTTAGTTAGGGATTCAGCCAGGAACTGGGCATGGTCGGGAGCATGGCCGGGAAACCGAAGTCATGAACAAGGGCGCGGCCGAGGTCGAGGTCAAAGTCGAGGCCAATGACTTTCTCACCCTTTACCTTCTCTGTGTTTTTCTCTATGTGTTCTATGATTTCTAATTACCTTTCTAATGTGTCCCTCTGTGAAGACCTAAAAATGCTTATAATGCTAAACTAGGTCTGATTATGGCTTTTAATGATAAAAGGCTAGGCTTAAATTAGGCATTGTAAGGGGATCCGCTCTCGCCGTATCTATTCATCCTGGTTATGGAAGTTTTTTTCGGGATTCTTTAGTCAAAGACAAACTCTCCAGACTTTCATTGGTACTGGCGCTGCAAGAGGACCCGTATATCCCATCTTTTTTTTGCGGATGATGTTCTTCTTTTTTCTGAAGCCCACATTAACTCGGTTGAAATAATCAAGGCTTCTCTTGATCTTTTCTCTAGTTGGTCTGGACTACAACCTAACTGCAGCAAAAGTAACATCTTCCTCTCGGGAGGGACGACGGCCCTGCATGACCAATTGCTGCAATGCTTTGGTTTTCAATTGGGCTCAATTCCTTTTCGTTATTTAGGGGTGCCCATCATATCGACCAGACTGCGTAAAGAGGATTGCAAGATCCTAATCGACTTGATAACAACTAGGGCCCGCTCTTGGACCCAACGGTTCCTATCATTTGCAGGGAGACTTCAACTCATAAAATCTATCCTTCATTCCATACAGGTGTACCGGGTGGCTATCTTCTCCCTCCCGAAATCTGTCTTACACAGTATTGAGACCATCTTGAGACAGTTCTTATGGAAGGGTCCTGACCTTGGCACTGGGGGAGCAAAGGTAGACTGAAATAATGTTTGTCTTCCCAAAGAAGAAGGTGGACTTGGTATTCGACGACTTGTTGAGTATAATAAAGCTATGATGCTAAAACACATATGGATCCTTTTCTCTGATAAGGAATCCATGTGTTGTAAATGGATCCATTCTACATTGTTAAAATCAAATTTCTGGGTGGCTTCCAAGCCTACTCTTTGTTCCTGGACTTGGAAGAAGATCCTTGACCTGCGTGCTACCGCCCAAGCACTCTTTCGGTGGAAGATAGGCAATGGTCACTCTACTTCATTTTGGTTTGACTGGTGGCACAACAAAGGTCCTCTATTTCTCATCTTTAGTAATGTTGACATATACCAGTCGCGGATCCCCAGGGATACTTCAGTCCGGGAGTTCTATGACAGCACTTGGTAGGCCTCATCCGCTCTAGACACTTTTCTGAGCTGGACTAAGCCATCTCCATTCTTTGTGGATGATGTTTTGGACAGAATGATCTGGACCCCACCTCCTTCGGATTCCTTCTCGGTTGCTTCAGCTTGGAATCAATTAAGAAGCAGAGGTAACCCAGTCCCTTGGCACTCCTTTATATGGGACTCTCATATTGCACCACGTCATGCGTTCCTTTTATGGATAGTTTCCCGCAACCGGCTGCCTACTCAGGTCCTCCTCCAAAACCGTAGGATGGACACTGCTTTATGCGCTTTCTGCGGTATCAGATCGGATTCGGTCAACCACCTCTTTTTTGAGTGCCCCTCCACAAATAGGCTGGCATCCTTCTGGGCTACCAAATGCAATCTCCCCTAACGTAACCGTCAGTGGCATGATCACCTCTTATGGGCTAAGAAAGTGTGCAGTGGCCCTTCGTTCTCAAACTGCCTTTCTCGATTCTCCTTTGGAGCTCTAGTTCACATTATCTGGACTGAAAGGAACAATGCCATATTCAGGAACAAGACCGTCTACATCCCGGGTATGCGTAAGCACCTTATTAAGGTTGTGAAAGATAAAGCCATCTCTATGGGGAGAGTACAGGACACTCCTAGGAACCGGTTAATCCAAAGAAAGTGGGGACTTCCACCTTCCATCTTTGATGTGGATAGGACTGGGTTGTAACTTGTTTTCTTTGCTTTTCTTTGCTTTTCCTTTTCTTGTATAGTTCTTGCAGGACCTTCCTTGAACCTAGTTGGACAGCACTATGTCCTTTCAGGTTCAAGTTTTGGTCGGTGCTGTAGTTTGTATTTGGTGTTGTGAAAAGTTTAATATACACCTTTACCAAAAAAAAAATAAATTAGGCCTTGTTAACGTAATGGGTTCCAATAATCTAAGGCCATTCACCAATTAAACTCTAATGAGCTGAATTAAGTTCAATAAAGCCTTCCTCTCTTTATGAATTTCGGCCAATGCATGAGTTTTGTCGAATTGACTCGTTTGATAACAGGCTTGATCTCTTATAGGCTAAACCTAACTCAATTAAAACTCAATAAGGCCCCATCTCTAGCAATTTCCGCTAGCCCTAGTATGCATGGGCTTGGCCAAATTTCACGAATTCATGGGCTCAGTCCATATAATTTAATTTAGGGTCAAAGCTTCCCATCTACTGCCGGTTTAATTAAATGCAATATATAAGCCTATTAATTATCACGACCTACCCCTCACGGGCTACCTCGGGAGAGCAGATTTAAAGGTAATTATTCGAGAGGCGTTCCAAACGGCATATCCCAAAAGGTGGCTAAAAAGTGTCATACTTAAGTTCATCCATAAGGTCTATCAATCTTGAACACCGACTCTCCCTCAATCTATACCTTGCATGACACGGGATCGACTTTATGTTCTTCATTGTTTAGAGTCGCCATTAGCCTTTGTTGAGGGTTGGCTAGAATACCCAATCGAAATGTGGAAATTTCATTTCAGTTTTCACAAAACCAAAGATATCTAAGTATGGGAACTTGTCTACGTTAATGTTTCCACTAACGCCCTTTCAATAGTACTAATTTAATTAGTTGTTATCTAAGTGGTCATGTCTTTGTTTTTATCATTTCATGGCAAAGTCTTAATCCACTAAGTATCCATGCACTTTGTTTTTGTAATTTTTCATTTAAGATTCTAAACTAAACCTACATTGGTCTAGAAAAGAAATTAAGCAAACAATGTATTGAAAAACAATATATAAAGTAAACAACCAATATATTGAAAGCAAACTAACCTAAGAGTTTAAAAGAAAACCTACAACTCTCCGAGTGTTTATTACAAATTTGAATCAGAAACCTGAGACATGATTGGGGTAAATTTCTTTTTTTTTTGTTGTAGATCAGGGTAAATTGAATTGGTACAAAATGAGACCGAATCGAACATCAATCTTTAACCTCCATTTTCAAAGGTCTTAGCCACCTCCTCCATGCATTGCCTTGGTGGTGTCGGTTTTTAATAAAACTCATACACTCCAAACAAGTAACGTGCAAGCATATAATCAAGGCAAGGCAATAACACCCACTCATCAAAACATCAAATTGGCCTCAAGTCGGCCTTTGATTTCCATGCGTTTCGATGACCCAACCACCTGATTGACTAAGATTGATTGATTAATTGATGGTTATTAAAAACATTGAATTGGCCTCGGGGTCGGCCAAGTGACCTTATTTCTCAATCAATCATACAAGGGGAAGTGAGCCCTTGGAGGATCAATTATTAAATTATAATTCATATTTCAAGCAGATGCTGTTTAGACCCAATTGGCTTATCAAATGAAGTCACATTGACATGGTTCAAGGTTCATTAGAAAGCTTAGGATATGTAGTTCAAAGTTCATGAAGACCATTTCAACCGGATCTAACTCGGTTTACTCGAATAATGTAATTTAACCCGGATTCCCCATACTTGACCCGGTTACAATCTGTGATTTGAAAAAAAGTGAGAAACATATCAAATGACATCAAAAACAGTTCCAATTTTACAGGAAGTTAGGAATACATGTCCTGAACAACTTTCGTGTTTTAATATTTTGCTCAAAACCCCTTGAGTTTTCCCAATAAATCAATTTTCACCAAGGACTCAATGGCAAAACAGTTTTCAAGACCGGACTGACCTTATCTGCAATTTCTGCCAAATTGACCCCTAAAATGTTGCTATTAGGTCCTCAAACTTTCCAATTCACTAATTAAGACCCCAATGAACAACTTTTTGTTTTGAGTTTTTGCATAATAGCCCTTGAACTTTTTCAAATTTGCTAAACAAAATTTGTTCATAGAACTGGAATTTTTCGGATAAAAAATATAATTTTAGGCTCCGTTCGTTAGGCGGAAAATATTCTCCTTTTGGAAAATATTTTTCCGAAAGTCATTTTCCTGAAAAATGTTTTCCTGGAAAACAATTTTCTAGTGTTCGGCTAAAATTTGAAAAAGTTTTAGAAAATATTTTCTGGTGCTCGGCGACCGGCGGGCAGCGGCGGGCGAACGGCGGCGGGGGCAGGCGACCGGCAGCGGGGGCGGCCGGCGACGGCGGCGGCCGGTGGGCGGCGGCGAAGGTCAGCGGGCGACGACAACGATCGGCAATGGTGATCGGCAGCCAACAGCAGTGACCGGTGATCAACTTTCTCTTCCACGGAAAACATTTTCCCTCCCTTGGACAATTTTACTTTCGCTTTAGGGGAAAATGATTTCTTCAAAACAATGAAGGATTTGGGGGTGGGGAAGGAAAACGTTTTCCGCCCCCAAACACTAGAAAGCGCAAAAAATATTTTTCCGAAAACGAACACAGCCTTAGAACATCTTTTTCACGCTTTAATTGTACAGATCAAATCAACACAAAAGTTTATGAACTTTTGACGTTAGAAATATCTAGATATTTTCTACAATTTTCATGAAGACACTTTTTTCAGTTATGAACACAAAAATCATAAAAGTCATGAAACCAAGCAAGGTCGGTCAGGAACATATTATCTCATGACAGAGAACAGATTTTCAAATTCTGACATCAAATCACGAAGACATTTTCACCTAGCAAATGATGTCCATTTTCAACATCCAACCTATCAAATAAAAGCTCAGGATGTGTATTTGATGCTCTAGCTAAACACTTCATGAGATTTTGATGCTTTTGAGCTCAAATCAGCAATCAAAGATGAGTGACTTAGTAGAATCTGAAAATTGCAAAACAGAATAACATGCTTCAAACATTCATCATGTGATTCTTATGCATCAATTACTTAACATATGATACTCTAAGCATTCAATCAGCAAACTCAACGTCACAATTGGCCTTAATCAACTTCACATACATATTTGGTCATGTCATTCATCCTCCACATCCCATTCCAAATTTAGATGTTACATGCCTTAATCAATGGACTTGTTAAGCTCACTTGAGCTATTTGGCCACCAATGAACTTCACAAAGGCACTGAGAATAGCTCTCCGAGATTTGAACCGAAGCACAAAAGTTTGATATTAGGAAAGCATTCGGTGAGGTCAAAAGAACATGAAGTAACTATTAAGCAAAATGAAGCGAAATTGAGGAATCCGGTGAGGTTTTGAAGGAGCTCTAGCCACCACAACTTAGGACAAGCTGAGGAATGCTTTCTCACGACTTAGAGTGTCGAAAGAAGGCCATTGACCATCGGAACAGTGGCTAGAAGTCGCCAGACCAGCACACCAACAAGGAGCACGTCCTTGAAGCCAGGAGGAAGATCAGGCCAATTTGTGGCTCTTCGGTGAAGGAGGACGATGGCTGAGTTTGCGATCGACTAGGGAGAACATCGAGGAACGTCGGGGAGGCAGCAGTTCATCGGAGGAAGGCCGGCGGCTAGCCATTGAGAGTGGTGGAAGCACTCAATAGAGAGAAAAAAGGAGAGATAAAGATTTATGTTTATCAAATTTAGAGAGAGAATTCAAATTGAAAATCACTACAAAAAAACATGGTTTTTACGACCGATTTTTGCGACGAAAAATCCACAAAAATCCGTCGCAAATTAGATTTGCGACGGAAAAAAATCCGTCGCAAATAGGGTGTCACAAATATTTGTCACGGAAAATTTTAGTATTCATCGTAAAATTGCGACGGGAAAACGATCGTTGCAAAATTAGTCGCAAAATTCATCGTAAATTTGCGACGAATATAGTCTGTCGCAAAATTCGTCGCAAATTAGCGAAGAACAAAATTCGTTGCAACATCCGTCGTGAAATTCGTCGCAAAATTCATCGCAAATTTGCGACGAACATAATCAGTCGCAAATTCGCCACAAAAAATATTCATCGCAAATTAGCAATGAAAAATTCGGTCGCAAAATCCGTCACAAAATTCGTCGCAAATTAGCGACAAACATAGTCCGTCGCAAAATTCATCGAAAAAAAGCCGTCGCAAAATTCGTCACAAATAAGCCGTCGGAAATTTCGTCGTAAATAATCCGTCGGAAATTTCGTTGCAAAATGCCTCGCAAATTTCCGACGGAAATTTCGTTTCTAAATATTTGTTGAAAATCCGTTATAAATTTGGCACGAACTTTATTCGTCGCAAATTTTACACCATTTCGGCCATCAAATCTTGTCCATATCAATAGGTACTCATTAATGAATATCATGTCGTACATTCAAAACAATCATCTGTCTAGAGAGAATCATAGATTCCGCTTCGGGAACAGAAAATGAACAAACCAGACACAATATCAGATAATTGAAAAATATAACTGAAGGGAAGATGCTAGTCCGCAAAATATAAGGATATATGCAAAGTTGCAAAGTTTGACATGATCCGGCAATATATCCAATCTTATAATACATTGAAAACATTAATAGAAGGCGAGATAACCATAGATTCTGCTAAAAAAACGAAAAATAGACAAACCAAACACATGATTGGGCAGCTTTGGTACTCGGCAGGACACCAAAAGCAGTCACTTTTGTCAACACCTACTGAAATATTCATACATAAATAAAGATATTCAATTAGTCCATAATATAAAAGAAGCGTTCATGCATGGATGTGGAATTAGTTATAAAAAAATAAGTAAGAGGGTTAACAAAAAAACGTTTCAAGACGAACGTCAATATTCTTACGTATGAATATGAGTGAACTTATGTCATAAAAGACCATGAAGCAAGCTTACCACAGATTTTGAGAATTTTACCTAGAAAGGACCGATAAAATCATCATCATCATCATCAGCAATCTCAGCATCATTGTGTCACTCATCATTGTGGCCATCACCTATTGGATTGGCAGGAGGTACAGGAGGAACCTCATTGCGTTTGAGGTTGAGGTGTCGCATAACAAGTTGCATTTGTTCTCTCAAGTCATGTATTCCTTCGTCCTTCTACACAAGTATATTTTTCAATTGTTGCACTTCTTGGGTCAATTGTTCGTCATGTCGTGACCTCCTTCGACCAGTCGCATTGAATGATGAAGTTCTAGCATGATTCGGCATGAACATCCTTGACAAGGATCCCATCCCAAATATTTTTCCTTTTCTCACCCCACCCGTTGCCTCCACCCATAATGCCATATTGTTAGCCGATGGCTCAGACGCATCACAACCATCACTACTACTAGCATGGCCCATTAAAAGTTCATCATATTTTTCTTACATTAACAATATAGATGAAAATAAAATAACTTTATATATATATCTACCATAAATATTAAAAGCATTAACGGTTTTCATTCTAGTTTCCATAAAGCCCAAAGTATAACCTTACATACCTTAATAGCTTTTGCTCGATCGCCAGTCCATGTCTTATCTTTCTTTTGAAATGTGCGTTCAAATATAGCTGCAAATATCGGTTCCGTCCCCAGTTGTTGTGCCTACAAAATGTAGACATGAGTAATTGAATTAAATTAACTGATAACTTATTTAACAAACTTACCAGTCGTTTGCGATGTTCCCCAATGTTGATAGAGCCCCCAGCATATGTGGCAGATCCATCATTAGAACTAAAAGATCGATTATTCTTATTCTGCTCACTGATTTGCTGACTCTTTTCAGTTGCCCAAATTCTATTAATTTCTATCCAATTGTCAACTGTAATAAAAGCCGGCTTTGCTTTCTTGACCTTCGCTCCATTCATCACATTTCGCGTAATATCACCGACTTTCTTTTGAAAAATTCTTCTCACTTCATTCTCTTCCTCTTCAGCCCACCTGAACTTCTGTTGCAATCAATACAAAAAAAACTGAAAAGTGATTATGATAGTCACATATCTAACCGAACTTAGTTGATCAGAAAATGAAACATCTAAAACTTACCTTGAACTCATTCCACCACAAATCTTTCACTTCTTCTGGGGCACTTTTATAATTAATAAATTACCCCATCCAAAAGTTTTTAACTATTTTATTCAGTTCCCTCACAATTACAGGAGCATCCGTGAATCTGCAAATATACAGATAATGTGCAACATCGACAATTCAATTGACATGCATATCTAAAGACATAAATATTACATATTAAAAAAATTTTGAAGTACTTACGAATCTCCAAACGGGGATATCATGAATTGGTTATCTTCTTCACTTGTATATCCGTCATTAATCGGTTGTTGCGCTGAACAATAAGGTGGAATGGAAGGAGGCGGAACTGGAGGAGATTCAGTTTGCATGTGGCCAAGTCTCCTAACATGTTCTTGAGTGTGAAAAGAAGGACCAACATGTCCATATTGTCTATCAGTATATTGTGGTTGAGGGTTAGATGAAAAGACAGGAGAAGAGGAAAGGGACGGGGACGAGGACGAGGAAGAGGTTGGTCTTCTATGCATGTGACCTCCACGTTCATACTGTCAAGTAGGAAGGTTAGGCAAATATGAAACAAAATATGAACATGTTTTACGAACACATAATGCCGTACATGACGAAACTTACCATTTCATTTTAGAAGTGGAAAATGTGTCCTCGAAATTAGCCAATGTCGAGTGTTTATGACATGCAATTTCCTACGAACAAATATACTATAAATTGCACTCATTTTAATATCAAACATCATTATATGAGCACGATATGCCATGCTAAGCCGACAATAGCCATAATTAACCACACGATCAACTTTCAAACGACACGATAACAATCATCAAGTACAAGATCAACAATGAAACATCAATTTCAGTCTTATGATCTTAGATTTCGGCCACGTGATCATCAATCAACTGACATGATCGGGCCATAGTTAACCAATCACATTTAAGGAAAGCAACCACACGATTAACCTAATCAACTATACGATGGGCATTAAACAGCAAAGGGTGCGAATGTTAACCATTATACTCCAGAAAGCAAAATGTTACCAGAAATTAATTGTTCACATTCTTACTAAAAATTGACTTGTGAAGGAGAAATTTGTTTGATTTGTTGAAATTTTTTCCCCAATAAATTTCAACATTCACCAACAAACATTTAAATTTCACTGAAAGTGGATGGCCACCGGTATTCTACGTCATTATATAAAGTTTATTGATAAAAATAATTTTGTTATTTTTAAAATATTTTAGGCACCTACAAAAATTTTAATTTCACTAAAAGTGGATGGCCACGGATATTCTAAGACATTCTGTAAAGTTTTTGAATTTTTTAAATTTTTTAAAATTTATTGCGTGAACTAAAAAAATTGTAATTTCATGAAAAGTGAGTGGCCACAGGTTTTCTAAGACATTCTCTAAAGTTTTGAAATTTTGAAATTTTTATTTTTAAATTTTATTGCTTTAAAATTTTTTTGGGGAAACTAAAAAAATTGTAATTTCACTAAAGGTGAGTGGCTACAGGTATTCTATGTCATTCTATAAATTTTTGAAATTTTAAAATTTTGAAATTTTATTTTTTTACAAGTTTTTAGGGGGAGCTAAAAAAATTGTAATTTCACTAAAAGTGAGTGGCCACAGGTATTATAAGGCATTCTGTAAAGTTTTGAAATTTTTTAAATTTTAAATATGCAAATTTTATTTTTTTAAAATTTTTTGGGGGAACTAAAAAAATCGTAATTCCACTAGTGGCCACAAGTATTCTATTCCATTCTGTAAAGTTTCAATTTTTTTTTAATTTTTGAATTTTTGAATTTTGTTTTTTTAAATTTTGGGAGAACTAAAAAAATTGTAATTTCACTAAAAGAGTGTGACCACAAGTATTATAAGGCATTTTGTAAAGTTTTGAAATTTTGAAATTTTAATTTTTAAAATTTTCTTAAATTATATATGAATTATTATGGAATTGTTCAATTTTCATGCATTTTCTTAGAAAACGCGTAATTAACTACTCGATCGTCAATGAACGCTTAATCGGTGACATAATGGACAAATTAACCAGTCAAATATCGATTAAAATCTGCAATACTGAAATCGCATCCTAACTTAGCCAACCAATCAGATACTAAACAAAAACAAGTCCGATTAATACTCATTATAATAGGTAGGGTTTAGTGAGTTGCTTACTTGGTTCAAGAACAAGAAAAACGAATGGGCCCAAATAAAATCTAGTCGGCCAGGCGGTCAGCCACAGCTGGGGGAATGACGGTGGAGCTCGACGGCAACATCGTGGGCAGCAGCGATGGCGGCGGTGGCCTCGGGATGTGGCTGAGAGGTGGCTGGCTGGCGGCGGCGATGGGGCTGGTGGTGGCTGGGCTGGGCCGAGGCAATGGCGGTCGACGGCGGAGCGACGGCCTCGGAACGCGGTTGGGAGGTGGCTGCCTGGCGGCAGCAATGGGGCTAGCGACCGCTGGGCGGGGGCAACGGTGGCTGGCGGTGCGGCGACGGCCTCGGGACATGGCTGGGAGGCGGCTGGCCGACGGCGGCGATGACCCTGGCGGCGGTTAGGCGTGCACAACGGCGGCCGGTGGCTCGGCGACAACCTCGGGAAGCGGCTCGGAGGCGGCTGGCCGGCGGCGGTGACGGTGCTGGCAGCGGTTGGGCGGAGGTAATACCGGCCGGTGTCGGATGGGTGGACGCGACACCTGGGACGGCCTCAGGTGGCTTGGGTGAGAGCGGCGACAACGACTGGCTCAGCCATTGCTTGGGCGGCTCGGTGGCGGGGCGGGGAGGCGCGCGATTGAGCGGGCCACAGGGATGGCCACGGCGGGGCGGGGAGGCTAGGTAGCACACGCAACGGCGACGGCGACGACGCCAGGAGTAGCGGCTTCCGTATCTGGACGATGGGGCAGGGAAGAGCGCGAGCGACGGCGCGGGGAGCCTGGGCGGCGATAGTGATGGCACGGGGAGCCTAGGCGGCTACGAGGATGGCGACGGAGACCGACTCGCTGCCCAGATCTGCACAGAGGCGACGGCGGGGCAGGGAGGATCGGCAGACGGGTCAGACGTGGTAGGAGGAGAAGGAGGAAAAAGAAGATGTCGTCCGTCACGATTTGCGACGGAATATGGTGTTTGGTCGCAAATTAGCGACGGCGTCCTATTCCGTCACAAATTTGCGACGGAAAAAAGTGTTCCGTCGCAAATTTGCAACAGACCAAAATATCCATCACAAAATTTCCACCGACAAAATTCGTGACGAAATTTGTTTGGTAAAAAAAACTCAAATTTGTGATGGAAATTTTCGTCCGTCACAAATTTGCAACGGACTACAAAGATTTGTCACAAATTCCCACTTAAATTTAAATTTAATCGGGAATGTTTTCGTAAATATCAAATTTCCGACGGAACAAAAATGTCCATCGCAATTTTGTGACGAACCAAAAATATCCGTCGCAAATTTGTGACGGAAAATATTTTTTCGTCGCAAATTTTCAGACTAAAAAATTTGTCAGATCAAATTTGCGACGGACTAGAAAGATCCGTCGCAAATTTGCGATGGACATAAGTCTTTTCCGTCGCAAATTTGCAACGAATCTTTCTAGTCCATCGCAAATAAAAAAAAATTTAACTTTGCGACTAACAGTGAAATTCCGTCGCAAATTTGCGACGGATCTTTCTAGTCTGTCGCAAATTTGCGATGAAATGATAATTTCCTTCGCAAATTTAAGTTTTTCTTTCGTAAAAAAAAATTTAACTTTGTGACGAACAGTGAAATTCCATCGCAAATTTGCGACGGAACCAATCCTTCGCAAATTTGCGACGGACCGATTATTTCCATAGCAAATTTAATTTTTTTTTGTAAAAAAACCTTTTTACTTTGCGACGGATAGTGAAATTCGGTCACAAATTTGCGACGGATATTTCTAGTCTGTCGCAAATTTGCAAGGGACAGTGAAATTCCGTCGCAAATTTATGACGGATCTTTGTAGTCTGTCGTAAATTTGCGACGGACCGATAATGTCCATCGCAAATTTAAGTTTTTTTTCGCAAAAATTACAATTTAACTTTGCGACGGACAATGAAATTCCATCGCAAATTTGCGATGGATATTTGCAATCCGTCGCAAATTTGCGACATACCGATAATTTTAGTCGCAAATTTAAGTTTTTTTTCGTAAAAAAACATTTTTACTTTACGACGGAGAGTGAAATTCCGTCGCAAATTTACGACGAATCTTTGTAGTCCATCGTAAATTTTAGACAGACCAATAATGTCCGTCGCAAATTTGCGACGGACTGATAATTTCCGTCGCAAATTTAAGTTTTTTTCGTAAAAAAAAATTTTAACTTTGCAACGGACATATAATTTCCGTCGCAAATTTAAGGAAAATAGAATATCGCAAATTTCATCGCGCAAGTCATGTTTGATTTGTCGCCATTTAGCGACAAATTTTTCCGATAATCAATGAAATTAATAAGAATAATCGACAATAACTATAACAATCATAACATAAACAATAACAAAAATTAACAAGAACAATAATAATAATGATGACAACCAAAATAACACTTGTCAAAAAGATATTAATCTTCATTTTCGTCTTCGTCTTTGTCCTCGTCTTGATCTTGATCTTCATCTTCATCATCTATCTCAAAATCAAATTCTTCACATTCTTGTACATTTAATTCGCAAATTTCAGTTGGATTCACATCTATCATTGCTCTACATGGATCTCGTAAAGTCGGAATGTTATATTCCTCAATTTCTACCGTGTTACACACTTCCTCTTGCTGGTATGCTCTATCTTTCCAGTGTTCCTCGATTTTTCGACGTGCTTTGATTCTACATACAGCCCACCAATAAGCTTTGTCACGTTTCAAACTTGGATATGATGCATAATATACTTGAATTGCTTGTTGTGCCAAAATAAAAGGTTCATATTTCATATATTTTTTCTTGTGATTTATTTCAACCAAATTAAACTTCGTATGCACCTACGTTCCTTTGACCGGGTCGAACCACGTGCACTTAAATAACATAACCCGCATCATCAATGGTCAATGGTACTCTATCTCTATGATTTCATCCAACAAGCCACAAAAATGATCTTCTAAACTGCCACCACTAGATGAACGAACTGACACACCACTATTCATTGTGGCTTTTTCCATTCTATATTATTGAGTGTGAAAATTATATCCATTTATGAAATATGCTGGCCAACTTCGAACTCTTAACTATGAACCCCATGACGGATGATATAGCAATCTTTGCTCTCCAAGTTCATCATGATTATGATGAACCTAAGGTTATACATGCAAACACGATAATATATATTTGCATAAATGATGTAAAAAATTGTAATTTAACTTGGTTGTGGTTGATAGGCAACTTATATATGTCTTGAACTATGCTGCAAATTGTTCATCGCACAAACGGTCAAACTCATTTAGTTGTAGTCCAGACATTGCAGTTTGGAAAATCCTAATAATAAAAACCATTGACATATTAGCAAATATTTGCGACACAAGAGATATATTTGCAAATTTACACTTACTTGAAGTATTGCTCGACTTCTAGATAGTTCAGTAAAATATAGGTATGAGCTGTATGAAATTCTTTGCTGGTTAAGTAACGAAATTGGCATGCGCCACTTGGTCGACTCAGATAATTGAAAATAGAGAATGCTTTGTAATGGGGGTCAATTGGGCCCTCATCATTTCTGCCTGCTCTCCGCCTCTTATACTGCACGTGCGGCTTAAAATAGTATGATGCAAATATTATCACTTCTTCCACAATATATGCATTACAAATTGAAGTTTCAACACGTGCCTTATTCTTCACTTTTTTCTTCAAATGATATAAGAATCTAGTTGCAATAGAAAGAAGTTTATCGGAACATAATATATAATAAAATAATTTGAACTTTAATTTAAAAAAAATGTTTACCTCTCAAGTGGATACATTCATCGAAATTAGACGGGATCTGCAACTTTGGCCTCATAAGGCAAATGAACTAAAAGATGCTCCATCGAATCAAAAAACGATGGAGGAAATATCCTTTCTAAGTTGCAAAGAATTATTGGAATATCTCTATCTAATTTCTCCATGTGCGATGCGTGTAACATTGTCGAGCAAATATCATGGAGGAAATTGCTCAATTTTGTAATGGCGCCCCATACAAAGTTCGGTAGAACTTCCTTGAAAACTATTGGAATTAGTCTTTCTATCAATATGTGACAATCATGACTCTTCAAACCTGTCAACTTGCATTCATTCAAATCAACACATCTCCCGAGGTTCGAAACATATCTATCAGGAAACCGCATAGATTTCAACCATTGACAAAAAACTCGTCTCTGCTCTTTATTCAATGTATAAACTGCTTTTGGTTTTGGTATCCTGCTACTTGCATCAACATCTAGTGTTGGTCGATCACAAATATCTCTCATATATTTTCTTACGTTCAAGTTGTCTTTTATTTTTCTGGCGACATCCATCACAGTACTTATGACATTGTCGAAAACATTCTTTTCAATGTACATGACGTTAAAATTATGATGAATAAGATGAGCTTTCCAATATGGTAGATCTCAAAATATACTGCGTTTTGTCCACTAGGTGTACTTCCGTACGGATAAGTCGTTCCGTACAGGTTCTCAACAACAGTTGAAAAGTTCTGCACATGCTCCCAAATTTGATCGCTGGTCAACCTCAAAGGTGGATGTTTTCTTTCAATCCTATTTCGGATGAACTCTTTTTTATTTCTTTTGAAAGGATGATTTAGCGGTAAAAATTATCTATGACAGTCAAAATAGCTGGGTTTTTTCCATGCTTTAATCTAAATGACTTTAATCTCTCCAAACATATCGGACAGCCTAAGATCCCAGCTGTACTCTATCCAGATAACATTCCGTAAGCTGGAAAGTCATTTATTGTCCAAAAAAAGGTAGTCTTCATTATAAATATTTGATCGGTTGAAACATCATATGTAAGGACACCTGCCTCTCATAGCCGTTGTAACTCTTTAATCAATGATTGCATATAAACATCTATTAACTTTTTCGAATTTTGCAGGCCTGTCACGATCAATGTCAAAAACATATAAGGTGTCTTCATGCACATACCAGGTGGAAGATTGTATGGCGTTAATATAACAAGCCAACATGAATAACTTTTTCCTGATTTTCCAAATGGGGCAAATCCATCAGCATAGAGACTTAACCTGATGTTTCGAGGCTCCATCGCAAACTCATGGTATGTTCTATCAAAATGTTTCCATACCTCTGCATCTTAAGGATGACACATTACACTCTCTTCTATTTCATGATTTGCATGCCAAGTCATGTGTTTAGCAGTGGCTTTAGATACATAAAGCCTTTGCAATCTAGGGATTAAGGGCAGATAAAACATTTGCTTGCATGGTCTACGCTTTTGATTACGACCTAGCCTCCTGTTAATCTTGTACCTAGGTTGGCTACAGAATTTACATGATTCTGTATTTTCATCATCTCTCCAATATAGCATACAACCCCTACTATAAACATCAATCCTTACAACCGGAAGACCTAAGTTATCCACTAGCTTTTTCATATCATAAAAATCACTTGGCATGATATTATCACGAGGCATTGCTTCCCTCATTTCTTCAACAAAAGAGTTGAAGTAATCCGCAGGCACATTATGTTTCGCCTTGATATTTTACAGTCTTGCTGTCATGGATAACTTAGTATGGTTCTCACAACCTGCCCATAAAGGTTCATCTGCCGCTTTTAACACATTCCAGAACTGATTAGACGGAAACTTTTCATTATAGACATTCTCATCAAAACCCGTTACTCCTATTTCTTCAAATTGTGGTGCATGACTAGTACCCACTTGTTCACATATAGGATTAAAGCTAGTACTTGCATGATTCGATTCCAAAATAACATTCTGACTAGCTGCATCAATCACCATCCTCTCATATGGGTTCAATTGGTCATAATAGCCACATTCTTCCCTAACTAAAAATTGGGCATTATTTCAATATCTTTCATCAGATATAAATGATTCACCATGGGAAGTCCAATTATAATAGTTCGGAGTAAACCCAAATCTACAAAAATGTTCTCTGCCTTTATCACACGCAAGAAATTTATCATTGCCACACTTTTTATACGGACACCTTAACTTATTTCCATCCATAAACTCATATTTACTACTAGCAAAGTCTAAAAATAGCTCCAACCCAGTACGAAACTCATCTATCAATCCTCGACGTCCTGCTAAGTTCTTATTATACATCTAAGCCCTTTTTCTTTGTATTGTATCTGTATTAAAATAAGAAATTCTCGCAAAATATTTAAAATAGATTATCTACTGTTCTTAATTAAAAGCATAAAATTATGACAATTATAATTTTGTTATTCACGCAACACTAACTTGAGATGGAAATTTCAAAAATTGAAAGAATTACCATGTAAAGAAGACTTACCAAAATATGTGATTGAAATCTTGGTAGCAGAAAGTGGTCAATTTGATGAGAATTGCAACGTTCACTTGGATTGCGAGACCTTCAATTGGATACGTACCTAAAAAAAATAATCACTTAAGAATCATTTTGTTATAATTTCTAGTTTTTTCCAAATTTTTACAATTTTTTTCTCTTTTTTCCACATTATGTTTCTTCGATTGCCAGTCCGGCGACCAGCGAGTTCAACATCACCGTAGCCCGGATCTAAGCGATGGCGAGGTCGATCTTGCAACGGAAAATTAATTCATCCACTGCAAATTTGCAACGGAATATCAATATGTCCATCGCAAATTTGCGATGGAAAAATAGTTCCATTGCAAATTTGCGACGAAACATCAATTCATCCGTTGCAAATTTGCGACGGAACATCAATTCATCCGTCGCAAATTTGCGACGGAATACACATTCCGTTGTAAATTTGCAACGGAAAATAAATTTACCCATCACAAATTTGCGACGGAAAAAAAAATATCCATCTCAAATTTGCGACGAAGAACTGATTCCGACGCAAGCTCGGCCCCTTCTCATGGCTGGCGAGGCGGTTTGGCCTCCTCCCAAGGCCGTCGATGTATCACCGGTCGTCGGACCGACGACGAAGTTACGAAAAAGAAAACAAAAAAAAAGTCTATAAATAAGAAATTCCAATCCAGCGATAAATAGTCACAAAGTTAGCTACGATACTTACTGGTAAAAAAGCTTCACCAAGATTGGTCTGTGCGCGTGCGAATTTGAGACAAATGAAAGATGGAGCAAAGTGAGTTAGAGAGAAAAATTTGCGGGTTGGGTGGAACATTACGGAAGTCACAAGGTCTTATAAATTATAAATTTGCGACGAATTACTTTTAGTCGCAAAATCTGTCGCACATTATCGATGAATTTTTTTTAATTCGTCGCAAAATCTGTCGCAAATTTCTGACAGAAACTTGTCGTTGCAAAGTAAAGACGGATTTTGCGATAGATTTAATTTCCGTCGCAAATTTGCGATGAAATAAAATTCGTCGCAAATTTCCGACGAATTTGTTGACGTCGCAAATTTGCAACGGATTTTATTTCTTCGCAAATTTGCGATGAAATTTACGACAGAAAAAATTGGTCACAAATTTGCAATGGAAATTTGCGACGAATTGTTTTACGTCGCAAATCTGCGACGAAAATTAGCGACGATTAATTTCCGTTGCAAATTTGCGACGAATTTTGCCACATTCGTCGCAAATTTGTGACGGAAATTAATTTCGTCACCGGAAATTAATTGTCGCAAATTTGTAATTGACAAATGCAATCAGTCGCAAAGTTTGTCGCAAATTTGCGACGGTTTTGTGGCAAAATCCATATTTTTTTGTAGTGAATGGCTAGTGTCACGACCTAACTCTTGAGGGACGAACTCGATGAAGCAGAGTTAGAGGTAAGTGTTCATGAAATGGTTCGTATGGCACATCATAAAAGACGACTTACGAAGCGTTGATCTTTTGGCCATCCATACAGTCTATTAATCATGAACGTGGATTTTCCCTAAATTTATACCTCGCGTGACAGTGGATCGATTTTAACTTTTCTAGGAGTCGCCACTAGCCTAGGTTGGGGGTCAGCTAGAATACCCATATGAAACACGGGAGTTTCGTTTCAGTTTCTACGAAAACTAGATATTATGGGTTCAGAGATTAACTTACGTTAATTTTTCCATTCACACCTTTTCAGTATCGCTAAACTTCTCATGGTTGTTATCTAAGTTATCATGTATTTGTCTTTTTACCATTTTCATGCTAAAGCCTTAGTTTACTAAGTGATCATGTATCTTGTTTTTGTGTTTTCATTTAATATTCTAAACTAATCCTATCTTAGTCTAGAAAAGAAAGAAACAAACAATTGCATTGAAAAGCATTGCGTAAAGTAAACAATCAAAGGTATTGAAATAATGAGCTAATTCTAAGTGCAAGAAAAGGAAAACCTGCAACTCATCGGGTGTTTATTCCAACACAAATTGAAAACCCGAGACATAGTCGAGAACGAATGAATTGAATACAACTCAATCTTGGGTATTAGTTTTTACATCCATAAGATACATTCATGACAAACAATGCACAAAGAAACAATCAAAGCAAGGCAATAATGCAAGCAATTCACTAATCAAATACGGGCCTCGGGATCAGAATTTGCTTAGCATCCATTTTGATTTGCCCACCTACTTAATCGTCTATCATTGTTTGATTAATGGTTAACGATAATGAGCTACCATTTGCATTCATAAAATGGCAACTCATATAATGAACACATGCAAGACAATGAATGCATGCATTCAGGCCCATGAGCCTTGTTCCTCAACCAATCAAGCAATGGGAAGGGGGTCTCATAAGAGGATCACTTATTCAGTTGTTATTATTAAATTTAGACCCCTTCTGTTCAGATGTGATCAATCAAACTAATGATGTCTAAATGAAGTGATTTAGGAGTCATTAGAAATCTTATGCTGTAAGAATCAAAAATCAAGGAGACCACTTTTCCTAATTCCCCACCGATTTTCACGAAAATGACAAATTTACCCTTGAGAACAGTCTGGACCCAGTTTGAATTTGAATTTAGAAAAATTGCGGGAAAAATAGTGACCATTATTAAAACCCGTCAAATTTTTTTGACAGTTAGGATTGTCCGTGTGTGATAGCTTTCATGCTTTTGATTTTTGCTAAAAGGTCCTCAAAACTTTTATAAAATTCGATTTCTATCGAGGACTCATTTGCAAGCCGGGTTTTAGCCTGAGAAGACCTTATCTAAAACTTTTAGCAAATTGACTACCTATAAATTGTTATTAGGTCCCCAAACTTTCCATTATACATAATAAGATCCTAATGAACAACTTTTTAGTTTTAAGTTTTTCAAAAAGAGGACCCTAGTTTTATCAAATTCGGAGAAACATATTTTGGATTTCAGAGGAAGGAAAATCAGATCTTGACTCAGATACTGACTAAATCATAAAAATTCCTTTGAAAATCCAAATGAATTCTGATTTTGATAAAATTAATGTCACTGGAAATTTTTGGATCTCACTGTGAATTCTCATACAGAACATTTTTCCAAATTTTGAACACACGAATTTATAAAAATCGAAGAACATAAGAAGGTCGGTCAGAAACTCATCTATCACAAGAACTAAGCCTAGATGACGTTGTTAATCGTCCTAAACTAACATGCTTGCAATTTTATGAAAATTTTACAGTGTACATATCTAAATGTTCTTTACAACTTTCATGAAGGAAGTTTTCTCAAATAATGTACACATAAAATCAAAAGAATCATCCAACTGAGCAAGGTCATTTAGTATCACAGAAGAACATAACACAATATGATCATTCTAGATTCTAATCTCAACTTTCAAAGGAGTTTTAACCTAGCGAACGATGCTCGTTTAAGGTATGTAGTCTATCAAATCAAAGCTCAAGACGTATTCTACAACTCTCTGGTTTATCGCTTTGCAAGATTCTAACACTTTTGAAGTCAAATCATCATCACAAGCAATCAGGTTATTAAGATCCAAGGATGATAGATTTGAACTCACCTTGTGTAATGATACTTTGAAGCATGATCGAGCGATCTGGCCTCTGTATTCAGCTCAAGGATAGCACGGAGAAGCCTTGGAAAGCTCAACAAACCTATGAGAATTAAGTGTACAAGTGAGAATCGACTCTGTTTTGCACGAATGACCTATTAATGGAAAATCAAGTAAAACAAAGCAATCCAATGATCGTTTGGAGGGAGGCTGGCCACCACAACCATGTGACCAAGGAAGGTTGCTGGAGGATTGGGATAGCTGGGTGGAGCTATTGGATTGCCCGATCAGCCGGTTGAACTTGCTGGAAGGCTCACCGGCAATCGCCGGTGAGTTTGCCGAGAGGGACGAGAAGCTGATTGGAGGAGCTCCGGCCACCAACAATTGTGGTCAGTCTTGCAACTAGCTTTGGGACACTGAAAGGATCGCCGGAGTAATGGCAACATGCTGGGAATCGGCCGACAAGCGATCAAACAGGTGAAGAGAGCTCCTGGCAAAGAGAGAGAGAGAGAGAGAGAGAGAGAGAGAGAGAGAGAGAGAGAGAGAGAGAGAGAGAAAGAGAAACCAGATCTAAAAAAAAATGAGAGAGTTATCAATTTTTGGTGGGAAAAGGTTTATATACCCCCAACTTTGAGTCCTAACTCTTAAATCAATCTAATGGGTTAGAATGCATTCTTAATGATTAAAAATATTTCTTAAGGGCCAAGGATATGTGACATGGCATTATGGATGGCCATGATCTGCTCTAAATGAATGGCCATGATTGATTTGCTTAACCCCTAAGTAATTTGCTTAATCCTTAAATAAGGGCATTTTGGCAATTTTGCTTTAGGGGCATTTTTGTAATTTCCATTTAAGTGCATTTTTGTCATTTTAGGCACAAAGGGATGTGGTTGGCCGGAATGGACCGCCGATCATTGGATTTTTGATCGGAAAATGGCCAGTCCGATTGGACTGGCTTGATTTCGATCATATTAGGTTGAACTGGCTAGACCAGTTTAACCCGAGTTTGATCAGGTTGAACTGTTTAATTTTCGGCCCAATTTATTTCAATTTTGTATAATTTAATCTCTATCATGATTAATTCACCCAATTAATATTGAATTCGATTAAATTGGATTGAACCAATTTAAAATTCAAGCACAAATTGATCTAATTTTACTTGTCGAGCCTAATTATTTTAGTTTGAGTTAAATTGCATGGCCAAGCTAGACTAATAAATTTAATTGAAGTCCAATTGGCCAAATCATTAGATTTCTCAATCATTAGATCACTAAATTGGTCAAATTGGCTCAAATTCATATGAATCTTCTGAAATTGATTTCGAATTTGAATTTCATATAAGAAATTAAGCTCATTTGTGTTTTAATTGCGCAAATCACAAAGAATCGATCGGAATCACTAATTAGGGCCTAAATTGAGGGTTTTTGCTCTTGGCTTGGAATCACAAAATTGATTCTAAAATTGAATGTAATACGACCTCTAGATCAAATGTCATGAAGGAAACTATCCTAAAAAATGACTAGAAACGAAGTAATTTCATTTTTTGCTGATTTGAACCAAATTTCGCGAAAAAGGGAAAAGTTGAATCTAAATTGATTTTTGTAAAATTGATGATGTCAAAGTGAAATTAAGCTGAAAATGAGTTGATTTAGGGGTTTTTAAATCTTTGAATTTTTTGTGACAAAGTATTGACCAAAAAGTCAATATTTTAATACTTATATACTAAAATGTCAATTAATGGGTCAAACTTTGAATTTTTTGAAAATTGATTGTGCAAAAGTGAAATTGACACTATTTTGGAGTTTTTTATGCAAAAAATCAAATTTTGACTTTAGATTGACTTTTGTTCGACGTTTAACCGAAAAGTCAACTCAAAAATCAACTCTTTGAATTTTTTTGAAATTAAAATGCAAAAAGCTACAAAATGAATGGCTAATGCTAATTCAAATGCTAAATGACTCTTTTTGATTGAGAATTGGGTTCCGTCACAATCATAAACCCTAACCTCAAGATTTTACTTTTAGGACGCATGGTCTAAAAATCAGGTGTTAACAGCTAGTCTCTCCTAATTTTGGAGAGAAAAATTCTGATATGCTCCCCTAAGTTCGAATTGGAGCCCTTGGATCCAAGGGCTCCAATTATTTACTTAGTGATTAAGCAAGCATTTCATTGATTTATCTCGATTCACTTGGATCAATGACATGCCATATTGGATGGCTAAAATGTGCTCTTGATGAATGGCCAAGATAATTTGCTTAATCATTAAGAAAAAAATGCTCTAATTGGCCTAAACTTAATGATTTGGATTGATGACATTACATTAGGAGCATTTTTGTAATTTCACCTAGGGGCATTTTCGTAATTTTATACATATGGCAGAGTAGTTGGCCGACCATGATCATGGTTCATTAGAGATGGATGAAAATTGGCCTAAAAATGTCCATAATCTGGCCATTCTTGCTCGATTTCCATTTCTCGTCAGTCAGGCTGGTTCACTGATAAAGATTTTGTGCAATTTAGTCCAATTTTTTTTTTCTGGAGGACCTAATTACAAAGAATTTTCGACCAATTATTAAAGAAATGAGCCAAATTAGATAAATACAACTCAAATTCAATTGATTAAACTCAATCAAACTTACTATTAACATCTCAATTGAATTAATTTATTCCAATTACATAATGGGTAATGTCAATTTCATCTCAATTGATTTGCTTCACACAAATTGGGGATTTTCATTCAATTGATGCAATTTTTGCAATTTTTGTACTCAATTGACAAAATTGATTTCAATTAAACCCAATTGACTTGAAAAGCACTCAGTTGAATGGGTTTAAGGCACTCTAATGTGCTCAAATTGACTTTCACATAATGGCTTGAATTAAACCCCCAAAGGAAATTGGGGCTTAATCATAAAATTGAAACACAATCTATCAAATTAACCCCTATATAGAAATGAGTCGGGTCGAATTGCATAAATTGGACCAAGCTAACTTGATTTTAGAAGTCTTTGGTTACCCAAATTGATCAAATTGACTCAAATTCATGTGAATTTATCAAAATTGATATTGGATTTGAGTTGCATATAAGAAAATGGACTCATTCATGGTTTGATTGCACAATTTATGAAGAATCGACCGAAGCCCCTAATTAAGGCTCAAATTGTGGGTTTTTACCTTTAGCTTGGAATTCTAAAATTAGCTTGAAAATTGGATGTGAAATCACCCCTATATCAAAATGCCTTCTAGGAAATCATCCTTAAAAAAAGACTCGAAATAAAGTAATTTCATTTTTGGCTAATTTTGAACCAAAATTCAAAAATTGGGGAAAAGTTGTTTCTAAATCAATTTGTGTGAATTTGACAATGCCAAAGTCAAATTAAAGTAAAAAGAAGTTGATTTAGGAGTTTTTAATTTTTTTGAACAAAGTGTTGACCAAAAGTTAACATTTTAGTAATTAGTTAATAAAATGTCAATTGATGGGTCAAACTTTGATTTTTTTTTTCTAAAATTGATAATGTAAAAGTGAAATTTACACCATTTTGGGGTTTTTCATGTAAAAAAAAAACAAATTTTGCCCTGAAGTTGACTTTTTGGTCAAAGTAAGACCAAAAGGTCAACTCAAAAGTCGACATTTTGACATTTTAAGATGTGTTGACACCTGATTTTTAAAATCAAATCCAAATTGAGCCAAAAATGCAATTAGATCTTTTCTAATCATTTTTAAGTCATAGTGTCTGTACAACAAATGATTCTAGGGCCTTGAATTACATAATGGTTAGTTCAATTGCACAATTTGTCATAGAAATAAAAAATCCCCAAAACTCAATTGAAAATTAAGAATTTTGAACCTAAATTGGGAATCGTGCTCAAATCGAAATTATTAAACTATGATACCATCGTTTTCTAGGGTTAATCTAATGTGGGTAATTCAATTTTGGCAGCAATTTTGCCTAATCATGTCATTAAGACATTGAGTTGAACAAAATCCCAATAATCCGAATACAAAAATTCGAAAATCTTGGACATGATTATGTCAAAAATTGGGGAAAATCACATATTTGGGTTTAAAATGTGGTGAAGAACTCAATTTTGGAGTTTAATTTTGAAAATTTGGTCGAAATTGAGCTTAATTTGAAGTTTTTGTTTGAATTGGAATTATCGGGTCAACCTGACCCAACCCAGGATACCCTCCTTCGCCCGACTCACCCAAAATGCACAATAAACCCAGAAAATTCCAGTTCATGCCCGAGCGTGATGAACTTCTCCCGATCAATTTAGCACGTGTAAATCAAGTTAGCCAGCCGAAGAATCTCCAACCGCCTCCAGAGAATCATCCTAACTGATTATAAGTTGGTGGAACAAAATTTGGGTGGGAAAAATCGATGAACAAAAACAAGGAAAAACTTAACATTATGTAGAGGAGGTGCTCGAGAGAATTCTAGAGAGGGAGAAGAGGGAGAGAAACAAGGAAAAAAAACAAAGAAAATCTAGAGAGAGAGAATAGGGAGTTGAGGTCCCCTAATCGAGTGTCCAACGCCGACGAATGGAACGGTGCCGGCGAATCGATCATTCAAGGTGGACCTCCTCCACTGTTGATCTGTGCCGAAGCTAGTCGTGAAGCTCTAAAACTCGAGCTCAGCCAATGAGTCCAGATATTTCCCGGTGAGGTGGCAACCATTGGCTAATAGGATAATTGTCCAAGAATCACCCTACAGTTGTGGTTTGGCTCGGGAATTCCTATTTGACTTCAACAAAGAAGGTAAAGTTTGTTCATGCTCATAGTTTCATAAAATTCAGATTTCATGTTTCAGTTTCGTTATGTTTGATTGTGCCATTTTCTTCATGATTCTGAGTTCGTAGATGATTGAAACATGTTTATGAATATATTTCTCGTTGTTTGATTATATTGTGGGTCATTAAACGGCATAAACCGAGTCGACGGCCATTGTTGATCATCACCGGAGCTTCCCTGACCTCACCAGGGTGCTGTTTATAGCCAACAATCACTCAAGTTAACCATTTCTATTCTCACTTGATGTTTTGATGTTGATTTGATTGCTATAAAATGGTTAGGGTATTAAATTCATTAATATGTATTCTAGAAACATTTTTCTAGAATTGTTCAAGTGAGGTGAATTAGATAGACTTTTCACCGGCTGGCAAGGGTCTACAACGAGTTGGTTAGGTTGCGATGATAGGTAGTGATGTGAAGATCATACATAACTCAAAATTGGCACTGGAATACCACCAAAGGACTGTCGGAGATCTTTCTAAAGCAGTGGCCTTGAAAGCTCTAATACCTAGACTACGCCCACCACTTGCTCAACAAAAATGCCCTAAAGAGCAGAGGGGCCAAACGATGTCGTTTGGCGTCGTGCTCGCCGGAGCGCCAATCGGCACTGGCGAGTCTGGTTCGGCCAAATCGAACCGGGTTGAACCAGTCCGGCCCAATTCAAAAATATGGCGGGAAAATTAAAAAAAAATTAACAAAAAATTCAAAAATTCATTAAAAAAAATCAGAAACATCTAAAAAATTAGAAATCTACTGAAAATACATAAAGGTTTCAGAAAATTAGAAAATTTCATAAAAATTCAAAAAATTTTAGAAAATCCATAAAAATTCAGAAAATTTAGAAAACACAAATAAAAAATGTGAAATATTCAGAAAATCTAAAAAAATAGAAAATTAAAAAATTCATAAGAATTTTCAAAAAAATTATAAAAATTAATTCTCAGTTGATGAAATTATCAGGAATTCAATTTTCGAAAAAAAAATCAAAAACTTCAAAAAATTTACAAAATGGTTCAAAAACACTGTGGCCAACCTTGGAAAGTGAAATTTGAATTTTTGAAAGTGCTTAAGTGGCATTTTTAGAAAATCTCAAATTCAGGGGTTATAACCCCTAAAAAATCCTAAAATCTTAAAATGACACAAATCACAAAATGAACAAGCCTTTAGGGCTTCATTAGGGTTTGGATGTTTTGATTGGATTTAATTTTTAGAGACAATTTAGGATTGTTTGGTTTGATTGACCTTGATTGTGCATTTAATTCTTGATTATTTTTCCCGCAATTAGAATGGATAGGATTAATGGGTAAGTTTCGGAAACTTGTGTGGCACGTTAGATATCATATCGTTCTTAGGTACCGAAATAGTGTTAAGGGTCTCAATTTGGGATCATTAGCGTAACCAAGTCCCCGTACTCAGAATCTCCGGTTTGTAGAATCGTGGTATTTTAGGTTTCTAGTCAACCTATCAACAATGACTAGTGGTGACTCCAAAATCGAAAACTTAGATCAAGTAGGAAATTATCATCCGTTGTCACGTGAGGTATGGTCTAGGAGAGATCCTTGCACGGAAATACCTCCTTAGCGTGCAAACCCTAAAAGTCCCAAAAAAGCGCGGCACGACAAGGTGTAAATGAAAAGGAAATGAAGGGCTAATGGGAGGAAAAAGTGCTAAGTAACTCTTTTTGGTTGAGAAATGATTTCTATCACCATTAGAGACCTTAAACTCAAGTTTTTACCTTTTTATGACTATCGCGACCTACCCCTCGAGGGCAACCTCGGGGAGTGGGTTTAAAGGTAATTGTTCGTGAAACAGTTAGAATGACACATCCCAAAAGACAATTAAAAAAGTGTCATTCTTTTGTTCATCCATAAGGTCCATTGATCATGGACTTGGATTCTCTCTCAATTCATATCTTGTGTGGCACAAGATTGATTTTATTTTTTTAACAATTAGGAATCGCTACTAGCCTTTGTCAAGGGTCAGATATAATACTTAATCGAAATGCAGGATTTTCATTTCGATTTCTATGAAACCAAAGATATCTAGGTTTGGGGTCTTGATTATGTTAATGTTTCACTAATGCCCTTTCAGTATGTTTAAACTTAATTTGGTTGTTATTTAAGTCGTCATGCATTTGTTATGTCAAAGTCCTAATCCACTAAATGATCAAACATCTTGTTTTTTGTATTTTCCATTCTAAACTATCCTGTCTTAGTATAAAAAAGAAATTAACAAACAATCGTATTGAAAGGCATTGCATAAAATAAACACCCAATGTAATTGAAAGGTGAGTTCATCTAAAAGCAAGGAAAGAAAACCCACAACTTGTTGGGTATTTATTACAACACAAATGAAAACCCGAGACATGGATAGGTGATACGAATTGGGTACAAAATGAGACCAAATTGGACATCAGTCCTTTGCCATCATCTTCAAAACTTTTGGCCATCTCCTCTATGGACCACCTCAAGGGTATCGGTTTTGCATTCGAACCGTACATTTCATGTACAACAATCAATCAATGCATAACAAGGGCATCCAAATCATCGATCCAAAAATGGGCCTTGGGATCGACCTTTGTCTTTCATGCATTTCGGTCTCCCAGCCACTAAGTCAATTAACTTTAATTGATTAATGGTTAATGATAATAAGCTACCATTTGCATTGACAAAATAATGACCTACATCACTTAACCCTCAACGTTGGTTCTAAGTGTCCACCATGGACTACCCGCCGAATCATGCACCGGGCCTAATCATTCATCTAACAAACACATCCGTAAGCAATGATTAAACATGCATTTAGGTCAAATGACCTTATTTCTCAATCAAACAGCAATAGGAAGTGAGCCTTATGAGAATCACTTATTCAATTGAAATTTTTCAAATTCAAGCAGATTCTATTTAAATGTGATTAACCTACTATACAATGTCCAAATGAAATGAATCAAGCATAATTAGAAAGCTTAGGAAATGAGGATCAAAGTTCATGGTGACCACTTCACTTTATTCCTACCCGATTTACTCGAATATTGGGATTTTACCCGGATGTATCAGACTTGACCCGATTTTGGTCTGAAATTTGAAAAAAATACAGGAAAAATAACAAACATTACTCAAACCATGTGACATTTTACAGGAAGTTAGGAAAACATGTGTTAAACACCTTTCATTTTTTGAGTTTTTGCTAAAAATCCCCTAATATTTCTCAGAAAATTAATTTTCACCCGGGACTCAGTTGCAAACAGTTTTTTTAAGGCCAAATTGACCTTATCCTAAACTTTTATGAAATTGGCCCCCCAAATGTTGTAATTAAGTCCTAAAACTTTCCATCATTCAAATCAAGACCCCAATGAACAACTTTGAATGCAAAAAAGGATGTCAAGTCTATCGAAATTGTGAAAACACATTTTGATGTTCAAAGGAATGAATTTCTGGATCTGAGCACATAATCCAATCGACAAATTTATCAAACCTTTGAACATTCATACAAGCTTCAATCTTGATAAAATTGATATCATTAGAAAGCTTAGGATCTCGGTGAAAACTTTCATGAATAACATTTTTTTTGAGATTTTTAACACAAATTTCTAAAAAAACAAAAGAACGGACAAAGGTCATTCGGAAATCGATTCTTACAGACCAGAAAACGGTACTTTGAGCACCGATCATGCTGACCAAATCATCGTGAAAGTTTCTGAAATTTTTATTCTAGAGAGATCTAATTGTCCTTTATAACTTTTATGAAGAAAATTTTTCCAAATGAAGAACACAAAAAATCATAAAAATCACCGAACAGAGTCAGGTCAGTCAGGAATCACAGAAACAGAACAGATAAACTGACGTCCCAGATTCTGAGAAAATGTTCTAATGAGGATTTGACATAGTAAATGACGTTTGTTCATGACACACTATTTATCAAATCGAAGCTTAGAACGTGTTCTTTGAATCTCTAGTTAAGTGTTTTTTCAGATTTCATCATCCTCAAACTCAGATGAGCAATAGAACACATTCAAACATCAAATCAACATGCCACATTCCACACATTCAAATCAATGCTCTAATCATTCATGGAATGGTTCCTATGCATAGATCAGTCAACATCCCACATTCCACACATTCAAACAGCAAGCATATACTCATATTTAGCCTTGAATCACTTCACACGTGCATATAACCACATCATTTCATCATCTAGTCACGAACTCGGTTTAGGATTACATACCTTGTGTGATGAATTCGTCAAGCTCATATGAGCTATTCGGCTACCACTAAACTTCGATATGGCACTGAGTATGGCTTTCCGGTATCTAGATCACAATACGAAGATGTTGATGTGAGAAATCGAGCTAAGGTGAACAAGAAGTAAACAATGATCGAAATCAAGTGAAATTGTCATGCCCCGAACCCCACGACATGCGAGCATCCCAACCGAGGTAGAATTTATGCGATCTCCCAGGACGCGTCGCCGACCCATCACCCAACAAAGAGATCATTACACATGTAGAAGCAACGTAAAAACACCCGTACAAATGAACATCGTGACCAGGGATAGCACAACAGCAAACAGGATTAATATACAATTATATACTTGCATTAATGGGGAGAACATATACAATATCCATTTACAACAACAGATGCGATACAATAAACCAAAAGCAGGTCGAAGGCCACTACTAGCAAAAAGGGATAGGTGGCCAGGCGATTAGACTACTACTTAAGGTGGGGCTCCGATAAAAAAGGTACTGGCCTGACCTAATTGAGGCTAAGGCTAATCTTACGGAACCCAGTCCGGGTCGGATCCCGAGGACTCGGAGGAACTGTCAGACAGCTCGACCTCGGAGTCGAGGGAATCCAGCTCAGACTCGGCCTCTGCCGGCTCCTTCTCGGAATCCATCTCCTCATACTCGCCCTCCTACTCGAGGTCCTGCTCCATAGGCTTTGGCTCCTCATCCGACTCTATCGGCTCCGGGTCAGAGTCCCAATCCACCGGCTCCTCGCCCATCGGGTCAGGCTTGTCCATCTCCCAAACAACAGGTCTGTGTCCGATATCAGCACTAGAACTCCCCTCATACGTATACTCGGGGCTCGCCAGGTCTCCGTCAGCACACTGGGGATCTAGGTCACCTAGCTCGTTGAACAGGACTACAAAAGTCCTGAGGGGCCCAAAGGTCCCGGAGTAGTGCTTAAAGCACCAAGCTATATACTCGTGGGCATGAAAATGCTGCTCGCCCACATCAACCCACATGGTAGTAAAGTGTCTAATATATGTATCCCCATTCTCTACGGGGTACTCGGTTATGCCGCGATCTATTCGAGATGAAATCCCAAAATGTATAGGTACTTGAGACATTTTTAGGGCCAGGGGTCTGAAAAGTTGGGTTTTAACAACAATGAAAATGAATATGAGCGAGTGAAACCTCATAAACCTAAACTAGACTAACATACACCTCTTGACAGGCAAACAGTTCACATACAACCAGTAATAGTCGACAATCAATTGACCTAGGCCATCGAGCCCAGATCGGGAATACAATAACCCTGCAGGTTAGACAGTTCATAATAATACTCATGGCATATATGCGAACATACTTAGTCACACGTACACCATACGTATGCTCATGCTCATTAATGCTTGCATCACACACGAGTCACCAATATGTACATGCCTGCACAACTGCCAATGCACTCTTGTATACATTTGCCATCAACATGTTCATGCTCATGATCTGGATCAATAATACACACTGGCACATTGCTTATTTCTCAATTAGAGTTCGACCCGCGTAAAACGCATCAGATCTATATCAATACCAACACTTTATGGCCCGCGTAAAACGCATTAGGCGCAATACCGATCTCCATACACAAACCAAAAACCCGCGTAAAACACGGTAGGCTGGCCGTCTTTCGGTAGAACGGGGTATCGTCCCGCGTAAAACGCATCAGGACGGGTTTAATACTCCACATAACACGCATCAGGGCTTTATATGATCACGCGTGCACACAGCCAATTTTATCTGAACCCCACGTAAAACGCATCAGGGCAATTAGGTGATCACATGCTCATGTCAAGCACGCATACTCGCACAATCTCGGTTCAAGCTAATGCTCAACATGCGAAATACGTAGCCATGCAATACGGCACTCGTGCAATAACATGATGCACAATGATCATCCAATTTCACTTAGGCACATAATTATATTATGCCAAGACATGCTCAGTAAATGCCACGACGTGCTCAAATAATCCTTTGACATGCTCACATTTAATCACACTGTGCCCCATTAACATACTAGCATGCCCAATCAAGCAATCCAATTTCAATCTTACATGGAACATAATTCACACACATAATACACGCGACCAGGACAACATAATTAGGCACATCCACAATTTATGCCAATTCAACGTGCATCTCAACATGCCCAATTCACATCATGACGTGCACAATTACACTTAGCATGCCCAATTAAGGCAATTCAAGTCAAACATGCATGGCATAATATCGGCACTCATTTTTAACATACTTAATCGAGGGAATCCACGTCAATTATTGGCCAATCACACACCGCATCATTCTGCCACACAATACACATGGCATGGCATAATCACCTTGACCACAATCAAGCACAATTAACCACCACATCAATCACACAAGGCATGCTTGGGAATTTCATGATTAAACCCCAAATTGATCGCTCTTAATTCCATTTAATCCCGATATGGACAGCCAACAATCAAGCCAATCTAGGCAATTTCTCCACTTCCAAATAAGCAAACTAGGCTCCCAAACCATCACATAATCCACCATTCACTAATTAGCCCATAATTAATCCTAAATCACCTTAATTAACCTCTAAAACCAACCTAATCCTATCTAGAAGTGCTTAGTGGCCTAATTAGGATTTAGGGTTAATTACTCACAATTTTCCTAAGCTCCAAACACAGCCAAACAGGTGGGGGAACGAGCGGTCCAAGTTGGTTCACGCCAGCAGATGATGGCTCCTGCAGTGGTGATCGGCAGCAGTCCGGCGAGCGGTGGTTCAAGGCGGCAAGGGTACTAGTCGGTGGCGTCCCAGGGTGAGGGAGAGAGAGAGAATGGTAGTCGGGTAGTGGTGGTGCACAGTGGACGAGTGGCACATTGAGCGGCGGCGGTCCGCGGCGGCGCTCGAGCAGACGGCGGCGGTGCTCCAGCATGGCCCTCACAAGGTCGAGAGGAGAGAGAGATGGAGGGAGTGAGATGGGGTGGTGATGGTGGGGCTAGGCGAACGAACGGCGGCTCCAGCTTCGGCTCGTAGCAGCGGCTCCTTCGCCGGGTGGTGGCTCACGGCCGAGTAAGGGAGAGGAGAGGGAATCGGCGATGGAGAGAGGAGAGGGGAAGTGGCCGGATGAGATGGAGAGAAATGAGGGAGAGAGAGAGAATGCAAGGTTTAATCCAAATGGGCTTAGTGGGGGTGGTTGACCAACTTTCTCTTAATACCCATTATGCCCTTCCAACCAAGGGCCATGATTGAATCTAGCCAAAATATCCAAGGGTAAATTAGTCCATTATTTTCGGCAATCGTAAGGTTGATAAGTCCACAATTAAACCCCAAAATGCCCTCCAATAATCCCAAAAATTCGGAATACACTTGTGAGACATAGGGGCAAAATCGTAATTTTTCGATTTCGGGCCGAATTTCCATTTTTCGACCATATCAATCCCAATTATAGTTGGCCACACTAAAATGACGCCGTCCTCACAAAATAGTCGTATACGTCCATGAAATTCGACGTCCAAGTTCGGATCCAATTTAGTGATCAAAATTGTTCATTAGAATTTTATGGCCTCTCACTAACGGGCGGCTGTTTAGGGATTACGCGTATCAATCTAGGGCTACTCGAGTCGTGACAGTCTTAATTACCAAGAGAACGTGAGAATTTATCGCTAGTTCTGGAGGTCACGATTGTTTGGATTAAATTTGGGATTGTTCGCCACACGTACTCTCAGTCGTACGGAATCACCTGCGATCCGATCATACGTCGTTGGCCAAACCAAATCCGTCACCTTCCTAGGATCAGCCCACATTGACCCAAAATATTCCCTCGCCGTTCCGCGGAGTCGGTGCCTAATTCGCGATTGGGTCTCTGGTCCACATACCGTTTTTCTAGTTAGTCATTCCCCATCATTTAATATCCCGAGAGTGATCAGTTCCAGGCGAGACTTATTAAAATTAAATGAGAAATAATATCTATTTCATTGATCTCGGAATTGGATCGAAATTTAGAATGTTACATAAATAAAGAGGTTCTGGCAGCTGTTTCAACTCAGGCTAGCCACCATAGCCTTATGAAGGAGCTGAGGAAGTCGGCCACAAGGCTCAGGACACCATGGAAGGCCGCCGAACTACCAGATGGAGCTAGAAACTAGTAGGACAGCAAGACCGGCGTGATTGCCGATGAGGAAGTTGAGAAGGAGAAGTAGCTAAATCGGAGTGATCCGGCCGGCCTTGGACAATGCTAGCCAAGGTTGCAACCGGCTTGGGGGAGCCTCTAGGGATACTGAAGTGATGGTGGTTCACTAAAAAAAGGCCAACGAGTGGCCGATTTGGGTGGAGGAGCTCCGAGAGAGAGAGAGAGAGAGAGAGAGAGAGAGAGAGAGAGAGAGAGAGAGAGAGCTAGAGAGAGATGAGAGAGTTTTATCCTAGAGAGAGAATTTTCATATTTTGAAATGGCTAGCCCCCTAAAATTTGAAGGGAAAAAGGCTTATATATTCCCTTGAGTTCAAATCTTGGCCCTTATATTGATCTAATGGCTCGCATTGCTTCCTTAATGGCTAAAGCTATCTCCTATTGGTTGAATTTAGGTCACTTGGATAGGTGACATGGCACAATAGATGGCTAGGATGTGCTTGTGATGGATGGCCAAGATAATTTGCTTAATTATTAAGGAAATATTCTTATTAGCCTAAATTGGATGACATGGATCAATGACAAGGCATTCAAAGGCATTTTGGTAATTTCTTAAAGGGCATTTGGGTAATTGTTGGGCACATGTGGAGGGGTTGGCCGGCCTTGGCTTTTGGTGGCCGATTCGTGAGAGGAAATGACCATTTTCCGGGCCATCTCATCAAATTGGCCCTTTCGCCAGTTGGACCAATCGGGGCGATTCAAACTTGGTTGGACCGATTTGGCCGGTTCAATCACAAGATAATTTGTGCAATTTAGTCAAATTTTCTCCCTAGGGGACCTAATTGCAAAGAAATTTTATCAAATTGTCAAAGGAACGGATTGGATTTAAATAAAATAACTCTAATCCAATCGATTAAAATCAATCAAGCTCATTTTCGACATCTCAATTGAATAAATTTGTTCGAATTACATTATGGGTAAAGCCAATTTCATCTCAATTGAGCTATCTCACACAAATTGGGGTTTTTGACCACTTTTTGTAATTCTTGTCCTCCATTAATAAAATTGATTTCAATTAAACCCAATTGACTTGAAATGTAATCAATTGATTCAATCAAATGAGTTTAAAATACTCCAATGCGCTCTAATTAACTTCCACATATCGGCTTGAATTAAACCCCAAAAGGAAATTGGAGTTTAATCATCAAATTGAAGCTTAATTCATCAAATTAAAACTAAGATAGGAGTGGATCAATGAATTGTATCAACTGGATCAACTTAACTTGGTTTGAAAAAGTCATTGGTTAGCTAAATTGATCAAATTAACTTAAATTTATGTGAATTTGTCAAAATTGATTTTGGATTTGAGTTACATATAAGAAATCGGAGTTATCTGCAAATCATGAAGAACCTAACGGAACCCCTAATTAGGGATCAAATTAGGGGTTTTCACCATTGGCTTGGAATTCTAGGATTAGCTTGAAAATTAAATGTGAGACACCTCTTGATCAAATGTTGTAAAAGAAACTATCCTAAAAAATGATTAGAAATGAAGTGATTTCATTTTTGGCCGATTTGAACTAAAATCCGTGAATTAGAGAAAAGTTTATTTTAAACCAATTTTTGTAAAATTAATGATGCCAACCACACTAGCATCACATTCAACCTCGAACACTTGGTCAAAAATAGGAAGGGAAAGGATAAGAGGCTCACAAAGCCTTTGTTTTATGATTTCAAAGGATTGTGGGTAGCCTTAGTGTGGCATCCGAGGCACGCCCCTTCCTATATATCATTCTAATCTCACACGATTATAAGAGTTCGCACGCGGAAACGTTTTTTTTTTAAATAGCATTTAAATCCTGAATTAATAACTAATAAAAAATATAAAGATATCACTAGCATTGAACTTCAACATTTCTTTATTTATATACATGGATGATACAAGGGTGAGTTCATACTAGGGAGGCTATGTACAGTGCTACTCCCATTACTGTCCTACTAGGGAGGCTATGTACAATGCTACTCCCATTACTATCCTATTAACATGAGACTTACCATTTCATCTATCAAAAACGTATCACCTATCACTTGACTCTATCCCAAAAAGTATCGGTCACATGTCCCAAAAATGATCCTCCCTGTCCCCCAATCACAGCTCACCCCACCCCACTAGAAGCATCGTCATCCCCGTCGTCGGACACGTACAGTAGGGGCCCTATCAATTGCCCACCAATACGAGCATACACCGCCAAAAAAACTAATAATATAGATCCGTCAGGGGGCCCAACATCTACAGTGAATGCTGAGATACATTGCATAAACACTATTCCAAGGACATTAGGAATCTCGAACTCTGATAGGTGTCTCGAGAAGTTGATCAGGGCCCCATAACTAACTGAGGAGGAGGCGGGTAGGTTAGACATAGCTAAAAATCTATAAAAGTTGTCAACAACAATAGTAAGCTAGGCTGAGCAAGTAAAATATCTATCAACCTATATTAACAAGAATAGAATGCATATCAACAAGCAGAAGTATAACAATTTTCTAGCTGGATTTACTAATCACAATGAACACATTTTGTTGTGTCTATGTTAGTAACCATCTCAAGTGAGATTCTTTACTCCACAATCACAATCAATAGCATGATTAACACACACACACACACACACACACACACACACACACACACACAATTTCACTCTTGCTTTGATATCATTATCTCACTCCAAGTCACATGCCTGGTGCGCTCGTTAGACATGCAAGGAGGAAAACTCCCATCTAGTGAGATTTGGTGCACACTCTGATCGGCCGCGATGTACACTAGAATTTTCATCGGCCTGCGCAGGCTTCATGATTCACTGACCACAGCATCCCGATCAAACTATCGGGGCATCTATGACATTCTCATCCTAGGCATCTGTGACATTTCAAATTTCAATCCATTTTTGGGATTTATAAAACGGGTATTTCATCAGTGCGCTTATAATAAAATCTCGCCCGGAACTGATCACTCTTAGGTTATTATTTTTAAATTAGAGATTTCGTTAGAATCGCACTTAATCGAATTTGGCCATTATTTAGAGCCCAAACTTTGGTGTCAAATTTCTTGGAGTTCCAAGATGAATTTAATTAGACGGTATCGATATTATTGTGGCCAGCGTTGATGTTACCAGGAATAGTGGAAAAGTGAATTTTTGACCGAGTGCGGATTTGGACTAGTAGACCTCCCTTGGGGTAGCTTGATTTAATTAATTTGGTCTTTATTCTTTTTTATATTCTAGGATTAATTTGGACCGTAGGATCATTTCAAACTTGAATTTCGGCTGTTCGATCACACTCATTGTTTGACTCTCTCTCTCTCTCTCTCTCTCTCTCTCTCTCTCTCTCTCTCTCTCTCTCTCCTTTCTCCTCCTCCTCATCCTCTTTTCCCGCTCATGTTTCCCCATGTCCCATCTATCCTTTCTCTCTCTCTCTCTCCCCCCTCCCATCACGTTTTCTCTCTCCCCTCTCTCTTTGGCCCGATCGTCCTCCTTCCCCTCCACTGCACGCTTGCCTGCCGCTCACTGCCCAATCGCCGTGCGCCGTTCGTCCGACCGCCGCATGTTCCCCCTCCTCGTCATGCTCGCCGCCCAGTCGTCCAGTGAGTCGCTCGCCGTCACCGCTGGCCACCATCCTCTCTGTATGAGCAGCAACTTGCTTGTCGCCTCTGTTCGACATTGCCAAGCCATCAGCTGGGCAACCATACTCTGTCCAGTTGCTTGTGGCGTTACCGTGCCGTCGCTATCGCTGTTAGCCCCCGACTACCACCGCAATCCCCCTTCTCCTTCCCCGGTTCACCCCGACCTCCCCTTCCTCTGTTTTGGCTTTCCTTTCCCTATTTCGCTCGTTAGCCATCGTCGCGCCTGATCGACCAGTCGCTGTCGTCCCTGTTAGCCACCGCCACCCTGCCAGCTCGTTGTCACCACCCAGCTTCCCCCTTCAGCCGTCAGGGCCATTGCTATTCCAGCGAGACCTCTCTCTACCGCCCCCTCCCTTGTTCCGTTCCCCCTTGTTCTGTTCCCGTCGCCCACTTGCCCGTTATACGCCGCCGCTGTTCGTCTGATCGCCGCATACCCCAGCCCGGAGCCGTCATTCGTTACTTCTGACCCCCTAGCCCAATTGTTTCCCTTCCCCTGTTTCGGCCAGCTACCCGCTCCTTTATTCATTCCCATCGCCGCCATCGCCGGAGCTGCTGCTGTTTCGGTGAGGCCCCTGCTTGCCCCCACTGTTGCTGAGCTGCTACCACCTTAGCCAAAGCTCCCTTGCCGCCGCCGTCGCCCGGCCGTGGCCGGAAGCCTCGCTAATCACCACCGCTGCGGTTGTCCCAATGATTTCCCCCGCTGCCCAGCCTCGTTTTCTTGCTCAAGTCGAGATAAGTGACTTCCTAAACCTCTCTTAGGACATTGGGTATTGCTAGACTTGATTAAGGGTTGTTTGGTGTGGAATTGTATAGAAATTGTGGCTAATTTGGGGAGGTTGATGGCTGGTTCAGTAACCTTCGAGTGGCAATCATGGTGTGTTACTTCGTGAGTCGAGTCGAGTGACGTGCGGCTGAATTTTGGCTATTTAGTGGCTGGTCGTTGTGAGATGCTTGCTTGATTCATACTTGATTAGTGGTCGAATCGATGGGCCGGTACTAGGTAACCTATATAATGACATGTGGGTTATGTTATGTCAAAAAGGTGTGCTAGGTGGCTATTCATGTGGCTGAATTTGTGGTTTGTTTGAGACGAGAAATTATGTTATGAGTATTAGTTGTTCGCTTGTGATTCAATGTTCGATTGGTGATTGTTCGTGTTGGTTTGTTTGGGCTGAGCTAATGAGAAAATGTAGTTTGAATTGTGGCAATCTGAGGACCGGCTTGGTGTGATTGAATGAGAAGCCGAGAGTGTTTGAATGGTGGGTTAACTTGTGATGGTCCATGTGTGACTTATTGCTTGAATGTGAATTTGGTGGATTGGCTTTGGCGTGCGATTGAGTATTATATGAATTGAGTTGGCGGATGATTGTGATTTGCCTAGTGGTGATTGTATGTGCTCAATGAAATGTGGCGTATGCGCTTGTCTGAATGGCTTGAGGCGTGTTTACACGGGCTGTGAAAGGAAAGTTAGACCTGAGGTGTGTTTATGCGGGTCATTGGAGGATATTGAGCCTGATGCGTGTTTACGCGGGTTGTGGAAGGAAGGTTGGACCTAAGGCATGTTTACGCGGGTCATTGGAAAGAAAGTTAGGCCTACGGCGTGTTTACACGGGCTGTGAGAATGAGCCTGAGGCATGTTTACGCGGGCAGTGAGAAAGGATCTAAGGGGTGTTGACTCGGGTCGTGAAAAAGTTAAATGGATGCACATGTGAAATGTGTTTTGGTTGAATTTGATGAACGCACGTGTATGGCGCTCGAATGATTGTGATGTGTTCTTGGACTATTATTTTTTTTTTGGTAAAGGTAAATATGTATTACTTTTCATAGAACCAATACAACCTATAGCCAAAACCAGCCTCTGACCCAATTAAGACATGGGATGTCCAGATGAGGTCAAAAGTGGAGTCGCAAGAACTATACAAGGAGATAGAAAAAAGAGAGAAAGATCAAAAGATCATAACAGCTAAAGTCTAGGCATCCGGATTGCTTCAAAGATTGAGGCCGGAAGCTCCCATTTCCTCTGAAGAGCACGATTCCTAGAAGTATCTTGAACTTTCCCAAAGGAAATGGCCTTGTCTTTAACGACTTTGAGGAGATGCTTGCGCATGCCGGGGATGTGTACGCTCTTGTTTCTGAATAATGCATGGTTCCTCTCTGTCCAGATGATATGGACTAACGCGCCGAGGGAAAACCGGGAGAGGCGGTGCGCAAAGGAATCTCCACCGCATATCTTCATTGCCCATCGGATAAAGTCTTGCCAAGGTCGATTGCGCCATGGAAGGTTGCATTTTGTCGCCTAGAAGGATGCAAGTCTACCTGTAGAAGGGCACTCAAAGAAGAGGTGGTTGGCCGAGTCCGGCCTAGAACCACAGAAGACACATACAGCAGTGTCAATTCTTCGATTCTGTAGGAGAAATACCTGGGAAGGTAGCCTATTGAGTGTAATAATCCATAGAAGGAAAGCATGTCTGGGAGCAATATGTTGGTCCCAGATAAATGAGTGCCAAGTAACTGAATTTCCTTTTCTCCTGATGTGGTTCCATGCAAACGTTACCGAGAAGGAGCCCAAGGGATGTGGAGTCCATACCAGCCTATCCTAAGCATCATCATCAAGGACGGGCGGGGGATCATGCCAACTCAATATGGTGCCAAGTGCATTGGAGTCCTGCCATGTACAATTATAGAATTCCCGAACCGTTGTGTCACGGGGGATCCGCGATTGATATATGTCGAAATTGCTGAATAAAAGATAGAGGGGGCCATTGGAGTGCCACCAATCAAACCAGAAGGAGATTGAACGGCCATTTCCTATCTCCCATCGAAATAGGGTTCGAGCGGAATGCCTCAAGTCGAGGATTTTCTTCCATGTCCAGGAACAAAATGTCGGCTTGGATACTGTCCAGAAGGCTTGGACTATTATTACTTATGGTGATTTGACTAATATGCAGAGTTAACGCATGATTAGAAGCAAGGTAAGTACGTTTGTGTATATTATAGTATGTCGATGGTTAGATCGTATGTTGAGACTTGTCTGAGTACGCATTGGCTTATGTGGGGTTTAGGAATCTGCTTATTGAGATTTATCTCATTCCTGTTGTTAAACATTTTCAAGTTTTGAGTGACGAATAGTCGTCACATGCGATTCGAAGGCCGGCGGTGGTATTGGACATTGATGCTTCACCCATGTTTGGATGTTCCTTATTAATAGTGAAGTTAGGCTACCCAACCACCGCCCCCTTTTAATGATCGTGGTTTTGAAGTTAGTAGCCAGGGGTTGATGTTGTGTATTGTGAATGTTGTAAATAATTGCCAAGCTTGTTATGCGTATATTGATTTGTGCAATATTATCCTTTGGTCATTATTTATTGTCTGGGTTATTTCTATTTCGCTTTCGCTTGCGTATGACTTTGGGTATTTTGTTTGGGTCGGCAACGCGTCCTAAGAAATCGCACTCAATATGACCGTCGAAGGGGTGTCGCGAGCCTAGTGGGGCTCGGAGCGTGACAACATCATAGTCCACTAACCACGGCATCCCACATTCCCTACTGCTCCTTGGGACATCGTCGATTCACTGATCGACGGCATTTAATAACCTGGCAAGCCCACACAAACTAATCATTTCGTGTAGTACACAGTTCGTCAACAATAATCATCATTTCTCAATATCACATAATTCACAGTTTACCACTTTAGTAGGACATATCGCAAGTCGCATTGGCAGTTTCGTTCACCAGAGCACCGTCTTAACTAATCATCAACAACACATCTCATGACACATAGCTAAGCACATCAAGGTCTAGCATGACTAATTGGAAAGATCAGAGTTTATACATTTTATCTCCAAAAGACATCAAATTAAGATTCCAGCAATTTCATATGGAAAATAGTAAGTCTTTATAAATTGATAAAACTGGGCAGCCTTGCAACAATTTTAAAATCAGATTTAAATAAATAGTGAATGAACTTTAAAAATTCTAAATTTTTGATATGTCACCGAAGACATCTTGATAAACATTTTTCATGAAGGATTCAAAGTCTAATTATTTCTCTAAATGCCTCGTTCAGGAGCTTAAAATCAAACTAAAAACTGTTCATTGGGACAGAATCCCTGCATCTCAAAATGAGTTCATTTCAGTATCCAAATCCTCTCCAAAAATTCTAAAATTTAAATTTGTTGTAGAGAAAGACATCCTCAAAAACTTTGGTGAATGAATTTTGTTCAGAATCATTCTAGAAAATTTTATAAAAATTCAAGAATGTGGAAAGGTCACTGAAACAATGCACCTGGGCAGTCAAGCATAGGTTAGAGATTTGGCATTTGTGCTACTCAAAACAACTCCAAAAATTCTGAAATTAGAATATGTTATACTTCCATATGTTTTGAACAACTTTCATGACAAAAGTTTTGCAAAATTCTAACCACAGAAATCTCTACAAAATTGGAACATAGTAAAGGTACAGTAGAAATCGAATCTGGAAATCACAACTCAAGTTCGAGAATAACTCATGACTTGATCTACATGAATTTGGTGTTCAAAAACACCCAAACCAGCAGCTAATTTTCATTACCACCATCCATTTCCATCAATATCCTAAACCCACGCCAACATGCAACCCAATCCGATCTATTATAGGGAGGCATAATTTCACTTGCCTTGACGTCGGCTCTCAAGGATGGTTATCGCGGAAGATGGGGATGTCGCCGAGCTTTTCAGCTCTCTGGTCGTGCTCCTTGATTCACGGTTCGAAGGTGCCATCAGCGTGAAGGTCTTGGGTAGCTCGTGGAGGACAAAATGGTACGTGATGGTGTTAGGGGAAAAGAAACGATCAGAACAGAAAATGATAAATAGAGGGGTTGTTTTGTTTTTTTTTTTTGGTGGTAGAGAATGAGAAGGGCAGAGGAATAATAAGATGAAGAAGACTACTATCAAAGACCTGGGGGCTTTGCTAGACTAGTTGACTGAGGAAGAGCAGAATTTTGTTGACCGGAGAAAAATATGGGACAGCTGGGCGGTGGTGATGATGATTCTGTTAGTGATAGAAAGCAAGTGGTGTGGAGACTTAGAATGGTAGAATAATTGTCGACTCAAGAAAACAAATGGACAGCTAGTTGGGATGATGCAAGGGAGCAGCTGGCGGTGATGGTGTAAGGGGGTCAAGTGTGGCACGAAGAAAAGGGTGAGTGGCGGTGATGAGGGAGGTGACCGAATGAATAAGTGTACTGATGGTCCTCCTTGCTAATTTCCTTCTTTGCCTCTAGATATTTTGTGGATGGTTTAATCTTAGCCGTTGAATGAAATGGATGTAATGTGTGTTTGAATGTAGGCCTTTAGATTTAGTGAGATAGTAGAAGGGGTAAGATGGTCTTTCTTTGAAGAGTTGACCCACCAAGCCTTTTTAGGTTATAATGGCTCCTTTCTAGGTAATGAAGAGCTTTTTAGGCTATAATGGGCCTTTTTAGACATCATGACCAATCTAACCTACTCCCCCTAGTCTATTCTTTTCTTTTCTTTCTCCCTCACTCTCTCTCATGCCATTTTCCCCTCTCCCCCTTTCTCCGACCTTCTCCTCTCCTCCTCCTCTTCTTGCGCGCTCGGCCATCACGCCACGTCGGCGCTGGAAACCGCCACCCGTCACCTCCCATCCGATCGTCCTCGCTGCCACGGCCTTGTCATCGCCACCACCCAATCCCTCTCTCTCTCTCTCTCTCTCGGCCAACTCCTCCTCTTCTCCTTGCCATGCACGCACACGGCTGTGATTGGCCAACTCGAGCCGCCATTGTCGCCGTCCATCCGCCGTTCGCCCGAGGCCACCGTGCGACCACTAGCTTGCTGCCCCTCTTTCTTGCTTGATCTTGCTCAGGACCTTGAGTAAGTGACATTCTAAACCTTGCTTAAGATGGCGGATATTAACGAACTAGTTTAGGTGTGATTTTATGGAGACTAGTGCTAACTTATTGGACGGATTATGGATGGATTTATGGACAACTTGGTAGTTATTTAGAGACTAAATAGGGGTTGATTATGGTGGATTTATATGCTGGAAAATATGGTTGAATGTGGCGAGTACATGGATTGATTTGTGAACTACACGTGTTGGAATATCGTGCCGGTGTCGTGGTTGATTTATGTTACCTTCGTGGCTGACTTTATTGCTTGAAAAATGAGTGTAATATGTTGAGTTGTGGGCTATGATCTTTGGCTTAGTTGTAGCTTAGTATGCTTGGTGAAAGGTGATATGAATGGTTGACATTTGGATCCTGTTAGCGGGAGTGTGGGCTGATTTGAATTAGCTAGAGATTGAGCATGTTGTATGACGTTTGAACATGTGATATGCATGAGGAATTGATATGTACACGATATGCGCGTGATTAATAAAAAGCCCTATGGCATTTTACGCGAGATTAAGATAAAATATGGTTTGCTAGTATGCTCGTGTGATCACTTAATCCCTGAGGCATTTTATGCGAAGAATTGAACCCGTCCTGAGATGTGTTATGCGGGACGATGTTTGGTTATACTGGAAGACCACTAACCTGATGTGTTTTTTGCAGGTTGTGCCGTAGGAGGAGATGTTGAGCCTGAGACGTTTTACGCGAGCAAGAGATGTAAAGCCCGAGGCATGTTATGCGGGCTGTAAAAGTGTTGATAAGCTTGAGGCATTTTGACACGAGTCGTGGAATGAAAATTGGACCTAAGAAGTGTTTACATGGGTCGTGAATAATCTGGACACGTGTGCTTGAGTGCATTGATAAATGCGAGATGTTGAGCTTGAGATTGAAAATGTCCGGATTATCATAAGTGCATGAGCATGTATTGACTGTGTCTTGGGATTGATTGATGCTTGTGATGATTGGCATTTTGTTATGATTGGACTAACATGCAGGATTTGTGCATGAGCCGAGGCAAGGTAAGTATGCTGTGGTTGTTATAGCTTGTTGATTGAATGATTTTAGTGCTTGAATTAGTCTGGAGGTGCGTGTTAGCCTGGGTGGGGTTTAGGGTGTTCGCTTATTAAGAAGTACTTTCATGGTTGTTTAACCAAACCATTTCAGACCCTCGACCTGGACCATGAACACTCCCCCGCAACATTTTGGGATACCGATACACTCTGAGCACTCAGTAGTCGAGCACCCGATAGGTGAGAACCAAGCTTGGATTAAGCATACTACGGTGGTTGGGGTAGATGTAAGTGAACCCCAGTTGCAACTCAATAAGTTCACAGCATGGTGTTTTCAAGATGGTTTTGATGAATTTGAACCCGTTCGGAGTTTTAATGTCCCGCATGATGGAGTCGGTGATTAGGCTCTGTCGACCGTTCTTCCTTCTGATGGTGAGCTAACTAGTGCTGAGATGGGTCCTGTGAAGTCAGGCCCTGCACCTACACCTGTACCTACACTTGTACCTATGGACCCCGAGCCTATGGAGGTTGAGCCCGACCTGGAGCCTGAGAAGTCATACTAGATGGCAGTCCCTATGGAGCTGGAGGTTGAGCATGAGCTGACTGAAGAATTTGAAGACCGCGAAGGAGAGTACGAGGAGCCTGAAGAAGAGTTTGAAGGGGGAGCCTGACACCGATTCTATAGGGACTGACCCCGAATGGACACCTTCTAGGTCTTGCAGGGGTTAGTAAGGGCTAGTTGTTAGAATCATTTTTTTAGAATGCTCCCCTTTTGGTATCGCCCGCGAATTACCCGTAATCATGCTTTTAGATTCTATGGGCACTCTTGGTCGTGAAGAATTACCCGCGATCCGATCGTACGTTGTTGGCCAAACCAAATCCGTCACCTTCTTAGGATCAGCTCACACTGGCCCAAAATATTTCCTTGTCATTTCTCGAAATCGAAGCTCAGCTCGTGATCGGATTCCTAGTCCACGTACCATTTCCCTAGTTAGCCATTCCCTTTTAGTTAATATCCCGAGAATGATCAATTCTAGGAGAGACTTACCAAAATGAAATGAGAAATAACATCAATTTCATTGATCCCGGAAGTGGGTCAAATTCAGGATGTTACAAAATACCCTTAAAGAAGGTTGTCTTCCTTGTCGATGTTTTGGTCGACAAACCATTGCCATTCTTTAATTTTTCTCCACCTTCATGGCCAGTTGCAAACATCTTCGAAAGACCAATATAGTTGAAGTTCAGCCAAACTGGTAATCTCTCTATTTAAACCACCAAGGAAAAGGGTGATGGTCTACTCTAGCAATTCTAGGATATCACACCTCATAAGGAGTTGTTCAAACTCCATAATGTATCCTTCAATGCTCATTCCGCATTGCTAGAGGGTTCGCATTTTGAGTAACGGGTAGTGCCTATAATTATTGGGAAAGAACCTCTTCTTCATAAGTGCTTTGAGTTTTTCTCAAGATTTGATTCGACTCTTTCCTTATTGAACTCTTTGGTTCTTCAAGTTTTCATACTAAGGTGAAGCATATATCTTCAACTTGAGAATGACAACCTTGCAACGCTTCCTTCTGAGTATGTGTAGAAGTCAATCAACAAAGTCAGGCTCCTCCTTAACAATTGTTATGGCTAGTGCTATTACTAGAGGGGGGTAAATAGGTAATTTTATGAAATTCTATAATTTAAACATGCGAAATAAATATAATCGAGGTCAATAACTCGTATGATCAATATAAGATGGATGCATATTACAAACATATATATATATATATATATATAAGTTGTCATTAGATGATTGCGTCTGATGAATAAGATGATGTTTTGATGAACTCGTTTAACATATATGTATCCAGTATAATGTCAATAATAATAAATGAAAGTTTAGGGATAAAGAATACTGTACACAGATCTTTATAGTGGTTCGACTTTATCAAGTCCACGTCCACTCTCCACACTAGCAACTTATTGACCGTGTTTCATTATTGAATCATCAAAAGATCACAGGAACAGTGCCTCTCATATGATAAATTGCACTATCACATACACTCTTCACTCAAGTAATATTCTTTCTAAAGTCATAACGTGAAATACAGTAATCACAAATGTGTAAGATCGAAACTCTATTCAGACTTTGGAATTCTCGATTTTAGTTATCCTCATTGTACGACGTTTGCACTAATTTATACTCCTCTATGTCCCAACTATCCGTTGGATAGTCTTCAAAGGATTGATCTCCAAAACAACCAGTTGGAGAATCTTCACAAAAGAAGATGCATAGCCATTAGAAGAAGAACCATTATCTCTAGGTGATTTGATTGCCCATACAATCAAATCAAGGTTTCCATAAGTGTAGTTCTTCATGTTTAAGAAACGATCTTATGATTGCCAATTAGGATATCCTAACATATAAATTTGATTGTCTTGTATAAACTTGCCAAAAATAGCATTTATTGATTCTAACGAGTAATTTTGAATCTAATGACAAAGTCCTATCATCGACTAAGTCTTATGGTTTAGTATTTACCTGCATCAAATAACTTAAGTGTATTTCTAGTCGGTAAAAGATTGTTTGTCATTTTTCAAAACTAATTAAGGATTTTTCTCAACAACAATCATTCTCTTCATGCCTTTTTCTTCTCCAGGCTCTGTAATTCGAATCGCTAGAGTTGCTTCCAGTGTTGTTGGATTCATCACTAGAGCTTTGGCGAGGATTTGGATCGTCACAAGATGATCAATTAATAGGCCGTATCAGTGGTGGCTCTTACCTCAGTTGATTCTCCAGGAGGTTGAGGACTCACTTCATTTGTGGTTAAAGCTCTGTTATGGCACGGTCACACTTTTCATTATGTGCTTGTTCCAGAGTCAAGTCTCTTGGAACCAAATTACCTATATATATTTTTTTATGAAAGTATGAGATAAGATAGAAGATAACTCAAAACGAGCTCAACCTTGAGCTTTAATACCAATTTGATGCTGTTGCAATGGCGGGCGATTGATGTTTTGAGTGACAAAGGAAGTACAAATAGATCAAAGTATATGTCATGGATGTCGATAGATAAATGTAAATGTATAATAGATTACGATCACCACTAAGGCCTAAAGGACGCACTACCAGCAAAGGATAAAGATCAAGATTTACAAAATTCATCACCAAGGTTTAAAGGACAAACCACCTACCAAGGTTAAAGGATTTTGGGATAAAAAAACTCACCACTAATGCTTAATGGAAAACTACCAGCTAAGGATAAAGCACATCTTGATCCACCACAAAGGAATAATCCACTTTTCAAGGATAAAGAAACCAAGATAGAAGAAGCTGACCACCAAGGTCTAAAGGAAAACCACCAACCAGGGATAAAAGGCTTCTTAGCTCACCATCAAGGAAAAATCCACCTTCTACGGATAAAGAAACGGGAAAGATATTTGCTCACATAGAGGAAATTATCATATATTCATTTTTTTTTACTAATGAGACCACCTCTATTTATAGAGATATTGCGAAATTAACCGAAAGACTCTTTGAATTCCTAGCAACCAAGGGTGCGAATGGTAACTATTCTGCTCTAGAAATCAAATTCTTGCCAGAAATTGATTTCTGGAGAAGAAATCTGTTTGATAAAACATGATTAATTCTGCTCCAAAAATTGATTTCTAGAAGAGAAATCTGTTTGGTGAAATAAGAGAAAATTTCTATTTCTGGATGAGAAACAAATTTGATAATGTCACGTCAGTTCTATTTTAACAACAAAGATAGTTCAAACTCAATTGCAAAATATTATTTATCTTAACCTACAATGCATAATATTCGAGGCAAAATCTAGTACATTTTTTTAAATCCTCAAATAAAAAGAACAGAAATTCCAAAATAACATGTCATTACAAGAAGACCTGGTACCAAATCCTCAATTACACATAGTATGAATTCTACCATACAGCATTACATTACAGAAGGCAAAAAAAGCACATAATCCTCGAATAATAATAATAGAAGTATAATACAATAATGAAAAACAATCAGATTTCGAGAAAATAGGAAATTTATTGAATTTTGTAAAAAAAATCAACAAATCAAAATATAAAAAACTTTAAAACTTTACAGAATGGTTTAGAATATCTATGATCACCCATGTTTAGTGAAATTTAATTTTTTTAAAATGCCCAAAAAAATTCAAAAAATTTAAAAATTCAAAACTTCACTGAATGCGTTAGAATATATGCAACCACCCATTTTTAGTGAAATTAAATTTTTTAAGGTCCCAAAAAAATCAAAAAATAAAAAATTTCAAAACTTAACAAAATGGCTTAGAATATCTATGGGTACCCACTTTGAATGAAATTTAAATTTATGGACCCCCACAAATTTAAATTTCACTCAAAGTAAGCCAAAAATACATTTGATAATGGTACGTCAATTCTATTTCCGTAACAAAGATAGTCCGAACTCAATTGCAAAATATTATTTATCTTAACCTACAATAGAGAAACTATACCAAAGAGCTGACAAATAGTATAGCATAGGAAAACAGAAAGATAATAGTATGAGTCGAGGATAGCTTTCGAAAGAGATAAATTGAATCAAATGCCATGGTTTCCTCTCACTATCTCAGGTCGATAACGAGAATCTTTCACTTGTAGGCCGTCCTCCCAATCCATGAAATTTAACCTTCCCAGGGTAAACCCATCATCTAGTGCCTATGCTAAAACCAAAGCCAGTGCTCAAGATGCCGCCCAAAAATGATAACCAAGATAAAAGCGAGACAAAAGCATCAACTACTTGCGGCAATTCGCCGTGACCCACAGAGCCAGACACGAATGATGAAACAAACTGATTTAGCCACACAACCTACACATCATAGCCCTTTCAAAACCGAAATCTTGCAGCTGAACTTCAACCTCAATCTCAATCCCAACATGCTAATCAAGTTCTCGCCAGTACTACGCCGTGATGTCTCATTCCCTCAATTCGACTCGAGCAAGCGAGATTCATGCGGGCCGCACCAGTACTACTCCGCGGCGTCTCGTTCCCTCAATCCGAGTCGATTAAGAGAGATTCGCGTGGGTCGTGCCAGTACTGCTCTGTGGCGTCTCGTTACCTCAATCGAGCGTGATTTGCACGGGTTGAGTGCCCTAAACACGCACCCGTGTCGCGCACCACAAATTGAACCGAAGCAAAAAGCTAACGAGAGGAGGTGAAATAGTTGGAGGAATCGAAGACTCACCAGCTACGCATGAAAAAACGAAAGCAGCGGAGGTAGGGAGAGCCAAATTGATCACCGCCGTGTGAGGTGGCGGTTCCAGTGCAGTCGCGAGGAGGAATGGAAGGCACGAAACTCAAGAGGCGGAGATACAAGGAGGGCCAATCAATCGCCGCCGCGCACAGTGGCGGTTCCAGTGCAGTTGTGAGGAGTGAAGGGGAGGGCACGAGACAAGATGGAAGGGAAAGAAAGAAATTAGGGCAGAATGAATTCCAAAAGAGAGAACGAAATGGAAGAGAAAGAAAAATAAAGGGCTAGAATGAGTTTCGGGAAGAGAGAAGCTACAAAAAATAGCTTCTCTTTTTTGGTGGAAAACTCATTATAGAATTAAAATTTGATTCTTGAACAAAAAAAAATGTGTTTTTTATCAAACGCATTTTTATTCCAGAATGTAAAAATTACTCCAAAATGCATTCCGGAAATTTTTTAACAAACGCATTTTCGTTCCGAAATGCATTCTGGAGCAGAAATTCTACTCCAGAATGGATTCCATGCGCGCCCCAAACAAACTCTTGAACAATTCACCTAATTATGACTCTTGAAAGTAACACCATAATGAAGACTCATAAAAAACTGTGAATTAAAAGACTCAATAACAAGGAATAATTGCATTTAACTAGCATCGGATGCATAGAAACTTGATAAAATTCGTGCATCAATCTTAAAAGCTGAACAGCCATTATAGAAGGTCATCAAACATTGATAAAAATCAACTAGAACAACCTCCAGTCATTAGGTTGTCAATTGAGAGTCTCGAAATCGAAACAAGTCTTGTAAATCAACATCTAAGTAGTTGATTGACAATCTTGAAATTGACAACTTGTCCACCGAATTGACAACTCCTTTATAGATAGACATCTTCAAGCTAGGTACCATTGAATCAAGTTGTGCCCGAAATTGGTCTTTCATGCAAGAATAACGATTGAGTCGGATCAATCTACAAGTTCAAAGTTGAGCATCAGAGTTGCTCAATAGAGTCCGATACCCCTGCATTACTTGTTGAAGATGGAGAACAACAACTGCAAGAAAGAAGAAACAAAGTGTTTGAGTAAGTCTTGAACTCTATTTCAGGTTTCGACCCAATTTAAGTTTTGATAGCCATATTGAAAGTTGTGGCAACTTCACTTGAGAAAAATAAACGGAGATTTAGTGTTGGTAGCATAGGGCCCTCAAACTTGTAGATCATTCCTAGAGCAGTATAACTACTATCATTCTCGTGTTATTAGGTTTAAAAGTAGAGATAGAAAGAGTCTTAAGGTTATTTGTCCCATTTTTGTAATCCTTGAATTTGAATAGTGGATTTTGTTTCTCTTCTTCCCGTGAATTTTCTCGGAAGAGTTTTCCACATAAGTCTTTGTGTTCTTTAATCTGTCTCCGTTTTAATTTCATTGTAGTTTTTGCATTAGTCATAACACAAAAAAAAAAGTAATCTAGAGCTTATACTTTTAGAGGTTGTAAATTTTTATTCAAAGAATTCTTTTTTCATAAGTGCGGTAACATCCTCAATTTCAACCCATTTTCGGGATCAATAAAGTGTAAATTTATTTCTCATTTAATTTTAGAAAGTCTCACCCGGACCCGATCAATCACGGGATACTAACCTTTTGGGAAAGGCTAAATAGGAATAGGTACGTGGACCGGGGATCCGATCGCGAGTTAGGCACGGACTTCAAAGAATGCCGAGGGAATATTTTGGACCAATGTGGGCCGATCTTAAAAAGGTGACGGATTCGATTCGGCCAATGATGTACGATCAGATCACGGGTGATTTTGCATGATCGAGAGTACATATGGCGAACGATTCCCAAACTAACCTAAATGATCGAGACCTCCGGTACTAGTGATAATTCCTCGCGCTCTCTCGAAAATTGAGGCCATTACGATTCAGACAACCCTAGGTCAATACGCATAACACCTAAATAGCCATCCGTTAGTGAGAGGCTCTAGAATTTTAAAATGAATAAATTTAATCGCGAGATTGGACCCGAACTTCGACGTCAAAATTTTGTGGACGTTTACGATTATTTTTCAAGACCAACATCGTTTTGGTGTGGCCACGCATATTTAGGGCTAATCAAGCCAGAAATTGAAATTTTGACGAAAATTGGGGAAAATTATGGTTTTGCCCCTGTGGGCCCCAAGGTTGGATTTTGAGCCCGTTTGAGGTTATTTTTTGAAACTGATATCATTTTGGGGCGGCCACACACATTTAGAATGGTTTTGGTCAAACATTAAAATTTTGGCTCGGGAGCGAAAAATAATATTATTTTATTTCCGGAACTTCGCAGTCGATTTTCGAAGGCTTAAAAAGTGAATTTCATGATTCCGACGCCATATTATGTTGGCAACACATATATGGAATGCATATGTACGAAAATTGGAATTTCGCCCCAGGACCGGAAAAATGACCATTTTGCCCCTGAGTCGGTATTAATTCCGAAGTTCTGAAAAATTATTTAGGATAATTATGGATGGTTATCAGCTGCATTATTGGATCGAAAGACCCTTTTGCCCCTCATTTTTGGATAGGATTGAATTAAAACCGTTGGATTAGGGGTATTTCGGTCAAATCACGCGGATCGACGACACGTGGCGCCCCTAGGCTGATTTATTTGATCAAATTGGACTGTTTTTCTCTCTCCTCACCCTCCCTCATGGTAGATCAACCCAGCCACAGCAGCTTCTCCCTCATTTTCTCTCATTTTCTCTCTTGTTTGGCCTTGCTGGAGCACACCGCCGGCCACCAGAGCGTCGCCGCCAGCCACCGTGCCCGGCCGTCGACCACCACAGCCCCCCAGCTTCAGCCTCGCCTCTGTCCAGCCCTTTCTCTCTCCCTTTCCCTCTCTTTCTCTCTTTTTTTCTCTCCCGGGTTAGCACTGCCGCCGCGTCGGAGCCTCGCAGAAGCTTCGCCGAAGCTTCGCCGGAGCTCGGATCGCCGTTCCGTCGCCACCCAGCCATCCAGCTAGTCGGTATGTCGCCATTCATCACCGCCTGTACGGTGTCCGTATGGTCGGTACTGTAGCAGTCCGTACGCCGCCATCCGTACGGCCGTCCACAGCCGTCACCGCCGTCTCGCCGGCCACCGTTCCTGCTCGTCCCGTATAGTTTCGTACAACTCATGAACAGTACCGCGTGAACAGTATCGTCGCCGGGAACTTTGCCGCCAGTTTCACTGTTCATCAATGATTGGCCGCCATTCCCCGTCGCCGTGGTCCAGAAATTAAGTAAGTATATTTCCTAAACCCGAATTAGGATTGATAGTGCATTTTTCTGGACTGGCTTAGGTATTATTGGTATAGTCTGAACTGGCTTAGGTAGTACCGGTGTATGTTTCGGACTGGGTTGAAGACCAATTGTTGGAAATTAAGTCCAAAGAATTTAGTGAGATTATTAGAAATAATTATTGGACTAGCACGGATTAGTCGGGGATTATGTGATTGGACTGCCGGGTATGCTTGGGCTGAGTGACTGGTTGATTTTTGTACCCAATTGTTGGAAAATTGAGTAATGCCCTGTCTCATGACTGTGTGGCCGACTCGTGCGGAGTGTGATTGGCCATATGATGGCTTGATTGGATTATTGAATTGCACATTGTGGAATTGGGCCGCATGGTATTAATTGGCCAGTGAATAATTATTGTAGCAAGAAATTAACTGAATGCTTGAATTGTGCTGATGCTCATGTTGCATTGTGTTGCATTTCATAGCACGCATAGTGAATGCCGGGAATGAGGCGTGTGATGAATTGTGCGAGAATGTGTGCCTGCCATGAGCATGTGATCACCTAAATGCCCTGATATGTGTTACGCGGGGTTCAGATAATAATTGAATGTGTGCATGCGTGATCACAATTCGCCATAATGCGTGTTATGCGGGGTGTGCCGTCCTGATGCGTGTTACGCGGGACGATGCCCGGTACGTCTGGAAGATGACCAGCCTGATGCGTTTTACGCGGGCTCTGGTTCGTAAGGAGATCGGTATTGCGCCTGATGCGTTTTGACGCAGGCTAGAGACACTGGGCCTGGGGCGTCTTTACGCTGGCCACGAAGTGTTGTGATTTAAACAGAGACTTTATGCAATAGGTTAAGGTAACGAGAATAAATATAATTGGGCCAGTGTGTGACATGAGACAGAATGTGGATATTTGCATGCATTAGAATGCACGAGTTAGTGTGCGGGTGTGCAAGACTCGATGAATGACATGCGAAACGTGCACTGAAAGTATGAGCATGTGCTTGACATACGCTTGAACCGAGTGCTCATGTACGTGATTTGATTATATGATTATTGTGAATAATCTGCAGAGTCAGCCAGGTAAGTGATCTGGGCCAGAGGGCCTAGGTCGGAGTTTGTTTATGAATTGGCTTGCAGTGTGTTTTGTGCTATCAGTCAGGAGATTGCATGTTAGCCTAGCCTAGGTTTAGGGGGTTATACTCACTGAGATTCGTCTCACGGTTGTAATAACCCACATTTTCAGACCCTTAGCCATAAAGATGCTGAATTTGTCGCTTTTTGGAATACCTGTACAGATACACCAGTATACCAGTACATACCCCGCAGGAAACGCGGAATCGTATGTAAGATACCAATTCGTAGTGTTCGTAAACATGGGAAAATATTTTCATCGGACTCAAGAGTACGTGGCCCGGTGCTTGCGAGATACAGACGGAAACCTAGGGTGACTCCTAAGGACCTTTGATGCGTCAATCGGTCAAGATGGATTGATGGAACCCATAATTGTGGATGGCGACGTGATCAATCCTCAAGATGTCTACGATGTAGATGGTGTTGACGAGCCTATGAAGGGGGAGCCACAGGATCCACAGGTGATAGCCGAAGATCAAGACAAAGATATCGAGGAAGAAGACGAACCGGAGGACATGAATCTAGATTTTGATGAAGATCACGGAGAAGTAGCCGCGATAGGAGACGATGTGGAGATTGGCGAGGAAGAGGATTTAGGTTGGTACCTAGATCCTGATTTGGAGCTGGATTCCGAAGAAGAGCGGACGGCAACCCAACCAATGGAATCTGAGGAATCAAAATCAAGCGATGACGTTTTAGAGGAAAGTTCAAAGGATCCTGCTGAGTCCTCGGATTCGGACTGTGAACCTTAGCCTAGGTTCTAGGTCCTAGCCATAGGGAAGCATGCACCTTTTTGACTGTAATCTTCCCTGTAGATGACCCGTTTACCTCAGCCACTTGACCCTTTTTGACCAGTGGCGGATGACTGTGTGACTTACCGTGTTTGTTTGTTTTGTTTGGCTTGTAAATTGTACTTTGTAAAAAGGTTTTCTATGGCAATGCCAGTGTATATATTTTCAGAGTTGTTTGATTGCTGGTTGTTCTACCGTGGTCTCATATGTTTCATTGTACGGGTGTATATATATTTATATACATGCTTCCGTATGTAATTGATCTCTGATTGAGCGTTGGGTCGGCGACGTTTCCTGGAATCGTTGCATCAGAATCGACCAAGGCGGGATGCTCGCACTTTGTAGGGTTCGGGGCGTGACAAGTGCCCGCCTAAAAAATCACTTGGTCGCCAGATGGTGAACATTTAGACGTAAGACTAAGGGTTTATAGCACAAAAATCCCAAATCGGTATATATGTGACAAATTTAGTTTAAACTAATTTTTTTATCACAAAAAACCCTAAACTAGTACAACTTTAACAAATTAATTCTAAATTGATTTTTTACTATCAAAAACCCTAAACCAGTATATCTGTAACAAATTTATCCTTTGTAATTTCCATTAAATTGGATTAATATCACGAAAAATCCAAATTGTTACATATGTCACAAACGAAGGGTAAAACCTCAAACCTGTGCCCCCGTCAAATGCCACGTATCATCCAACTCAATAAATTGACGGTAAAATTTAACTGAAACTAACGAAAGGTAAATTTGTCATAAGTATATCAATTTAGGGTTGAAGTAAATTTATCACAAACATATCAATTTAGAGTTTTTTTTATTATTAACCCTAAAAATAATGTCCACTTTAATCCTTATTTGAGAAAACTACACCACTTTATACCCTTATTTGAAATTTTTCACTTTTTTCGTACTGCCACCTGGAAATTTGTAGGGACAACCTAATGATCGAAGGAGCGTGGCTGCTTGGGAACAACACGCCCCTCTGCTGTTCTCCCCTCCGTTTCCTCACTTTCCAAGGAACAGAAATCACAACCGACAGACCCACATCTCTGTTTCGACCTCTCTTCTTCGCTTTTAGTGTACTTGAACAGCACGCACCATTGCAGGCGACATGCTACCGAGGAAACGAGGTGAACACTCGATTGCTCACCCATGATCTTGTCGCGACGAATCGTCATTACAATTTTCTTGACATATCATTCAATTGTACTAATTTTTTTCCTTCTGATTAAGCTGCGAGACTGAGAATCTTCTGATGCTGCAGGAACAGTTTCGTGCTTCAGGTCTCGATGCGGTAGAGTTTATAATGCTTCCAAGAAGTTCTTGTCGTTGAATCAGCCACCTCCGTGGCACGGTGCAAGTACCGGTATCTCCTCTTTCAGCGAGGCTAACCATGAAGATTCGAGAAAACCTAACGACTTGCGACAATCGGTCGACAGCATCTGCAGTATCTTAAAAAGGGGTAGTTGGGGTCCTTCCGTAGAGAGTGCCCTTTCGGTGCTCGACGAAATGCCGAAACCAGAATTGGTTATTGGGGTGTTAAGGAGAATGGAGGACTTCGATCTAGCTCTCCATTTTTTTCGCTGGGTTGAGACAAAAACCGACCATGCTCATTGCCCGGAGGCGTACAACACACTTCTAGTGGTAATAGCGAGGACAAGAAAGTTTGATAGAATTGAAGAGATGTTAGAAGAAATGAGTCTTGCTGGATTCAGTCCATCTAACAGGGCATGTGTTGAGTTAATCTCTGTCTGTGTGAGGTCATGCAAGCCCAGAGAAGCTTTTCAGCTGATTCAGATGATGAGGAAGTTCAAATTTCGTCCTGCGTTTTCAGCTTATACCACCTTGATTGGTGCTCTTTCTGCAGTTCAGGAATCTGATCTCATGCTCACCCTCCTTCACCAAATGCAAGAGCTGGGTTATGAAGTGAGCTTACATTTGTTTACAACCATTATCCGTGCATTTGCAAGGGAGGACCGAGTTGATGCTGCCCTTTCTCTGTTGGATGAAATGAAAAGCAACTCTTTTCAAGCTGACATAGTTCTGTACAATGTCTGCATTGACTGCTTTGGTAAGGCTGGTAAGGTGGATATGGCATGGAAATTCTTTCATGAAATGAAAGTTCATGGTATAATGCCTGATGACGTGACATATACCAGTATGATAGCGGTTCTCTGCAAAGCGAATAGATTGGATGAAGCAGTGGAGTTATTCAAACAGATGGATCGCATCAGGGAAGTCCCCTGTGTTTATGCCTATAATACATTGATCATGGGTTATGGATCAGCTGGGAAGTTTGAGGAAGCATACAGTTTACTTGAGAGACAGAAGGCAAAAGGGTGCATTCCAGGTGTGATAGCATATAATGGCATTCTTACTTGTCTAGGGAGGAAGTGTAGAGTGGAAGAGGCGTTGAGGATTTTTCATGAGATGAAAAAAGATGCAGCTCCTAATCTTATAACATATAATATCCTGATAGACATGCTTTGCAAGGCAGGGAAACTTGAAGCTGCATCTGAAGTTACGGATGCCATGAAGGAAGCCGGGTTGTTTCCTAATGTAATAACTATTAACATAATGATTGATCGCCTCTGTAAGGCTGAAAAGCTTGATGAGGCTTGTTCTATATTTGATGAAATGAATCATATGGTCTGTATCCCGAATGCTGTTACATTTTGCTCGCTAATTGATGGCTTGGGAAGACATGGCAGAGTTGATGATGCGTATAGGCTTTATGAGAAGATGCTCGATTCAGGTCATGTTCCAGACGCAGTCGTTTTTACCTCCCTCATTAAGAACTTCTTCAAGTCTGGCAGGAAGGAGGATGGACACAAGATATACAAGGAAATGGTCCGGAGGGGCTGTTCTCCTGACCTGACACTTCTTAATACCTACACGGATTGTGTGTTTAAAGCTGGTGAGACAGAGAAAGGAAGGTTTTTATTTGAGGAAATAAAATCTCAGGGATTTACTCCAGATGCAACAAGTTATTCTGTTTTGATACATGGCCTTGTGAAAGCAGGTTTTGCAAATGAAACCTATCAGCTGTTCTATGCAATGAAGGAGCAAGGTTGTGTTCTAGATACCCGTGCTTACAACACTGTGATTGATGGATTCTGCAAGTCAGGTAAAGTTAACAAAGCTTATCAGCTACTGGAGGAAATGAAGTCCAAGGGTCACCAGCCCACTGTTGTTACCTATGGATCTGTCATTGATGGGCTTGCTAAGATTGACAGGCTTGATGAGGCATACATGCTTTTCGAAGAGGCTAAAGCGCAAGGAGTGGAGTTAAATGTTGTAATTTATAGCAGTCTTATTGATGGCTTTGGTAAAGTGGGTAGAATCGATGAAGCATACTTAATCATGGAAGAGCTGTTGCAAAATGGTTTGACTCCCAATGTTTACACTTGGAATTGTTTACTCGATGCATTGGTGAAAGCAGAGGAAATAGATGAAGCCCTTGTCTGCTTTCAATCCATGAAAGACCAAAACTGCGATCTCAACCATTTCACTTACAGCATCATCATAAACGGCCTTTGCAAAGTTAGAAAATTCAATAAAGCCTTTGTGCTTTGGCAGGAGATGCAGCAGAAAGGTCTGAAGCCAAATACGATGACCTACACGACGATGATATCTGGACTTGCAAAAGCTGGGAATGTTATGGATGCTAATGGGCTATTTGAGAAATTTAAGGCTAGCGGCGGCATTCCTGATTCTGCCACTTTTAATGCCATAATAGAAGGGTTAAGCAGTGCAAATAGGGCAATGGATGCATACTCATTATTTGAGGAAACTAGGTTGAAAGGTCATAAGATTCATACAAAAACATGTGTGGTTCTTTTAGATGCATTACATAAGGCTGAGTGTCTTGAGCAGGCAGCAATCGTCGGTGCTGTTTTGAGAGAAATAGCGAAGTCTCAGCATGCTTCTAAACACTGGTAACGTGTAATAAGTTCATCCTATTGCAGAGGGAGGAGGTTCTCTGGTTTGCTAGAAATAGCCACTTGAGCCTCAGGGATCTCATTGTGTTGGAGCAATCACTAGGCCATTCACTTACTGAGCCTCTTTCCAGCCTCCATTGAGAAAATGCTGTCCCTCTAGATTCTTCATTTCAGCATCATTGGTTTAAAGGTGCACCCTTGACAAATAATATCAGTGACACACTTGTTATTGTTATAATAGGGTGAATCGAAAGAGGCATGCACATTGAGTCGGAGATGCAATATATTTTTCTAATGACTTGCCCAATTCAGCAGGCCAAGTTTTAAATGGAGCATTTAGGCGGTGACATTTTTCTAGTCTCGACTTTTTTGTCAAATCATAAGCTCTCTTAGACCAAATATGGGACTTAAAACCTCATGGACTTCCTCTCTTGTAGCATCGTTAACTTTCTTGTAATGTCGGCCCATCTGGTCTGGATCATATTTGGTAAGCAGGATTCTAAAGATGGCCCAACAGGTTTGACAGTTGTTCGTATCATGTATCACCTTGTCTTGAATGAGTTTGATAGGTGGCTCTCATGTGTAGCTTTTTGTCCTGGGCGACTGTTAGTTCCTAGTCTTTCAGCTGGTGTATGATTTTTATACCATTTGTAATGATCAGACTTGACACATACCAGGCAAGTGCAAAAAAGGAGTATTCAGGTGGTAATAGTTTGGCCAGGGGGTGGGGGGCTGGTGTACGGCAGGGGTGAATCTTTACTTATGTATCAGCTACTCTATGGCCAGATGCGGAACATGGGTTGCTACAATTTTTCTTGGTATAGTTGCGTCAAGGTTCTTGGGAGGAGGCAACCTTTTGTTGTCCTGCAGTTTACCTTGTTTTCTTTTCCAAAATCTGAAAAAATACTGTGCATCGCAAGAGTAAGTGAAGTTTTTCATTGTAAAATGAATAATTAGGGCTGCAAGCCTGCAATAAAAATATTTGTGAAGATGATCTCTAGTTTTAAAATAATCTGTGACTTTCATTTGATCATTACTTTAGTTGATTTGGGTGGACCGTTCTCTGTATTTTCAGGTTCTTGATATTGGCTGCGAAATGGTATGCATTTATTCCAGCAGATGGTCAATTTGTGCGATTTTTGTGCACCTTTGGTTAAAAGAAGAGTTCGTGTGCATTTTCATCAAAATGATGATGCTGCAGTACTTTTTGCTGAAGCTGCAATATCCTCCGTTAATCCAGGCACTTGGATTTTCTGCTCAGATACAGTTATACCTTTGAAAGACTGTCAAACCTCCTCCAGATTCAAATCTGCCCGAAAGTTACATTTTTTGTGACTTGGTAATTTGTGTTTATGGTTAAGCCAATAATTCAGAATTGTGTTATTTGTAAATCATAGCAACAAACTTTGAGAATAGAAAAGATAGCTGAGAGAATATATCCATTGTACTATTCCGGTTCAGGTTTGCCACATTCTATATATCTTTTGTCCTTGCTTCTTGCGTTTAGCGAGAGATTAATTTAGGATATTTTATTCATCAACCACTCCTCTTCTTCAATTTGATTAATGGGAGACATCCATATGACATCCAAATTGAGTGTGCGGTCATACTACATGATTTGGAATGTAACAGATAGGACGAATCAAGGCATATTTCTGCTATGATGAGCTCTTATTGTTATAAAATCTTGCCAAATGATTGGGGAAAATCTGGCATGCCTACTCTTTCATGGGAGGCACGGTTGTGGGAAGACAGCGGATTGAAAGTTGTGCTACGGAGAACTGTGGAATTGGTGGAGAAGATTGTGATACATTCGTCAATATATTTCAAGGTGGTTTTCTTTTATATAGCAACTTGTCTTTTGAAGCTCCCATCAACGCGAGAAAGCACCTTGAAGAACTGGATTTTCCGTGCAAAGCTGTGAATGATACGTCTTTGGTTGCAGGTTCTTTGCTCGGATCTCCTCCCTCTCATATGTTGCTGCAGTTTGTCATTCAAAGTTGATAACAAACTTTTGGGTTTCATTTCAAGTTTCAGTAATTTCAGAATGCCATGTTTATGTAGTTACTTAGCTTCACCCTGCAGTGTAAGTTCTAGAAGTTTTGGTTTGTTTGACTGGTGATCAATGTCAAGAATGAACTTTAACCTTTTTCCATCCCCAATGGCAAACATGCTTTGAGGGGGAATTACGGCACCTCTTTGTATGGCCGTATAAAGCATACACTTCATCGTTGATGTGTACAAGAAATAACTGATTAAATGGCTATCATCTAGATTCTTCTAAGCCCATGGGTACAAGAAATCAGTGCTGACACTTGCAAGAGCTGCTGTCTTTTGAATATTTCGTGTGCTGTCGACAGTCCTTCAGGTGTTCTCATGGGGCATCACCAACTGGTTACTACATCCAAGAGCAAGATCAGAACAATTCAAACAACATAGGCAGTGTATATTTCCGAAGCTGGCTCAAGGTGATGGAAATGGTTAATTTAGGTCAGTACGAGTACATGTCAGGGAAGCTGTTGATGCGTTGGCAGGTATGGACATGGAAATGCATTTGTGTCAGCAACTGCATGGCCACCAACACACTTTGTCTTTTCTCGTGTGCCTTTTGATGTTGGCAGCAGAAATTGCCCGCAAGCTCTTGCTAATGACGATTCAGTAGCCAGAGGTGACGAGGGTGGTGATTTGTTGGGAGTTGAATTGACGGCTCTGGTTGGGCTGAGCCAGGGAGGAAGTAACGCGGCTAATAGGCGCAGAGGTTTGTGAGAGGTTACGAGACAGAACTTCAGAGCACATTGTCTCGAACTTCAATTGTGGGACCAAGTGGAAATGCCTTCCCATGCAGATGCTTGATCATATACCAGTGACGACGTTGGAATTGAATGGGATAGTCTTAGTCATTTTCCTTCTTTGCGTGATGGGTAGTCTATTGCTTCTTTATTGAACTAATTGTTTGAAAGACAGATGGAGAGAGTGCAGGAAAATAGAACTAGAAGTGGCATAACTTTCGTACGATGCTTATTTTAGTACCAAAACTTTTTGTCGAATCACTTAAGTGTTAAATCGGAGAAAAGACATCATTTAAGTGTCTCCGATGACAAATTCTGACCAAAAGTATTACGTAGCTTTTTTTAATTAATAATAATTCATACGTGGCTTTTTTTTATCAAAAAACAAGTCCAACGTGCACTATGAGTAGAGGAGTACAAAAAAACCGAAAACCGCTCGGACCGCCCAGGACCTCCCGGAACCGGTGGTTCCTAAGGAAACTGGTCTGATTCCCAGTTCCAATTTTTGGAAACTAGTAGGTACCGGTCCGGTTCTCGGTTCCAAGTGTGGAACCGACCACCCGAACGGACTAGACCGGTAATATAATAATATAATATATTTATTTAATTTTTAATTTAAAAAAAAATCTTGAATCCCTAAAATAAATCTAACTTGTTTGACGGTCACAACCTCACACTGAGCTGAGAAATACCTTTTTCTACTTTCGCCTCATGCTTACTCTCACTCTCTCTCACTCTTTTTGGTCGATACTCACCTTACTGTCTCCAACTCTCCGTCTTCATCCTTGACTAGTGGGACCGATTCTATGGATCCACCCAAGAACCGCACTGGACCATTGATCCGTTTCTCGGGTGGGTCCATGAAATCAACGGGCGGTTTCCGATTCTTGGGTGGGAACCGCCCACTCAGACCATGTTCATCCCTAACTATGAGGTGGTTTGACTTTCCATAAATAATGCCGTATGGTTGTTCAATCTCCTTCACTTTCTTGTTCGGCAACAACACAGAAGAACCTTTCCCAGTGCACCATAGTTCACATTTTCTCTATGGAGTTCAATAAATTCTAAATATGACTTCAATTCCTTGTTGATCTATCTTATACTCTATGTTTCATTTTGTGATTTTTTTTTTCATTCTATTGCTGTCTGCCAAATTCCATTGCTGTTGGTTGTGCTATGAATGAGGAAATTAAGGGCACGTATAATAATCATTAAATTTCTTTGGTTTTTTTATTTGTCTGTTCCCGAAAACGTGTTTAGAACAGAAATCCGTTTGATAATATAATTTCATTTTTCTATTTATAAAACAAATTTAAACTCCAAAAATAGGTTTGGAACAGAAATCGAAAGTAAAAATTTTCTACTTTTCTATTTCTAAAACAAAAATGAAAAATAAAAACTCTTCTTATCGCTTACCCTTGCTACTAGCCGCCCGCCCTCCCGCCTCTCACTGTCCACCGCTGGCTGCCTCTCATCGCTGTCCGCCACTGGCTACCTATCACCGTTGTCCTCTACCTCCAGCCACTGTACTCCGCTAATCAAAGTCCGTCACCGTCCTCCGTTATCGACGTCCGTCACCATCCTCCTCTGGTCGATGTCCGTCACAGTCTATCGCCACTTGCCGATCGCCGCCCACCATCCGCCGCCTTTCAACATCGCCCGATGCCGTCTATCGCCGCCCACCATCCTCAGTCGCTCGCTGGCTATCCACCCTCCGTCACCATGGCTGCAAATCGAGAGATGGGCTAGTAACTTCCTCATGATGTTGAGATGGACATCTTCATGGCTGTGTAGTTGAGAATCAATGGGGTGAAATTGGGAATGAGCCCCGATCTAAGAGTTTGCCTAGCCCATATCCAGCTTCGACTATGGCAATGGCCTTCATTACCTTCCTCATCTTCATCAACCCCTCATCATCTTCCACCTTTTCTTCTTCTTTGATTGTCCGCAAATTGGAAAAAAATTTAATGTCAAACGTGGACAAAAACCCTAATTTGGACAAATCACAATTAGGATTTATATTTGGGGTAAAGATGTAGATGACATCGTTTAGCGCTATTAATGTTGACTAGGCACGCCGACGAGCCACGTCAATCAAGGGAATTGATCAAAAATTGGCACATCAAATTTCTAGCAACTCAAATCGGAGTTGGCACTTCGTTTTATTAGACAGTGGCATTTAAGTTATCCAACCAAAAGTTTTGACACCAAAGTGAGCATCATACAAAAGTTATGGCACTTCTAGTATCCTTTTCCAAAGAGAATGCGAAGACTTTTTTTCTTATGGTTTTAGAATTTCTTTAGCAAGGCTATTTAGCTGGAACTATTGGTTAATTCCAATTTTACATGAATAAGAGTAGAATTTCATTTAGTCTGCTGTTTCATCTTTTCTGGTCTCCTGGGAGAAGCTTGTCAAAGTTCTGCTTCTTTCCTGCAGTTTACATGGGGCAGGCTTAGCAGTTGATTGCAGAAGAATTCATGTAACATTTACTTATTTCAGAGAGTTATTCGAGGAATTTGGTATTTGCAAACTATTGTTTGGCTTTATCTTCTGTTGGTCCTCATTGCTTTATAATTTTCTGCAGTATGTGTGTTTTGATTCCTAAAAAGAACAGTAAACTGAAATTTTATCTCATCCATGCGTTGGGTCTGATTTTGTTGTGTCAGGATGTGCACGGGCTCAGTGATGGCCGAGTCAAGCACTCGGCGGAAACATTTTATGCAGGTGGATTAACGAAGGTAGATCATAGTCATCCGTTCTGAGTTCAAACATACTGTTTTTTTTTAATATTCTGATGCAAAATGGTATTCTATAACTATCGAGTATATAGGTGAGTGTCCAAGCTTTTAATGACAAGGATGCAGAAACTCTTGGTATTTTATTTTCTTTGTCAAGCCGCACTTGTAAGATCAAAATTTTTAGAATCAGGCATAAACCCTAGGACACAATTTGCTGAATCTACCGGTTCTCATCATCAGCAAAAGGCTGAAATCCCCGATTCCATTAGAAAAATTGGTTTTTTTATTTTTTTTGTTTTCTTGCTTGGTTTGAGCACGAGAGCATTTCACTTATGCTTCAGTGTGGACGGATGATTCTTTACATTAGCTTGACGTGGGTTTCATATGCATGTTTTACTCTCTCTGAAGTTCAGTTGAACGGAAGGGAAATTACTGCGTAGTTACCTACTGTCTGCATCGCTATATTCTCAATTCAAACTCGTTTTGCCTCTGCAACTTCTCTCTGGCACGTTCATATGTGTGGTAACACTCGCGAGAAAAGTATTGCTGGTTATAAGGTAGGCTTCCAATTCAAAAGTTGCTATTGAAAAAGGTCAGATATCATTTGAATAGAATACGTGGTCAACGAATAGCTTGTCGATTCCTCTGTTCCTTTGCCCTTGCAATTCAGCTGATCTATCAATCAAAAAGAGAAGTCATGGTCTTTGGAGGTTTTCAAATGGAGGGGCACTATTGCCAAAAGCTCGACAGGATGGGATTGGCAAGCAGCTCTCTTATCTGACGAGCTTCACGATCTTCTTCAAGATGGCGTCTTGCGGGTCACCGCTGTCGTGCTGCTCGTGTGAAACGACACAAGGTAGTTCACTTCCATCCTTTGTAGATAGCGATGATTACAACATTCACCATGTATATAGTTAAGAATGCAGGAATTTAGCCAAGTTACATTGGTACTTGTTGACCTTGTATTACATGAAATAAGTCCCGTCATCTTTGAGTTGAGTGGTATAATTTAGAAAACATGCACCTTGTAAGCAAATGGAACTAAACTTCATTCTACTTACTACTAGAGCGGATTTAATGTCAATGTGAGCTCAACCTACTTCTAAGGATCCATTCGTTTCCGTACCTTCTAGTGGTGTAAATGGGCTGGTCGGTCCCGGCTTCCATCAGAAAACTGCCCCGGCCAAACATTCGGACCTAGAATTTCCAAGCCCGGTTAGCTGCCTCAGCCAGAACAAATAGAATCGGCCCTGCATATTTTTCCCTGGGTCGGTTCAATATCGATTTTTGCCCGACCCGAAACAACATAATATAAATATTCACAACTGAGAACAGTCTTCTCTTTTTCTTAATCCAAATAACAATCTCACATCCGACGCTTGCTAATCAAATCAACAATTCTATATGATAACGATCTTTAATCCAACACTTATTAATCACACAAACTCTTCGAAACACAATCTCAAACTCAAATTAAACGCGACAAAACAATCCTCCTTAAATGCAACACATATTAGTCAAATCGCTAGCTTGAGAACACCATTATTCGTCCAAGTTCACAACATAACAACAATCATAAAAGTTTCCACACCATTATGAGTCGAGGAACAAGAACAAAATAGCAACATTGGCACAATGTCTTTCTTCCATTGTCCATAAGTACTCCATCTCTCCTTCAACCTAAAAATAAATAAACCAAAGCATTAGAATTCGTTTAAAGTTGTAAAATCATAGAATCTTATGAAACAGCATACCTTTAATTAACCAATCAATCATCCGATAGGAGCATAGGCTCAGACCGTCTTCACTGCTATCTCTACAATGAATAAAAAAAAACGAGTTAGTCATAAATTAAAAGAAATGAACTATCATTTTTATCATTATAATACAAAGCAAAATATTAGCCAATCCAAAATTTTCAAAATCTTCCAAATTTTCCTCGACAGAAAAGGGAGTTTGCGAAGACCGCAACCAATCCAGAGCACAAACGAAAGTCTTTACTATCTTTCCAGGCAAAGAGCTACGAGACACATCAAACATAGGAAATTACCAAAAAAATGTCCTACACCTTTTTTTTCGGCCAATTAAGTTCTAAATATTTTTCATTTGTGCCAATTTAGTATATCTAGCTAATTTTGGCCGGGAATCGCTGATATGGATACCGGCCGTCCTACTTGGTATGACCGGCGCTAACGTGAATATTTTTAATAATATTTTTCAATTTATTTATTTATTATTTATTTTCTTTTTCCGTTGTTTCTTTACTTTCTCTTTCTTATTTTTTTTCTTCTTCCCTTCCTTCTTCCTCCAGTTGATTGCTAAATCTCAATGACTGGCTATAGGAGCAGGCCTGCAAGGTCGACCTCCCCGGTCACTAGCAAAGCTGACCTCAATGTCTCTAGGCGAGGCTCTCGATGACTGGCTAGAGGTGAGGGCCGGCAAGGTCAACCTCCCCGCCCACTAGCAAGGCCAACCTCAATGTCTTGGGTGAGGCTCACCCTTGCCCTCACCCAGCGATGAGAAGGTCGGCCTCGCCATGGCTGGGCGAGCCTAGCCCTCGCTACAGATGGCGAGGCTCGACCTTGCCCAGCCACTGCAAGGTCAGCCTTGCCCAGCAATGGCAAGGTCAACCTCGCTGGGCCTTGCCTCTAGCCAGTCGCTGAGGACGGACAATCGATTGGAGGAAGAAGGAAGGGAAGAAGAAAAAAAAAAGGAAAGAGAAAGAAAATAAATAAATAATTCTGAAAAATATTTAATAATGTTCACGTCAATGCTGGTCGGGCCACGTCGGACGGTCAGCTTCCACATCAATGATTTCCGGCCAAAATTGGCCAAACAGACTCAATTGAAAAAAAAAAGATTTAAAACTGAACAGGCACCATTATAGTAGATTTAAAACTTTTTTTTAGTAATTTTCCCAACAAGCAAAAGCTTCCCGTGCTAAAGGCTGACTCAGATGTCACGATGGAAATAAGTTTAGCCAACGCGTCTCAAGCCATATGCGAGAGAGAATCATATATCTCAAAGAATTCTCCTTCCACCAGTTCAACATATCGAAATCGTCGATGACAGGTTCGCGTTATTCTGCCAATTATCTGTCGTGCTCGGTTATTTTCACGCGTGCTCTCTCGTGACTTTTGCCCCTTCATGTCCGAATCCAAAGACGCATTAGTAGAATAAGTGGCATTCACCTGCCTTTTCTTAGTCGTTTCACTTTTGGACTCAAGATTCACCTCTCTCATCTCTATGCTTCTGGGCTCTCCCAACAGTGTATTGCAGCAATCAATCAATGAAGTAGCATTTATCTTACCGATCAAATCCACTGCCATCTTCTTCCAAAAAAAAAATAATCCATTGCCATCTCTTTTCCGTAAGAATCGTCCACAGCACATTTCAAAATTTCAAAGCGACATCGAACGTTAAGTACGTGGAATTCCACCTGATCTCAACATCCAAGCACGCACTTCTCTTTGAACCAATTGGTTTCTTGTTCCACACGACTCTAAAACCCTTGCTTTTTTCGGAGAAGAAGACCTTGCAAATTGATGCGGGAGCATGAGAGTTTCGAAATTCATCAGAGCTTGCACGTTCCATTGAAGACAAACGACTCACAAGTCCTACTCAAGCCTCATCAATTAACCGAGCTCATTTGTTATTTATGCAAGTAAAAAGAGATTTCGACCACGACATGACCGAATGGGTTCAAAAGGGAAAAGGTATCCAAGATGGAGTTTCTAGAAGTTGAATTGGCTGGGAAAAGCTCCTAATTTAAGTAGTTTTCCTAACTTGAGTAAGCTTCGTAATTTGAGAAGGTTTTCTAACGTAGGCTGTTTGTTTCATAGAAAATGAATAATTTGAAAAATATTTTTCAAAAAATGATTGATTGTATCACTTGAAATAATTAGTTAATGAAAAATATTTTCATTATCGATAACAATTTATGTGTAAATATTTTCGTGAATAATAAAAATAAATTTTGTTCATTTATTTTGTAAGCAATATAAACAATCATTTTCGGGAAAATGTTCTCCAAATGATTCATTTTCTACGAAACAAAGGTAGCCTTAAGTAGAATTTCTAGTTTGAATAAGTTTTCTAATGTGAGTAGAATCCCTAGTTCAAGTTGGTTCCATAATTTGAGTTCGTATCCTACTTCAATATATATTTTTTTTATTTAACGTTTCCTAGTCTCAATCTATTCATGTTTCCTAGTCTCATACTGCTATATATAGAGGTGCATTGTCACTTGTACGGATGTAGACTTTGAGTTGATAATATATGGAATTTCTCTCAAGTGAGTAATTCTCTCGGTTCTTTATTCAACTTATTGGTAATGAACATTAAACTCCTTCCCTTACCAAAAAAAAAACATTAAACTCCTTCAATTTTTTATCCAAGTCATTGGTGGTGAATCTTAAAGTTCTTTATCCTTGACTGATGGAACATTTCTTTATGTCTCGGTCGTAAACTCTTCTATCCCAAAATTATTTCCCTCAAGCACACCAAATACTTTCATTCCCTTAAACACATTCAACAATGTCTCACAAACTCACCACGCGTCGCATATCGACCCGCACCTTGGATCATAACAATTGCATCAATCCACATCTTTCAACCCATCTCCAACAACTAATGCAATAAATATGAGCACAATTCCTCACATGCACTACAAAAAAAACGCGTTTTTGCCACGAAAAATTTCCAACGAAATTTTCTCGTTGGAAATTTGCGACAAATTTTCCAACGAAAATAAATATTCGTTGGAAATTACCAACGAAAAAAAATTAGTTGGAACATTCGTTGGAAATTAGCGACGAAATTGTATTTGTGGCCAATTTCGTTGGTAATTTCCAACGACACAATGTTTGTGGCAAAATTCGTTGGTAATTTCCGACGAAAATATTTCTGTGGCAAAATTCGTTGGCACTTTCCGACGAAAATATTTTTGTGGCAAAATTCGTTGTGACTTTCCGACGAAAAAGTTTTTGTGAAAAAATTCGTTGGTAATTTCAAACGAAAAAATTTTCGGTGGCAAAATTCGTTGGTAATTTCCAACGAAATATTTTTCGTCGCAAATTTCGTTTTGAAACTAGCAACGAAAATATTTCGTTGGAAATTACCAACGAATTTTACCACCAAAATTTTTTCGTTTGAAATTACCAACGAATTTTTCCAACGAAATTGGTTTTCCATTTAAAATATGAAGGTGACATAAAATTGTTGCAAAATTCGTTGGAATTTTCCAACGAATTTTCCAACGAATTTGTGGGATTTTGAAAATTCGTTGGAACATTTGTTGGAATTTTCAACGAATTTTCCAACCAATTTATCTCACCTTCATATATTTAAAAGAAAATTAAATTGGTTGGAACATTCGTTGGAAAATACCAACGTAGTTTCCAAGGAATTATTTTTTGTTGTAATATGATAATTCGTTGGAAAATTCGTTGGTAATTCGCAACGAATTTTCCAACCAATTTATCTCACATTCATATTTTTTAAAAGAAAATTAAATTGGTTGGAAAATTCGTTGGAAAATTCCAAGGAATTTTCCAACGAACTATTTTTTTGTTGTAATATGATGGATTTTGAGAATTCGTTGGAAAATTCGTTGGAATGTTCCAACGAATTTTCCAACCAATTTATCTCACATTCATATTTTAAAAGAAAATTAAATTCGTTGGAAAATTCCTTGGAAAATTCCAACGAATTTTCCAACGAACTATTTTTTTGTTGTAATATGATGGATTTGGAGAATTCGTTGGAAAATTAGTTGGTAAATTCCAACGAATTTTCCAACCAATTTATCTCACATTCATATTTTAAAAGAAAATTAAATTGGTTGGAAAATTCGTTGGAAAATTCCAAGGAATTTTCCAACGAACTATTTTTTTGTTGTAATATGATGGATTTTGAGAATTCGTTGGAAAATTCGTTGGAATTTTCCAACGACTTTTCCAACCAATTGATCTCACATTCATATTTTTTAAAAGAAAATTCAATTCGTTGGAAAATTCCTTGGAATTTTCCAACGAATTTTCCAACGAACTATTTTTTTGTTGTAATATGATGGATTTGGAGAATTCGTTGGAAAATTAGTTGGTAAATTCCAACGAATTTTCCAACCAATTTATCTCACATTCATATTTTAAAAGAAAATTAAATTGGTTGGAAAATTCGTTGGAAAATTCCAAGGAATTTTCCAACGAACTATTTTTTTGTTGTAATATGATGGATTTCTAGAATTCGTTGGAAAATTCGTTGGAATGTTCCAACGAATTTTCCAACCAATTTATCTCACATTCATATTTTTTAAAAGAAAATTAAATTCGTTGGAAAATTCCTTGGAAAATTCCAACGAATTTTCCAACGAACTATTTTTTGTTGTAATATGATGGATTTGGAGAATTCGTTGGAAAATTAGTTGGTAAATTCCAACGAATTTTCCAACCAATTTATCTCACATTCATATTTTAAAAGAAAATTAAATTGGTTGGAAAATTCGTTGGACAATTCCAAGGAATTTTCCAACGAACTATTTTTTTGTTGTAATATGATGGATTTTGAGAATTCGTTGGAAAATTCGTTGGAATTTGCCAACGAAATTTCCAACGAATTTATATCACATTCATATTTTTTAAAAGAAAATTAAATTCGTTGGAAAATTCCTTGGAAAATTCCAACGAATTTTCCAACGAACTATTTTTTTGCTGTAATATGATGGATTTTGATAATTCGTTGGAAAATTCATTGGAATTTACCAACGAATTTTCCAACGAATTATTTTTTTGTTGTAATATGATTGATTTTGAGAATTCGTTGGAAAATTAGTTGGTAATTTCCAACGAATTTTCCAACCAATTTATCTCACCTTCATATTTTCAAAAGAAAATTAAATTCGTTGGAAAATTCGTTGGAAAGTTCCAACGAATTTTCCAACGACTACTCAAAATCCTTCATATTACAACAAAAAATATTTCGTTGGAAAATTAGTTGGTATTTTCCAACGAATTTTCCAACGAATTTTCAAAATCCTTCATATTACAACAGAAAATAATTCGTTGGAAAATACCAACTAATTTTCCAACGAATTCGGAGTGCACATTATTTTTGTTCATATTCGAAAATTTATTACAAAATTCGTTAGAAATTTCTAACGACTTTTTCAACGCATTTCTATATTTTGTACATTAATTTTGTTGTGTACTACTTTCGTTGCAAAGTTCGTGAGAAATTTGCCTTAATTTTTTCAAGTAAGTCAAAAAACACCTTCTTGTTCGTGTTTATATAAATTCGTTCCAAAATTCGTTCGAAAAACATTTCTATTGGCAAATAGGAGGTTTTCAAGTCCATGGCCAAGTCCTTATTACTTCTTGGGTTGTAATTGCTATCTTATTAGGTTCAGCCAGTATAGCTGTTCGGAATCCACAAACCATTCCGAATGACAGTCAGAATTTCTTCGAATATGTCCTTGAATTCATTCGAGACGTTAGCAAAACTCAGATTGGAGAAGAATATGGTCCATGGGTTCCTTTTATTGGAACTATGTTCCTATTTATTTTTGTTTCGAATTGGTCAGGGGCTCTTTTACCATGGAAAATCATAGAGTTACCTCATGGGGAGTTAGCCGCACCCACGAATGATATAAATACTACCGTTGCTTTAGCTTTACTCACGTCAGTAGCATATTTCTATGCAGGTCTTACCAAAAAAGGATTAAGTTATTTCAGGAAATACATTCAACCAACTCCAATCCTTTTACCCATTAACATCTTAGAAGATTTCACAAAACCTTTATCACTTAGTTTTCGACTTTTCGGAAATATATTAGCCGATGAATTAGTAGTTGTTGTTCTTGTTTCTTTAGTACCTTTTGTTTCTTTAGAACGAATTTTGCATCGAATGCAAAAATCCAATTCATTAATAGAACAAATTGAATACTACATTATTGTTCGGCATAATAGAGGGAAAGAAATTGAAATGAAAAAATAAAATGTATTTTTATAGACGAATCTTATGTAATTATTTTTTTTTAGGTACGTGTCCATTGGAAGGTGTCGCAAATCAATTAATTTTTCAATTCTTATCAAATTGTCCACTGTCTACTACAAAGATTTCAGGCAAATACTTGATAAGTTTTCTTGACATGGTAAATATTACGAATTATTCAAGTTTAAAATAATTGTTTCGTAAACAACATAATTGTAATATTTCGCATTTTATGGTTTTTATTAACAATATTAAAGAATATATATGGTATGTTGAATAATTTAGGACAATATTTTTTTTTTACAGAAAAAATGCAAAGAGACAGGGGTTGGATGTATAATAAGAATTTACCCGAACGGCGAGGATTGACTGATGAGTTTCGTATCGGGTTAGAGCTATTTTTGAACTTTGCTAGTATAAAATATGAGTTTATGGATGGAAATAAATTAAGGTGTCCATGTAAAAAGTGCAGTAATGGAAAATTTCAATACATTGATAAAGTTAGAGAACATCTTTGTAGATATGAGTTTACTCCGAATTATTATAATTGGACTAGCCACGGTGAACCATTTATATATGACGAGGGATATCGAGGAAGCGATCAATTTTCAGTTAGGGAAGAATGTAGCTATTTCGAATAATTGAATTCATATCAAGGGATCGTATTTGATGAAGTCGGTCATAATTTGTATTCAGAATTGAATCATGAAAGTATTCAGAATGGAGTTACAGGTTGTGATGAGAATGTGTGTGACGGAACTTCACAATCTAATCATTTTCAGGAAATGTTGAAAACGGCAGATGAACCTTTATGGGCAGGTTGTGATAACCACATACAAGTATCAGTGACAGCAAGACTTTTAAATATCAAGGCAGAGCATAATGTGTCCGTGAATTGCAAAATTCATTCGAAATTTTCAACAAACTTCCCAACAAAATTCAATTTCCGTTTACCAAATTAAAATCGTTGGAAAATTCGTTGTAATTTTCCCATGAATTTTCCAACAAAGTTTGCATAAGTTCTTGTATTTTCGCTAAAATTAAATTCGTAGGAAATTTTTCATGAATTTTCCAATCAATTTGTATTATGTTTAACGATATATAATATGCTTTCTAATTCGTTCAAAAATTCATCAGAAATTTTAAATAAATTTTCAGATGAATTTAAATGTTCGGTTAATTAAGTGGATGCTCAACTAATTTCTCACGAATTTTATAACGAATTTCAATTTTGGTAATAGGAGATTTATTTTCCATTTTATAACGAATTTCAATTTTATAACGAATTTTATAACGAATTTCTCACTAATTTTCATATGAAATTAAATGTTCGGTTAATTTGTGGGAAATTTCCCACAAATTTCCCAACGAAATTTATTTTCCATTTAATATGAGAATGTGAGATAATTTTGTTGGAAAATTCCAATGAAATTTCCAGAAAATTTTCCAAATTATTTCGGTATACGCATGAAAATAATTGGTTGGAAAATTTGTTGGAATTTTGCAACGAATTTTCCAACAAATATCATATTCTGTTTTAAAATTTCGTTGGAAAATTTCGTTGGAAAATTTCCAACGAATTTTCCAACGAATTTTTGAAAAAAATAAAGTTTTTACAAGATCGTTGGAAAATTCGTGGGAAATTTCCCACGAATTTTCCAACGAATTTGATATTTTGTTTTAAAATTTCGTTGGAAAATTTCGTTGGAAAATTTCCGACGAATTTTCCAACGAATTGTTTTGAGGAAAATAAAGTTTTTATAAATTTGTTGGAAAATTAGTTGGAATTTTCCAACGAAATGTGCCAACGAAATTTTAATGTGGTGATTCGTCCTTTAGTTCGAAATTCGTTGGAAAATTCGTGGGAAATTTCCTACGAATTTTCCAACGAAATATTTTGGGCGGCAAAGTAAAAAAATTTTCAAAAATTCGTTGGAAAATTGGCGGGTTATTACCCACCAATTTTCCAACAAATTTGGATTTTCGAGGAAAAGATTTGTACCGTTATCCCTATTCGTTGGAAAATGCGTGGGAAATTTCCCACGAATTTTCCAACGAATTGGTTTGTTCGAATTTTTTTCTTTGATTGTTGGAAAATTCGTTGGAAAATCCAACGAATTTTCCAACGAAATTGAAAGATACTTGCAATAATTATGTTTGTCCCAATTTTGTTGGAAATTTTGTTGGAAATGTTATTGCAAATTTCCAACAAAATTATTGACAATTGTAAAATTGTTGCAAATTTTGTTGGTATTTCATAGAAAATTGTTGGAAATTTTTTTGCTTTGTTATTTTTGTTGGAAATTTAGTTGGAAATTTCCAACGAAATTTGTTTTAAAATTTGTTGGTAAATTTGTTGCAAACTTTTATTTTTGTTGGAAAATTCGTTGATAATTTATAGTCGTTGGAAAATTCGTTGGAATTTCCAATAAATTTTCCAACGAATTTTTGTGAAACTTGTTTTTGTTGTTCGGTACTTCTATTATTTGTGTCTAAGTCGTTTGTGGTCGTTCTCGTCTTGGACTTGCAGATCCCCGTTGCTGTTCGACTCGCCATCCCCGCCGTCGCCGTTCGCCTTGCTGTCGCCGTCGCCGCCCACGCCCACGCCGGCCGCGTCGCCGCCCTCGCCGGCCGCCTCGCCGTCGCTGTCCCTGGTAAGTACCATTCTCTACTGTTGGGGCCGCGGGGAATGGGGTGCTGCAGGGGGAGAGGGGCCGGGGGGTTTCGCGCGGGGCGGGGGTGGGGGAGGGGCCTTGTCGCGGCCGGCGGGGGGGGGGGGGGTCGCGGCTGGCGGGGTGTGGGGTCGCGGCTGGTGGGGGTGGGGTCGCCGCCGGTGGGGTAGGTCGGGGGGTCGCGGCCGCACAAAGGGGAGTCGCGGTCGCGGGGGGGGGGGGGGGGGTGTTGCGGGCGGGGGGTCGCGGCTGGAGTGGGCGGCGAGGGGGTGGTCGCGGGGGGGGGGGTGTTGCTGCCGGGGAGGGGGGTCGCGTCCGGTGGGGGCGTGCGGCGGGGGTGTTGCGGCCGGGTAGGGAGGGGCCACCGGCGGTGGGGGCGGGCAGGGCGGGGCGGGGGGGGGGGGGCGGGGTGTCGCCGCCGGTGGGCCGGTCACGGGGGGAGGGGGTTCGCGGCCGGTGGGGGGGTTGCCGCCGGTTGGGGCGGCTGGGTGGGGTGGAGGTGCCCGCCGGATTCCCGGGGGGGTGGGTGCGTGGGCTGTTCCGGCCGGGGGCGGGGTGGCGGCCGGATTCCGGCCGGGGGGGCCGGTTTCCGGTGGCCGGAATCCGGTCGCCGGATTCCGGCCGGGGGGGCCGGTTTCCGGTGGCCGGAATCCGGCCGCCGGATTCCGGCCGGGAGGCGGTCTCGGCTGTCGGATTTCGGCCGGGTCGAGGGATCGCGGACGCAATTTAATTTGGTCTGAGACTTATAATTTGATTTGCAAATTAAATATGTTTCATTAGACGGTTTACTGACATTTGCTGTGATCAAAATTGTAGTAGGTTCTTCCGACTAGACCAGTGACTTGGCTATTTATCAGAGGCGGTACTTTGATAATTTCTATTTCTTAGATTTGTTTCTTGATATCTGATAGAAAATGGTAAGGAAAGTGATTTCATTTTCTGTCCTTAATATTTGTTCATTTTTTTTTTCATATTTGTCTAACATTTGTGATAATTGTCAGTATAATCGAGAAGGTGACATGCGAGGTGGGACTTCACAGAGAAGATTGAGCCTCTCCACGTCCTCATCCTCGTCCCCGGCCCTATCCTCCTCCATGGCCATGCCAGCGAACCTTGTTCAACCATATGAGCAGCAACAATACGGACACATTGGCCCATCTTCCGACCCGCAACAACATATTCAGGAAGAACTGCGGGACATGCGAACTGATTTTACTGCAGTTCCATCTCCTTGGGTGCCACCTTCTTCATCAGTGGAACACTCAAATGAGGAAGAAGATACCCGATGCGTTATATATCCATGCGGAGATTCGTAAGTAATTTATTTTTGTAATTTTTTTTGTACGTACATTTAAATTATAGATGTAAATACAATTGTCTATGTAGGCAATTTTCCATATGCTTAATTGTCTTATTCTCTATATTGTTATAACATGTTTTCAGATTTACGGATTCTACGCATGTTGTGAGGGAACTTAATAGAATAGTCAACAACTGTTGGATAGGGCAGTTTTCAACATTTAGCGGCGCTCCTAAAGAAATAAAGACTTTGTGGTGGAATGAGTTCAAGGTTAGTGTTGTTTTTATTCATTTTCTCATAACGTAAGTTTGGTATAACATATTGATAGTCAATCATGAAATTTGTCACGAATTGTCTAGTGCATTGTCAGGGATATCTCATTTGTGACCATTATAATTAATTTTCGTTGATTTTGCTATTGATTTTAGCGTAAGTTCAAGTGGGATGAAATGGAAGAGGCTGATGTTAGAAGAATCTTTAAGAAGAAAGTCGGTGATCACATGCGTTATGTGATAAATAAAGCGAAGAGAACAAAAGAAAAGCCAGATTTCATTACAGCGAACGATTGGATAGAAATTAGGAGAACTTGGGAAACTGAGAAGTATAAGAAAAGATGTGAACAGAACAAGAAGAATCGAACTTCTAGTTCTAGTGATGGGTCTGCGTCAGCCACATATGCTGGGGGCTCTATCAGCATTGGCGAGCATAGAAGAAGAATGGTAAGGCTATTTAAACTTGTAAGTTCATTTAATGCAATGGTGACTAATTTTTATTAAATTTTTGTAGGCGGATGCATTGGGGACGGAACCCTCATTTACAGCTACATTTGAACGCACTTTTCAGAAAAAGGATAAGACATGGATTGGCAATCGGGCACAAGCTACTAAGGTATGTAAGATTATAGTTTGGACTTTATGGAAACTAGAATGAAAATCATGCATGTTTTTAATATTTATGGTAATATATACGAATTTATTTTATTTTTATCTATACTGTTAATATAGGAGAAATATGATCAACTTTTGTTGAGCGCTGCTAGTGGTTCTGGTGGTAGTGGTGGTGGTGATGGTGGTGGTGATGGTGCTGGTGGTGGTAGTGTTGCTGTGTCTGAGCCATCGGTTGACAGTATGGCATTATGGGTGGAGGCAGCGGGTGGGATGAAAGGAGGAAAAATATTTGGGATGGGATCATTGTCAAGGATGTTCAAAACGAAGGGTGCTGCAACTTCATCCTCAAATGCAGCTTTTGCAAGGAGGACACGTCATGAGGAGCACATGACCCAAGAATTGAGCCAATTGAAACAGTTACTAGTACAGAAGGACGAAGAAATGAAGGTTTTAATTGGTAAGAAAGACGAACAAATGAAGTTGTTAATTGATCAGAAAGACGATCAAATCAGAGTGATGAATGCACAACTACAATATGTCATGCGACGCCTCGACATCGATCGAAATGAGGTTCCTCCTGTACCTCCTGTTAATGTAGTCGGTCATGGGCATATTGATGAGCCACACGATGATGCAGCAATTGGTGATGATGCTAATGATGATGATGCTGATGATTTTATTGTCAGTCCCCCTTAGGTAAGAATATTTTTTTTATAGCTAGTTTTATGTCAATGCATAAGTCCTTTTTTTTTTATATATTTTAGACAAATTCCATATCTTTATTTATATTTTCTTATTTCATCAGGTGTCGATACAGCTGGCTGTTCCTCAAGTCATGGCCAGTATCGAAGCTGCTTAGCTATCTCAGGTGTCTTATGGTTGTTTTCTGTCCTTTCAAGTTTTTGAATGTATTACTGGATCTTCAATCTTGCTTAGCTATCTTTATGAATTATGAGATTGAATATATAATATCGTCATATGAAATTTTGCAATTTATGCATTGTAGAAATTAATATTGCATATCTAATTAGATTTCGAATCCAAATTGTCCTCAACTAAAATTCGTAGCGACGAATTTTGTTACGATTATATTTTGTCGCAAATCAGCGAAAAAAAAAATACATTGCAATTTATCGAAAAAAAATTGCCGCAAATTAGTAACGATTATTTGCACGAATAATTGTGGACGTATTTTTTAATGAACAATTATCGGTGTAATTTGTAACGAAATATTTACGGTTTCTCACCAAATTATCAAAGAAATATTAGAAACAAAATTCCAACGAAATTGTTCTAACAAATATTCCAACGAACATTTTCCAATAAATTTCCAACGAATATTTTCCAACGAAAATTTCCAACGAAAATTTTCCCACGAAATTTTCCAACGATTTTTTTGCAACAACTTTTCCAACGAAAATTTTCCAACGAAATTTTCCAACGAAAATTTTCCAACGAAAATTTTCCAACGAAATTTTCCAACGACACAATTGCAACGAAATTTTCCAATAAAAAATTTTCCAACGAACATTTCCAACGAATCTTTTCCAACAAATTTTCCAACCACACGGTTGCAACAAATTTTCCAACGAAATTCCAACGAACTTACCGACGAATTTTTTTGTTGCAAAGTACGGACGAAAATATGTTTGCTACGAAATTTGTTTTTGGTGTAAAATTTCCAACGAATTTTATTTTTTGTTGGAAAATTTTCCGACGACCAATTTCCAAGGTACAATTTTTCGTTGGTAAATTAGTTGGAAACTTGTTTTCCAACAAATTGTTCAAACTTTTTCGTTGGAAATTTCGTCGGAATTGTCCGTAAATTTTCCCGCGATAAATCACGAAAATTTTTTTTTTGTTGGAAATTTATTTTCCAACGACTTTTCCAATGAATACTTAGCAACGAATTTTCCAACGAAATATTATCAATGAATTTTCCCACGAAATTTTTGCAACAAACTTTCCAATGATATTTTTCCAACAAATTTTGCAACGATATTTTTCCAACAAAATTTTCCAACGAAATTGTTTCCAATAAATTTCCAACGAAATGTTTCCAACATTATTTGCAACTAATAATTACCGATGAATTTTGCCACGAATTTTCCAACGAATTATTACCAACGAATTTTTCAACAAAAACTTTTTCCAACGAAAAGTTTCCAACGAAAAAGTTTCGTTGGAAATTTCCAACGAAATTTTAAATTTTTCGTTGGAAAATTTTCCGACGACCTATTACCAACGAATTTTTTTTCGTTGGAAAATTCGTTGGAAATTCCCTTTCCAACGAATTTTTCAGAATTTTTCGTTGGAAATTTTGTCGGAAAAAACTGATTTTTTTGTAGTGATGTGAAGGTATTCACCCTTCGAAACAAGAGTATTCCAAGAGTACAACCTCTTTCTCAAGTACTAAATTCCAAGGTCATTAGAACTAGCATTATCAACCGTGATACAAAAATTGTTACTAGTATTCCAACTAATCAGACAATGTTCTTGCTACTTCCCCATCATAACTTTTCCGCGATGGACGTGCAAATGTGCTCTTACTGTAGGGAAACAAACGACATATTTCATTCATTATGGCCTTTGCCTTATACGAAAAGAATGATTTAGGTAAAGATAATAGGAGAGAAAAATAAGGTTTCTTGTTACATGTGTACGACAGTTAAATCGAGATGCGAATCATGAATCCAATCATCAATTTATGAATCGTGGATTGAGAATAAAAATTGGATCATAAATTTCAAAAAAATACCTTTAATTAGCATTTTGTGTAAGTATAAATTAAGGAACATTACAAAATTAATATATTTTTTCTTCATAGGAACCATGACATTTCAGAAAGATATCTTAATTTTGAGTACATATTATGAATTCTAAGCATAAGAGTTACTTACATTTTAAAATAAATGATGAATACATATTCTAAGAAAAGATTCACATCTTGATAGGTGACATAATCACTTCGATTGATAAGTATGCATTGAACCTAAATTCGCTTCTGATTTAGCATATTACTGTTTTCCTAAGAAAGTACATAATAATTTGAGCTTTCGGATCCATTCGCCTGACGGAAAATGTAACGTTTCTGGAAAATTTTCTTATATTTGGCTAAAACCTGAAAATGAACTAGAAAATATTTTTCTCCATTTGGTATGGATCATATTCGTCTATACACTCCTTTTAATAATTTTTTTCTTTTTTCTTTTTTTAAAAAATCAAATTTTAATTATTCTTATTCTTTTCTTTTCGTTTACTTTTTTTCTTTATCTTTTCCTTCTTCATCAACCGGTCGCTAGCCATGGCGACAATTGGTGACCGGCCAGAGGCAACGGACGAGCTCCCTAGAATCTGACGAGCCTCAAGCTAGCTTTTGGCTGGTCGCCAGCCATGACCGGCCACCATGGTTAGCAACCGACCGAAGAAGGAAAAAAAAATGGCCAGTGACCGGCCAAAGAACAAGGAAAAGAAAGAAGGAAATAATTAAAAAAATCATTTTTTAATAAAGAAAAGAAAATTTATAAAGAAAAAAAGCAAAGAAAAGAAATTAAAATAAAAGAAAAAGGTGTTTAGCGAAAGAAAAATCTTGGTCTAGAGGGGAAAGAAAGTGAAAGAAAGAAAAAGTGTAAAACATTTTCCCCACTTTTGAAGGTATTTTATCCATTGGTGGAAAATATTTTTTCTTGACTAGTTTATATTCCGTGAACCAAATACCAAAAAATCTAAAAAACGTTTTCCTGAAAGTAATTTTCCGTGAAACAAACGAAATCTTAAGTGGAATCGGATGTTAATATGAGAGACAGAGAATCGATCTGTTATAATAATGGTGGGTAGGTGAACCTGGAAATTCCATTACTATGTGATGATGAAGCAAATCTCTTGAAAATGGTAAATTGAAAACGTGCAATTTGTGTAATTCTTCTTACATTGTGAATGTATCAATCTATCCAACAGAAACACGCACGACCGTTTTAGTTTTTTTCCCTTAGTGCTACTAGACTCATGCAAGCACTCAGCGCGAACATATTGAAAAGTAAAACCAACTAACCAAGTAATGAATGATTATTTTTGTGATGGGACATTGCTCATGAGAATATAGATAATAATAGCGTGCATGCTAAAATTTGTATTGATTTAGTACTAAACCTCAAAAAATATTTTTTATGCATTTAAGTTGTAAAATTTGTCACCGTCCTCCACATTAGTCATTTTGTTAACTCCCTTCATCTTCCGCAAATGGAAAAGTTCGAGTTGACTTTTTTAACTGATTTTTCATCCACATGGCAATATTAAGCCGATGCAACTTGTTAAAACCCAGAATGGTCATTTAATACAAAACGACATCGTTATTTGCTAGAAGTAAAATGAAAATAAAAAAAAACAAATTTACTTAAAGAAAAAGGAGGGAAGCGAAAGGAAGGAGAAAGGGAAGGGGGCATGGAGAAATAAATAAATAAATGAAATTTATTTATCCCCCTATTTTTTAACTTTCTTTTTCTTTTTTATTTGAATGTTCGTCATTTTTTATTTTAAGCTTTTTCTAACGTTATGGTTATTTGACACCACGTCAGTGTCACTTCTGCCAAATATAAAAGAAAAATAAATGAACGCCACGTAGATTTTTCGTAAATGAAAAATTGACAAAGCTAACAAAAGGACTAACGTGAACAACAGCGGTAACTTTTAAAACTCAAATTCACGAATTGGAAGTCTCAGCAATCTAAGCGCCAGATCGATACAAATTTTAAGATTCTTTACTATAATTGTCATATGGAAATTACTAAAAGTGGGACAAATCAAAGACCTTGTATATAGTCGCGAATAATGCTTAGCTAAAGGGGTCGTTAGATTGAAAAAGATACGGTAAAATCTCAGCAAAGCATTTTTCATCTTTAAATGGGAGACTTAATTAACAGGTTTCCTATTTTTATATATAAAAAAGCATTTTTTAATTTTCTTATCTTATTTAAATAAACAAACAAAAGTGATAATATTCCAAAAACAAAAAATATACGAAGAACTCGGTTGCAACTTTTAAAATAGTAGATATTATACTCCGGGCAAAGAAAAAGATTACATCGATATTGTTCCCAAATAAATAAAAAAACTTAACAGCTCAAAAAAAAAGGAATGTAATTATCTTGTATACTTTCAACTTTCGATTATTGTAGGATGTTATAATCGAATAAGTCATAATCGTGGAAAAAGGATCGTTATTTTCTGCTTCTTTGATTGCAAGGAGGTATTCATTGCCGTCAAAAGGAATGAGAAGCCATATTTCATTATTAGTTGCAAAGCCAAAGTTCCAAAAAAAATTTCATCTTTTAAATTTAATAGATTTATATAATGACATTAATTATTTCTTTTTAGTAAGTAATAATGTTTTTCTACTTGTAAATTTTTATATTTCGATATCTAATTTATTTTTTCTTTCTTCATATTCAGGAAAACTGATGTTGTGGGCCCTCTCATAATATTGTCTCTCGATTTGAGCTTGCAAAAGGGAAACATAGAAATTAAAAGAAAAAAAAAACATTGAGGCAAAAATTGAAACGGGTTAAGGAAGTCAATCGGTTTCCTCAAAAACTTATCGTGGCTGGCATTTGATCGTCACGCTGTCATTCTGCAAGTGGAAGGTCAAGCTAGCCGCACCCATGTAGTCGCTCCATCAAATGAATGTTCCCTAATTTTTTTTTCCAATTCTAATTTGCTTGGTGGTTATGTCTTCTCACGAGTCAAAAGCCTCGTGGTAGTCAAGGGTCAGAGATTTGATTCTAATCGGGTGGGACCAAACCAGGCTCTTCTAAAATATAGTTTCGTCCTAAATTGCATGGACCGCTTTTAGTCCATGGATATGGTTTAGTACAAGCAAGTATATCGAGAGTCGAGATAACCTAAGTAGCAAGAAGTATATACTAAGGCACTGAGTTTCGTTGGTAGGGTCGTACCCACCGAGCGTTACGGTCCCGGGTCTTAGGCCGGGGTCCCACGTCTAGCGGGTGCCAGCTGCTAGGGTCTAAAGCCTGCCACCAAAGTCCTTGGTTTGGCCCTGAGGTCTCGGGTCCAGGCACTCAAGTGAATTCCGGTCATGTGGTTGTGGTGGAAGCGGTCATATTAAAATTATGAAAAATGAATTTCAATTTTTAGGAAGCATAAAATCGGTCTTGGGAATTTGAGCACAGATCATTGTTAATTGTTAAAATATATTAGGGAAAAGGCCACAAAAAACTCTAAATTTTCCCATCGTGACACATTTACCCTAAACTATTTTTTATGACACCAAAAATCCCAAACTCATACCCGTAGACCATTTTTATCCTAAATTTTTTTTAATGACATCAAAAATCCCAAACTTATACCCGTGTAATATATTTACCCTAATTGTTTTTTGTGATACCAAATTTTCGGGGTAAATGTGTCACATGGATACAAGTTTGGGGTATTTTTATGTTACAAGAAGAAGGTTTGGGTAAATATGTCACACTATACAAGTTTGGAGTAAACGTGTCACATAGGTACAAATTTAACATTTTGAATGTTACAAAAAAGTTTGAAATAAATGTATCATAGTAGATATAGTTAAGATTTTTTTTGTGGATTTTACCCAATATATTTTACTCATTCAATTTCTTAAGACACTTCAAATAGTTAGAAATTTAGTAAATATTTTCCGAGATCTTATGGTTTTTCCCAAACCAAACCGATTCTGAAAATTTGACTAATGTAACCGTAAAATTTCTTCACGTGTCATCATCAACTGTGAACACCTTTCTCAAGTCAGCGAATCGGTATACACCGCACTTGGACATTTATATTGGTCGAAAAGGAGTTCCATTTGGCTAGTTTCCCTCTTTGACTTTTTATAGGCCCAATTCCCTAAAAAAATCCTCAACTTTAGCTTTTATCTTAATTATATCCCAAACTTTTTTTGTCTTATAAAAAATCCAAATTTTTACTTTTATCCCAAATCTCTCCCGATAACTTTTCGTCCAATTTTTTAATTTTATTTTTTTATTTTTTTCGAATTTTTTTATTTTTTCTTTTCTTTTCTTTTTCCTTTCCTTTTCTTTTTTTTTTTAGTTTCACCTTCAACCTTTGGCCGGTCGCCGGTCCGGTGACCGGCCAGAGGCGGGGGCCGCCGAGGTCGGCCCCGCCGACCATTGGCAAGGACAATCTGGCGAGGGCTTCGCTCCACCGGCCGCTAGCGAGGCTCGGTTCAGCCTCGACCGACCTCGCCATTGCCGGGCGAGGCTGACCTCGCCAGTTGCCGACGAGGCCGAGCCCTCGCTAGACTGTCCTTGCTGTGGCTAGCGAGGCTCAACCCTGCTGGCTATTGGCGAGGTCGGCCTCGCCAGCGGCCGACGGGGCCAACCTTGGCGACCCCTGCCTCTGGCCAGTCGTCGGAGGTTGAAGGTGAAACAAAAACAAAAAGGAAAGGAAAAATAAAAAGAAAAGAAAAAATAAAAAAAATAATATTAAAAAATTGGACAAAAAGTTAACGGCGTAGATTTGGGATAAAAGTAAAGGTTTGAGGTTTTTTATGAGACAAAAAAAAAGTTTGGGGTTTTTTAGGGAATTGAGCCCTTTTTATAACGAAGAGATACAGGAAAAAAAATAGATTTTTCGAGTTTATGTTCCTTTTTTATGTTAAATATGTAAGAAATGAATTCCTATAAAATAGTTACTTGTTTTTTTCCTACTAGAAAGGGATTGTAGATCTGAGCAAGTCCTTAAAAGGCTTAAGGAGGAAATAGGAGAAGGAAATTCTCGATATGATGGAGGGATATCCTCGTAAGTTCTCTCCACATTCCCTCTTTTCCGATAAAAAAAAAGAATGAGAGGGAACTGAGGAGGACCTTAGGTGGAGAAGGTAGATTCCACGTCGTCTTCAGCTATGCAGTTATAGTAACTTCCCGCGCTTAAGGTGATAAGGTGGGAGCTTACTCCTTGCGCGGCCTGCACTGCTGCCTTATCCTTTGTTCAATGACTCATTATACATAGACTTTTAGGATTATTGATTCGAACGATTACTAACTTAGATAACTGACAGACTCATTATTGAGAGACAACACTCCAACAAATTATTGACAGGCTTCTTTACACACTGATCGGCATTTTTCCATTTGCTACAGTACTACTACAATGCAAACATTGATGAACAGTACTTTGCTACAGTAACTTTCCGACAATGAGCCATTTTTTCAAAAAACATTGTAACTGAACCCTATCAATTTTGTAAAACTATCTATATATATTCATTACTGTTTATAATTACTAGATATAAAACATAGTGAAGGTAATAGTCATCATCAACGTACCAATAATGCAAGGAACACATATTTAGGTTAAATTGTTGAATCGCATGAAATGATAACCGATAAGTGCATCAGAAAACAAACATAAAAACTTGTTGTGAAATTGTAAACTAATCCCGAAACTTTCAAAAAAGTGCAATTACTTTCTAAATTTTGTCCAATTAATGCAATTAAGTATTTTAATTAACTCTATTTCAATTTGAGCGACAAAAAAAATGCTAAAGTTGCAATTTTTTATATTATATTTGATGATAAGCGGGCATTGATGTAGGGCCAAGTCGGGCCATGTAAGATAAATCGCAAAAAAAATTTAAAAAGAAAAACCATAATAAATGCCAAAAAATAGAAAAGAGAAACACATCGTGACTTCGTGAGGAGGAGGAGTGGGGATCAGGTGGGGCAGCAGCGTGTCGGGGGGGCGCCGCCGCTGCCTTTGTCAAAGACACAACCCCTTCTCGGCAGTCGATCTCTCTCTCTCTCTCGGAAGTTCTGTTTCTTTTTCTTCTTTTGATTTTTTGTTTTTTTTTTGTCTTTTTCTTAATTTTGGGAAAATGTTAGTGGTCTACTTTTGCCATTATAAAAGATTTGATCAATATGGATGATTATTAGTGGTCTTCTCAACAATCGTTCTCTCTCTCGAAAGTTATGTTTCCTTTTTTTTTTTTTGGTTTTTTTGTCTTTTTAAAAAAATTAGGAAAGTGTTAGTGGTCTACTTTTGCCATTTTATAAAGAATTTGACATTATAAAAATTTTTAAAGTAGGATTGGTAATTGTCCAAGAATTCTTAAACATATTATATGTTAATCAATTCAGCTATAAACTTTTTAATTTGGCCAGCTTAATTTTACATATTTTAACAACTTTTCAATTTAGTAATTATGGTCAATTTTGATCAGAAATTATTGAAGTGAATGCTAATTGTCTTATGTGGCATGGCTTAATGATAGTAAGCGCCTTCATGAACAATTTTTGCATTTTTTTTAGAATTTTATGAATCTTTTATAATATCTTTATATTTTTTCTTTTCTTTTTTTCTTCCTCTTCTTTCCATTGTTCATCTTCCTGAAATAGCCATCAAGAATGCCGTGAAGCCTCCGCCGGCTGCAGGCAAGGGCTAACCCTCAACTAGATCTAGGTCCCTCACTCCCATGCACGACCCAAGACCCCAACAGATGTGGCCCCAATCCTTGATAGCCGAGCTCAAGTCACCTGAGACCAAGGCCTCGATCCCTTGATCAGGTCCTTGACAGTAGGGCTCGATTACCGGCGCCCACGGCCATGCAGCTAACACTCAAACTTGGGACCTAGGGTTATATCCAAGATGCTTTCTCAAATGTATGCTTTATAAATTTCCTATAACAAAACATCATAAAAATTACTTCCACATTATTTTCAAAAACACAGCCAATTATATGATCATTTTCCTCAAATTGAGTTTCTTTGAAAATGCTTTTCCGCAAATCTTGTTTTCCGTCTAACAAACATAACCGAAAATGGTTTCGGGTAATGCTGCATATGTATATTCAAGATTTTATCAAAACTTAGGTATATATGTATCGTTCGATCGAAATGGAATTTGAAATATGATCACAATTGAATCATCTTTTCCACTACAAAAACAAGCGTACATTGAGGAGAGATTTCGCATGGGATGTTGTAGAGGGAAGCGATTGTGAGCATACAAAAAAGGGATAATGGCACAAACAGTCCCTGAACTTTAGTTTAATGTACAATTTGATCCATGAACTTTTAATTTGTTCAATGTAGTCCACGAATTTTAACCCAATGTTCAATATGGTCTTTGAACTTTTAATTTGTTCAATGTAGTTCCTAAACTTTTGGTATGTATTCAATTTAATCCCTGAACTATATAAAAATGTATAATATAGTCCCTAAATTTGAATTAATGGAAGGATTACATTGAATATTTTTATAAAATTTAGGGACTATATTAAACATCTATCAAAAGTTCATGAATCACGTTGAACAAATTAAAAATTCAAAGATCATATTGAATATTGGGTTAAAGTTCAAAAATTATATTTAATAAATTAAAAATTCAGGAATCAAATTATATATTAAGTTAAAATTTAAGGACCGTTTTTATCATTTTCCCTACAAAAATAACCGAAAAAACCAACGAGGGGCGGCTAAAGGGCGGCGGTAATGCATTAAAAGGCCGAATCTCATCTCTCTCTCTCTCTCTGACCCCACTACAGTCCAGATGTCAAGATCTCATTGGTGGCACCAACAGATCGCACCTCGACCTCCCCCAGGTTCAGGATGTTCGATGTTCGAAGTCGAGCCGGCCTCCCCGTAGTGGAGAAGCCACGATAGAAAGTTATCATGGCCAAAATAGAAAATGTCAGGAGGCGTCCAAGGAGACACCGGTACCATGTGGACCTTTCTAATGAACTTGGACAGGTAATGCATTAAAAGACCATATGGCTAATTATTTAGGATTAATATGACGAAAAACTTTAAATTAGTATATTTATAACAAATTTACATTAAAAATACACTTGTGACAAATTTACTTTCTATTAATTTTTGTTAAATTTTATTCTTAAATTACTGAGTTATATGGCAATTCGAAGTTAATGGGTGTAGCAATTTGGGATTTTACCTTTTATTTATCACAGGTGTATCAAAATTTGTGATTTTTCGTGATAATAATTCAATTTAACGAATACTAATATAGAGTAAATTTGTCAGAAATATACCTATTTAGGGTTTTTAGTGATCAAAAAAATAGTTTGGGATAAATTTGTTACAATTGTCCTAGTTTGGGGTTTTTCATAATTCAAAAATTAATTTGGGATAAATTTGTTATGAGCACACCAATTTAGGGTTTCTCATAATATTAACCCATTGTTTAAAAGCTCATGAAATACCTTGCGGTCCATATAAATCAATGGATGCCAAATGTTAGGCCTTTGCATGTGACATTTAGCCATCGCAGTTTGCATGCAAGTGGCATGATTTGAATAAATAATCTACAATTCTTGAATAGGAAACTTAGCCAATTTGCATGAATCCAGGTTGACTGTCTCCTTTATATACACCTCCCCTACAACCTCGAATTCTCGCAACACCAAGAAGAACAATTTCGTTCCTGTCCGATTACAGCTAGTACAAGGATGAGCTCTTCATCTTTAGGCAAAGAATTTGTGTTTCTTTGCAGTGCTGCATGGCTCAAACTGGCCTGCCTCTGCAGGTCCTTTTGCTTTCTCCTTTCTTGCTATCTCCGCTTCCTGCTCCTCCGGTTCAACTCCTTTTGCGTCCAAGGTTTTTATTTCGTCTTCCTCTCGTTCCTCGGCTTCTGGGTCCTCAAGGCCCTGCGGCCGCGGACCGATTCCTTTAGGCCTAGGGACTTGGACCTGTTCTTCACCTCTGTCTCCGCAACGACCGTCTCGAGCATGTCAACGGTGGAGATGGAGGTCTTCTCCAACTCTCAGCTCGTCGTGATGACCGTCCTGATGTTCGTCGGAGGAGAGGTCTTCATTTCGCTTGCCGGGCTTCATCTTAGGAAATCTAAGTTCCGGTGGTGCGTCAATACCGAAGAAAAAGTCGCCACCATCAATGGCGATCTCTGCCCTTCCAGCCCAACAAACGACATTGTTGACCACATAGAGTTAGGTGTAGTAGCGAAGATAAATTGCCTGAACTCACAAGTAGAGCCTCAATCGTACAGACGGCAAGACGAGTCCTTAGATCTTGACTATCTGAAATGTTGTTCGGTTAGGTTTTTGTGTTATGTAGTGTTAGCTTACCTTCTGGTCATCCACGTTCTCGGTGTCGCCACGGTTTCGCTCTATATGACACTTGTTTCTACCGCGAGAGATGTGCTAAAGAAGAAGGGTCTCAACATGGTGACCTTTTCTGTCTTCACCATCGTGTCGACCTTCGCCAGTTGCGGGTTCGTCCCGACCAACGAAAACATGATGGTCTTCAGCAAAAACTCCGGCCTCCTCCTGATCCTCATCCCTCAGGTCCTTCTCGGGAACACGCTGTTCCCGTCGAGCTTAAGGTTCGCGCTTTGGCTCATGGGGAGATACGGGGAGAAAGATGAAATCAGGTACTTGTTGAGCAGGACAAGCGAAGTTGGCTACAAGCACTTGCTTCCGAGCCTCTACTCGTCGCTGCTGGTGGTCATGGTGTTGGGGTTCATTGGTGTCCAGTTCATAATGTTTTGCTGGATGCAGTGGCATTCAGAATCGTTGAATGGACTGTGCACGTACGAGAAAATCGTGGGCGTGCTCTTTCAGTGCGTGAACACCAGACATACGGGCGAGACGATCGTCGATCTGTCCACAGTTGCTCCCGCCATCTTGGTGTTATTCGTGGTCATGATGTTAGTCTCTCTCTCTCTCTCTCTCTCTCTCTCTCTCTCTCTCTCTCTCTCTCTCTCTCTCTCTCTCTCCTCTCTCTCTCTCTCTCAATTTGTTAATTAATATTCTGCAATCGTAGCACCTACCTATCCAGTCTCGTATTGAGAATGCAACCAGTAGGGATGCCCCGGGGTCACCTTTCCCAAGTGAAGAAGGAGGAGACTGGGGAGTTCGATAATATACCTTTTCGGGGGAGAATGGGGTGGGGACACGTAAGTGAGGGAGTAGGATTTTGAAATCTGCACACAGCATAGAAAATGCCACCTCCGCACCTAATGCCACTTTTCGGAAAAAACATATCTATGTTAATTTTGTAACTTAATTTTGTTCAAAACTATTCTTACTAATAAACTGGTATGTTTTGATACACTGAAAAAACGGTTGCTTTACACCAAGTCTTATTTTTTTGATAAGAGGACAAATTTGAAGCATTAGGAAAATTTCTACTTTTCCCCATGATGTCGGTATCTTTTTCAAAAATCAGGATAATCTACATAAAATAATATCCATGTCTTAAATGCCGTAGGAGAAAGAAAATGGAAAAAAAAGCTAAAGGCAATTAGAAACACAGTTCAGTTTGTTTACACCTGATTGAATATTATATAACGTTTTCATTTAACAATTCAAACTATTAGAATAATAAGTAGTGATCTTATGAAATCTTATTCATTATAAGCTAAATAATCAACCTTACGCCATCTTTTATTATTCCATATCCCATACTCGAACAGTAAGATAACTAAATCGTACTTCTTTAGTAGGCAAATCAAAGTCATGTCATATAATGTTGTTTAACATGTCGAAGGGTTTTCATAAGATATACTACCATTATCCTAAAGTGTGTGTATATATATATATTTTAATGAATTTATATACCACGATAAAATAAAATAAACTGTATTACCAAATAAAAGTCATACGCAAAAATAGTTTCTCGCATTTTTTTCAAATTGACATTAGCTGAAAGATCACTTCTCTGCCACTGCTGTCCGCACCTTCTGATATCACATGGGCGTCTGGAGATGTGTGAACTATCTTTGGCTAACAAAAAGAAAACGTGGGCCATAAAGGACCACTTACGACTTTGATGATCAGGGAGGCTAAAATGTTTCATTTAGGTGCACTAACCTTGTTGGTGTTTTTGCATTTCTGGTAAACGTTTATGAAGGATTAGAATCCTCTCAATTGCTTGACCCAGTGTAATTATTAATACCGTGACCCATTATCTTATAAAAAAAAATAATTACTAGGTTTGGACGTATTTGAAAACGACCTAATCATGATTGCAAACACGTCTTTCATTATTTGCGAGGATTTTATTTATTTCGTGAAAAATAAATGATCTTGGACAATATTATCCTTAAAAATATAAATTTCATTGTCGACAATAATTTATGTCTAAAACGTTTTCGTGGACGGCGAAAATATTTTTATTTCATTCATTTTTGTAAGAAATATAAGCTATCATTTTTAAAAAATTATTTTCTAAATTATTTATTTTTTACGGAACAAGTGAGCCCTAGAATACATTTGACTTGTTCGTAAATTACCACAATATTAACTAGTAACTACTCGAAAAGGTTGCTAAAATAATCGCATTAAGTCAAATCGCAGCATTACCGAGAGGTCTCTTCTGTGTATTTGGAACGATCTCTGGGGTTTTCCATTTTCATTGCCGTAATAGGTAAAGTCATTTCCGTCACGCAGCGTCGCCCTTGGTATTTGATTAAACGTGTGAAGTCGAAGGTTGGGCTGAATTCGGCGTGCTAGAAAAGTGCAGATTGGTCGTCTATCACACGTTAAGAATTTCTCTTTAAGGTTGAGTGTTCAAAACAGCAAGAAGCTCTCACCCCAGTCACGAGTTCTCTGCCCAGAACTAGTGTTCCTTATGGATTTGTCTGGTAGCTCGTTTCCATATCTTTCTCTAGGGACCATGCTCTGTTTTCCTGGTGGAGGTCCTTCCTAGGCAACTTGGGAAAATTCTTCAATCATGGATTCTTCTAAAACTGAGATGTCCCCATATGGGTCATCTTACAACTGTTTCAAGGACACTTGTCGGCACTGGAATGACTATTTCATGGAAACGACGGTCTCCTTAATTGTTTACCTAACAAAATCATTGACATGTTTTAATTAGGACTGTATTTTCCTCCATTCCTGTTTGAATATGAGCGGTGAGTTACCAATCCTTAGCATAATTCGATTAGGACTAAATAACCGGCGAAGTAGAAACCTTCCCTTTTTTTTTGGGATGAAGGAAATCAAAGTTTAGTTCTCTAACACGCTAGATTCGCCTATGTAACGATGCTTACTTGATCTCCGTCCAATAAATTATACTTTCGTGTCCAAATCTTCCAGGTACCTTCCGCCGTACACGTCGTTTCTTCCGGTGAAAGGCAGCGAGGGGCTCCAGGGGAACGGCAAAAGAAGAAAGCCGAAATGGGGTTATAAGCTGCTGCTGGAGAACCTCAAGCTCTCACAACTTTCCTACCTGGCCATCTTCGTCATCATGGTTTGCATCACGGAGAGGGACAAGATGAAGGAAGATCCCCTCAATTTCAACGTGCTGAACATCGTGGTCGAAGTGATCAGGTAAAGCATCTTTGTATGAAGGGTGTGAAATGATTCATAAGTTCTTTCGACGCAAGATTCGATAAAAATAAAGACTTTTCGGGCATCTAATCATATGAAAATAGATAATAAATAAACGATTAAAAAATATAAATATCACATGTTCCGTGTCCATCGCCTCCAAGACATCGCACATTCTTCCATATGTGCTCAATTATTTGCTTGAGTCAAACATTTGGAGAACACGTTTCCACAAGAACGAGAAATAATGTTGAAATTCGGTGGTTCTTTGATCATGATCAGTCAGGCCTACAAAAAAAAGAAATTACGCACTTGATTTTTACGGGTTATGACCAATTTTTCAACATTTTTGAGATCTAAATTATTGGGTACCTATGTAGCATAGGACGGTGAATGAAACTACAAATAAAACTTGTTTTCTTTTGATTTGGTTAATGGGCACGCCCCCTAACATGTGTGCTCTTAAACCGTACCGATATGTCAGTGTAGTCTCAATTTCTCTTATAAGTAAATGCATTTGAGTTGTAAAAGTGATGGACACGCACACATAACATGAGCAAACCCGTGTAATGAAGTCACGGCTTTTGAAATTGCAGCGCGTACGGGAATGTGGGGTTCTCGATGGGTTACAGCTGCGAACGACAACTAAGGCCCGTTGAAGGCTGTGAGGATAAGTGGTATGGATTCTCTGGGAAATGGAGCGATCAAGGCAAAATCATCCTCATCGTCGTAATGATTTTCGGAAGATTAAAGAAGTTCAACATGAAGGGAGGCCGAGCTTGGATACTTTTGTGAGAGAGACAAGAGACCTATGACTAAGTTTAGAGACCGAGGCAAAATCATCCTCTTGTCGTCATGATTTTGCTTCTCCAACTTTTTTTTTCCTTTTGGGGAGTTTGGGTCCATTTCTTCTTTCTTGTTTTGTCTAGTCGAGTGCAGTAGGTGTTGCAACTGTGATAATTAACATGCCATTGTGTTGGAGCATCACTAGGTTTAGATATCATAATATAGATATCCCATGCCAATATATTGGATGTAACTCTTGTCCATAAAGGCAAATTCTCGAGCTATTTGTCAATATTTTTTCGAGTTATTACACCGTCCACTGTCAGTGGAATCTGAATTCACCGTCATAACTCTATATATAGCAATTCCGGGTGGTGTAGATATAGGTGCCAAAAATAAAGAGACAAAACCTATATTTCCCATATATATAAAATCCAATAGGCTGCAATTCTAAGTGTAACTTATTGGTACACTTAGATTGATCCATCCAAAAAACTCGATCCGCTTAAAATGTAGGGAAAAAAGTAAAATAAATCATCTTAATGGCTAAGTTAAACTACAACTTTTAAATTAACAAATTAATAAAAAAAGAAACTTTTTACTTTTATCTAATTTCATAGAATAAATCAAAATTTTTAATGGATAATCAAGATATATGTATATTGATAATAGATTTTTTTGTGGGAAAATTGTCAAATTACTCCTAAACTTATTGTAAATATGCCGATTGTCAAATCAATCCAATGTACATAGGGTTTAGGGCTAAAAACAATACAATGACAATTATGGCCTTTAGTATAAACCTAATCTATCAATACTCCTCCTCAAGTTAGTGAATGTAAACATGTCAACAACTTGTTCTTAAAAGTACAAAATAAATCACTTGTGACTAGTTTCATGAACAAGTCCGCGAGTTGGAAGTGACCAGGAATATGAAGAGTATGCAAAGTGCCATCTTGAAATTTTCACGAACCAAACGACAGTCAATCTCGATGTATTTGGTGCGTTCGTGGAAGATAGGATTAGTGGCAATGTGGATGGCTGCTTTATTATCACAAAAAAGATCAACAGTGGTAGTGTTGACATGGAGATCTGAAAGAAGCATGCAAAGCCATGTGATTTTGCAAGCGGCAGATGCCATAGCACGGTATTCAACTTCTGCTGACACACGGGCAACAATGGTTTGTTTCTTAGAATGCCATGAGATGGGACAAGAACTAAGAAACATGCAGTAGCCAGAAATAGATCGTTGAGATGTAGAACAAGATGCCCAATCAGAATCTATATAACCATTAAGTTGGAGAGTAAAATTGGATGGGAAAAACAAACAAGTGCCGGGATCATGTTTGAGATACCGCACAATGCAAAGTGCGGCTTTCTAATGGTCTTCATTAGGAGAGTACATAAATTGACTAAGATGCTGCACTACAAAGAGTAAATCTTGACGAGTTACAATAAGATATAATAATCTATCAATAAGTCGTCGATATGAACCTGGATCCTTGAGAGTTGGGGAGGAATCCGAAAATTGTATATTGGGTTCCATCGGAGTATCAACAGGACGTCCTATAAGAAGGCCAACGTCAAACAAAATATCAAGAATGTATTTCCTTTGTGACAAGAAGATCCTAGACTTGGAATAAAAAACTTCAATGCCCAAGAAGTATTTGAGAGTACCCAAGTCCTTAATGTGAAATTGTGTGTCAAGGAATCGCTTGAGAAGTTGAATCATAACTTCATCATCACCCGTGATAACCAAACCACCAACATAAACAAGGACAATGGTCAAGAGAGAGCCATGGACCAATGTAAAAGTGAATAGTCCGCCTTGGACTGTTGAAAACCAACATCAAGCAATGTAGAAGAGAATTTAGCAAACCATGACCTCAATGCCTGTTTAAGGCCATAGAGTGATTTAATAAGCCGATAGACAAAATTCTCCCCCTTAGTATGAAAACTCGGTGGAAACCTCATGTATACCTCTTTGTCAAGATCACCATGTAGAAAAGCGTTATTCACATCTAATTGGTAGAGAGGTCAATGACGAATTGAAGCAAGAGCTAATAAAGTGCGAACGGTTACCATTTTAGCAATAGGCACAAATGTGTCATGGTAATCAATCCCCTTTGTTTGAGTATAATCCTTTACAATGAGAGGAACTTTATAGTGCTCAATGGTGCCATCAGAATTATATTTGATTCGGTAAACCCATTTACATCCAATGGGTTGTTTGTTAAGAGGAAGAGGAACAATTTCTTACGTGTTATTTTGTTCATGGGCCTGTATCTCGGAAGACATTGTCTCCAGCCACTTGGGAGATTGACATGTAGCGTCATAAGTTTTAGGTTTCTGCTTTAAGGATATGGAGGCTAAAAAAATGCGGTGAGTGGGTGAAAAGCGCGAGTATGATAAACAATTGGATAAGGGGTAAAGAGTACCTGATTCAATTACGTTAAAGTCCGAAGAGGATTAATCGGAGGCCACAATAATGCAATGGTAGTCTCAAAGATATTCGGGTGGATGGCATGGTCGAGATGGCAGAGGCATGGCTTCGAGTTCAGTGGGTAATGGTGTTGTCGTGGGTGCAAAGGGGCTAACGAGGTGAGGTCGGTGCAAGTATATGGGTGGAGGGAGGAGGGGAGGTTTCACCAAGGTCGGGTATGGGTAATGGAATTATTGACAGAAAGGAAAATCTTGTTAATAGAAAACGACGTCGCGACTGGTACAAGTTGTTTGGTCTTGGAGATCATAAAGACGGTAACCTTTGTGGTTTGTGGGAAAACCGATTAGAACACATTGGCAAGATCGGGAGCCAAATTTATCGGAGTGAAGATGACCAGTAGAAGCATAAGATAATGAGCCAAAGACATGAAAATGAGAATAGGAAGGTGTTTGGCCGTAGAGAAGGTCATACGGGGTTTTGTTGTGTAGGAGAGGACTAGGTAGTCAATTAATGAGATGAGTAGCAGTTAAGACACAATCACCGCAAAAATGAAGAGGCATGCCAGAATGAAAATGCAATGCACGAGCAACATTGAGTAGGTGAAGATACTTGCGCTCAACAACTCCATTTTGTTGAGGAGTGTGAGGGCAAATGCGCCGGTGGTGAACACCGTGGGCGTAAAAAAAACTCTTGTAATCAAGAGGAAAGGAATTCGGTCCCATTATCAGATTGAACATTTTGGACTTTGGTTTGAAATTGAGTCTCAACAAAAGCAAAGAAGCAAATTAGAAAATCAATTGCATCAGATTTAAAAGTAAGCAAAAAAATCCAAGTATAGTGCGAATAGTCATCAACAATAGATAAAAAAAAATAACGACATCTTTGATGTGTAAAATGAGAATAAGGTCCCCAAATGTCAACATGAATAAACTCAAAGGGACATAAAGTAGTAATAGTGCTAGACGCAAAAGACAGACACGTTTTCTTGGATAAATGACAAGCATCACATGGACTCAATTGTTTTGATGGACTAAAACATAAAGTCTGTTGCAAAATGGATAAAACTGACTCATATGGATGTCCTAAGCGGGTGTGCCAAAGATGAAGTGAAGAAGTTGAAGTAGAGAGGATGGCAAGTTCTGTAGGAATCTCCAGGTAATAGAGACACCACACTCATGGCCCCGACCAATGATCTTCTTCATCAAGAGGTTCTGAAAAAGACAGTGGTTTGGAAAAAAGGTGACTGAGCAGTTTAAAGTTTGAGTGAGCTTGGAGATTAATAATAAGTTGTAATTGAAAGAGGGAGCGCAAAAGACATTGTTAAGGGATATAGTTAGGGTAAGAGAGGCCGAACCGTGTGATGTCACGGGGACATTAACACCATTTGGAATCCTAATGGTGGGATATGGAGAGGGATAATGAGTCAGGTTTGTAAGGTGACGGGGTTCAAATGTGATGTGGTTGTTGGCGCCAGTGTCAATAACCCAAGTATCATAATTAAATGAACTCGAAGATAAGTCGAGAACATTACCTGAGAGGTTAGCTTTTGGGATGTTTACCTCTTGCAGCAAGCACATCAATTGCTTATATTGATCATTTGTGAATAGAGGAGGTCCCGCATTGGAAGTATGGTTGGACTTGTTGTCCGCGGGCCTGGAGGAGGTAGATGGCTGTCCACAACACTACTTGTGGTTGGGAGGGAAGCCATGAAGTTAAAATTACACATCCCATGCATGTCTCAAGATGCCATGGTGGGTGCAGCTTTCTCGGCTGCTGGACATGTTTGACCACTTAGCTAGGTTGGCGGACGAAGTGGGAGTGCCAAGAGAGCCAGGTTGTCCGTGGGATGAGGAATCCGCGTATGACCAGGGAGTATAGTTACTATGAGTGCTAAGCAAAGTGCTAGTCTGATCGGATGGTGGGCAATTCAATTGGATATGGCAATGCGACTCAGCTTGAAGAACTAGTGCATATGCACGTGCAATACTAGGTAACGGATCCATTAGTAAAATCTTACTAATAACATTAGCGTGCCTCAAATTGAGACCTATGAGAAGTTGAAATAATTACCGATTCTCTTGTTGTTTGGTGATGATAGAATGAGTTGAACAAGAGCATTGCGGTAACGAATTCAAATTATTCAATTCATCCCAGCAACTTCGCAAGTTGTTGTAGTACTTGGTCACGGCATTGTTATGTTGAGTAAGGGTGCATATCTTTTGCTCAAGATGAAAAACCCTAGGACCATTTAATGGTGAAAAATGTTCGCGGAGATCGGCCCAGACATCCGCAACTAATTCTGTGTAGAGAACTGTTGGCACCAAATCTGGATGGACGGAATTAAAAATCCAAGATAGAATCATATTGTTAACATGAATCCATGACACATAGGCAGGATCGGCTGCGGCTGGTTCTTTTAATTTCTCCAGTAACAAACACCATCTTATTCTTGGCAGAAAGGGCAATCTCCATGGCACAAGACCAATTGTTGTAATTATCACTCGTAAGGACCATGCTGACTAGATTAGATCTAGGGTTTTAGAGGATGCATAAAATAAGGGCTGTTCAGCTGCTCATGTGCAGGAGCGATGGCTGAAGAGGTTTGAGAATCGTCTACCATGGTCACTTGTGGCGACTGGTGAGGAGGAACGTCAAGACCAAGGCAACAACAATGACGACTCAGCGAGGATGCAACAAATCATAGACAGGTTCGCGGCAAGCGAGGTGGATGTGCGATGATGGATACGCTGATAGAGGGCACGACGACTAGTGAGGGGCGGCGGTAGCTGCGCGTAGAAGGACGGAAACCAGAGATCAACATTAGCAAACAAGGTCTTGAGAATTTCGATGAGAAAGCAAAACTAAATTGTTGGACAGAAGCGACTACGACACTGAGAAATCAAACCACGCAGGTGAATCAATCTGATCGAATCAAAGGAGGACCAAATATTGCTTAAGGGATGTGAGAGACGAGTTTCGAGGATTACCGCTTTGATACCATGTAGAGTTTGGGCGAACGTTTTTTTTTCATTGATGAAACAATTTACAAAATATATACATAAGGTTTAGGGTTAAAAATAATACAATAACAATTATGCCCTTTAGTATAAATCTAATCTACCAATACGATTCAATTCTAAACTTTTTAATTTTGCCAATTTAGTCCTAAACTTTTGTGAAATTCCAATACAATCTTTCAAGCCAATTTTTTTCGAAAATTACTGACGTTTCGGTCTACATCCGAATATAAAATTATGTCCTCGAGTTTGAGCCCATGTACAAGACTCGACTGGAATTAGAGAACGTAGAGCATGGCTGATTTTTTGCAGCGTGGCATTTATTAAGAGAAGTTGTTCAGGTTGATCTTTATTTCCTTATGACCAACTTTGTAAAGAAAGAAAACAAATTTCTCTCTTGGAGACAACTCGTGACCATGCCCATCTTCCAAAAATGATGTTTTAGTGTTCAAAAGATAGTTCATGCTTTCGATAATGATACAAACAGTTTCTTGCATTAATTCAAGTTCAAGAACTATATTGAATATTTTCATATATTTTAAGGATTAAATTGAATATGTACCAAAAGTTTAGGGGACCACATTGAAGATTAAACTAAAGTTCAAGAACTACATTTAACAAATTAAAAATTCAAAGATCACATTATATATTGGATCAAAATTTAGGAATTGTTTGCATCATTTACTTTCGTACCTTCTAAAGCCTTCAAACATGTGAAGCTTCACTTATCCTCTGAGCATGTTATCCCTTGAATTCAAAATAGTGGATTTGCTCTTCACCGGATCTACACGCGTGACCAATGAATGGAAGTTAAAGGAGAGCAAAAACTGAGGGCCTTCTTCTGTCCTTTCATCGACTATCTTCTGGTTGCAATAAACGAAGGGCCCCCCCTTGGTCGATATAATATAACTTATGGGGTAGAGGACACAAGCAAAAGGCAAGTCACAAGCGACGATTAGAAAAGAAAGAGCAATCATTGTTCTTGGAGGGTCCCCGGGTCCTCTGATAATAAACGTCATTATGTCGGGAAGGGACTCGCTCTCTTTCTCTTTGGATTTTTAGGAGAATTGTGTGGTAAACTGGGTATCGAGCATGATTTAGGTATCGAAAACACTCAGGTGACTAAGCAATTATAAACGTATAATTTTTCAATTAATTAGTAGATTATTTACCAACTCTCTCCATGAGCGTATATTTTGACATTTAGACCGAACAATGTAAATTTCGGAAAAATTATCGAAAAAGTTATGAACCTATTACAATTGTGTCAATTCAGTTCCAAACCTTATTTTTTCCATTTGAATCTAAAGCATTTTGCGTTTGTATTAAATCAGTTCATTCGAGCAATTTTGGCCGGAAATCGCTAACATAGGCATTTGCCATTCGACATGGGACGGCCGACACTAACGTTAACAATTTCTAATAATATTGTAATATTTTTCTAAATTTTTTATTAAAGGGTTTAGCACTGAATTGGCATAATTGCAATAAGTTTATGACTTTTTTTTTTGTAATTTTCCTGCAAATTTTTGGTGTTCATTATTTTTCCCGTTTTATTTTCTCTGATAATTTCATTGTTTCGTGTCCTGATATAGCTACAAAGATTCGGTCCGTTTGACAACACCGACGATGACTAAACCGTCACATCATCAATTTCTAAAGAAAATTGATGGGAATGATTATATTAAAATTTCGCACAAAATTAACAAAATTTAAAAAAATTTAAGACTAAATTAGCATCCGTACAATAAATTTAACACTAATTGGATAATTTTCTTGATGTTTTGTCTTAGTTCTTTTGGTAACAATATCAATATCATCCAAAGTTTTCCGTATAGTGCTCCAATGGTGGAATTTCAAATTCCATCGATGGTGGACGATATAATAACTATATCTTTTCTTATTCTTTATTATATTATCTACTGATCATGAAATCCAAGGGCGTGAATGATAACCTTTCTATTCCAGAAATCAATTTCTGGCTAGAAATTTTTTTCTATTTATATTCCATGGATGAGTTTTTGAGCCCAAATATGCGTTTGATAATGAGACAAAACTTATGTTCTTGAAATAGAAATTCATTTGATAACGATACAAAACTTGTCCCTCATGGGTGGGTGGCGGTGGAGAACAGTAGCAGCTGATAGCAGGAGGTGGCTAGTGTTGGGCGACGGCGAAGGACAATAGGAGGCGACCGGCAGCAAATGGCAGTGGACGACAATGGGAGGCAAAGGATAGTAGGAGGCGATCGGTGGCAAACGGCAATGGATGGTGGCAGGAAGCGGCAGAGGACAACAAACGGTGAGTGGTGGGCAATGGCAAATGTTGGTGGATGGCGAGCGGCTATGGCAGGAGTCAAACAGTGGCAACAGCGGTGAATGGCAATGGGCGATGGTCGGCGGGTGGTAGCGAGAGGCAGCTGGTGGCAACAGCGGGAGGTAGGTGGGCGGGCGGCTAATAGCGAGGGCAAGTGATGAAAAGTTTTTATTTCTCATTTCCGTTCCAGAAATAGAAAGTAAGATTTTTTATTTCTGATTTCTATTCCAAACTTATTTTTGGAGTAAAAATTTGTTCTAGAATTAGAAAATTAAAATTACGTTATCAAATGAATTTCTATTCCAAATCTGTTCTCGGAAATAGGAAAATAGAAAAACAAAGAACTATAACAGTTATTATGCATGCCCTAAAGTCTTACCGTTGGTTGAATGAATGTGGAAACTTCAAATAGATGAAGTTGTCAAAAAATAATTAGATCCACTTCCTTCGAAAAAGTTATTATTTTTCCACCTTTTCCTTTAGGTCGGTTTTAACCAATTTCCTATTTTGATATATAAAATTTTCCTTGTTTTTCCTTGAAATGAAAAATGAATAAGTTGTCAATCATACTGGTGTTGTTCAAAATTCTCGATGCACTAATAATAATGAAGAAATATGTTCACATAGCGATAATATCAAATTTCCAAAACGAAGTTTCTTTAAGGGGGTAGAATTTTAATATTAGAAACTTTGCACCTAGGGACACATCAACTATTTTCTAAGACAGAACACAGTTGCAATGATCGTTAGGGATGAGCACAGTCCTAGGTCGAATCGGGAACCGGACCGAATCAGCCATAGGTACTAGTTCGATTCTAGGTTCTAGTAGGAATTGATCCGTTTCGCAATTTAAATTTTTTTGGAACCTAAATTGTGTTAATCAATTTCTAGTTCCTGGGTAAAAGCTTAACCGGACCGGACTGGAAACTGAAAAACCTAAGAACTAGATCTGTAACTAGAGAATCAGGCGTGGGTAAGTCATGTATATTTATTTTAATCTTGTGATTCATTTGTATTATATATATAATGAGTGAATGTTCTATTTAATCTCTTCCTTTTTTTAAGATATGGATTGTCTTAACGAGGATATTACCATCGATAAATAGAGTTTACGAGTTGAAGCAATTGAATATATGCAATGAGGTTTTATCTTAATTGTTTTAGTTTAATGAATAATAATTTTAATTTAAAGGGTTAATATCATGAAAAACCCCAAATTGGTACACTTGTGATAAATTTACTCCAAACTATTTTTTGATTACGAAAAACCTCAAATTAGTAGATTTGTAACAAATTTACCTTAAACGAATTTTTTGACCAACAAAAACCCTAAACCAGTACATTTGTGACAATTTTACCCTAAGTTAAATTGGAATAATACCACAAAAAATTACAAATTGATATATATGTGATAAATAGAAGGTAAAACTCCAAACTGGTACATCAGTTAACTGTATGTGTTACCCAATTTAGAAATTTAAAGTTAAAATTTAATGGAAACTAATGAAGGGTAAAATTGCCATAAGTGTACTAGTTTGAGGTTTTTTATGGCTAAAATATTAGTTTGAGGTAAATTTATCATAGGTGTATTAGTTTTTAGTTTTTCGTGGTATTAACTCTATTTAGAAGCATTGTTAAGTGATTAACTATGTTTATTTTTGTTTTGCGGTGGTTAAAATAGAGCAATCTTTCCACCGTTAACTACCATTTCCACTTCCTTCTTCCTTCTTGCCATCACATGTTTTTGCCGGATGTCCCTCCCTCTCACGCCTCCAACACTAGCTGCTCTTCCCCTTGCATCATCACCGCCGGCTACCCATTTTTTTCTTCGGTCAACAACTTCTGCTCTTCTTCTATCAATTGGCGAAGGAGATCAAGCCAAGTAAGACACCAAGGAGGACATGTGGCACCTCCCAACCGTGCTACAGCAGATAAAAGAGGGAAAATATGGGAAATAGATATATATTCTCTCCAAGTTTATGATTTCCTTTCCTCTCTCGCCGACTCCTCTTTCTCCTTCATTTTCGTTTCGTTCAGCCAACCATTTTTCCTTCTCGACGCCAGTAACTTCTCCTCATCCGTGAGCTCGAGGTGCCCCAAAACACTTCAGGAAGCTGCTGCGAGTCCTTTCTCTCTTTTCCGGGACAAACCGCGTTGTGCTCGGCCATTGAGGCAAGTGAAATTTTGCATCCCTATATCATATCGGAATGGTTTGCACGTTGAATTGGTTGTAGGTGTAGGATATTGATGGAAATGGATGGTGGTGATGGAAATTAGCTTCTGGTTGTGCGTATTTTTTAAGACAAAATTCGTGTAGATCAAGTTTTGAGTTGTTCTTGAACTTGAGTTGTAATTTCCAGATTCGGTTTCTGCTAGACCTTTACCACTTCCCAATTTTGGTAGAGATTTCTGTGGTTCAAATCTTGCAAGACTTTCTGCATGAAAATTGTTCAAAACATTTGGAAGTATAACATATTTTAATTTCATAATTTTTGGAGTTGTTTTGGGTAGAACAAACACCAAATCTCCAAGCCATGCTAGACTGCCTGGTTGCTCTGTTTCGGTGACCTTTCCACATTCTTGATTTTTTATAAAATTTTCTAGAATGATTATGAACAAACTTCATTCACAAAATTTCTTGAGAACTTATTCCTCTACAATATATTTAAAATTTAGAATTTTTGTAGATGATTTGGTTACTAAAATGAGTTCATGTTTAGAAGCAAGAATTTTGTTCCAATAAACAGTTTTTAGTCTGACTTTAAGCTCTCGAATGAGGTATTTACAGAAATAATTAGAATTTTAATCCTCATGAAAATTGTTTATCAAGGTGTTCTCTGTGACATATTTAAAATCCAGAATTTTTGGAGCTCTTTCACTAATTATTTTTAGCTGATTTCAAAACCGACCCAAAATTGCCAGTTTTACCTTTTTACAAAGATTCACTACTTTCTAAGTGAAAACGTGGGAATCTCGAGTTGGCATCCTCTGGAGTTAGAGTCTAAACATTTTGAGCTTTCAAATAAGTTATGATAGACCTTGATTGGATGTCAAATGATGGGGCAAGCAAGGCCAAGCAAGCTTGGAATTGGCAAGCATTGCTAGAAAGATTTGATTGTTGTGTTATTGTCTGTGTGACATTGAAAAAGATAGATTATTGTTGGTGATCTATGCACTATATGAGTTGATTATGCATGTGGGCTTGCTGGGTTGTTGAATGCCGTTGATAAGTGAATCGACGATGCCTCGAGTAGCCATATGGAATGTGGGATGCCGTGGTCAGTGTACTACGATGCCTAGGATGAGAATGCCCTAGATGCCCCAGGAGTTTAATCGGGATGCCGTAATCAGTGAATCATGAAGCCTATGTGGGCCGTTGAGAATTCTAGCGTACACTGTGGCAGATCGGAGTGTGCATCGAACCCTGCCAGACAGGAGTTTTCCTTCTTACGTGTCCGGCGAGCGCATCGGGCATGTGACTTGAAGTGAGATAATGATACCCGAGCAAGAGTGACTTAAAGTATCACACTTGAGATGATTACTAGCATGGGCACAATAAAATATGATTCTTGTGATAAGTAAGTCCAACTAGAAAACTGTTATACCCATGCTTGTTGATATGCATTCTATTCTTGTTTGGTATAGATTGATAGATATTTTACTTGTTCAGCCTATCTCACTGTTATTATGACAAACTTTTATAGATCTGTAGTCATGCCGATACTTCCCCCATCGACCTTCATTAGTTATGGAGCACCTGTTGATTTCGAGAGTCATGTGTTTGAGTTTGTGGACCCTGACCTTCTAGGGATGATTTTTGTCAGATGTATTTCCATTCTAACTGTGGACATTGGGTCCCTAGTGGGACCCATGCTGTTGGGGTTCGTAGCCATATATGTTTGTACTAGAGGGCGGCTAGCGGGACCTCTTCTACACCCAGGGAAGGATGGGGCAGATGACAATGCTAGTAGTAGAATCGAGTGAGGCTAGTGATGAGGAGTTGGGGGATGGACCATTTTTGGGAAGACACGACTGGCACTTTTTGAGATAGTCGTGTGCTTAGGTGAAAAAATTTTGAAGCTTATTGTGGTAGGTGAGTAGATGTGGATAGTTCGGGTTTGAGTAGTCCCTGTATATAGTCTCCCTCTCCCTGAATGTAAACTCACCATTGCATCACCCTGTGTTTATAAATAAGAAGAAACTTGAAGTTTAATTTTTGTGCAGTCAATTATAGTAGTAGACTTTCCTTATTTATTATTTGTGTTATAAATGCTGTTCTTAAGTAGAAGCGTCTTTCGCATGCAAATTCTTATGTACTCGTAAAGTTAGAGTGACTCTTAGGAAGGGGCGTGCTTGGGATGCCACATTGAAAGTCAAAGGCAGGTCCTAGGATGCCTTAGGCTTTTAGCTTTCTCGGCATGCAATAATGCCGATTAAGTAGAAAAGATTTCTTCCAAAACTACCCTCATCTATTTTTTTTTTATTTTCTGGTTTTGGCCTCATCTTTCATTGTTCATCGTCTTCTTCGCTTACCTTTGTCGTCGTGGTTGTGAGGGGACAACAACGGGCCGAAGAGGGATTGGCATGGTCATGTAACCCAGCGGCCATCGCCTAGGGTCGCATGAACGCCGCGACGGGCCATGCAACCCAAGCGAGGGCCGCCCAAGGTCATGCGACCTACACGACCTTCGCCACGAACTCGCACGACATCAAAGAGGTGACGCGTGATTTCGACTAAGGTCGTGCTACCTAAACGATCCTCAAGAGCCGCTGGTGACCCAGGCAAGGCGGCCCTCGTCGGTGATCGTTGGGGCTGCCTGAGGTCTTCTGGTCTCAAAAGATGACTGTGCAACATTAGATCTGGGTTGTCGGTGACCCTTGCCTGGGTTTCGTAACTCTCGTCAGGGGTCACTTGACCCTAGGCGGCCCTCATTGGTGGTCACCGAGGGCTACCTGAGGTCATTCGGCCTCAAATGACGGCCGCGCGAAACCCAGGCGAGGCGGCCCTCATCGGTGGTCACCGGGGTTGCCTGAGGTCATCTAGCCTCAGATGATGACCATACGACGTCAGATATGGGTCACCGGCGGCCCTCGCCTAGGTTTTGCAACCCTCATCGTGGTTGCTCAACTCTAGGCGGCCCTCATCGGTGGTCATTGAGGGCTGCCTGAGGTCATTAGGCCTCAGACGACGGCCGCGCGACACCAGATCTGGGTTGCCGACGGCCGTCTGCCCTTAGCCGGCTCCGGTAAAGGGTTTCAATTTTTCCTTAATAAAAAAAATAAAAAAGTTCCTTACAAGTATAATTTTTCCAAATGTTATTTTACCTAAAGTTGCTTTACGATGGATTTTTAAGTTACAACTTATCAAATACAATTTGTATTTTGAAAAACTCCTTCAATTTAAAGTTCTTTGCATTTTGCCAAAGATTTTCCACCAAAGTGTTCCCAAATGTAGCTTTGGTGTCTTTTGGGAAAGAAGTAAGTTAGGGCTTCCAACAAAGTGGAGAAAATATTCAATTGTTGCGAAGCACCACGTTATCAGCCTATGTGGCGTGCATGTTCCACCCAAAAGACGACACGTGTCGATTGACATGGCAAAGGAAGGAAGCCCTTTTGTCTCTCTCCACTGGTTGCTTGGTGGAGAAAGTACTGACCCCAGTAAATATTTATTGCCTCTGCATTCTCGCTCTCTCTCCTGTCTACTCTCTCCTTTCTGTAAAGTGAAGGAGGTCCTTTTCTTTTTCTCTTCTGCAACCCATTCTCTCTTCCTCTCCCGAGCTCACTCGAAGCCCTCCCCTCCTTCTTCTTCATCACCTTCGGCCTCGCCTTTCCGACTCCGGCTCTAGAAACCGCCTGGATCGGATTTCGATTTCGGGCTCGGACGATTTTGATGGGGAAGTGATTTCCTTTTGGCGCCTAAAAATTGAATCTTGACGTCCCAAACACACTGAAATTCCAGTGCAGACGCTCATTCTCATCGGCTTTCATAGCTTCATCTGCTAAACCCATCTTCTCTCTCGCTCGCTTGACTGCACTCTCTGAGTTGGGCATGGCTAACCCGATCTCGAGTCAGCTGGAAATTATAGGCGAACTCAAGTGTTCTATCTGATGAATCTGCCACACCCAGATGAAAAAGAAGAGAACTTCTCTCCGTTTTTCTCAATAGCAGCTTCAGCTTCTGATAGTTCTTTCTTCTTTCCGCCAGATGTTATGTTCGTTTGATTTGAAATTCATAGGATTAATCGACTCGAGACGGATTGATTTCTTTATTTTTTTGGGATTCGTTCATATTTGTTTAGCGAGGTTGTCGCATTTGAGTTTGAATCAATGCTGGATAAACTCGTTGACATTTTTAAAAAAAATTGAAGTGTGAACCCTTTACTTATTGTTGTTCGGTTATTGGGTTTGTCTATTAGAGAATTGATTGCAGTGTTGTTGATCTTTTGCAGCTTGCTTGAGATATTATTTTATTGAAGTAGTTCGAATTAGTTGATTTAGAAAAGGAGATGACGCTCTGCTATGAAGTCCTCTTTTTTGTCTGGTGTATATCCTCGTCCTCCCGAATCTATATTCTATGCTGGTGCGTTGGGATTGGTCTTTCTTTCACTACAAAAAAACACGGATTTTACGACGGAAATTTGCGACGGAATTTTTTCCGTCGCAAATTTGCGACGAAATTTGCGACGTAGTATATTTTCCGTCGCAAATTTCCGACAAATAATACGACTGTCGCAAAATCCGTCGCAAATTTGCGATGGGATTGTCAGTCCGTCGCAAATTTGCGACAAAAACACCCGTCCGTCGCAAATTCGTACTTTATCAACCCGTGCTATCTCTCTCTCGCTCGCTCTTGCTGTCTCTCGCTCTCTCTTGCTGTGTCTCGCTCTCTCTCTTTCTCTATCGCTTTTCTCCCGCTTTCATATATCTGAAATCAGCAAAATCCGCAAACGCACGTATTAATCTCGGTGAAGTTTTTGTACCGGTAAGTGCAAAATTGCTAACTTCATAACTATTCATCGTTGCATTATAATTTTCATTTTAATATATGTTTTTGTTTAAATTTTTTTCGTATCTGCATCACCGGTGTAATGACCGGTGACCGGTAAGACCTCGCCGTCCTTCGGATGACCAGAATGGCCACGCCGTTTTGCGACGGAACAGTTTTTTCCGTCGCAAATTTGCGACGGATTTGCGACGGATAAATGAAAAGTACGTCGCAAATTTGCGACGGAGATCCGTTACCGTCGCAAATTTGCGACGGAACAGTTTTTATCCGTCGCAAATTTGCGACGAAAACGAATGTCCGTCGCAAATTTGAGACGGAAATCGCACTCCGTCGCGAATTTCCGAAGGAGATTCGTTTCCGTCGCAAATTTGCGACGGAGACCCTTTTCCGTCGCAAATTTGCGACGGAAACCCTTTTCCGTCGCAAATTTGCGACGGAGATCCTTTTCCGTCGCAAAAACCGCTCTCCGTCGCAAATTTGCGACGGAGCACAATTTGCGACCTATCCTATTTTCCGTCGCAAATTTACGACGAAATTTTCATTTATTCGTCGCAAATTTGTGAGGGATGAATTCCGTTTCCATCGTTCATTAAAAATTAATAAAAAATATTGATTCTTATGTGATTAATCTTTTCTGGGTTTGTACCTAATTGAAGGTCTCGCAATCCAAGTGGACTTTGCAATTCTCATCAAATTCATCATTTTGTCCTACCAATATTTCAGTCAAATATTTAGGTAAGTCTTCTTTACATTGAAATTTTTTCAATTTTTGCAATTTCATATTAATTGTTGCGTGACTAAAAAAAATTATAATTTCCAAAATTTTATAGTTTTAATTAAGAACAATAGATATGATATTTTAAATATTTTACCAGAGTTTTATATTTTAATACAGACACAATGCAAAGAGAAAGGGCTTGGATGTATAATAAGAACTTACCTGGACGTCAAGGATTAACAGATGAGTTTCGTACTGGGTTGGAACTATTTTTAGACTTTGCTAGTAGTAAATATGAGTTTATGGATGGAAATAAGTTAAGGTGTCCGTGCAAAAAGTGCGGTAATGGTAAATTCCTTGTGTGTGATCAAGTTAGAGAACACCTTACTAGATTTGGGTTTACTCCGAACTATTATAATTGGACTTCCCATGGTGAACCATTTATATATGATGAAGGATATGGAAGAAGTGACCAATTTTCAGTTAGGGAAGAATGTGGTTATTATGAGCGATTGAACCCATACGAGAGGATGGTGATTGATGCAGCTAGTTATAATTTTGTCCCAGAATCAAATCATGCAAGTACTAATTTTACTCCTACACGTGAACAAGCGAGTACTAGTCATGCTTCACAATTGGAAGATATAGGAGTAACGGGTTTTGGGAAAATGTGGATAATGAAACTTTTCAATCTAATCAGTTCTGGGATGCGTTGAAAGCAGCAGATGAACCTCTATGGGCAGGTTGTGAGGACCACACTAAGTTATCGGTGACAGCCCGACTATTAAATATCAAGGCAGAGCATAATGTGTCTGCGGATTGCTTCAACTCTTTTGTTGAAGTAATGCGGGAATCATTGCCTCGTGATAACAACATGCCAAGTGATTTTTATGATATGAAAAAACTAGTGGAAAACTTAGGGCTTTCGGTTGTAAAAATTGATGTATGTAGTAGGGGTTGTATGCTATATTAGAGAGATGATGAAAATGCAGAATCTTGCAAATTCTGTAGCCAACCTAGGCACAAGATTAACAGGAGGCTGGGTCGTAATCAGAAGCGTAGACCATGCAAGCAAATGTTTTATCTGCCATTAATCCCCAGATTGCAAAGGCTTTATGCGTCTAAAGCCACTGCTGAACACATGACTTGGCATGCAAATCATGAAACAGAAGAAGGTTTAATGTGTCATCCTTCAGATGCGGAGGCATGGCAACATTTTGATAGAACATACCCTGAGTTTGCAATGGAACCACGGAACATCAGGTTAGGTTTATGTGCCGATGGATTTGCTCCATTTGGGAAAATAGGAAAAAGTTATTCATGCTGGCCAGTTATCTTAACGCCGTACAATCTTCCACCTGGTATGTGCATGAAGACACCTTATATGTTTTTGACATTGATCGTGACAGGGCCGCAAAATCCGAAGAAGTTGATAGATATTTATATGCAACCATTGATTGAGGAGTTACAACGACTATGGGTTGAAGGTGTCCCGACGTATGACGTTTCTACCGATCAAATGTTTGTAATGAAGGCTGCTCTTCTTTGGACGATAAATGACTTTCCAGCTTATGGAATGTTATCTGGATGGAGTACAGCTGGGATCTTAGGATGTCCGATATGTTTGGAGAGGTCAAAGTCATTTAGATTAAAACATGGAAAGAAGCCTTGCTATTTTGACTGTCATAGACAATTTTTGCCGCCAAGTCATCCTTTCAGAAGGAATAAGAAAGAGTTCAGCAAGAATAAGACTGAAAGAACGCGTCCACCATTGAGGTTGACCGGCGATCAAATTTGGGAGCGTGTGCAGGACTTTCCAACCGTTGTTGAGAACCCGCATGGCACGACTTTTGCGTACGGAAGTTCACATAAGTGGACAAAACGCAGTATATTTTGGGATTTACCATATTGGAAGGCGCATCTTATTCATCATAATCTTGACGTCATGCACATAGAAAAGAATGTTTTCGACAATGTCATAAATACTGTGATGGATGTCGCTGGAAAAACAAAAGACAACTTGAAAGCAAGAAAAGATATGACAGATATTTGTGATCGGCCAATACTAGCTGTGCATGCAAGTAGCAGGGGACCAAAACCGAAAGCAGTTTATACATTGGATAAGGAGCAGAGGCGAGTTGTTTGTCAATGGTTGAAATCTGTGCGGTTTCCTGATGGATATGCTTCGAATCTCGGGAGATGTGTTGATTTGAATGAATGCAAGTTGACAGGTTTGAAGAGTCATGATTGTCACATTCTGATGGAAAGACTAATTCCAATAGCTTTGAAGGAAGTTCTACCGAACTTTGTATGGGGCGCCATTACAGAATTAAGTAATTTCTTCCATGATATTTGCTCGACAGTGTTAAAAGCATCGCACATGGAGAAACTAGATGGAGATATTCCAATTATTCTTTGCAACTTAGAAAGGATATTTCCTCCAGTGTTTTTTGATTCGATGGAGCATCTGTTAGTTCACTTGCCTTATGAAGCCAAAGTTGCAGGTCCCGTCCAATTTCGATGGATGTATCCATTTGAGAGGTAATATTTTTTTTTAAATGCAGTTCAAATTAGTTTATTATATAATCTGTTCCGATAAGCTTCTTTCTATTTCAACTAGATTCTTATATCATTTGAAGAAAAAAGTGAAGAATAAGGCACGTGTTGAAGCTTCAATTTGTAATGCATATATTGTGGAAGAAGTGACAACATTTGCATCATACTATTTTGAGCCGCACGTTCAGTGCAAGAGCCGGAGAGCAGGCAGAAATGATGAGGGCCCCATTGATCCTAATTGCACGGCATTCTCTATTTTCAATTATCTGGGTCGACCATGCGGCGCATGTCGACCTAGATACTTATCAGGCGAAGAATTTCATGCAGCTCATACTTATATTTTACTGAACTGCCCAGAAGTCGAGCCATACTTCAAGTAAGTGTAAATTTGCAATATATGTTTTGCGTGTCAAATATTTTCTAATAATAATATGATTTTTAATATTAGGATTTTCCAAACTTCAATGGCTGGACTACAACCAAATGAGTTTGACCGTTTGTGCGATGAACAATTTGCAGCATGGTTCAAGACATATGTAAGTTGCCTATGGATCAAAACCAAGTTATTAAAATTATATACATTATACATCATTTAGTAAAATATATATTATTGACTTTACATGTGTAACTCTATGTTCACAGTAATTATGATGAATTTGGAGGGCAAGGATTGCTATATTATCTATCATGGGGTCCACAGTTAAAAGTTCGAAGTTGGCCAGCATATTTCATAAATGGATATAATTTTCATACTCACGAATACGGAATGGGAAAATCCACAATGAATAGTGGTGTGTCTGTTCGGTCATGCAATGGTGACAGTTGGAAAGATGATTTTTATGGCTTGTTGGATGAAATCATAGAGATTGAGTATCCTGGACCATTAATGATGCGGGTTGTGTTATTTAAGTGCACGTGGTTCGATCCCATCAAAGGAATGAAGGTGCATACGAAGTTCAATTTGATTGAAATAAATCACAAGAAAAGGTATATGAAGTATGAACCATTTGTCTTGGCACAACAAGCAATTCAAGTATGTTATGCATCATTTCCTAGTTTGAAACGTGACAAAGCTGATTGGTGGGCTGTATGTAAAATCAAAGCACGGAGGAAAATCGAGGAACACTAGAAGGCTAGAGCCTACCAACAAGAGGAAGTGTGTAACACGGTTGAAATTGAGGAATATAACATACCAACTTTACGAGATCCGTGTGGAGCAATGATAGATGTGGATCCAACTGAAATTTGCGAATTAAATGAGCAAGAATGTTCTGAATCTGATTTTCAGACAGATGACGAAGACGAGGACAAAGACGAAGACGAAGACGAAAACGAAGATGAAGACGAAGATGAAGATTAAAATTTTCGTCACAACACACTACAGATGTGTAATTATTAATGCTACAAGTGCTATTTTTTATGTTGTCATCATTATTGTTATTGTGCTTTTTTATTATTGTTATTGTCGATTATTCTTTATATTTTAATTTATCGTCGGAAATTTTGTCCCTAAATGCCGACAAGTCAAATATTATTCACGTACCGTAACATTTCCGATATTTCAATTTGCATTGCAAAATTTGAGAAGCCAAAATTTTGGACTGAAAAAAAGACGTAGCAAATTTAAGACCCTAATCAATGAGACGCTAAAATTTTTGCCAGAAAAAGACGTCACAAATTTACAACGATAATTTAGTATGTGCAAAATTGAGATGGACTCGCAACCTGTCCGTCACAAATTTTGTTAGGGAATATTTACTGGTAAAAATTTACGCTGGACTCAGATTTGTCAATTGCAAATTTTGAAAATTTTTAGCAGTCGTAACAATTATACACAGATCTGTCGCAAAATTTTGTGACGGAAATACACAGATGTGTCGCAAAATTTTGCGACAGAAATACAAACGTCCGTCGCAAACATTTGCGACAGAAAGACAAATGTCCGTCGCAAATGGTTGCGACGGACGTGTTTTGTTCCGTCGTAAATTTGCGACGGAAACACATAGGTCCGTCGCAAATTTGCGAAGGACACGCATAGGTCCGTCGCAAATTTGCGACGGACATAAAGACGTCCGTCGCAAATTTGCGACCGTCAAAAATTTGCGCGGGAATTTAAACCGTGCGAAATTTGCGACGGACAAGGGGAGTCCGTCGCAAATTTGCGACGGACACGGGGATTCCGTCGCAAATTTGCGACGGATAGTGCGTGTCCGTCGCAAATTTAACGAGGGAATTTTCCCGCACCGGATTTATAATTTCCGTCCAAATTTTTTTTATAGAAAATTTGCGACGGACCTATCATGTCCGTCGCAAATTTGTGACGGACATGCTTGGTTCGTCGCAAATATTTATCGGTGAAATATTTGCGACGGAACACTACGTTCGTCGCAAATTTGCGACGGACAGACAAATGTCCGTCGCAAATTTGCGACGGACACGCAAAGTCCGTCGCAAATTTGCGACGGACACGCAGAGCTGCCGTCGCAAATTTGCGACGGACTACAATTGTCCGTCGCAAATTTGCGACGGAGGTAGTAGTGCCGTCGCAAATTTGCGACGGACTTTGCGTGTCCGTCGCAAATTTGCGACGGACCTACATATCCGTCGCAAATTTGCGACGGACACGCAAAGTCCATCGCAAATTTGCGATTTATCTTCCCCAACCCGACTCAAATCTGGTTTTTGCTTGCAGCAGATCCGTCGGTGTCGCAGTCGCCACCCAGCCGTCCCGCCTCGCCGCCGCCGTCGCAGCTCCGCCGCCCTTCGCCGCCCTCGCCCGTCGCCTCTCGCGCCGCCCGCCACCCAGCCCCGCCCCGCAGCCCCCGCCCAGCCCCGCCCCGCAGCCCCCCCCCGCCTGTCGCCCGCCCCTCGCCGGTCGCGCCGTCGCCCCCGCCGCCTCGTCGCCCCCGCCCCGGCCCCGGCCCTGCCGTCTCCCCTCGCCCTCATCGCCCCCGCCCCCGGCCCCGGCCCCGCCGTCTCCCCTCGCCCCGCCCCCCGCCGTCGCCCCCGCCCCCGCCCTCGCCCCCGCCCTCGCCGCCTGCCAGCAGCCGCCGCCGCCCCCGGCACCCGCCCCGGCCCCGTCGTGTCCCGTCGCCCCGGCCCCCGCCTCACCCCCGCCCTCGCCCCCGCCCCCGCCCCGTCGCCCTCGCCGCCGGCCAGCCGCCTCCGCCGCCGCCGACGTCGTCACCACCGTCCCGCCGCCGCCGTCGTCACCACCGCCCCGCCGGCCGGCCGCCGCCGTCGCCGCCGTCGTCACCACCGCCCCGCCGGCAAGCCGCCGCCGCCGCCGTCGTCACCATCGCTGCCGCCGCCCTCACCGTCACCCACGCCCGTGCCGGGACCGCCACTGTCCAGAAAACAAGGTTTTGTTGTCCTTAAACTAAGTAGGTCTATTTTCTAATATGTAGTTAGTATATTTAGGTAATTAGTTGGATTTGATTACGGATTATTTAGGATTACTTTTGATTGGCTAAAGTACGGGTCGATTTCAGGATTGCATATGACTTTGATCGATGATCGACTGGTTAATTTGTTTATTATGTGGATGATAGGATAATTAATTAAACGTTTTCGCAGAAAATACTTGAAAATTAAATAATTTTATAAAAAATTATGGAAAATTAAAAAAACGGTAAATAATGACAACATATATGAAATTTGACCATAAAAGTTTTTTCAACTTTATAACAAACTAAAATTTCATCATATCACAAAATTGCAAAAATTAATAGTGCTAATCCATTTTCAATGAAATTTACAATTTTTAACGTTCCGGCGAAAAAATTATTAAAAAATTTAAAATTTCCATAACATGATAACATGGATTAACATAAATGTGATCACCCATTATGAGGGAAATTTTTTTTTGGTGAAGAAAAAGTTAAAAAATTTAAAATTTAAAAAATGCACAGAATTGCCTAGAAAACATATGGCCATCAACTTGCGATTAAATTTAAATTTCTTTAGATGGCAAAAAAAATTAGAATTTAAAATTTCCAAAATTTCACGAAATTGTTTATAATACCTGTGGCCATCCACTTTTAGTTATATTTAATTTTTGTAACGTGCCTTAAAAATTGTAAAAATAAAGAATGACTAAAATTTGGAAAACTTTACCTAATAGTTTAGACGACTTGTGGCCACCCAATTTTAGTATGGAATTTTTCTTTCACGAGAAAAAATTTATATTAAAATTAATAATATAAAAATTCTTAAAATTCTTAAAATTTCAAAACTTTACGGAATGTCTTAGAATATCGGTGGCTACCAACTTTTAGTGAAATTTTTTTTACCTCCCAAAAAAAATTTAAGAATAACAATAATAATTTATTTCTTACAAAACTTTATAGAATGATTTAGAATATTTGTGGCCACCCACTTTCAGTGAAATATAAATTTTTGTACGTGGTAAAAAAATTAATGAAAATGCATGCGATTCATATAGTGATGTTTGATACCTGTGGCCACCCATATCGTTCTCATACATTGATGTTTCATATGAAAATGAATGGGATTCATAGTATATTTATTTGTAGGAAATTACACGTCATAAGCACTCGGCATTGGCTCATTTGAAGGAAACATTTTCTCAGTCTTTTCATCAAAATGGTAAGTTTCGTCATGTACATCATTATGTGTTCGTAATACGTGTCAATAGTTCTTTACATAATTGTATAACCTTCCTATTTGTCAGTTTAAACGTGGAGGATTTATGTCTAGAAGACGAGGCTCTGGCTCTTCCTCGTCCTCGTCCCCGTCCCTTTCCTCTTCTCATGTCCCGGCATTGAACCCTCAACCACAACATGGTCCGTCACAATATGAGCACGTTGGCCCTTCCTCCCACAATCAACAACATGTTACGGGACTTCACCACATGCCAACTGAACATTCTCCAGTTCAATTTCCTGTAGCTCCCCCTCCTTCCGTTCCACCCCATTATTCGGCGGAACAATCGAATATTGACGGAAACAGAGGGCAAGAAGATAACCGATTGTTTATATGTCCATTTGGAGATTCGTAAGTACTTCATTTTTATTTTAGTATATGTCATATTTAGGGCTTTAAATATTGATGTGAACTGAATTATCCATGTTGCACAATATTTGTATAAATGCAGATTCACGGATGCTACGTCTGTTGTGAGAGAATTGAACAAAATAGTTAGAAACTTCTGGATGGGAGAGTATCTTAATTACAGAAGTGTTCCACAAGAAGTAAAAGAAATGTGGTGGAATGAGTTCAAGGTAAGTTGTACATATTTTATTTTCTTAGAAATTAAGTTTGGTGTAGTATATTGATGGTCAAGAATGATGTAAAGGGACTAGAACAACTTTGTAGTTTTCGATATCTAAAAGATCAGATATTTTTCCCGACATGAACTTTACAAAATCTGTCTATATGTGTTTGGTGCATGGTTATGGATATGTGATCATCATAATAATTTTCAATTTGTGTTTTTATTTATTGCAGCGGAAGTTCACGTGGGACGAAACGGAGGACAATGAAGTGAGACGAATTTTCGATAAAAAAATAAGTGATTTTATGCGAAATGTTATGAATAGAGCGAAGAGCAAGCAAGCGAAGCCGTCTTTTTTTACAGCTGACAATTGGGTGGCAATTAACACATTTTGGGCATCTGAACAGAGTCGACAACTCTGTGAGCAGAATAAGAAGAACCGATCTTCTAGTTCTAGTGATGGGTCAGCCACATATGCTGGGGGCTCTATCAACATTGCGGAGCATCGCAAACGACTGGTAAGTCTGTTAAATGAGTTATAAGTTAATTTAATTCAGTTACTCAAATTTATATTTTGTAGGTAAGTGAATTGGGGACGGAACCGACATTTGCAGCTACATTTGAACGCACATTCCAAAAGAAAGATAAGACATGGATTGGCGATCGAGCAAAAGCTGTTAAGGTATGTAAGGTTATACTTTGACTTATATGTAAACTATAATGCAAAACCGTTAATGCTTTCAATATTTATGGTATATATATATATATATATATATATATATAGTGATTTTATTTTCATCTACATTGTTAATGTAGGAAAAATATGATGATCTGTTAATTGGTGCAAGTGGTAGTGCTAGTGGTAGTGATGATTGTCCTGAGTCCCGGCCACCAGTTGATAATATGGCATTATGGATGGAGGCATCGGGTGGGCCGAAAAAAGGGAAAATATTTGGGCTGGGATCGTTGTCAAGGATGTACATGCCGAATAATCCTGGAAGTTCATCAGCTGCTGGGACTGGTCGAAGGAAGTCACGAGTGGAGGAGCAATTGAACCAAGAAGTGGATCGTCTGAATAATTTACTTTTTAAGAAGGATGAACGAATATATAACTTGGAAGAACAAGTGAGAGTGATTATGGAACACCTTAACCTCCAACGCAATGCCGAGCCTCCTGTACCTCCAGCCAATCCAATAGGTGATGACCAACACATTGATGCCGAGAATGCTGATGCTGATGTTGATGATGATGATGATTTTCTCCGGTCTCCTTAGTTAAAATTTTGGGTAAGCTTGCTTCATAATCTTGGTTTTTCATAATTTCACTCATATTCATATGTAAGAACATTTATGTTCGTCCTGAAACGTATTTTTGTTATTTTTGTTATATTCTGGACTGATTTTTGTATCGACATTTACTCAAGTCTTGACGAAGGTGACTACTTTTGGTGTCCTGCCAGCATACCAAAGCCGCCTCTTCTTCTGTATGATTTTTTTGCGTCTTCTATGGTTGTCCTGTCTTTTAGTTCATGTTTTGAATGTATTGTAATATTGGATATCAAATAGCATCATGTCAGACTTTATAACTTTCGTTATGTTATTTATTTCAATTATATGTCATTGTGGCTGATTTGTCAGAATTTATGGTTTGTTCGTTTTTCTGTTTCAATTATATGTCATTGTCTCTTTTGATTGATATGAACAATAATTTATGATCGAAATGATGTAAAAATAACGACGAATACTTTAAGCCAAATTTTGCTATTATTAAAGTTTTTTGCTAACTTGCGATGAAATTCGCGACGAATTTTCCGACGAAATTCGCGATAAATTTTCCGATGATTTTGCGACCAATTTTGTACAGAAATAAATTAGCGACGGATTGTGTCCGTCGCAAATTTGCGACGAAATTTGGGACGAATGTGCGACGGATTTTTGCGACGGACCTACACACGTCCGTCGCAAATTTGCGACGGACATTCACACGTCCGTCGCAAATTTGCGACGGACCTTCACACGTCCGTCGCAATTTTGCGACGGACCTTCACACGTCCGTCGCAATTTTGCGACGGACCTTCACACGTCCGTCGCAAAATTGCGACGGATTTTTGCGACGGAAATAGTCCGTCGCAAATTTGCGACGGAATATTTGCGACGGATTGTATTCGCGGCTAATTTTGCGACGAATTTTTTCCATCGCAAATTTGCGACGGATTTTTTAATTTTCCGTCGCAAAATTTTGCGACGCCCGAGTAGCGACGGAATTTTTTCCGTCGCAAAATCCGTCGCAAATTCGATTTGCGACGGATTTTTCCGAAAATTCTGTCGCAAATTCGATTTGCGACGGATTTTTCCGAAAATTCCGTCGCAAATTCCGTCACAAAAAACAAGTTTTTTTGTAGTGTTTTTACGTTATTTCGTGCTTATTGGGTGGAGATGTGCTACATTATGCCTTGATTCCACCTCTAGAAAAACATAACAAACATTTGAGGGAGAGGGGAGGGGGGTTGCCAATGACACCTCAAACTAGCATGATGATGAATTGCGATATGAATCATAAAAAACAATCCATTTTTTGGATATCCAGATCTTGCTCTGAAAACCCATCTATCAAAAGTCGCAAATGCATTATCAAAATCAATCCTGAGTGTCGCACCGCGCTTTCTTATTTTTTGGGCTTTCGGGATTTGCATGCTAAGAAGGTATTTCCGTGTAAGGGTTTCTTCCAGACCATACCTCACATGACAATGGAAGGTTATTTCTTATTTAATCTAGGTTTGTGATTTTGGAGTCGCCACTAGTCAATATTGATAGGTAAATTATAAACCTAATCGAGGTATGTGAGAAATACTACGATTCTACAAATCAGAGATTCTGAGTACGAGGACTTGATTATGTTATTCATCCCGAATCGAAATCCTTAATACCCTTTCGGTACCTAAGAACAATATGATATCTAATGTGTCATGTGAACTTTCGAGGCTTACCCACTAATTTTATCTGTTCTAATCGTAGGAAGAACCAAACAAGTATTAAACACACAATTGAAGTCAACCAAATCAATCAATCCTAAGTAGTCTCTAAAACGAAAATCAATCAAAACATCCAAACCCTAATGAAGCTCTAAAAGTTTGTTCATTTAATGTTTACACATTTTTTAAGGTTTTAGGGTTATTTAAGGGTTATAACCCATGAATTTGGGATTTTCTAAAAATGTCACTTGAGCACTTTCAAAATTTTAAATTTCACTTTTTACGGTTAGCCACGATATTTTTGGACCATTTTGTGAATTTTCAAAAAAAAAATTTCGAAAAATTTTTTCAACCAAGAATTGATTTTTTTTGATTTTCTGAAAATTTTTATGAATTTTCCAATTTTTCAATTTTTTATTGATTTTTCTGAATTTTTCGAATTTTTATGAATTTTCTAAAAATATTTGAATTTTTGTGAATTTTCTAATTTTTTTTGTGAATTTTATGTTTTTCTGAAAAAAATTAATTTTTTTATTTTCTACAATTTTTTATATTTTCCTATTTTGATTTTTTATGAGTTTTTTTAGATTTTTTTCAAAATTTTTTAATTTTTTTTAAATTCCCATCGATAGACGAACCGGATCGGCTCGGTTTGGCTTGGCCGAACCGAGCGTCGCTGGCATCGGCGTCGATTGTCTTCTCCAACAGGCACGATGCCAAAACGGCACCGTTTTTGGCTTTCTTCACTTAGGCATTTTTCCGAGTAGGTGGTGTGCACGATTTTGACTTGAACATTATCAAGGCTGAGACTTTAGATCGGAATTCAATGACCTTCCTGTGACTATCTTGCCATTTCGATTGCACCATCATCAAGTTCATATGTTCCAGTATCAATCTAGCCCAATCAGATTGTCGCTGGATGTTCCCTGATCGGCGAAAAAATCGGTCCAAAAACCCTAACCTAAAACCAATTTTAATAAGCTCCTCTAATTTTCAAATCAACATAAAGACCACCCTAACTGTCTAAATCAATTTAAACAAGCACAAAAACATCAAACAAAGTTAGAAAAGACTAACTTGAACAGTTTATGGCCACAGGGATGCCCCGGCGAGGTTTGGATGGACTCCGGTGAGATAGTTCATGGACAACCGGTTCCGTTTATGCAAGTTTATCCACCAAAATGCAATCAATCAACAAAAAAATGATTAGAAACTTGTTTTAGACATCAAAGAACTTAGAATCAACAAGGAAATCGCGTGAGTGTTAATCTTGAACTACAACTCATTTTCTAGAAATCTAGAAAAACCGTGACTGTGATAGATTTTTACCTGCTTCATTGAGAGATCAAACGAAGTTGTTGCGCTTATCAATAGCCATAGAGTTCTTTCTAGATACTTCGGCTTCTTGTAAATGGCCTCCGCTTCGCCGGAAAAGCTCTAGACGCGTCGATCAAGACTCATTTTCAGACCTAGATGATCAGCTTCGTCACAGCTTCACCAGATGTGGGGGACCTCAATCAGAGCCGATTTGTTGGCACATTCTCGCCGAAGAAGATGCCGACCACTCGGTCCTTGGATCCTCAACACATCTCTTGCTCTCTTTCTCACTCCTCTCTATTTCTCTCTCCTCTCTCTCTGTGGCAATCTATCGAATAGGTTCCCTTCAATATTTAGTTTTTTCTTCGTTTTTTGTTCTGCAATTTTTCCCGCTCAAAATTTGTTGGAATCGATTTTTCATCGGTTAAATCGGTTACCTAGTGCTTGCTGGAGATTCTGGAATCTCCAGCTGGCCAACTCCATTAAAACGTGCTAATTTGATCAGAGAAAGTCGGTCAAGTCACGGGCACGAGCTGATTTTCTGGGTTTATTGTGCTTTGGATGAGTCGGGTAAGGAAGACAACCAACCCGGGTCGGGTCGGGTTGACCCAATCGACCCGAGTTGGTTTAAATTCACCAATTAAGCTCAATTTTGACCCAATTTTCAAAATTAAACCTCAAAATTGAATTCTCCATCACATTCTGAACCCAAATATATAATTTCCCTAATTTTTGTTATAATTATGTCCAAAATTTTCACATTTTTGTATTCAAGTTTATAGGGTTTTATTTAATTTGATGTTCTAATGACCTGATTAGGCAAAATTGATGCCAAAATTGAATTACCCACATCTGATTAATCCAAAAATGGTGGTCTCATATTTCGACAATTTCATATTGGGCACGATTCCCAATTTGGGTTCAAAATTTTTAATTTCCAATTGAATTTTGTGGATTTTTGATTTTTTATGTCAAATTGTGCAATTGGACCGACCATTATGTAATTGAAGGTCCCAAAATCATTTGTTGTGAAGACACTATGACTTAAAAATGACTAAAAAAAATTTAATTGCATTTTTTGTTCAATTCGAATTTAATTTTGCCCAATTTTGGGAAAAAAATATACCAAATTGATATTTTTCAAAATTGATGATGTATTCGTGAAATTGGATTTAAAATAAGAATAATTAGTATTTTTATGGAATTTTCTAATTTCATTTGCTATTTTTCTTGATTTTCTTGCTTATTTTGACTAAAAAAATTAAAGAAAAATGCAGAAAAATGCGAAATTTTTTTTTTTGGTTTAGAAATAGATTTCTGGGATTGGCCAAAATTAAGTGTTAACAGCTGCCTCTCTTTGAGATTGATCTCGTTAGAGGTTGATCTCAAAGACTAGGTGACACTTGAATTTTTTGGCCGACTCACTAAACAAGATAAGATGGAAATTTCACAACAACTGATTAGGGGATTTGCTTTTGAAATTCGTGATCTAATCCAACGGTGCTCTTTTTAGAACATATTTTGAAAAGTTCTTAATGATTGAGGGAGAGAAACTTACTGGTTTGCGGGAGTTTCTTTGTTGCTTATCCAAGGGCATGAATTGATGGTGGTGATGATTATGATAGTTATTCTGATTTTGTGGTTTAAGGATGAACTCACGAACTATGAACGTCTAAGGCTCTTTGCCTGAGGATTTTGGATTTGGCTAATGGTTCCTCACTAGTAGGACTTACATTTGCCTATTGATACCTAATTTTTAGCTCATTTTTGTCACATTTTCAAAAATTTTAAAATTAGGTCTAGGGATCTTGGCCAAGCCTAGAAACCTATTTCTAAACAAAAAAATAATTTTTTAGCAATTTTTAAATTTCTTTTAGTCAAAATAAACAAGAAAATCAAGAAAAATAGTAAATGGAATCAGAAAATTCCATTAAAATTGTCATTAATCTTATTTTAAATCCACTTTCATAAATACATTGCCAATTTTAGAAAATTTCAATTGGGTGTACGTTTTTCCCAAAATTGGCAAAATTAAGCCTGAATTGAACCAAAAATTAAATTAAATTTTTTATAGATATTTTTAAGTCATAGTGTCTTCACAACAATTGATTTTGGGATCTTTAATTGCATAATGGTTGGACCAATTGCATAATTTGACATAAAAATAAAAAATCCCCAAAAATTGATTGAAAATTAAGAATTTTGAACCTAAATTGGGAATTGTGCCCAAAATGAAATTTTCGAAATGTGAGACTATCATTTCTAGGGTTAATCAGGTGTGGGTGATCAAATTTTAGCATTAGTTTTGCCTAATCAGGTTATTAAGACCTTGAATTAAACAGAACCCTATTAACCCGAATATAAAAATAAGAAAATCTTGGGCACAATTATAATAAAAATTAGGGAATATTATATGTTTGGGTTCGAAATATGCTAGAAAAATCAATTTTGAGGTTGAATTTCGAAAATTTGGTGGAAATTGGGTTTAATTCGTGAATTTAGGCAAAACCGGAATTTCCGGGTCGGGCGAGTCGGCCCAACCCGACCCGAACAGTATTGTCTTCTTCACCCGGCCACTCAACCCGCGAGAAACCCATAAAACTAACTCAAACCCGTGACTTTGTCAAACATTTTCTAGCTATTTTAAGCACGTGTTGATCGGCTTGGCCAGCTGGAAAATGTTCATCTAGCACTGGTTAACGACCCCAATCGATTGGGAGTCGGTTTCAACGAATTTTGAGTGGAAAATCAAAGAACAAAAAAACAAGAAACACGGAAGAACAAAGGAGGGAACCTATTCGAGAAAATTCCCGAGAGAGAGAAGAGAGAGAGGAGGGAAATCGAAGGGAGAAAACTAGAGAGAGAGAGGGTCAGAGGTCCTCCCATGAGTGTTCGGCGCCGGCGAATCACGAGTTGGCCGTGACCTACCCTCACCATGCCAAGCCGGAAAAGCTAACCGTGAAGGTCTGAAAATCAGCCTTGGGTAGCGCATCTAGACCTGTTCTGGCGAATCGAAGCAAGCCAGGAGGAAGAGAAAGTGCCAAGGAATGACCTCTGGGGTGCGGATCACTTCGACAAATTCATTTGGTCGTCGAACGAATCAGGTAAATATTATTCACAGTCTATTTTTTGAAAATTTTTCCAAAATTCGGTTTTGTTTCAATGTGCATTTTTAAGTGATTTCATTGATGAATCTTGGCATGTTGATGTCTATTACTAGTTTCTAATCAATTTCTTGTGATTTGATTGTGTTTTTGGTTACTAAAAATGCATAAACCGAGTCGGGACTTTATGTAAACCCCCTCGCCGGAGCTCCGATGACCTCGCCTGAGCATCGCCGTGGCCGTAAGGCCATTTAAGTTAGTCTTCCTGACCTTGATTGATGTTTTGATGATTATTTGAACTGGTTTAGACGGCTAGGGCGGCTAGTTTTAGGATTCAAGTTCTAAACAAAGATGAAAATTTAAACAGTGCAAGTTAGGTTTTTGGACCGATTTTTCGCCGTCTGGCGAAGGTCTGGCGGCGACCGAATTAGACTAGAATGACAATAGGACATGTGAACTTGTTGATGGTGCAAATGGAATGGCGGAATAGTCACCGGAAGGTCGCCGACGGTGAGCCTAAAGTCGCGGCCTCGAGAACGTTAAACACAAATTCATGCCTACCAAGTGTCGGGGGAAATGCCCCAATAAAAGAAGCCCAAAATGGTGTTGTTTTGGCATCGTGCCCGCCGGAGGAGGTGACTAGTACCGGCGTCGGCGACGGTTGGTTCGTTCTCGGTCGAACCGGTCTGAATCGGACTGGTCCGGTTCGTTCCCCGGCAGGAAAAATTCAAAAAAAATAAAAAAAAATCAATAAAAAATTGGAGAATTCAAAAAAATTGTAAAAAAACTAAAAAAAATCACAAAAATCATAAAAATTTCAAAAATTCAGAAAATACAAATAAAAAATTTGAAAATTCTGGAAAATCAATAAAAAATTGGAAAATTGGAAAATCCACAAAAATTTCTAGAAATTCATAAAAAGTCATTTCTCGGTTTAAGAGATTTTTCCGAAGAAAAAATAAAAAATTTTAAAAATTCACAAAAAGGTCTAAAATCATCGTGGCCAGCCATAAAAAAATGAAATTTGAAGTTTTGAAGTGTCCAAATGGCACTTAAAAAAAGGAAAAATCAAAAATCAAAAATTTTGAAAATTCACAAAATGATGTAAAATCATTGTGCCCCGTCATAAAAAGTAAAAATTGAATTTTCCGAAATGCCTACGTGGCATTTTTTTTGAAAAATTCCAAATTTAAGGAAAAACCCCTAAAAAACCCTAAACTCTAAAAATATGTAAATCATAAAATGAACAAGCTATTAAAGCTTCTTTAAGGTTTGGGTGTTTTGCTTGACTTTCATTTCTAGTGGCCAAATTAGGGTTGCTGTAATTGATTTACCATTGGTTGTGCATTTAATTTTTGGATGCTTAATTATTTGTCCATGATTAGATTAATGAATTGACCTTAGGGATCCGTGTGATGCGCTGGACATGCCATATCTTTCTTAGGTACCGAAAGGGCGTTAATAATCCCAATTTGGGATCGTTAACGTAACTAAGTCCCTTATCTAGAATCTCTGGTTCGTAGGATTGTGGTACTTCTCTCGTACCTCAATTAGGTTTCTAGTCAACCTACCGTAAATAACTAGTGGCGATTCCAAGTTCAAATTTAGATTAAGTAAACCCCGCTGTTGCGTGAGGTGTGGTCTAGGAGAGGCCCGTATAGAAAAATACCTCTATCCTAAGTACGCGAGCGCGTGGCGCGATAGGCTTGGCGACTCCGCTGGGGAAATCTTAAATTTTTAAGTGGACTTAGGCCTAGATAGAACGATATGCATGTGTTTGTGCTCGTAAGGATCCTAGGTATGTTTCACTAATGACGTGCTAAATGGTAATGCAGGTGGGAGGTATAAGGGGTGTAGTCTATACTTACCTTTGTTTTGCAGGATGGTGTTGGGATTAAATGTGATTTGACACAAATTTTAGAAGTGCTGTTTGGTTATAAATTGTTGTGCTTACCTTTAAATTGCTTTAGCACTTCACTTTTCACACACACTACCCGTGGCTCAACCCTGGCTACATTTAGGATCACCCTTAGGAGGTATGTGTTTAGGCGAAATTATAAGCCGATTGCTCATGAGATCGTTTAAATACAATACTAATCACCAAGATGGAATATTATTCCATTACTTTAGGCCGATCGCCTATTGAAATGGAATCCCTTGTCCATTAAGGTGGTGACCTTGAGCCTTTAGTATATCTCCACCTTTTTAGGTGTCAAAACCTCACTTGTTGCATATGCTTGTCTTTGTGGTTGGTATACCTAAAACCAAGCAAAATGTGTCCGTAAGTAAGTGTCGTTCCACTTCTCTTATCTTTTTAATTATGCAAAATTAGTTGACACAATTTTGTCAAAAAATGCCCAAATGACAATCAATGTTTGATCAAAATGCCTTTTTATACTATAATGAATGAATAGGGTGACATGCTCCATTTGGTCACATTTTTCATTTCTAGATGAAATGTATAGGTCTATGGTGATTTTTAATGTAATTCAAGTAGATTGAATGCTCAAGATGTGACAAGTACAATCCTATTTACCGAAAGTATATTTTTGATATATTTGAAGTTGTAAACCCTAGGATAGGATTTTATGATCAAAATGGAGCATGTCAAAAGGCATTTACATTAAACATTGATTTCATTCACATTTTCAAGTATATGCTCTTTTAAGGCATAAATGGATTAGAAGTGACATTTGTATTACGTTATAAGTATGCAAATGTACTTTACCTCCATTTTGTCCATAAAAGGACATAAATTAAAGTGGGGGCATTTAAAATTGATTCATGGTGATTAATAATGAACTTTTTGCATAGATAAGCTCGTTGGGAAAACTAGACATCCAAGTAGTTCCTATTCCACGAAAAAAGCTCATGGCTTGGTGGAAAGGCATGACAAAAGACAACCAAGTTTATATTTAAGATAGGTTGGGATACTTTTTAGACTTGATCCATGTGGAACATCAAGTAAGTTTGATCCAAGCATTGACACATTTTTGGGAAGTTTCCACCGCAACTTTCCAATTTGGATAGTATGAATTAACACCGACTTTGGAAGAATATCAAGCCGCCATTAGAATTGATTCCAAGCCTAGGGTCGTAGAGCCACCTATTGGACTTAGTCACATAAGCATTCTCGCAGAATTCCTTAGCCTCAAAGTCTCAAAAATTGAAATGTTAATTAATCAAATACGGGTAGATTTCCATTATCCTTTTCTAATAGCCAATTTTTCCGAACTTCCTAGAGAAATAGGAAACATTTCAGCTCGGGTTTTCATTCTAGCCTTCTTTGGCTTCATTCTATTTCCCATATCTAGAACGGGATTCGACCCTTTAGTTGCAATAATCACAAGGCAAACATGTCTCAAATGGGATTTCTCTAACATGCTTCTTGCTCAAACAGTTATTTCCTTGAACACATATTAAAAGCGTGGAAAGGGAATCTTTCAAGTTTTTGCGGGTCTCCTATCTTTATGGTTCATCTCGCATATTCGACCATGGTGCCATTTCATGAGTATTTGTGAGATTTGCCCAACAATAAATACCACAGAACGATATCTTCGTATTAAACATAGATTGCCCAAGCAATCTTTCTTAGATTAGGCCAACTTCATTAGGGCTTTAACTCCTAGTCAAATTCAATGGCGGACCAATTGGCCAAAGATTAGTAAGGCAAGGATTACAAGCCAAGAAGGGAATGCGGTACCATTACTCAGGTTGAATGGTGGATTCGTTTATTGTCTTTTGCGAGTTGTCAGACAATTTGGGATGCTTCAACAAGTCCCACCGACATGGAATCCTGAGGAGTTCGCTTTTGACATCCCAAATAGTATTATACTCGAACAAGAGAAGAAAGACCTTTAAGCCAAGGTTCACAAAATTATCCTTTCTTTGGATAATTCACCTTCACAAGTAGTGGAATAGCCAAAGAACTTGGAAGGAGACATAAAGATTTATATGGCATCCAAGGAATACATCAAGTGGATGGAAAGCAAACGACCAATTGATGTGGAGCCATATGTTCCATTGATCATTATAACAAATCCCGAGGAGGAGTATGTTCCAGAATACATCGTCCCACACGTACCTGGAGTTGAGCCTTACATCCCTGAAGAAGTTGTGATCGATGTCAAAGAATGGGAATCCTGAATCAAGGAATGGAAGGATTACCACGGGGCAGAAGCTACCTTAGCTAGCAAGAAGTCTAGACTTGGATGATTTAGAATTCCCATTCGAATTTAAAATCATTTTGTAAAGCAATCTTGGATTTTATATGAAATACTCATTTTTCAAAATCCGTTTGGATAAAATCAAAATCATGATTAAAAATAAGGATCACAGTGGATTATAATTCTTTGAATGGTATGATTCCTTGAGAAAAAAAAACATTGATGAGAAGTTTTATGCAAGGTTAAGGCTTGTGTAAAAGTTTTTATCCTTGTTAATCACAAGAAACCATACGATTAAAAGAATGTAGGTTTTCATATTCATTTCACCAATTCTAATATCCTGTTGGTTTTCATGAAGACAGGTTTTCTAGCAACGGAAGGCAAAAGACCCTGAATCCGTTTACAAATTAAAATGGCCGAGGAAGAAACTCGCACTTGACTAGCTGAAGTGGAGAATCAGATGACGCAAATGGCTGCCATGATGGCGGAAACGAAGGCCTTTATTCTCACATCTTGAGGGTCTTATCCTACTACTCCGAATGTAGGAACCTCAAATACTACCGAAACACCTGTTGAAGACTTAGTTAGGAACAAAGAATCGGCTCAAGAAAGCCCTCCGAAGACTATGCCTGAGATAATAAATTCGGAAGAGGATGATCAAACCAAGAAAGCATCCAAAATAAAGGATGAAGAAGAGGCCAAGAGATTGACCAAAATTGAAGAATGCTTAGCAAGTTAGGGCTATGAGCTTCAGAAATTCGATAAGTTTTCACCATACACAAAGGTGGTCATTCCAGAAAACTACAAGGAACCAGAGTTCATGAGCAAGTATGATGGAATTAACTATCCTAAAAGCCATTTGAAATATTATCTCCACAAGATGACAAGATATTCAGACAATATGCCACTTCTTATTAGTACATTTTAGGATAGCTTGAAGGGAGCGGCTTTGGCATGATATACCACTCTTGATATAGAAGATTTTGCCGAATGAGACCATTTGTCAAGAGAATTCCTTCGCCAATATAAATTCAATGTTGAAGTATTTCCAACCCGGGAGGATTTAGTTAGAACCGAGAAGCAAAGAAGTGAAGGATTCAGAGCCTATGCTCAAAGATGGAAAGCTGCAGCCTCACAAGTTAAACCGGCTATAAGTGAGGATGAGCTTATTGAACTCTTCTTGAAGTTGTTGCCAATTGAGTATTACAACAAGAAATCCAAAGCAGTTTGAGCCAAAGAAAAAACCCGTTAGGCAATTCACCCCGTTGCTACGGTCCTTGTCGAAACTATTACCGATACCGTTGGAAAGGCATTTGGTCGCCAAAGAAGTGCCAAGAGATAATCCTACAAGGTTTTCCTAGTACGATGAGTCGAAGACTTGCACATACCATATGGGAGAAAGAGGACACGATGTGGACAATTGTACAGTCTTTAAATACAAAGTTCAGCAACTCATAGACAAGAAGATATTAAGTTTCCAAGAGCTAGAGTCAAATGTACATCAAAACCTTCTTCCTGAACACAATGTGGTAAATATGGTTCTTACAGAGGAAGAAATAATAAGGCCTGATGAAGAAAATGAATATGAGGCCAAATTAAAGTCTACTCGACAAGGAGATGCTCGCTTTCGCAGCAAAGCATTTTTAAAAGGGAAAATTATAGACAACTTGGGAGAAGATTCTGGCAAATACAATTTTCAAGTAAAGTATACTCCACCACCCTAGGCTTTTAAACATGAAACTATTGTGCCCGATGGATGGGGAGGCATGAATGAAATCCCAATTAACAAATTAAGTCTTGAGGAAAAAGAAGATCAAGACGAGAAAATGAAGAAAAAGGCTTGCCAAGGAGACAGGCGATTTGTTCGCAAAGCATGAAAACGAGGTGAAATTATGGATTATCTGGGATAAGATAGTGGTCGGTATAACTATCGTATCAAATACACACCACCTTCATGGGCATCCAAAGAGGAAAATATCGTGCCTGACGGTTGGGGTGGAATGGATACTATTGAAGCTAACAAGAGTATGGTGTCTATAATTACACCACTATTGATTAATCTTGATAAAGTGGATAAACTTGACGAAGAGAAGAATCATGTTAAACCAATTACAATTAAGCTCCCAATTGGACAACTAAAGATTGAAGACTAGGAGGTGCAGCTTGTGATCATCACTTTGCCTCCAAAGGAGAAATTTGATACCAAATGTGTACCATGGGATTACACACCTAAAGAAGTTGATGCAATAACTAGATCGGGAAGATGTTATGTCCCAAAAGAAGATGAGCACGAAAAGAATGGAGTAATTGAAGAGGATGTCAAGCAGTTGTTGTAAGTCATGAAGACAAGTGAATATGAAGTAATTGAGCAATTAAGAAAGATGTCGGCACAGATTTCTTTGCTGGATCTCTTCAAGACCTCAGAAAAGCCACAAAATGGTGCTTATGAAACTTTTTAATGAAGTGCATGTACCGGAGACGATTAATGAGGTACAATTGCCTTTTCTGATGAAGATTTCCCAATTGACGGGCGTTCCCACAATAAAGCTCTATATGTTGCTGTCAAATGTTGGGACAAGGAGGTGTCCTGGGTGCTAATCGATAATGGTTCCGCACTTAATTTGTGTCCATTAAGCACACTGCATCGCTTAGGGATTAGCGAAGAACTCATCAAACCTTCAAAAGTGACTATGCATTCGTTCGACGAGATGAAGAAAGATGTTATCGGTGACATCGAACTGGAAGTAAATATAGGCTCTGTGTCTTTTCTGATCGATTTTCAAGTGGTAGACATTCCAAAGACTTTCAACCTATTACTGGGGAGGCCTTAGATTCATATGGCTGGTGCTATTCCCTCTAGCCTTCATCAAAATGTTAGATTCATTATTAATGGTAAAATGATTACCATGCACGGGGAAATGGACTTTACCACTTACAAGGAAAGTGTCATATCTTATGTCAAGTCGGAGATAAAAGAAGAGCCTAGTTATCATTCTTTTGAAATGATTTCCATGATACAAATTCCCGCTGGTAGTGTCATGAAGACTCCAGAATTTTCAGCATCGTCTATTATATCTGGAAAAGTGTTATGCCGATATGGCTTTAACCATAATGGTGGGCTTGGGACAAAAGCACAAGGAATTATAGAACCTATTATCCCATTTAGATCACAAATTTCAAAAGCAAAGATCATAATAAGTTGTTGTGAAATTTTCATCTTGTTTAGTGAGTCGACTAAAAATTCAGGTATTATTTTGTCTTTGAGATTAACCTCTAACGAGCTCAATCTCAAATAGGGGCAATTGTTGACACCTAATTTTTAGCTCATTTTTGTCATATTTTCAAAAATTTCAAAATTAGGTCTAGGGATCTTAGCCAAGCCTAGAAACCTATTTCTAAACCAAAAAATAATTTTTAAACATTTTTTGAGCATTTTTTTAAAATTTCTTTTAGTCAAAATAAACAAGAAAATCAAGAAAAATAGTAAATGGAATCAAAAAAATTCCATAAAAATAGTCATTAATCTTATTTTAAATCCAATTTCATAAATACATTGCCAATTTTAGAAAATTTCAATTGGGTGTTCGTTTTTCCCAAAATTGGCAAAATTAAGCTTGAATTGAACCAAAAATTAAATTAAATTTTTTATAGACATTTTTAAGTCATAGTGTCTTCACAACAATTGATTTTGGGACCTTTAATTGCATAATGGTTGGACCAATTGCATAATTTGACATAAAAATCAAAAATCCCCAAAAATTAATTGAAAATTAAGAATTTTGAACCTAAATTGGGAATCGTGCCCAAAATGAAATTTTCAAAATGTGAGACTATCATTTCTAGGGTTAATTAGGTGTGGGTGATCAAATTTTAGCATTAGTTTTGCCTAATCAGGTTATTAAGACCTCGAATTAAATAGAACCCTATTAACCCGAATATAAAAATGAGAAAATCTTGGGCACAATTATAATAAAAATTAGAGAATATTATATGTTTGGGTTCGAAATATGCTAGAAAAATCAATTTTGAGGTTGAATTTCAAAAATTTGGTGGAAATTGGGTTTAATTCGTGAATTTAGGCAAAACCGGAATTTCCGGGTCGGGCGGGTCGACCCAAACAGAATTGTCTTCTTCACCCGGCCACTCAACCCGCGAGAAACCCATAAAACTAACTCAAACCCGTGACTTTGTCAAACATTTTCCAGCCATTTAAGCACGTGTTAATCGGCTTGGCCAGCTGGAAAATGTCCAATTGGCATCGATTAACGACCCCAACCGATTGGGAGTCGGTTTTAATGATTTTTGAGCGGGAAATCAAAGAACAAAAAAACAAGAAAAATGGAAGAACAGAGGAGGGAACCTGTTCGAGAAAATTCCCGAGAGAGAGAAGAGAGAGAAAGGAGGGAAATCGAAGGGAGAAAGCTAAAGAGAGAGGGTCAGAGGTCCCCCCATGAGTGTTCGGCGCTACGCTAGACAGTGGGGCACGGACGAATCACGAGTTGGCCATGACCTCCCCTCACTGTGCCAAGTCGGAAAAGCTGACCGCGAAGGTCTGAAAATCAGCCTTGGTCGGCGCATCTAGACCCGTTCTGGCGAATCAAAGCACACCGGGAGGAAGAGAAAGTGTCAAGGTACGACCTCTGGGGTGCAGATCACTTCGACAAATTCATTTGGTCATCGAACGAATCAGGTAAATATCGTTCACAGTCAGTTTTCTCAAATTTTTTCTAGAATTCGGTTTTGTTTCAATGTGCATTTTTAAGTGATTTCATTGATGAATCTTAGCATGTCAATGTCTATTACTTGTTTCTAATCAATTTCGTGTGATTTGATTGTGTTTTTGGGTACTAAAAATGCATAAACCGAGTCGGCCCTTCATGTAAACCCCCTAGCCGGAGCTCCGATGACCTCGCTGGAGCATTGCTGTGGCCGTAAGGCCATTCAGGTTAGTCTTCCTAACCTTGATTGATGTTTTAATAATTGTTTGAATCGGTTTAGAAGGCTAGGATGGCTAGTTTTAGGATTCAAGTTCTAAACAAAAAAGAAAATTTAAACAGTGCAAGTTAGGTTTTTTGGACTAGTTTTTCGCCTTCTGGCAAAGGACCGGTGGCAACTGAATTAGACTAGAATGACAATAGGACATGTGAACTTGTTGATGGTGCAAATGGAACGGTGGAATGGCCGCTAGAAGGTCGCCAACGATGAGCCTAAAGTCGCAGCCTTGAGAACATTAAACACAAATTCATACCTACCAAGTGTTCGGGGAATTGCCCTAATGAAAGAAGACCAAAACGGTGCCGTTTTGGTATTGTGCCCGCCGGAGGAGGTGACCAGCGCTGGCATCGGCGACGGCTGGTTCAATCTTGGCTGAACCAGTCTGAATCGGTTCGGTCCGGTTTGTTCCCCGATGGGAAAATTTTTTTAAAAAAATCAATAAAAAATAAAAAAATTGGAAAATTCTAAAAACAATTTAAAAAAAACTAAAAAAATCACAAAAATCATAAAAATTTCAAAAATTCAGAAAATACAAATAAAAATTTTGAAAATTCTAGAAAATCAATAAAAAATTGAAAAATTGGAAAATCCACAAAAATTTCTAGAAATTCATAAAAAGTCATTTCTCGGTTTAAGAAATTTTTCTGAAAAAAAAATAAAAATTTTAAAAATTCACAGAAAGGTCTAAAATCATCGTGGCCAGCCATAAAAGATGAAATTCAAATTTTTGAAGTGTCCAAATGGCACTTAAAAAGAATAAAAATCAAAAATCAAAAATTTTGAAAGTCCACAAAATGATGTAAAATCATTGTGGCCAGTCATAAAAAGTAAAATTTGAATTTTCTGAAATGTCTAAGTGGCATTTCTTTGAAAAATTCCAACTTTAGGGATAAAACCCCTAAAAAACCCTAAATCCTAAAAATGTGTAAATCAATAAATGAAGCTATTAGAGCTTCGTTAGGGTTTGAGTATTTTTCTTGACTTTCATTTCTAGTGGCCAAATTAGGGTTGCTGTGATTGATTTGCCATTGGTTGTGCATTTAATTTTTGGATGCTTAATTATTTATCCATGATTAGATTAGTTAATTGACCTTAGGGATCCGTGTGATGCGCTAGACATGCCACATCGTTCATAGGTACCAAAAGGGTGTTAATGGTCCCAATTTGGGATCGTTAACGTAACCAAGTCCCTTGTCCAGAATCTCTGGTTCGTAGGATTGTAATATTTCTCCCGTATCTTAATTCGATTTCTAGTCAACTTACTGTAAATGACTAATGGCGACTCCAAGTTCAAATTTAGATTAAGTTAACCCCGCTGTCGCATAAGGTATGGTTTGGGAGAGGCCCGTATAAAAAAATACCTCTATCCTAAGCATGCGAACGCTTGGCGTGACAGGCTCCTTGCCTATAAGACTTTGAATTTGCTTAGTGGTTCCTCACCAGTAGGACTTGCATTTGCCTAGGGGCTCCTTGCTTGTAGGACTTCAAATTTTGTCTAGTGGCTTCTCACCAGTAGGACTTGAATTTGCTTAGTGGTTCCTCATCAGTAGGACTTTGTATTTGCCTAATGATTCCTCACCAGTAAGACTTGAATTTTGAAAACTTGCCAAGTGGTTCTTCACTTGTAAGAATTTGGAAATTGCCTAGAGGCTCCTCGCCTGTAAGACTTTGGATTTGCTTAGGGGCTCCTTGCCTGTAGGACTTCAAATTTTGCCTAGTAGTTCCTCACTAGTAGTACTTGAATTTGCCTAGTGATTCCTCACCAGTAGAATTTGAATTTTGAAAACTTGCTAAGTGGTTCTTCACTTGTAAGATTTTGGAAATTGCCTAGAGGCTCCTCGCTTGTAAGACTTTGGATTTGCCTAGGGGCTCCTCGCCTGTAGGACTTCGAATTTTGCCTAGTGATTCATCACCAGTAGAATTTGAATTTTGAAGACTTGCCAAGTGGTTCCTCAACCGTAGAATTTTGGAAATTGCCTAGGGGCTCCTCGCCTATAGAATTTTGGATTTGCCTAGTGGTTCTTCACGGTAGGACTTAAATTTTGGAGACTTACCAAGTGGTTCCTCACCCGTAGGATTTTGGAAATTACCTAAAGGCTCCTCGCCTATAGGACTTTGGATTTGCCTAGTGGTTCTTCACCAGTAGGACTTGAATTTTAAAAACTTGCCAAGTGGTTCCTCACCTGTCGAATTTTGAAAATTGCCTGGAGACTCCTCGCCTGTAGGACTTGAATTTGCCTAGGGACTCCTCGCCTGTAGGACTTGAATTTGCCTAGTGGTTCCTCTCCAGTAAGACTTTGAGAAGACTTCGAACAATGAACGCCTTAATCGTGAGTTTTATGATTTTGAGGTTTTGCTAACCTTCATATGGTTTTTTAGTTAGCCAAAAACTATTTTAAAAAGTAGTTTTGAAATTAATCAAAACTGTTTGAAACATGGTTTTTTCTTAGTTTACCACAAGCTGTTAGAAAATTTGATTTTAAGTTGACCAAAAACTTTTGAAAAGTAGTTTTGAAACATGCATTCTTTGCATTAACGCATTTTAGACAATCAAATTTCCTTTTTAAGGAATTATTTGAACAAAATGCTTACAATCTTTTAAGAAATGTTTGAAATGATCGTTTGGAAGACTTCATTAGAAAGGATTTATTTCAATCTATGAACTAGGTCTTTTCTTCATTTGATTGAAAGGGGACATATATGATATCCCTCAATTTTATCTTTCTTAACCAATCCTTAGGTGTTCGGAGATGTTCGCAATATATATAATCCAAGTGATCCGAAAATGTCTTTCAAAAGGTTGTAATATTGGCTTAGTTAATGGCTATTCAAAAGATAGGTATTCTGAGGCCAAGAAAAAGGATTTTATCATAGCTGATTTCAGGTTTACAAGTTAAGAACCTCGAGGATAAGACAACATATTACTGCATACACTTCTTTGAGTGATGACTTCTTGTCATAAAGTCATGTTTCTTCTCTCAACATTCCAATCTGAAATTGATGATCCTCATTTGTTGGTATTTGGTAGGCTTAAAAGGCTCATTTGTTTGAATTCAGGGTTTTCATGAAATTGATGATCCTCTTGGAATCACCACTTTTCCCTTTTTTTTCACTAGAGATCTTTTCTTCTATGAACATCAGAATCCTCTAAACATTCATCATAATCTCTTTTCTTTTACTCATTCTCACTTGTTGTAATCTATGATCTCTCATGATCTTGACTTTGCTTTGTCACGACCTTTTTTTTTTGTCATTTTGAGCTTTTTTTTAACTCTCTTTTCTTTCTCTTTTTCTCGGGCATTTGGCCTTGATTTTACCGGGCATACTGCTTTTTCATGCCCCAGACTCTTTTGTCTTTGATGTTTTTGAATTCTAAGGACTCTGTGTTCTGCCCTTTTGTTTCTTACCTATTAAAGTGGATCATATACTCATACTCCAGTGTGAAGAGATAATCATCAATTTAGGATTATGAAATGAATATTGAGGCTGAATTGGGCTTTGCCAAAGGTAATGTGTTTGGGTATAAGAAGTGAAGTGTTCTTCTTTTTCTTGGGATGTTGAGAGCTTTCATATGACTTCATATGAAGTTATCACAGAAAGATCGATACAAAAGTATGCAATAAAATCTTTCTTGATCCTATTCTCCATAGCTATCAATCCACAAATTTCCCGATGTGCCCCAATGTGGGGTATTTCTTAACAGGGTTGTTTTGGGAAAACTTCTCTACTGTTTTGGCTCAAATTTGGGTTTGCAAGAGATAAGCATGTGTTTGGGATAATGAAATGATTGCCTTTCATCATTTAAATTCATGTAATCATTGCGAATATCCCCTATTTCCTTCGGATGAGTTTTTCTTACTCACTTCTCCATTTTGGCTTTAAGTGTATAAGGGACATGTTTGGATATGGTTTTACCTTTCATCATTTGAAGGTCTTTACATTCAATTTAATCCAAACCTTTTTTCTATAAAATTTTTCAAAGCCTTTTGTCAAATTATCCATTTTAAGGAATTTTGATGCTTACTGCATTTTTATAAAAAGCGTGAATCAAAATTTTTGATTATAACATTTCTGAGGTATTTTCCTTTTCAAAATAATTTGTTTTGTTTTTGCTCAGCCATAGTGTCATTTTGCTTAGGGAAGAAGAAGGTTGATTTTTCTTAGAAAGGCAACTTCTTTAATACATGCCTTCACGATTTGGCGATGCCTATCTGATTAACTTATCAAGATCCGTCTTATTTGCATGTTTTTGCTTTAGTTCCACTGGGGATTCTTCTTTTATTACTTCCTTTTCTTTGTTTCCCTGGGGATGATAAAAAGGAAAGCACATTAGAGTATATCAATGGAAAATATATTTGGAAGTGATACTTCCTTCTATTATTTGATAACTCCATTGGGGATTCTAAAATCACCAACTGGTTCGGATTCTCTTTGCTTTCTTTTGCAAAATAGATACATATGTTCATGAAATGCATGGTATCTATGATATGCATGATATGCACATGTTCTAAAGTGACCCGAATTTGTTCTTGAATGTTCGTCTTCATTTCAGGGGTAGAAAATCTTGACAGCATCTACATTTACAAGATAGACCAATTCTGTTCTTGCCATATCTACAAGAATCAATGCTCCTTCAAGAAGAACTTTCTTGATAATGTATGCACCCTCATGATTCGAAGTGAATTTGCCTTGAGAATCTAAATTGTTAAAGATGACTTTCTTCACTACTAAATCCTCTATTTTGAAATTTCTTTGTTTCACTTTTCGATTAAAGAATTTAGCCACTCTTCTTTGATAGGCTTGCCCATGGCATATAGTTCTTAATCTCTTTTCATTGATCATGTTGAGTTCTTTATATCTTTGTTGAATCCATTTAGCTTCTGAAAGCTTCAATTGAGATAATATCCTTAATGAAGGAATTTCTACTTCAACAGGTAGAATTGCTTTCATTTCGTAAATCAAGGAAAATGGGGTTACTCTAATTGATGTTCGAATTGAAGTTCGGTATGCTATCAGAGCATATGGTAACCTTTCGTGCCAATCACGATAATTTTCGGCTGTCTTGGCTAGTATCTTCTTAATATTCTTATTTGCCGCTTCAATTGCTCCATTCATTTGTGGACGATATGGAGATGAGTTCAGATGTCGAACATGGAAGTGTTCGAGTAAATCATCTATGATCTTGTTGTTTAAATTTAAGCCATTGACCGTAATTATTGCTTCTGGAACTCCATACCTAGCAATGATGTCCCGCTTAATGAATCTTGCAATGTTCTTGGCAGTAACATTTGTGTAGGAGTTTGCTTTAATCATTTAGTGAAATAATCAATAGAAATCAGGATAAACCGGTGTCTATTTGAGGCCTTGAGGTTGATTGGACCAATCATATCAATGCACCACATTGAAAATGGCCATGGTTCGGACATTTGATGTAGCTCATTTGATGGTGTATTGATTTTATCTCCATAAATCTGACATTGATGACAACATCTCACATGTTGGACGCAATCTGATTCCATTGTCATTCAATAATATTCCAATCTCATAATATTTCAGGCTAGAAAATGTCTATTCATGTGTGGTCCATATTCACCTTCATAAATTTCTTTCATGATCTGTTCAACTTCTATAGTATCCACACATCTTAACAGGGTTGAATCAAATAATTTCTTGTAGAGGGTTTGACCACTGAGGAAGAATTTGTTGGCTATATTCCTTATAAATTTTCTGTCACCTGGTTAGCTTTCTTCAGGAAATTCTCCTGATTGAAGATATCTTTTGATGTCATGATATCATGGTTCGTTGTCGAACTCTGCTTAGACCATCATGCAATGAGCTGGTTGTTTAAGAATATTGATTATCAATGGTTTTATATCCGTACCATCTTCAGCCTGTAGTAAGGATGACAAAATTGTAAGAGCATTTGCAAAATGATTCTAAGCTCTTTGGAGATAATTGAATGTTACCTCTTCGAAACTTTCTATCATCTCTTCTAAGTATCTATGATAAGGAATTAGCTTGGCATCTCGAGTTTGCCATTCACCAGTTGTTTGCAATATAATGAACATAGATTTTCCATATACTTGCAATCTTTTTACCTTCATTGAAAGGGATAACTGTAAGCCGAGAATACATGCTTCATATTCAACGACGTTATTGGTGCATGGAAATACCAATTTTGCAGATACCGGATAGTATTGGCCTTTTGGGGAGATCAGTACTGCCCAAGTTCCTGATTGAGATAAGTTGGTTGCACTATCAAAATACATAATCCATTTATCGTCAGCCAGTGTCAATATGTGATGATCAAGTTGTTCTTCAAGACTGGCAATATTCAGTGAATTTTTTGCCAACATGTCTATTATCGCTCGTCCTTTGACTGACTTTTAGGATGAACTTCTGATGTCGAATTCTGATAACAAAACTTGCCACTTTGCCAATTTCCCGACCAAGGAGGGTTTCTCAAAAAGGTATTTGATCAGGTCATTCTCAGTTACCAACAAAATTTAGTGATGAAGGTGTATTGTCTTAATCTGTGTAACACCCAAATCAATGTAATGTATGTCTTCTCAACTGCTGGGTAATTCACTTCTGATGTTGTGAATTTCTTGCTCAAGTAATAAATGGCTTGTTCTTTACCATCATTTGGTCTTTTTTGTACAAGCACTGCTCCTAACTACTCATAGTGAATTGTCAAATATAAGATCAATGGGACTCCTCGAATTGGTGGTACCAATACTGGTGGGCATACCATATATTCTTTGATCTTGTCAAAGGCTTATTGACATTCCGCATCCCACTTAACGTTGGCATTTTTCTTTAACAGTTTGAAGAATGATTTAGCAGTCTCAAAAAGCCGATATATTAAACGGGCAATGTAATTCAATCGTCCCAATATGCTTCTCGCTTCTTTTATCGTAGAAGGAGTCTTTAAGTCATATATTGCCTTGATCTTGGAAGGATCTATTTCGATGCCTTTGTTACTAATCACAAATCCCAGCAATTTGCCAGATTTTGCCCTAAATACACACTTATTGGGGTTCAGTTTCAACTTGTACTTTCTAAGTCTTTCAAACAATTTGCGAAGTCCTCAACATGATCTTCTCTTTGTTTGGATTTTGCAATCATGTCATCCATATATACTTTGATTTCTTTGTGCATCATGTCATGGAATAAAGTTACCATTGCCCTTTGATACGTGGCACCAACATTTTTCAAATCGAAAGGCATCACCTTGTAACAAAATGTGCCCCATGGTGTTATGAAGAATGTTTTTGCCTTATCCTCTTTGTTCATGAGGATTTGATTATATCATGAGAAACCATCTATGAATAAAAATGTTTCGAATCCAGCAGTGCTATCCACTAATACATCGATATGTGGAAGCGGGAAATCATCCTTAGGGCTCGGTTTATTTAGGTCGCGATAATCAATGCATACTCACACTCGACCATCTTTATTCATTATGGGTACTATGTTGGCAACCCATTTTGGATATGGTACTACTTCAATGAAACCGACTTTGAGTAATTTCATCACTTTTTCTTCTATTTTTTTCATCAATTTTGGCTTTGTTCGCCTTAGTTTTTGCTTCTTTGGTGGAATATTTGGATCAATTGGCAAAGTAGATTCAACTATACTTGGATCAAGGCCTGGCATGTCAGCATAAGACCATGCGAATATATTTTGATATTCCTTGAGCAAGTATGTAATTCTTTTTGCTTTTGCTAAGGGAAGACTTTTTTCAATCTTAACCTCTTTGGGATTCTCTTTATCACCCAAATTAACAGTAATCATCTTCTCTAATATGAGTGGCTTTGATTCTTCATGACGGATCCATTCCCTTCTGATCCATTCCTCATCTTCATTATCCACTTCAATATCGCAAGTGATCTCCTCAGAAAGATTTGGGTCACATATGAACTTATTATGGATATATGAATGCTCATGCTCCAGGGCGTAGGTAACTTCTGCCTCAGTTATGATAACGTTGATGGTATTTTCCTCGAATGAACTTGACAGAATAGATTCTTTCTCTGCATGTAAGTCCTCTTCTTGAAGAAGCTTAGAATGTCCAGGAAAAGTTTCCTAAATGTGGATATGATGATAGGGAAGCTTTTTAGCTTTGCCCTTATATGGATTGAATAATGAGGCGATCACCTCAGCCTCTATAGCTTCCATGGTTCTTTCGACCTTGGCTTTGGCTTCCATGGTGATCTTTAGTATCATCTGGAATATAACCTACTCCGTACTTCATCCCTGTAACGAGAGAAGTGATAGGTTCCTTGATTACTTGGGATTTCGATCCAAGGCTATTACTGGGAGCAAATCTATATTGGCATAACATCTTTCCAGACATAATGGATGGTGTTGAGAACTCCAAGGATTTTATGATGCAACTAGCAGGAATTTACACCATTGAGATCATTTCGAAAGAATGATAATTTGGTTCTTCTTTCACTTCGGGTTCGACATATGATATTGTACTCTCTTTGTAGGTGGTGAAATCTGTCTCCCCATGTACGGTAATCATTTTTCCATTAATGACAAATTTGACCTTCTGATAGAGACTTGAAGGAATGGCGCCAGCCATATGAATCCAAGGTCTTCCGAGTAACAAGTTGAAAGTCCTTGGAATGTCTACTACTTGGAAGTCAATCAGGAAAGGTACATGGCCTATGTTTATCTCGAGCTCGATATCGCCAATAACGTTTTTCTTCATTCCATCAAAATAGCACACTGTTACCTTAGAAGGTTTGATGAGTTCCTCACTAGTCCCCAAGCGATGCAGTGTGCTTAGTGGATACAAATTAAGTCTGGAACCATTATCGATTAGCACCCGTGACACCTCCTTGCCTCGACATCTAACGGCAATATACAGGGCTTTATTATGGGAACGCCCATCAATTGGGAAATCTTCATCGGAGAAGGCAATTTGATCCTTCAGAAGAATAGTGCCAATAAAGTCTTCCGATTGTACTTCATTAATCATCTCCGGGACGTGAACCTCATTGAGAAGTTTCATAAGTACCATTTTGTGGCTTTCTAAAGTCTTGAAGAGATCTAACAGAAAAATATGTGTCGGCATCTTTCTTAATTGTTAAATTACCTCAAATTCACTTGTCTTCATGACCGAAAGCAACTCTTTAACATCTTCTTCAGTCACTCCTTTCTTTTCGTGTTCACTTTTCTTTGGGACATTACATCTTCTCGATCGAGTTATGGCAGCGACTTCCTTGAAAGAGTAATCCCAAGGTACACACTTAGTATCAAACTTTTATTTTGGAGGGAGAGTGATGATCACACGCTGTATTTCTTTTTCTTTGATCCTTAGCTAATCAATAGGAAGTTGAATAGTGATTGGTGTGATAGGACATTTCTCCTCCTTATATTTATCTACCTCATCAAGCATGATTAGACGAGGTGTAATCATGGATACCATGCTTTTGTTGGCTTCGTCAGCATCTATTCCACCCCAAGCATCATGCGTGATTTTTTCATTTTTGAATGCCCATGAAGGAGGTGTATATTTAATACGATAATTGTATTTACTGCTGTCTTAACCCAGATAATCAACAACTTCACCTTGTCTTCGTGCTTTTCAAACAAATCGCCTATCACCTCGTCGAGTTTTTTTCTTCTTTTTCTCTTCCTGATTTTCATTCTCCTCGAGATTCAATTGATCCATGCCACTCCATTTGTATGGTACAATGTCTTCATATTTGAACGCCCATGGCGGTGGTGTATATTTGACATGGTAATTGTATTTACCGCTGTCTTGACCAAATAAGTCTACAGTTTCGCCTTTCCTGGCTTCTTTCTAGGTGAAACGCCTTTCACCCTGACGGACTTTTTCTTTTTTCTTTTCATCTGGATCTATTTCATCTTGAAGCATTTCTTTCTTGAGTAGAGCTTTCTCCTCAAGACTAGTTTCATCGTCCATACCACCCCAGCCATCAGGCATAATTATTTCATTTTTGAGCGCCTATGGCGGTGGGGTATATTTCACTTGGAAGTTATATTTTCTGGAGTCTTCTCACAAGTTGTCTACAATCTCACCTTTTAAGAGTGCTTCATGACGAAAGCGAGCATCTCCTAATCGAGAAGCTTTAATCTTGATTTCATATTCATTTTCATTATCATACTTGATCACTGTTTCTTCTTCCTTGATCATGTTTACTGTATTGTACTCAGGAAAAGGATTCTAATATACATTTGGCTCAGACTCTTGGAAGTTCAATATCTTCTTGTCAATGAGCTGTTGAACCTTGTACTTTAGAATGGGACAATTATCCACATCATGTCCCCTTTTTTCTATGTGATAGGTGTAAGTTTTTTACTCATCATACTAATAAAATCTCGTTGGATTATTTCTCGGTTCTTCCTTGGCCACCAAATGCCTTTCCAGAAGCATTGGTAATAGCTTTGACAGGGGCCTTTTATTTGGCTCAAATTGCCTTGGATTTTTCTAAGCAACATTTGATTGCTTCGGAAATGATACTTGATGAGTACTTGGGCTCGACACCATAGCCACTTCTCGGATGGGTTCTTTGTCTTTTTTCTCGGGGTAAGGCCTTCATGCTGTTGTTTCTTGAGCCTTCTTTTCTTTCAAACCCTAATCAATTCTCTCACCTACTTTGACCACCATGGTGAATGTTTGACAACCTGATAATGAAGCTTGTCATGATACTTAGTTGGCAATGATTTTAGAAAAAGCTCAATGAACTCCTTTTCACTTATGGCGGACTTTACTTGTGAGGCAACAACTTTTTATCTCTGAGCATAGGCTCTGAACTCTTTATTCTTACATTTCTCAGTTCTGACGAGATCCTCTCTGGTTAGGAATACTTCAACATTGAACTTGTACTGGCGAAGAAATTCTCTCGCCAAATGATCCCATTCAGTGAAGTTTTCTATGTCGAGGGCTATATACCATGCAAGGCCTGCCCCTCTCGAATTATCTTGAAATGTACTAACAAGAAGTGGCGTGTTGTCTGAACATCTTGCCATCTTACGGAAATAATACTTTAAATGGCCTTTGGGATAGCTAATGTCATCATACTTACTCACGAACTCTGACTCTTTATAGTTTTTTGGAACAACCACCTTTGCATACGACGAAAACTTGTCAAACCTTTGAAGCTCATAGCCTTGACTTGTTAAGCATTCTTCAATTTTGTCCAATCTCTTGACCTCTTCTTCATTCTTTGTTTTGGATGTCTTTTTGGTTTGTCCCCTTCCAAATTTATCACCTCAGGCGTAGTCTTTGAAGGATTTTCTTGAATCGGTTCTTTATTGCTGTCTAGGTCTTCAAATGGTGTTTCGGTTGCGTTTGAAGTTTCTACATTTGGAGTAGTAGGACAAAACTCCTCGAGATGCGAGAATAAAAGCCTTCATTTCTGCCATCATTGCAACTATTTGGGTCATTTGATTCTCGACTTCAACTAGTCGAGCACGGGTTTCTTTTTCCGCCATTCTAACTTGTAAGCGAGTCTGAAGTCTTTTACCTTTCGTTGCTAAACAACCTGTTTTGCCAAAAGAGACCCGATATCAGCATAGTAAAATGATCATGAAACCCTACATTCTTTTAATTGTATGGTTTTATGAGATTGTCAAGGGTAAGAAATTTCACACAAGCCTTAGCTTTGTGTAAAATTCTTCATCAATGTCTTTCTCAAGGAATCATACAATTCAAAGAATTGCAATCCATGGTGATTCTTTTATGTTTTGAAATCGTGTTCTGAAATTATCTATTCATGTTTTAGAAAATGATCAATCCATCATTGCATATAACATTTGCAATTGTTTGACCTCTGATTTTAAACTCAAATGGAAATCTAAATTATTCAATCCTAGGCTTCTTGGTAGCTAAGATAGCCTCCGCCTTTTGGTATTCTTCCCATTTCTTAGTTTAAGACTCCCATTCTTCCATATCGATCATAACCTCTTTAGGGACGTAGGGTTCCACTCCAGGCATGCTTGGAACAATGTATTCTGGAACATACTCATCTATAGGATCTGGTACCACGCTCAATGGGACATATAGCTTGACATCAATTGGACGCTTATTTTCTATCCATTTAATGTATTCTTTAGAGGCCATGCAAATTTTCATGTCTTCTTTCAAGCTTTTTGGCCACTCAATTATTTGTTTGAGTGGGTTATCCAAAGATAGGATGATCTTGTGAATTTTGGCTTGAAGGACATTCTTCTTCTTCTCGGGTATAATTCCACTTGGGATGTCAAAGGCGAACTCTTTGGGATTCCAAACCGGTAGTTCTTGCTGAAGTATCTGAAATTATTTAATAACCTTTGGAGGGCAATAATCTGCTCCTCCACTCAAATCAAGCAATGATACCGCATTTTCCTCTCGGGTCGTGATCTTTGCCTTACCAATATTTGGTCAATTGATCCGCCATTGGATTTGATTAGGAGTTAAGGCTCTAATGAAATTGGCTCAATCGAAAAAAGATTGTTTGGTAATTTGTTTTAGAGATGAATATATCGTTCAATTAGATTTATCGCCAAACAAATTTTGTGAATGTTCATGAAACGACACCATGGTCGAATGTGTGAAATGAACCATAATGACAAAAGACCAGTAGAAGCTTGAAAGATACCATTCCCATGATTTTGGTATGTGCTTAAAGAGATGACGATTTGGGCAAGAAGAATATTAGAGAAGTCCCATTTAAGACATGCTTGTCTTGCGATCATAGCTACTAAAGGGTTTAATCCCGTTCTAGATACGGGGAATATAATAAAGCCAAAGAAAGCTAGAATGAATACCTGAGCTAAAGTATTTCCCATTTCCCTAGGAAGTTTTGAAAAGTTGTCCACTATGAAGGATAATGGAATTCTATCAATGTTTGATTTGATTAACTTTTTGATTTTGAAAGTTTTGAGGATGAGGAATTCGGCTAAAATGCTCATAGGATTAAGTCCAACGAGTGCCTCTACGACCTTAGGTTTATAATTAATTCCAATGGCAGTTTGATATTCTTCTAATGCTGGTACCAATTTATGTTCTCCCAGTTGGAATGTAGCAATGGAAACTTTCCAAAAATGTGCCAAAGCTTGGACTAAGCTAATCTGATGTTCCACATGCATAAGCTCGAGAAGGTATCCAAGCCTTTCTTGGACATAAGTTTGGTTGTCCTTGAATATGCCTTTCCACCAAGCAACAAGTTCCTTTCGATGAATGGGGATTATTTGGATGTCCAGTATTCCCATTGAGTCTAATCATGCGAAAAGATTTGTCATTAATCACCATGGATTGCAAATCAATTTTAATTCCTCCATTTCAATCATATGCCCTTTTGATGTCAAAAGGAGTCAAATTTAACTTGCATACCTCAAAGTAATGCAAATGTCATTTTAAGTCCATTCAAACCTTAAAAGAGCATATAGTTGAAATTATGGACAAATTCAACGTGTGATGTAAATAACCATTCTATTATACTCCATTTAGACCATAAAGTCCTAAACTATGGTTTACAACTTCGAATACATTGAAATGAATAAATAAGCACTTGAATTACATGGAGCATCCGTCATGGACCTATACATTTCATCTAGAAATGAGAGAAAAGTCAAATGAAGTATGACGCCCTAATCATGCATGCTAAAATGAAAGGGCATTTAGACGAAGCATTGAATGTCATTTAGGTATTTTTTGAAAATGTGCCAATTAACATGCATAATTGTAAAAGAATGGAATGGAATGATACTTGGTTACCATGATATTTTGGTTTGGTTTTAGGTATACCAACCACAAAGACAAGCGAATGCAACTAGTAAAGTTTTGACGCCTAAAAGAGTAAGATATACTAAAGGTTCAAGGTCGTTATCTTAATGGACAAGGGATTCCATTTCAATAGGCAATCAGCCTAAAGTTATGAAATATTATTCCACCTTGGTGATCGGTATTGTATTTAAACGATCCAATGAGGAATCGGTACATAATTCCACCTAAACACACACCTCCTAAGGGTAATCCTAAATGTAGCCGGGATTAGGCTACGAGTGGTGTGTGCTAATGGTGTAGTGCTAAAACAATTTAAAGACATGCATAGCAATTAATAACCAAACAACACTTCTAAAATTCATTCAAAGCACATTCAATCACAACACCGTTCTGCAAAACAAGGGCTAGTAAAAACAGCACCTCTTATAATACCCGCCTGCAAAACCATTTAACACTATCATTAGTGGGACATACCTGGGATCCTTGCAAGCACAAAATACAGGCATATCGTTCTATCTTGGTCTAAGTCCACTTAGAAAAGGTTCATTATCTCCAGTGGAGTCGCCAAGCCTGTCATATTGCGCTTTCTTTTTTTGGCTTTCGAGATTTGCGCACTAAGAAGGTATTTCCGTGTAAGGGTCTCTCCCAGGCCATACCTCACATGACAGTAGAAGGTTATTTCTTATTTAGTCTAGGTTTGTGATTTTGGAGTCACCACTAGTCATTGTTGGTAGGTAGACTAGAAACCTAATTGAAATACAGGAGAAATACCACGATTCTATGAACTAGAGATTATGAGTACATGGACTTGGTTACGTTATTGATCCTGAATCAAGATTCTTAACGCCCTTTCGGTACCTAAGAACGATATAATGTCTAACGTGTCATGCGAACTTCCGAGGCTTACCCACTAATTTTATCCGTTCTAATCGCAGAAAGAACCAATCAAGTATTAAACGCACAATTGAAGTCAATCAAATCAATCAATCCTAAGTAGTCTCTAAAAAAAAAATCAATTAAAACACCCAAACCTTAATGAAGCTCTAAAAGCTTGTTCATTTCATGATTTACACATTTTTTTAAGGTTCTAGGGTTTTTTAGGGGTTATAACCCCTGAATTTGGGATTTTCTAAAAATGCCACTTGGGCACTTTCAAAAATTCAAATTTCACTTTTTATGGTTGGCCACGATATTTTTGGACCATTCCGTGAATTTTCAATGTTTTTTGGAAAATTGTTTTAATCAAGAATTGATTTTTTATGATTTTCTGAAAATTTTTATGAATTTTCCAAATTTTCAATTTTTTTATTGATTTTTCTGAATTTTTCGAATTTTTATGAATTTTCTAAAAGTTTTTGAATTTTTATGAATTTTCTAATTTTTTGTGAATTTTCTGTTTTTCTAAAGTTTTTTTAATTTTTTTAATTTTCTACAATTTTTTTAATTTTCCTGATTTGTTATTTTTTATGAGTTATTTTTTATATTTTTTCAAAATTTTTTAATTTTTTTAAAATTGCCGCCGATAGACGAACCGGACCGGCCCGGTGCTACCCAGTTCGGCTTGGCCGAACCAGGTGTTGCCGGTGCCGGTGTCGATCATCTTCTCCGGTGAGCACGGTGCCAAAACGGCACCATTTTTGGCTTTCTTCACTGAGGCATTTTTTCGAGCAAATGGTGTGCACGATTTTGACTTGAACATTATCAAGTCCGTGACTTTGGATTGGAATCCGATGACCTTCCGGCAACTATCTTGCCATTCCGATTGCACCATCATCAAGTTCATATGTTCCAGTATCAATCTAGCCCAACCAGATTGCCACCGGACGTTCGCCGGCCAGTGAAAAAATTGGTCCAAAAACCCTAACCTAAAACCAATTTTAATAAGCTCCTTTAATTTTCAGATCAACATAAAGCCCGCGCTAGCCATCTAAATCGATTTAAACAAGCACAAAATCATCAAACAAAGTTAGAAAATGCTAACTTGAACAGTTTATGGCCACATGGACACTCCGGCAAGGTTTGGATGGACTCCAGTGAGATAGTTCATGGACAACCAGTTCGGTTTATGCAAGTTTATCCACCAAAATGCAATCAATCAATAAAAAAAATAATTAGAAACTTGTTTTAGACATCAAAGAACTAAGAATCAATAAGGAAATCGCGTAAGTGTTAATCTTGAACTACATCTCATTTTCTGGAAATCTAGAAAAACCTGACTGTGATATATTTTTACCTACTTTGTCAAGAGATCAAACGAAGTTGTTGCGCTTATCGGTAGCCGTAGAGTTCTTTCTGGATACTCCGGCTTCTTGTAAATGGCCTCAGCTTCGCCGGAAAAGCTCTGGACGTGCTGGCCGAGATTCGTTTTCAGACCTAGATGATAAGCTTCGTCACAGCTTCACCAAATGTGGAGGACCTCAATTAGTGCTGATTCACTAGCACTTTCTCGTCAAAGAAGATGCCGCTCACTCGGTCCTTGGATCCTCAACACATCTCTTACTCTCTTTCTCACTCCTTCTCTATATTTCTCTCTCCTCTCTCTTTGTGGCAATCTGTCAAACAAGTTCCCTTCAATGTGTAATTTTTTCTTCATTTTTTGTTCTGCGATTTTTCCTTGCTCAAAATTTATTGGAACCTATTTCCGATTGAATAGATTGGTTACCTAGTGCCAGATGGAGAATCTCGAGCTGGTCAACTCAATTAAAACGTGCTAATCTGATCGGAGAAGGTTGGTCAAGTCGCGGGCACAAGCTGATTTTTTGGGTTTATTGCGCTTTGGATGAGTCAGGTAAGGAAGACAACCAACCTGGGTCAGGTCGGGTTGACCCGACCGACCCAGGTTGGTTTAAATTCACTAATTAAGCTCAATTTTGACCCAATTTTCAAAATCAAACCTCAAAATTGAATTCTCCATCACATTCCGAATCCAAATATATAATTTTCCCTAATTTTTGTTATAATTGTATTTAAGATTTTCACATTTTTGTATTTGGGTTAATAGGGTTTTATGCAATTTGATGTTCTAATGACATGATTAGGCAAAATTGATGCTAAAATTGAATTACCCACATTTGAGTAACCCTAGAAATGATGATCTCATATTTCGGCAATTTCATATTGGGCACGATTCCCAATTGAATTTTGAGGATTTTTTATTTTTATGTCAAATTGTGCAATTGGACCGACCATTATGTAATTTAAGGTCCTATAATCATTTGTTGTGAAGACACTATGACTTAAAAATAACTAGAAAAAATTTAATTGCATTTTTGGTTCAATTCGGGTTTAATTTTGCCCAATTTTGGGAAAAAAACATATGCCCGATTGATATTTTTCAAAATTAATGATGTATTCATGAAATTAGATTCAAAATAAGACTAATGACTATTTTTATGGAATTTTCCGATTCCATTTGCTATTTTTCTTGATTTTTTTGCTTATTTTGACTAAAAAATTAAGGAAAATGCAGAAAAATGCTAAAAAAAAAATTTGGTTTAGAAATAGGTTTCTAGGCTTGGCCAAGATTCCTAGTCCTAATTTTGAAAATTTTGAAAATATGAAAAAAAATAAATTAAAAATTATGTGTCAACATTGAGCTATGCTATTGAACAACTATGAGGGGACTCCATTTTCTATTGAAGCTCCCTTCATGATGGGTGGTTACTGAAACTCTAGGACATGAAGGGAAGCCATTGCATTAGGACATAAATCATGTATGTTAAGGGGTAAGAATAGCATTGATATGAAAACTTGTGTACGGAGGCCACTTTGGTGCCAAAACTTCCATTTGGATCACTTTAGTGCAAAAAATTTTGAAAAACGATCTTTTAAGTGCCAACTCCGATCTGATTGGTCGAAAATCTAACGTGGCAATTTTTTATTAGTATTTGAAGCCGACGAGGTTCGCTGGAGATACAATGAGCACGTACAGTCAACATTTTTTTTCCTTTTTATTTATTTTCTTTCTTTTTTTCTTCTTTTCTTTTTTTCTTTTCTTTCTTCTCCCTTTGGTCACCGGCGGTGACCACGTAGACTAATTTTTTTTTTTAAAATCCAACTAAGATTAAAAATTTAATTATAAATGCCACGTATTAATTTGGCCAGAATTTCTTGCCGTTGGCACCAAAGTGATCATTTTTTCTTCGATTTGGCACTAAAGTGATCCAAATGGAAGTTTTGGCACCAAAGTGGCCTCCGTACATAAGTTTTGGCATCAATGTTGTTCTTATCCATGTATGTTAAATGACTTTCACAGCCACAACAATGGAAAAGAATATTTTTTCCAAGTGAAATGAATGGATAGACCCACTCCGTATACATAGAAATAAAACATAATATACATGCTAATACAACCTTTCATGAAATGGATAGAAATCTCACAAGCTTCTTACACAAGCAGAGTTTGGTAACTCAAGCGATTTCATAATGGAAGTGGCTAAGGTAAAAGAACTTAATTTCATATAAATCTACCACGCAGTATCTTTTTACACGTGAAGAATGAATAGAATGTTGTGAGAGACTTAATTCGTTCCTTTCCATCTTCCCTGTAAAGCATATGATCATATCTACGAGCCTCTTCAATGCTAGCTCTACAAAGAATAGCTTGACAATCTGCATTAGACACGAAGTGGTTGCCCCTTCTAATCAACCCAGTTACATAGCATGAGCTGCCTCGTGATTCCTCATTCAAAAAATCCAAATCGGTCTTCTGGTAACTCTCTGTTTCATCCTGGTCTCTTCTCACCACTTCATCTATGATGTGTTGAGGAAAACTCCTATTGATTTTGAAGTTGACAAAACCTTCCATAATGTTTGAAAATCTGATGCTTATTCTAAACCTTCTCATTTCAGGAATATATGTTCTGGAAGCTAAGAATGAAGTTATTCAGATTTTACAAGTTAAGAAGAATTATTTAAGTTCTGAGAAATTTTCCAGACGCAGAAATAATTCAGACTCTATGAGTTCTTAAGGACCCACGAAAGCTAAAGTTCTGAGATTTAGGAATTTCCAGAAGCAAACGCGTAAGCTGAAATTCTTCAGAAGCAGACGCAGAAGCTGAAATTTCCAGAAGCAGATGAAGACGCAGTAATTTTTCAGAAGCAAAATCCAGAACGAAGAATAACAGCTAGTGATCTGGCATGGATTTCATAGAAGGAAAGTATTGATTTGCTCAATCTTAATCAAATTGATTGACAATCAAATACTAAGATAAGAATGATCTACAACGGACAAAAACTCTACTTATAGAAACCAAGATTCTGTTTGTATGGGCGACCAGAATCAGTGGGATTCAGAATCTATCAACCAACGGCTACTCAATCCTTAGTTTACAAATCTGTCCAAGGTGAAGATTGGAAGATGATCCTCTATGAGTTGTCCAACGGCTAGTGTGGATGAAGAGGTGTATTTAAGGCGAACATGAGCAGCAGAAGATGATAGATTCAAGAATCAACAAGTCCAAAGTCTGAGTTCACTCCAATCTGTTCTCTTGTCATTCTGAACTTAAGATCAAGATCTTGAGGATTACTTTGTAAAGAGTATTTGTGTGAGATAGAGAGTCCTATCATACATAATAGTGCTGAGACTCAAAGTCTGTAAATTCCTCTTGATTACATAGTGAAATCCAGCCAGTAGGCTGTAAGCGTGGGAGAGTGGACGTAGGCTTGCTATAAGCCGAACCACTATACATCTGTGTGCAGATTCTCTTTTCCTCATCTCTCATTTTACGTTCTGCATTTCAGTACTTCGTTCTTCAGATCTAACTTTAATCTGAATTTTATTCAGATTCTTTTGTTCTACATTTCATTTCCGCGAAATTTAGAAGTATTGTTAAGGATCACCTATTCACCCCCCCTCTAGGTGACTCGTGCTAGCCACTTCAATTGGTATCAGAGCAGGTTGCTCATTTTACTGAAGTGTTTTACTTCTGAGCTAATGATCTATATGGCTAGCTATGGTGCTCCAGGGCTCATTGAAGGACAGAGTAACAACAGGCCACCATTCTTCGATGGCAAAGAGTATAGCATCTGGAAAAACAAAATGAAGGCATTCATCAAATCAATCGATCACATGCAATGGGATGTTATTATCAAAGGAGTAAACCCAAAGCCTTCAGATTCAAAAGAAAAGGCAGATGCAAGCAAGTCAGCAGATCCTCCTCTATCTCAAACTGAGATAGCAAAAAGAGAGACTTTAGACTCAAAAGTAATTTATTCTCTTTATTGTGGATTATCTCCTATTGAGTATAAGAAAATTGCTGCTTGTGAATCTGCAAAAGAAATCTGGGATACTCTTTATGTTACGTACGAAGGAACATATCGAGCCAAGGAAACTCAGATCAATATTTTGCTTGGTCAATATGAATCTTTCAAAATGAAGCCTGGAGAACTAATTGCTGATTTTTATGACAGGTTCACTGACATAGTAAACGGTCTTGCTTATCAAGAACAGCCAATCCCAGATGCATTGAAAGTAAACAAACTTCTGAGAGGACTGACAGAACAGTGGGACAACAACAAAACATCACTTCGTGAGACACAAAGGATCAAGCCTCTATCAGTGAATGAATTGATTGGAACTCTTCAATCATATGAAACTGAGAAACGAAATGAGCAAAACATATCCAGAGGTAACAAGTCAATTGCTTTGAAAACTAACGTTGATTCTGATGCAGAAGATGTAGATGTTGACGATGAAGAATTGGCTCTCTTCATAAAGAAGTACAAGAAAATGAAAATCAGAGGAAGAGACCTCAAAGGAAAGAAGCCTTTTGAAGACAAGAGATCCATCGATGAAACACAGAGTACAAAGGAGATAATTTGCTTTCACTGTAGGAAACGTGGACACATCAAGCCAAACTGTCCACTTCTGAAAAAGAAGACCAAATTCGAGAAAGCTAAGAAGGCCTTAAAGGCAGAAACTTGGAGTGACACAGAATGTGAAGATAGTGATGAAGATGTCTGTCTGATGGCAAAGTCAGATTCAGACTCAGATTCTGATTCTGATCCTAGAGTGGAAATTGAGGTAAAACCTTCTGAAATGTCTATCGAAGTGTCAAACTATATTGATGAATTGTGCTTTGAATTCAAGACTGCTCTTAAAATAATCTCTTCTTTGAAAAAGGAAAATTCTTCACTACGACAACAGGATGCTTCTCAAAAAGAAAGGATCGATTTTCTCCAAAAAGAGTTTCATCAAATCAAGGAAAGTCGAGATTTTCTTTCCAAAGAAAATGATGTTTTGAAAAATGAAATTTCAAAAATTACTTCAAATTTTTCAAAAGGTTCAGAAACCTTGAAGCATATCCTTTCCATTCAAATTCCTTACTATAACAAATCTGGTCTTGGATTTGTAAAGGAAAGTGATAGCTTAATCGATTTTCCAAAAGTCAAGGAGAGATTAAGACAAAGACCTCCTAGACAAGTTTACAAAAACCATTTCAAAAGGAATTTTGTAAAACCTGTTGGCCGAAGTGCACTCAAGTGCTCAAAATGTGGAGATCCACAACATTTTGAGAATGAATATCCTAAGGTCTGGAGACCTGTTCGAAGGGATTTTATTAAGACAGCCTATACTAATATTCATGGACCCAAACAAATTTGGGTACCAAAGAAAACTTGAGTTGTTGTGAATCTTGCAGATCACCACTAAAAGAAAAAGAAAGTGGTATCTAGACAGTGGATGCTCCAGGCATATGACAGGAGATCCAAGCATATTTGCTGATCTACAAAGTATGAAGGGTGGAAAAGTTTCCTTTGGAGGAAATACTAAAGGACAAATAATCGGCAAAGGAACAGTTGATATTGGAGGACTAAGAATCAATGACGTGTCATTGGTAAAAGGACTCAACTACAATTTGATCAGCATAAGCCAGCTTTGTGATACAGGATTCAGAATCAACTTTCAAGAAGACACATGCTCAGGAACAAGCAATGATTCTTCTCAAACATTCACAGGAAGAAGACATGGCAATATCTATCTTCTGGATGTTAATCCAAACTCCAATCACTGCTTGATTTCAATCAAAGAGGATGAAGATCTTTGGCACAGAAGGTTGGGACACATCAGCATGAAACAGATCTCAAAAATCTCTAACAAGAAACTGGTTCGAGGTTTGCCAGATTTGAAATACAGAAAGACAGACTTATGCAATGCTTGCATGCTAGGAAAACAAGTAAGAAGTTCTTTCAAATCAATACATCATGTTTCAACTGATCGTGCTTTGCAGCTTCTCCATATGGATCTGTTTGGACCAACAAGAACACAAAGTATTGGTGGTAAGAGATATTGTTTAGTTATTGTTGATGACTTTACTAGATTTACATGGGTGTTCTTTCTTGCACATAAAAATGAGGCATTTTCATATTTCTCAAAATTTGCAAAAAGAATTCAAAATGAAAAAGGCTATACCATTTCCTGCATTAAAACTGATCATGGGGGAGAATTTGAAAATCAAAATTTTTCAGACTTTTGTGAGGAAAATGGCTTTCAACATAACTTTTCTACTCCATACACACCAGAACAAAATGGTGTTGTGGAAAGGAAAAATCGTTCTTTGCAAGAAATGGCAAGAACATTGTTGATTGAAAGCAGGATTCCTTTTCATTTTTGGGCAGATGCAGTTTTTACAGCATGTTACATTATTAACAGAGTCTTTCTCAGACCCATTCTTGAGAAAACCCCCTATGAGCTTTTCAAAGGTAGAAAGCCTAGTATTTCATATTTTCGAGTGTTTGGTTGTAAATGCTTTATTCTCAAAAACTCGAATGATCGCCCTGGTAAGTTTGATGATACAGCAGATGAAGGTATTTTACTTGGATATTCCACTTCAAGCAAAGCATACAGAGTATTCAACAAGAATTCTCAGACTGTAGAAGAGACAATGAATGTAAGGTTTGAAGAAAATGTTCAGACTCACAAAGATGAATCTGAATCACTTCCCTATATTCAAGTATCTTCAGAAGGTCATCTAGAATCTCAAAAGTTCAAAGATTCTGTGGAAGAAGGAAAAGAAGACTATGTACAGCCTCAATTAGAAAATCTAGAGTCTGCAGATATTCAGAACGAACGTTTTGACAAAAACTGGAAACATAAGTCCAGTCATCCGAAAGATCTCATCATTGGAGAAATAGAAGATGGTATAAAAACCAGATCCAAACAGAAGGAGATCATCAGCAACTTGGCATTGATATCTGAAATAGAACCAAAAGAGGTTGTCGAAGCCTTAACAGATGAAAGCTGGATAGAAGCTATGCAAGAAGAACTTCAGCAGTTCAGGATAAATGAAGTATGTGAGCTTGTGCCAAGACCCAAAAATCGTCCAGTAATTAGAACAAAATGGGTATTCAGAAACAAACTAAACGACAAAGGAAAGGTCACAAGAAACAAGGCAAGACTGGTTGCAAAAGGCTACTCTCAAGAAGAAGGCATTGATTATGATGAAACATATGCACCAGTTGCAAGGTTAGAAGCCATACGGCTATTATTAGCATATGCTTGTTTCCATAACTTTAAACTTTTTCAGATGGACGTGAAAAGTGCTTTCCTGAATGGATACATTAAAGAAGAAGTATATGTGGATCAACCACCTGGTTTTGAAGAACCAAGGAAGACAGATCATGTTTACAGACTCAAAAAGGCCCTTTACGGTCTGAAGCAGGCACCCAGAGCATGGTATGAAAGGTTAAGTAATTTCCTTCTACAAAATGATTTCACAAAAGGTAAGGTAGATACTACTTTTTTTGTTAAGAAAAAGGGTAAGGATTTTCTACTTGTTCAGATCTATGTTGATGATATTATATTTGGATCTTCTAATGAATTACTTTGCAAGGAATTCTCTAAAAATATGCAGAACGAGTTCGAGATGAGCATGATGGGAGAACTAACATTCTTTCTTGGCTTACAAGTGAAACAAATGAAAGATGGTACTTTCATTTGTCAAGAAAAATATGCCAAGGAGATTGTCAAGAAGTTTGGTCTGCAAAATTGCAAGAAAACAGACACTCCAATGCCTCATTCATCCAAGCTAGACAAAGATGTTAATGGTAAAAAGGTTGATCAGAAGGTGTATAGAAGCATGATAGGTTCTCTATTATATCTTACTGCATCTAGACCTGACATACTTTTTAGCGTTTGTATGTGCGCGAGATTTCAGTCAGATCCAAAGGAATTGCATCTTTCTGCAGTAAAAAGGATAATCAAATACATTGGAACTTATCCAATGCTAGGTCTTTGGTATTCCAAATATTCAGATTTTACTCTTACTGGTTATTCAGATGCTGACTTGGCTGGATGTAAAGTGGACAGGAAAAGTACTACAGGTACATGCCAACTGCTTGGGAATATGTTAGTATCCTGGTATTCAAAGAAGCAGAATACAGTCGCACTATCAACAGCAGAAGCAGAATACGTAGCCTTAGGAAGTTGCTGTGCACAGATCCTGTGGATGAAGCAGCAGTTACGAGATTTTGCTGTTGAAGACTCAAGTGTTGCAATCAGATGTGACAATACCAGTGCCATCAATCTCACTAAGAATCCCATTCTTCACTCTCGGGCCAAGCATATTGAGATCAAACATCATTTTATTAGAGATCATGTGCAAAATGGTGATGTGAATATTCAATTTATTGATTCCAAGAATCAATTAGCTGATATATTCACAAAACCCCTTGATAAATCATCTTTCGAATTTATTAGAAATAAACTGTGTATTACTTATCCCTCTTGAAGTGTTTTGACAGACAGGAAAATTCTTTAGACTCAAGCAGTTTCGGTCTGAACATTCTTCAGACTCTCAAGAACGGTACGTACATAGTTTAAATTTTGGCGGGAATATTCTTGGCAGGATATTTACACATTTGGAAGTAAATCAGGTACGTATCTAATTTTATCTGATTAATTGAGCTTAGAATATTATCTGATCTTTTTGCTTCAGAAAATATATTTCCTCTCTATTTACTTTGAGGTTATTTCTTACCTTCTAAAAATAACATCTTATTTCAAAAAGATTCGTCTTTCTCGTTTATACACCCCTTATCGTCTCTTTCCAAAACCCTCATCAGTACACTTTTCGGCTCAAACCTTTTTCGACTCTCAGAAACCCTCTTCATCTTCGTTCTCCAAAGTTCAAAACTTTTCGATCAAGAAGACTTCAGAATGCCTTTCAAGCGAAGATCATCACGTATCTTGAATCAAGAATCGAAATCTTCTGCTCCGCCAGAGTTTATGGAAGTATCAGATACAGAATCGGAACATCTCGAAGAATCTGCTCATGTTACACCCCCGCCTCGGTCATCTTCATACAAACCAGAGGGTGACAAAGATTTTCACTTCAAAAACATCAAGCTCTTATGGCAGAATTATCAAAGACTGAAGAGAGGTAATGCTGCTGCTGATACTCTTCTAAAATGTCTTAAAGATAATCACTTTCGGTCGGAAACTCATCTAGTTCAAGAGTATTCCAAACTTTCTGCTGGGTCTGCTCCAACCCTTGCTACCACAACTCCTTCCTCGCATCGCTCCAAGAAAGGGAAAGAAAAGGTCGGAGAACCATCCACTCCGTCTGTACAAACGCCAGTGGTAAGCCCTAAATCCTCTTCGAAATTTGTCGTTCCAGAGGATGATGCTCGTCTGTTCGAGCTTTTTGAGAAGAAACTGGGGATTGCCTCTAGAATGCCAGGAACAGGAAGATTGTTTAGAAGTCCTGAACATCACACATGTTATCAGCTTTTACTTGCTCGTGGTGTTATGAATCACAGGACTGTTGATTTTGCCTACTTAGAGAATGCTGGATTTTGTGTTCAACGCAAGTTTGAAAAGCAAGGAATCTATGAGTTCTGTCTTCAGTCTGCGGAAGTTTATTCTGAACTAACAGCTTATTTTTACTCTAATCTCTCAATCTTGTCTCCCAACTGGATTCAGTTTACAGTCGGTGACAAGAAGTTTGATATTAAGAGTGATTTGTTAGCAAGAATAATGGGGACACGACAGTCCAAATTCATTCCTTTGGAGGTAAGTTATGAAGAAGCTTCCAGGGTAGCTTCTGAAGATTCCACTTTTGTTTTGGAACCAAAAAGGCATACCACATACTATGACTTATCCAGAAGATCAATCATTCTGCACAAAATCATCATCAATTGTTTGAAGCCGAAGGCAGCCTCCAAAACAGACTTGTCTAAATCAGAAATGAAACTCATCTGGGCATTACTGAAAGGTCAACCCTTTTCTCTTCCTCACATCATCATATTCCACATGTACAAGACACTTCACAAGGACAAGGGACAACTTCCCTATGGAGCATTGATTTCACAAATTTTTATGTTCCTACAAATATCAATTCCTGATGAGTTGAAGCAAAATAGTGTTCCCTGTATGATTGTTGGAGAGAGGATGCTCTCCAAGATGAAACAGTTTGATGATATTAGGGAAAAGATCAAGGGAAAAGAGACGGTTCATTCTGAGGCTACTTCTTCTGTTAAGTCATGTAAAAGAAAAACAGAGCAAAGCAAAGGGGCAGAAAGTAAGAAGAAAGAAATTCCAGTCCAGGTGAAAGTGTATAAAAAGAGAAAAATCCTTCTGCAAGATGAGGATGATGAAGCAGAAGCAGACCACTTTCATATAGGTCATGCTGAAGTTCCAGAACATGATTCTGCACCAGTTCCAGAACCAACTTTTACAGAACATGTATCTGAGGAACAAGCACCTGTTTAGGGGGAGTTTCAACAAGAAGCAGCCCAAGGGTTCGATCAGCCTGAGCAAGCACATGTCCAAGAACAGTCTTCCAACAATCAGAACATCCTTTCTCTTCTGCTTGAGATCAAAAGCAAACAAACTGCACTGGAACAGGAAATCTAGAATCTGCAGAAAATCGTTGAGGAAAACAACAACTCTCAACAACTTCAAGCAACAGTGAACCAAGCAGAACTTAAGGAAGCCATTGCTCAATGCAGTTCAAGGATTGATGAAGCCGTTTCCATTTTGGACAATTTTCAATTGATCAGAACCCCTTCCAAATCTTAGCCTGTTTTCAATTTTTTTTTTCTCATATTTTCTTTGGTCTGTAATGACTTTGACATTATCTATTTATCTTGTTCTATCAATGCTTTACATTATCTACTTTTATCTTTTTGCTGATGACAAAAAGGGGGAGAATTTTTATGCAGATTTATTGCAGGTTATAGACAAAGGAAGAAATGAAGCACAGATTTTTTAACAACAGAGTTTAATTCTTTCAATCTGTGATTTAATGCGCTGAATATGATTGCTCACTTCAAATTTTTTCTAAATTGATTCAATCTGCAGGAAAGTTTTGTCACCATAAAAAATGGGGAGATTGTTGAGGAAAACTCCTATTGATTTTGAAGTTGACAAAACCTTCCATAATATTTGAAAATCTGATGCTTATTCTAAACCTTCTCATTTCAGGAATATATGTTCTGGAAGCTAAGAATGAAGTTATTCAGATTTTACAAGTTAAGAAGAATTATTTAAGTTCTGAGAAATTTTCCAGACGCAGAAATAATTCAGACTCTATGAGTTCTTAAGGACCCACGAAAGCTAAAGTTCTGAGATTTAGGAATTTTCAGAAGCAAACGCGTAAGCTGAAATTCTTCAGAAGCAGACGCAGAAGCTGAAATTTCCAGAAGCAGATGAAGACGCAGTAATTTTTCAGAAGCAAAATCCAGAACGAAGAATAACAGCTAGTGATCTGGCATGGATTTCATAGAAGGAAAGTATTGATTTGCTCAATCTTAATCAAATTGATTGACAATCAAATACTAAGACAAGAATGATCTACAACGGACAAAAACTCTACTTATAGAAACCAAGATTCTGTTTGTATGGGCGACCAGAATCAGTGGGATTCAGAATCTATCAACCAACGGCTACTCAATCCTTAGTTTACAAATCTGTCCAAGGTGAAGATTGGAAGATGATCCTCTATGAGTTGTCCAACGGCTAGTGTGGATGAAGAGGTGTATTTAAGGCGAACATGAGCAGCAGAAGATGATAGATTCAAGAATCAACAAGTCCAAAGTCTGAGTTCACTCCAATCTATTCTCTTGTCATTCTGAACTTAAGATCAAGATCTTGAGGATTACTTTGTAAAGAGTATTTGTGTGAGATAGAGAGTCCTATCATACACAATAGTGCTGAGACTCAAAGTCTGTAAATTCCTCTTGATTACATAGTGAAATCCAGCCAGTAGGCTGTAAGCGTGGGAGAGTGGACGTAGGCTTGCCATAAGCCGAACCACTATACATCTGTGTGCAGATTCTCTTTTCCTCATCTCTCATTTTACGTTCTGCATTTCAGTACTTCGTTATTCAGATCTAACTTTAATCTGAATTTTATTCAGACTCTTTTGTTCTACATTTCATTTCCGCGAAATTTAGAAGTATTGTTAAGGATCACCTATTCACCCCCCTCTAGGTGACTCGTGCTAGCCACTTCATGATGTACTTACTCAAGTCGGCCTACTCAGTAGCGAATGCACCTCTATGCCCATCAAATATACCAAACAACGCCTGCATATTGAAAGTAGCAAAATCAGGTTACCATCCTTGCACGTTGAAGAGGGCTATAATGAACTGAACTGACTATAATTCCTTCAGAATATAACTTTTCTCAAGTTCATTACTGTTTCTTCGATTCTAGCTTTGACGACTTAAGCCAGTATCCTAAGCTTCCAACCAAATTCTTTCTGGTGATCACAAATACAAATGACGTCTCATCTGAATCGTTCTAGAACAGTCGCATAAATTGTTAAGCTATTCACAAACCAACCCGTCATCATGATTAAGAAGAAGCTCTGCCAGAAAAACAGAAAAATTTACCTACTTGCTATTCCCTGGATACCCATGGAAGCAAAATACCGATCCTCCATAGCCGCCATCGCCGGAATCCCAAAGCTACGAGCAAGAGAGCAAGCGAGCGAGAGAGAAGATGGGTTTAGTAGATGAAGCTACAAAAGCCAATGAGAATGAGCGTCTGCATTGGAATTTCAGTGTGTTTGGGAAGTCAAGATTCAATTTTTAGCCCCTAAAAGGAAATCACTTCGCCATCAAAATCGTCCGAGCCCAAAATTGAAACCGGATCCAGGCGGTTTTTGGAGCTGGAGTCGGAAAGGCGAGGCCGAAGGTGATGAAGAAGAAGGAGGGGAGGGCTTTGAGTGAGCTTAGGAGAGAAAGAGAGAATGGGCTGTAGAAGAGAGAAAGAACAGGACCTCCTTCACAATACAGAAAGAGAGAGGAGAGAGGAGAGAGCGAGAACGCAGAGGCAATAAATATTTACTGTAGTCAGTACTTTCCTCACCAATCAGCCAGAGGAGAGAGACAAAAGAGCTTCCTTCCATTGCCATGTCATGCGACACATGTCGTCTTTTGGTTGGAACATGCTTGCCAAATAGGTTGATGATGTGGTGCTTAGCAACCACTCAATATTTTCTCAACAAAGCAAGAGACTTAGCCATCAATGCGGACGACGTCGCCACCATAAGAGCTGCTCTGTCTAGCAACCTCCCGATGGAATCACGGCAAACGCAAGCGACCGAATGTCACGGCCCGAATCACCTCGAGCTCACGACATCCTGCTTCGGTTGAATTAGGGTGATGTCCCAAGACTCGTCGCCGACCAAACCAACGGATCAGAGAAAATACACATGCGGAAACGATCACACACCCAAACACAAATAAAATGACCAAGGTAGCAATGGAAGACAAGCATAACAAACATAACAACACACTTGATAAACACATAATTATATTAATCAAAAGAGGATTTACAACATCCATTGGCAATGGGAACAAACATAGGCCAGAAATGGTTCAACAGCCACCATCATAAAAAAGGGACACGTGGCTCGGTGGAGTTAGACCTAACAACTGATAGGGCTTATCCCAAAAAGTGTCAACCCTAACACTATCTAAACCCTAAGCTAACCCCTAGGTGGAACCCAATTCGAATCGGATCTAGAAGACTCGAATGCACTAACGGATGACTCGGACACGGAATCCATCGACTCGGGCTTAGACTCGACTCTCGCGGCTCCTCCTCAGGGTCATCCTCGGGCTCCGGTACCACCTTGAGATCCTCCTCTGGCTCTGACTCAAGCTCCATCAGCTCTGGATCGAAATCAAACTCCCACTCCATAATCTCCTCCTCGTCAGACTCTATGATGACGGGTCATGGATTAGAATCCGCCTCGGACATCGAATCGAGGCTCACTACCTCCCCATCAGCTGCCTGCGGATCCCATTGACTTAACCTGTCAATCGGAACATCAAAATTCCTAAGGAGTCCATAATAGCCGGACTAGTCTCGAAAGAACCAATCAAGGCAAAGATGGGCCTTGAGTTGTGGCTTCCCCTCATCCGACCCAAACAATGGTATAATGCCTAATATAAGTCTCTCCGTTCCCAATAGGGTACTTAATCACTGAACGCTCTATACGGTCCAGGATCCCAAAACGTAACGGTACACTGGCCATCCTCAAGGTCAGGGGTTTGAAATGTTGGAATTACAACAGTGAGAACAAATCTCAGTAAGTAGGCCTCCTAAACCTAACCTAGGCTAACATGCACCTCCAGACAAGTAACTAACCAACAATGACAGTCAAGTGATTAAAACGACTTAGGCCCTTGGCCTAAATCAATACATAACCAACCCTGCACGTTAGGCACATAGTGATAATAGCATAATCATCCAAGGCACACACATGATGGCTTTTAATAATGTGAAATCATCATACGCATGATTTCATCCATCGATGCACCACTCGCACACGTGCCAATTTCAATTAATATTCGACTCGCGTTAAATGCATTAGGTCTATCACTGCTCGGGACCCGCATAACACGCCTCAAGTCCATGACACAACTCGCGTGAACAATGCCTCAGGTTAGCCATCATTCGGTAAACCGGGCATTTTCCCACGTTAAATGCCTCAGGACGGGTTCAATACTCTGCGTTAAACGCATAAGGGCTTATATGACCACACATACACACTTGACCAATTATTATCTGAACCCCGCATAAACGATCCCTCATGGTATTTTAGGTGATCACATGCTCAATGACAGTCATACAAACTCACATGATTTACATATTATGCCATCACTCAGCATGCACGAAATCATGGCCATATCATTCAGAAATCAAGGCATCAATCGAATCCACACTAATCATTCAAATCAATGTAACAACATGATCAATCAGCCATTCAAGGTAAATCAACCACAGCCTCCGAAATAAAGCATACATACTATATTAAAATCAAACATGTCCATGGCCCATGATGTCCCCTCATTTCATGGCCATATCATGGACCCACTATAACATTACAATATCATGCAATTATTCAAGCCATGCATGACTAAGCCACTTCAAGGTCCAACCATAGCACACATAACAATCCACATTTAAGCCATAGACTAACAACACATAGTCCAATCAAGCCGACACTTCTCAGCCATTAAACAGACCATTATGTACCTCTAATTCACCTTTAAAACGGCACATTAGGCTGCCAAAATCACCTCACCATCAACCCTAACCATCAGCCATTAAATAACCCTCAAATCTCTCTAAATAACCCCTAAACTTGCTTAAAAATGCACAAAAACCTAAATAGGGTTTAGGGTTTCCACTTACCCAAGTCCTATGCTCAAAGGGACTGAACTAAGGGGAGAAAGAGGGCTAGACGGCAGCTAGTTCACGTCGGACCAGCAGGGACTTCGGCGGCTCACACGGACGGCGAACAGCGGTGGCAACTGAGCTGGTGGCTCGTGGCTGAGCCAAATGGCGAGAGGGGGTGATGGTGATGGTGGTGTGTCTTGAAAAAGGAGAAGGGAAGGATAAGGGTGTGATCGGTGGTGGTGGTGGCGCGTGAGGTGATTATGAGGCCGGCAGTGGCGGTGGTGCTTGGACGGCTGCTCATGGCCAAGGGCTGGGCTACTCCAGCTCCACTTGGACAAGGAGGAGAAGAGGGGTGGCGAGGGAGAGAGTGAGAAGGGGAGGGTTCGACTAAATGGGGGAAAGGGGAGAGAATGAGAGAGAGAAAAACCAAAGAGGATTTATCCAAAACCATGAGTGGGGTTAGGTGAGCTGCCCCACCAGCAAAGACATGGTTGCCCACTCCACTAAAACTCTAATCCAATGGCTGAATTTCAAGGATCAATAATCTTATCCAAAAACCAATGGCTAAGATCACTTCTCGAACAAAATATCTAAGGGTATAAGTGGGAATAAGCAAGAGTGATGGGGACTAAAGGGTCCATTAATTTCGGTTAGACTTGGGGCTGAATAAGTCCATAATAACCTCCAAAATTTCGGAATTAAGGCATAAGGCTCAAGGGCAAACGGTAATTTTCCACTCCCGATCCAAAATTCAATTTTCTGGCAAAATCGATCCAAAATATGGTTGGTCACACTAATACGACGTCGCCCTTGAAAATTAGTCGTATACATCCGTGAAATTCAATACTCAAGTCTAGATTCAACTTAACGATCAATTTCGCTGAATTGCGATTTTAGTGTCTCTTACTAACGGACGGCTTTTTAGGGGTTACGCGTATTGACCTAGGGTTACTCAAACCATGGTGGCCTTGATTACCAAGAAAATGCAAGGGTCCATCACTAGTTCTGGAGATTACGATCATTCGAAATAAGTTTAGGATCGTTCGTCACGCACTCAATCAGTCATGTGGAATCACCCACGATCCAATGGTACGTCATTGGCAAATCAATCCGCGACCCTTCCGTGGATCGGCCCACATTGGCCCAAAATATTTCCTCGTCGTTCCTTGGAATCGAAGGTCGATTCATGGTCGAGTTCTTGGGTCCACATATCGTTTTTTTCCTAGTTAGCAATTCCCTATCGGTTAGTATTCTGAGAGTGATCGGTTCTGGATGAGACTTACTAAAACGAAATGAAAAATACACATTCATTTCATTGATCATGGAAGTGGGTCAAATTCAGAACATCACACCGAACCTTTCGAAGCTCCAGGTCCATACGCTTCGTCTATATTTATCTTATAAGTTCCATCCAACGGTGGATTCCAAGTCCATGAAAAATTGTCGACTTTGTTCCCAGATTTGCTCGATGCGGGATTCCATTTTTTAAAGCTCTTCAACCCAGACATAACAGAGTCGATGAGGCTGATTGTGTCGGGTTTTCTATTCTTGAAGATTGGTTGGTTGCGCGCCTTCCATAAATTCCATAGTGTTGCAGCAACCAGCTCTAGATTAGGTGAGTTGCTCGACTTTCCTTTCAAATTCCCAACCCAATCTTCAATTCGAGTAAGACCCTGACTTGATATATGAACATTCAACATAGGTTTGACCAAATTTCCTTCGTCCAAGGACACAATAAAAACAGGTGCTCCATAGTTTTCACACCTTGATTGCATAAAGAGCATGTAGGATTAGGTATACCTTTTTTTCAAAATAAATTCTCTTTAGTTGGGAGAGCATTCTAGCATAAATTCCACATGAAAATTCTAACCTTGGGTAGAGAGTGCAATTTCCATATATCTATCCAAAGGGTGGGAGGAGGTTGAAAAGAAGTTGAGGCATGATTTTCATTCTGTTCATTTGCTTTCTCTTGAATGTAGTTGTATCCACTTTTAACTATGTACTTGCCTGCTTGAGTTCTAGTCCATACGAGCCGATCTTTCTTTGTTTAGGGTTTGATCGGGATAGCAAGGATTTCTCTTACTAATTGATCCTCAAAATTTTCATTTAAAACTGTTTCATCCCATATGCCTTTCTCACTAATAATGAGTTCAGAGACAAAACGTGGTTCATCTCTATTAGCAGGACCTCTTATGACTTCCCTCTTCAGCCATTTATCCTCCTTGATTCTTATCTGTGAACGATCCCTTACTACCCACATTACTTGAGGTGAGATGGAGTCCCTTCCTAAGATCAGACTTTGCCAACCCCAGGAAGTTGGACATTGAAGTATAAGACTTGCAATTGAATGAGGGGGATTGATATGCTTATGTAGCTGCTGTCCAGTTCTATTGCAGCCCGCATGTGAAGAATTAGGAAATGAAATTTCTCATCAAACAAGGTAGTGAAAGGGGCTTAAGTGTACATCATGGTTTCAAATATGGAATGTGAATTTTGTGTGGGATTCCTATATTGAATTGCCATGTCCTTATAGTCAATTGCTTTTTCTATCTACCATTACATAAGGTTATAACTCCAGACATAATGGCTGATCAGAATCCACTGTGGCAGGAATGCATAGTAGGGCATTATGTTGGGAGGAAAGTCCCGTTCAAATTAACCGAAGAAGCTGTCAAAAAGACTTGGGGAGACCATGTAGCTGATGTTAAATTGCACGAAAATGGCTTCTACTTCTTTCGAGTGCCGAATGAGGACTATCGCAGGAAGATACTTGATTTGGGTCCTGTGTCCATTTTCAGTAGCACGATGCTACTTCAACAGTGGCACCCTAAGCTGAAACTTAAAAAGGGTGCAATGGATGCCCTCCCGGTTTGGGTAAGGTTGAGAGAGATTCCACTATCCTTGTGGTCACCGGCGGGCATAGGGAGGATAGCGAGTGCAATCGGGAAGCCACTTTAGGTGGACACCCAAACTGAAAATATGACTAGAATCTCCTACGCAAGGGTTTGTGTGGAACTCACAGCCACAAAACCTCGCTTAGAGATGGTGAAGGTAAGGTGGGATGGCGAAGTCAATTTGGTCCAAGTGGAATATGAATGGAAACCTATGGTTTGCACCTCTTGTAGATTGTTTGGACACAAAACTGGTTCAGCTGGGTTTGAGTGTGCCTCTGATGGCAGAGCTGAGATCACACCCCATCATCAAGCTAAGGTCAGACCTGAGACCTCCATTCAGCCTCGTGAAACCGAAGTTTGGACCCAAGTCAACCACAAAAAAGGTAAAGGCCAAATAAATAATGCTGCAGGCCAGTCCAGATCAGCTCATGGCCGCTCGTTGGTTGCGATTCCAGGGGAGGAGACCGTCCGCCCCCCATCCCTTGATCCTGGCCCGTCACTGAGCTTTGCAAAGGCAGGCAAACCTGATATGTCCAGTTCTGTTCCTGTCCCTCCTCTGGACGTGAACACAGTGGGGGGAGCTCCTCCTACCTCTGCTCTTGACTCTTCAAAGGCCCTCGACCCACAAAGGCATTCGCAGGCCTATCCTCGGAGCTCCATTGTTGGGCTTTCCAGTTATGTAACTACCCTCCCCCTGCATACGTTCCAAGGGAGTGAGGTTCCGTTGCCTTCTACGTTGAACCCCCCTTAGAACCGGGAGAAGCTAAGGACTGATTTGAATTTCCAGATGGACCCAAATGCTGAAACGGCTCCTTCTGACGCTCCTAATCCTAAAAGATGCCTCGACCAGCATCTTGAGGTCTGTATTGCCCATTCCCATTCCTCCTCCGAAGACTCTTCTGGATCTTACGCCGGGGAGGAAAATAGCAACTCTGATGAGCAAATAGTGGAGGAACTAGCTGTCTTCTCTCCCCCAACCACCCGTTCCAGAACCTTGGCATCGTATACTGTTGAGGATCCCTCTAAAGCCTCCCCTGGCCTTATCCCTAACATATGCTGCCCTGGAATAACCTCCGGCCCCTCCTCATCGAAGAAGAAGGATAAGAGGAGGAGGTCAAGGAAATCTCGAAGATAATCCCCTTGCCTCCCTATATTTTTTGGAACTTGGAATATTAGGGGACTAGTAGGTCCCCTCCGCCAAGCTGAAATCCGTACTCTTATAAGGAATAACCGGCTCTCTTGCATTTGCATCATTGAGACTAAAGTTAAAGCTCATTCTTTTGCTGATATTTCCAAGGGATTATGTAACAATTGGAGATGGATTTCCAACTACGAATTCTCTCCCCTAGGTCGAATATGGTTTGGTTGGGATCCGAATGTCATCGAGATGAGCCTGCTTTACACCTTTGGCCAGATGATTCATATGCAGCTCATGCTGCTTAATTTGCACAAAGTTTGTTTGCTTTCTATTGTATACGGGGAGCACACTTTTGCACATCGGCGTCCGCTGTGGGCTGACATCATCCGACTCTCTTCCTGCGACCTTCCTTGGCTGGTTGCAGGGGATTTCAATGCTATCAAGGATCCACAGGATAGACTGGGCAGTTCAACCCCGTGGATACCGGTCTTTGATGAGTTTGGGGACTGTCTTAACCAAGCTGGACTTGAGGACCTCAGATATGTGGGTTGCAGGTTTTCGTGGTCTACCTCTTCCGGCTCTAACCGGAAACTTCGTAAGATCGACCGAGTCCTCATCAATAACATTTGGACTCAACATTTCTCCTTCTCGGAAGCGTCTTTCCTTCTGCCAGGCATATCGGATCACTCCCCAATGGTGATTAAGATCCTCTCACCTCAACACTCCAGGAAACCCTTTAAGTTCTTTAACTACTGGACTTCCCACCCTGCCTTCCTTGAACTAGTACGCCAAGCTTGGGACTCTCCCATTGTAAGCACTCCCATGTATAAAGTTTGCTGCAAACTCAAATTGCTTAAAGCAAAGTTGTAAAACCTTAACAGGAGCTCCTTTTCTGCTATATCAACCAGAACTGAACAGGCTAGATCTGAGCTCGCTGCTGTCCAAGCAGATCTAGAGCTACAACCTTTTGATCAGACCTTGCTGGATAGTGAAGCGGAACTTATCCGATCTTTCTCAACGTTGAGGCTCCAGGAAGAATCATTCTTTAGGCACAAATCCCGGATTCGATGGCTTAAAGAAGGGGACTCGAACACCAAGTATTTCCATCACTTTGTCAATAAGAGATGCTCTCAGAATCATATACTCTCAGTCTCCACAAGTGATGGTAACCTACTTTCTGACCCAACAGAGGTCAGGCACCACATTGTCTCCCACTTTCACCAACTGCTCAATGGTGATTCTAGTTCTTTCCAGCCAACTGTCCCTGAGATAGGTAACTTCATTGGGCATGTCCTCGATGACAATCAACGGAACTTCCTTTCTTAACCGGTCTCTAATGGTGAAATCCAGGATACACTGTTCTCATTGGCGAAAGGCAAAGCTCCCGGACCGGATGGCTATAATATTAATTTCTTCAAATCCTCCTGGGAAATCATTGGGCCTTCCATTCTAAAGGCAGTCACAGATTTCTTTGAGACAGGACATATGCTTAAGGAGTTAAACACTACTATCCTCACCTTGGTTCCGAAAACTCCTAATGCAACGTCATTATCCAATTTCCGACCAATTGCATGCTGCAACACGCTTTACAAATGCATTACTAAAATCTTGGCGAGGCGCATCGCACATGTTCTACCTCCTTTAATCAGCCCTTCTCAAACAGCTTTTGTCAAAGGTCGTAGGATCAGTGATAATATCATGCTTGCACAAGAATTGTTCGTGGATTTCCACCATGAGACTTATCGTCCGAAATGTGCCATTAAAGTCGATTTTCAAAAGGCCTATGACACTGTCGACTGGACTTTCATTGAAAAGACACTTAAGGCATTCAATTTTTCGGACTTTTTCATGAAGTTGATAATGACATGTGCAACTACAGCCAAGTTCTCCATTTCCATTAATGGGGAATTACATGGTTTCTTCCCTAGTAGCCGAGGCATACGGCAAGGGGATCCGCTCTCGCCATATTTATTCATCCTAGTTATGGAAGTTTTTTCCGGGATTCTCCAGTCAAAGACAAACTCCCCAGACTTTCATTGGTTCTGGCGCTGCAAGAGGACCCGTATATCCCATCTCTTTTTTGCGGATGATGTCCTTCTTTTTTCTGAAGGGCACCTACAGTCGGCTGAAATTATCAAGGCTTCTCTTGACCTTTTCTCTAATTGGTCTGGACTACGACCTAATTCTAGTAAAAGCAACGTTTTCTTCTCGGGTGGGACGACGGCCCTACATGACCAATTGTTGCAATGCTTTGGTTTCCATGCGGGCTCAATTCCTTTTCGTTATCTAGGGGTGCCCATCATTTCGACCAGACTTCGTAAAGAGGATTGCAAGATCCTAATCGACTCGATCACAGCTAGGGCCCACTCTTGGACCCAACGGTTCCTCTCATTTGCTGGGAGACTCCAACTCATAAAGTCTGTCCTACATGCCATACAGGTGTACTGGCGGCTATCTTCTCCCTCCCCAAATCTATCCTTCACAGTATTGAGACCATTTTGAGACAATTCCTATGGAAGGGCCCCAACCTTGGCACTGGGGGAGCAAAGGTACACTGGAACAATGTCTGCCTTCCCAAAGAAGAAGGTGGACTCGGTATTCGACGGCTTGTTGAATATAATAAAGCAATGCTACTAAAACACATATGGATCCTTTTTTCTAATAAGGAATCCATGTGGTGTAAATGGATACATTCTACATTTTTAAAATCGAATTTCTGGGTGGCTTCCAAGCCTACTTTCTGTTCCTGGACGTGGAAGAAGATCCTTGACCTGCGTACTACTGCCCGTGCACTCTTTCGGTGGAAGTTAGGCAATGGTCACTCTACTTCTTTTTGGTTTGACTGGTGGCACAACAAAGGCCCTCTATTTCTCATATTTAGTAATGTTGAAATATACCAGTCACGTATACCCAGGGAAATTTCAGTTCGGGAGTTCTATGACAGCACTTGGCAGCCCTCATACGCTCTAGACACCTTCATGAGCTGAAATGAGCCATCTCCAGTCTTTGTGGATGATGTTTTGGACATATTGATCTGGACCCCACCTCCCTCGGATTCCTTTTCGGTTGCTTCAGCCTGGGATCAGTTAAGAAGTAGAGGTAATCCAGTCCCTTGGCACTCCTTTATATGGGATTATCATATTGCTCTACGTCATGCTTTCCTTTTGTGGATAGTCTCCCTCAACCGGCTGCCTACCCAGGTTTTTCTCCTCCAAAACCGCAGGATTGACACGGCTTTATACACGTTCTGCGGTATCAGACCAGACTCGGTCAATCACCTCTTTTTTGAGTGCCCCTCCACAAGTAGGCTGGCGTCCTTTTGGGCTACTAATTGCAATCTTCCCTGGCGTAACCGTCAGTGGCATGACCACCTCTTATGGGCTAAGAAAGTCTGCAGTGGTCCTTCGTTCTCAAAATGCCTTTCTCGATTCTCCTTTGGAGCTCTAGTTCACATTATATGGATTGAAAGGAACAACGCCATATTCAGGAACAAGACCATCTACATCCCGGGAATGCGCAAGCACCTTCTTAAGGTTGTCAAAGATAAAGCCATCTCTATGGGGAGAGTTCAGGACACTCCTAGGAACCGATTGTTCCAAAGAAAGTGGGGACTCCCACCTTCCATCTTCGATGTGGATAGGATTGGGATGTAACTTGTTTTCTTTGTTTTTCTTTGCTTTGCTTTTCTTGTATAGTTCTTGCAGGAGCTTCCTTGAACCCAATTGGACAACCCTATGTCCTTTCAGGTTCAAGCGTTGGTTGGTGCTTTAGCTTGTATTTGGTGTAGTGAAAAGTTATATATACTCTTACCCTTACAAAAACAAATTACGTAAGGTTATAGGTTGTGCATTTGATTGTGAATTGATGGAATGGTAATGTTGTTCATGATACAATATTTAAATATTAGAATCTTGTATTCATCTAATAGTTAGGTTTTTAAAACAGTTGATAGCGGTCTTACAAAATCCCGTATGGTATTAAAGCAAGATGTCTTAAGTTCAAACCTTTCTAGGTTCCAATTTGCCTCCCCAATGAAATATTTCACGTTTAGTATTAGGTAGTGGTGTCAAATGGGTGGGTTGGGTCGGGTTTGGGTCGGGTCATAAATGGTCTGACCCAAACTAACCCATCAACCCGTTTATGACCCATTTATACGCAATGTAATTTTCTTAACCCATACCCGACCCATACCCGACCCAACCCGTATTGCTAAAACACTTCCATATTTAACTTAATATAATTTTTTTGACTTTTTCTTTTTCTTTCTTTCTTTTTTTTTTCACAAATCTTGAAATGGATTTGAGTTTTAGTTTTGAATTAAATATAAATGAGATCTTAAAAAATTAACATCTGTTGTTTTTTTAGTCGGATAACACCCATTTAATAAAACATCATTTGATACAAAATTTTTTAATTTTAATTGCCCATAAAGAAGTGCACAAATATAAAATAATATCGTTAACTTTAGAGGCTAATTCACATCTGTTATTGTGTCATGGGCCATGACACAAGAACAGGCTAATTCGCTTTCCACCTTTAGAGGCATCGTCAACTTGCCATATTACGAGAACCTAGTTGATGAATTGTGATGCAATTGATGCATTACGGCTGCTGAATCATTAGGCCATAACGTGAATGTGCGTGTCATCACTGACAAGCTTCGCCCTTCCTACCTTGTCCGGCCTCACAACCCTTCGCCGACACGAAAGGATGGCCATCGAGAGGCAGACCAGAACTCTCTCGTTAATTCCGGACCAAGCGCAAAACTTTTATTTGATTGCCAAACCTAAACCTTGTGCACGACGACCTCCATTGTACTCTTCTTTCTTAACTATCTCTCCTGGCATCTCAGTGCAGTGTCCAGAGAGAGGTGGAAGATCCTGAAGACGTACTATGGGCAGCTGCGGAGGTGTTCTTGGAGGATAAGTTCGACGAAACCCAGGGAGAGGATAGCATAGGGAGGAAAGAGTGAAGCCACCGGACGTCCCCATCGAAGAACCATATATTCTAGCCCCGAACGAGTATTAAGCTCGAAAATCCTCGAGAACTACATTCCCTTCCGCACACATCGAACGCCACAAAATCTCATCACTTCATCGGAAAACAGCGCAAAGCAAACAGAGCCTCAAGTCACTCGACTTTTTCCTTCCAGAGGCGGTTTCTTTGTCACGAGACTTTCCTCGCCGATTCTCTTTGAATCTTACTGATGAATCAGAAGCGTGAAATGGATATCCTGATGTACAATTACCAGTCATGTGGTGATCAATCGGTGTCGAGTAGCGCACAAGAGCCCGATATCTCTTTTTGCCCGAAACATCCGAACTATATTTGCAGAGTGCTAAGTTCATTTTCAGAACATCAGTGCGACAACAAAATAAGTTCATAAGAAGTACCCGTATGCTCGGTCAAGACATATCCACCCTAAAACAAGAAATCAACAGAGAGATATACATAGTTCGTGCTCAATGACCCACACTTAGGTCGAGCTTCGACCCTTAGAAAGACCGGAAATACCAGTTGTGTCATTATAAACTTATATAATCCAGGCAGAGTACTTCATTTGGGGGAGCAATGACTGAGTTTCAATACAGGTGGAACAAAAGCGAACGATAATGTATTGTCCTTGTACAACGAAAATATGTCTATCCAGAAACAGGACCTGTGATCAACATAAATCAGGAAATGTCATGGATCATGCACCCTCTTGTGGAAAAGTGTAGCTTTTCATGTACTTCCTCATTATGACCCAACACCCAGTCTTTAACCTGAAAAAGAAAAGCATTGACTCTGATTATAAGTCATAGCACCACCAAGTATACCAAGAATACATCATCATGAAGACAAGTGCATTAAATCATATGAGTAAACCAAAAGAATGAGATGAAAAAAGTACCTAATGCAAATAGTCTTGAAAGTCGACGATGAGAGACTCCTCATCCAATTCTTCCTCAGGCGGAACTCCAAATAACCAATCTCTAGTGCACAGCTCGACCTCTACGCTTTCAGGCGAAAGGGAACTACGATATTTATTTAAAATGCGTCTTCCAATGCTAAAGGCTGACTCTGAGGCAACGGTAGTGATAGGAATGCTCAATATATCGCGTGCCATGAGAGACAACTCAGGATACCGATGAGAATGAGTCTTCCAATAATCAAGTACATTGAGATCCGCGTACTTCTTTCTATCAAGCCTATTCTCCTCCAAATACAAGTCCAACTGTGACTTAGTAGATTGCGATCCAAAATGTTCACTCTCAAATAAATCATACTCATCAATGTCGTCCCCAATGTTCCCAATGTCCTCAATTGAAATGTTACCTCGACTAGTTGAAGAAGTAAAGTGATCATCTCTAGACATAGAGGTCACATATTCATCAAAAAGCATATACAGCTTTTCTCGAATGCTTCGTACAAATTCCACATGATCATCCATGTCCAACTTCGAATAGCAAAACTCTAACAGGTGTAGCTTATAGCGAGGATCTAATATAGCTGTAAAAGATAACACAACGCTATAACACTTCCAATATTTTTCAAACTTTTTGAGCATTGCCATAGCCATAAAACTAATAGCTTCATCCTCAGCATCCCTTGCTTGTATTAAATGAAATTGAATTTGCCATACTCCATAAAAATATAAATTCGCCGTGGGATATCTAACTCCAGAGAAGAGAGTAGAAATATCATAAAAGGGTTTCAACAAGAATGTAATTTTCTTTTCTCTGACCCAATCTTCAGATGATGGACATGTGACAAAGTTACAATCAATTAACTTCAAATGTGAAAATGCACATTCAAAGAAAAGTGCACCTTCAAGCATTTGGTACGTAGAGTTCCATCTAGTAGCCACATCTTGACGTACCTTTTTACTTGTCTTCAAGCACGATTGTGCTATACATTCGGCAAATTTTACTCTCCTCCCTTGTGTAGCTCTCACATACTTAACAGATTCTCTAATATTATGTAATGATCCATCAATAACCTTTAGACCTTCTTGTACAATGAGATTCAAAACGTGTGCACCACAACGCACATGAAAAAATTGTCCATCACATAACAAAGGGGATCTCACAGAGGGTGTATTTTTCCAAATATCAACCATATTGTCATTGTATGATGCATTATCTAATGTAATGCTAAAAATCTTTCTCTCAGTACCCCACTCTCTTAACAAAGTCAGCAATTTTTCCAAAAGAATGGCACCACTATACGGGGGTGGCGCATAGGAGAAACACAATACTTTTGAATGCAATTCCCAATCCTCATTAATGTAATGGGCAGTGATTGTCATATAATGGTCAGTAGTGACGGAAGTCCATAGATCAGAAGTCAAACATATCCGGCTCGAAAGAGACACTAAGTTGGATTTCAAATTTCCCTTCTCTTTCTCATAAACTTTGATCACATCACTTCTTGCTGTATTCCTTGATATGTGCTTCACATTAGGGTTGAGGTAACTAAACAACTCTCTAGTAGCTTCATGCTCTACAAAAGAGTAGGTATAATTGTGTTTGACTACTGCTCTTACTAGCATGTCTCTAAAAACAGCTTGGTTGAATTGTACTGTGGAATCATCAACATTGACCTCGCGATTGGAACAATTATCTAAATGACGCAACAAGTTTTTTGTCCCATGGCTAGCCATGTAAGTTACTTCGCACCACTTACATTTAGCCTTTCTCATGCCATCACCATTCGTGAATTTTTCAAATTCAGACCATACAATCGAAGTACATTTTCTTGAACGCTTAGAGCAAATAGAGTTATCTTCTTCATCCTCATGAACTAAGGATGCAATTCTACGTCTTTCGAATTGTTCGGTAGTTGAATGTTCTTCTCGATCCTCATTAGCTCTTGACATTTCAGCTAATTAGTCAGAGAAAACATAAATTATAACAAGTTCATGATTGCACGTTATGAGTTCAACATAAGGGGTAAAGACTAAGTTCATACATGGAAATGTTAATCAAATTAATAATGAGTCACTTGGAATTTTAAACCCCAAAACCCAAGTCTCCACTATCCATCAAAAAATTGCAGCATCCAGCTACCCATCCTACAAGACTATACAAAAAGCTCCAAACAAATAGCAACCTTATGGAGGAACATTAAGATAGTGAGTGGATGCAACAACAAATGAGACTTTCGGTGTAAAGTCAACTATAAGAGGAACATTTAAAACTAAAGAAAACTACGAAAAAATAGCTCATCCAATGGAGGTTTTCCAGAAAATCCAGAAACCCAGTCTACCAACAATCGGAGAAGAAAGATATACGTAAAACATATACGGGAGAGCACATTTCTAAGGTCCAGCTCTACTCACATATTTAGACAGCAGCACCAATAGAAATAGACAGGCAAACAAGATCTGACAACTAATTTCGTATAATAATGTAGCATACAATTGTAAGATGTGATAAAGAAGCACGTTCAGACATAAGTAGAGCTGATGGTTATGGACAAACCTTATGGAATTAAATACCAAGTCTGGTTAAATGGTCTTTTGATTCATGGTCATGGTCTCCCTTCTCAATCTTCTCTCCAGCTCCACATGCCAAAAGATCAAACTATATTTTAAAACTCTTCCAACCACACCATATTTCCGAAAAGAGGATGGTGCTTCCTAGACTTGCACACCAATTAGTTCACCAGCAATCCCTCTCCCAGTTCACTCTCCTATTAAATTAATAAAGGGTAAAGGGACCTTAATTAGCTTCCAGTTTTAGACTATCGCTCGTAGAATTAACTCGCGGCACCTAGCGATGTCGATAGAACCGCGATCGGTGGCTGTCACGTCGCCACGACGAAATGCAGAACATTTTTAGCAAAGAAACCAACTTTCCTCAGGCCCATTGATTCGAACACTCGCTATCCAGATTCCCACTTCAAAGTGCCCCCCATTCACGCTCGAACCAGACCCTTAGAAAAGAGAGGACACACAAAACAGGGCCCCCACATCGCAAATCTGAGTTCGATTCGAAGGAATGACTCAGCTGAAATCCCCCCAAAGTCGAGGTGAACTCTCTCGAACCCTTCGATCCCTTGGAGTTACGCGCGGAATATAGCCAAGCGTATCGCCGGATTCGCGGGTTCCTGGGTCCCAAAACCCTAGTTGCCGGCAGTAGCAGACCTGCTGGCGTTGCTTCGAAGGGACCGATGCGACTTCGCTCGGCTTGGACTCGAGCAAGGAAAGACGAGCGAGAAAGCAATCGGCGAAGAAGATGGAGAGAAGATCGAGAAGAGAGAGGGAGAGAAGAGAGAGGGAGACCATGAGCCAGGCTTTTCCTTAATGGGTTATTAAATGGGTCGTAAATGGGTTCAGAATATACCCATTTAAGACCCATATATTTTGGCCTTCTTTTGTTTGAAACCCATTAAGGCTGATCTAGAAAAAAAAGAATGACCCATTAGCTACCCATTTAAACAAATGTGGGTTTATAAATGGGTTCTGGACCCATTTGACAGGTCTAGTATTAGGCAAAAAAATCAGACTAAGTGAGATGGGGAGTGATTTCAATATATGTCTAAACTTTTAGAGTAATTGATAGTGGTTCCACAAAATCTCACAATTCACACATGATTATTTTTAAATGACAATATTGGAAATGGGTAGAATGATACCAGAATGAGCAAAATGGCTTTATGAACATATATATATATATATATATATATATATATATATATACCACCTTGGAAATCGTCTGGGAGGATCAATTGGGGATGTAAAAGGTTTTCCATATTGGAGCATAAGTGTTCTTTAGAAACAATAAAGATGTTGTAAATGTATCTATTTTATAAATAGATACATATATATTTATAAATAGAGATTTTAAAAATATAATTTTTAAAATACGAAGAATCCATTCTTGGAGCCGTAGAAACAAGTCTTTGTAGTGGACCAATACATTTTGATAGTCATCCTAATCTCACTGTTTCTCTCAAAGATAAAAATATTCTAAAATCTCTCACTCTTCAAATAAAAACCCATAATTATTTTATAGCTGAAGGATCTATTCCCATAGCTCTCATTTATAGAGTTTATTACAAAGTAATGAATTCTGCTTTTGGTAGCAAAGCTTTTAAATTAAATTCCAATAGAGAAACCCTTCTTTTACAAACAGACATTTCTAAAGCAAATGTTACAATTCCCAAAACCATTCCTTGGAATCAGATAACTCTCCCAGACCAATGGGAATTAGAAAACCGAATTCCTCAACCAATAGTTCAAAATTCTGATCCTACCAATATTATCCAACACCCCGAAGGAAGAGTAACTATCCAATTTGCTAGAAGATCAATAGATATTCCTAGAAACTCTTGTGATATCAGATCTATTCCTTCATGGCATTCTACTCCTTCTCGAAGGTCAGTAGATATTACTCCAAATGCTCGTCTGAATATCCCTTCAAATAATCCTGAGGAAGCATCCGCAAGTGCTCCTCCTTTTCCTAATATTAGTGGAGTAGATAACAGGTCAGGAATCTCCAGGCCAGTCTATCACCATACTCCTGATTTCACTGATCCCACTCCTTCTGAAATGGGAGATCCTGAAATTAATGTTTTGGAATTAGCCTTTGAACCTAATAAAAGCATTTTGAATAATGAGTTCAACTCTTTTGATAATAGACATATCAGAGAATGGTTTTTTGATAACTTTCGAAACCAAGCTTTGGAAATCAAAAAGGAATACTATGATTATATGTATTTGCATGAAATCGAAGTATTCTTCTTTGATTGGTTTGAAAATATATTTTTAAATGATAAACAAATTTTTAATTTGGATCAGTTTTATAAATGGAAATTGGATGATGGACATATCATTGAATCCAACCATCCTCCTCTTAGAAAGATCAAAATTGATCATCGAGAAACCGAAATTATTGCTTCTCCTTTTAAAACAGCCTCAGAAATAGATGGCATAGGCATCAAGAAGATTGTTGAACAAAATAATTTTTCAAATCAACATCTTTACACTATAGGGAAACAACTTGATAGGATTGAAAATCTTACTCAAATTAGTTTCCCATCCTCTTCTATAACGATTGCAAAAAAGGATTTAAAACCACCACTTTTTAAGAATTTTGAAATTCCAAAAAATCCTAGTCTTGAGTTTGCTAAAGCCTTAGAAGAAAGGAAAAGACTCCTCAAGGGAAAAACAGTTTTAATTCCTAAAAATCCCATATTTTTAGATACACCCTCAATTCAAAATTTGAGTGTAAAAGACACCCCAGATCGTGTCGAACCTTCCAACCAAATCAATTTGTTAGATAAATCTGATACTGAATCTCTCCCAGAGATAAATCGTATCACCTGGAAGGATCCTCAAAAATTGTATTATTCTCGTGCCACTCCTCCTGATATTCTCTCAGAAGAAACCTTTTCTAAAGTCCAAAACAAATACTCTTCTGATGCTATCTATGAATGGAACATAGATGGTATTTCTGAACAAAACCTTATAAATGTTTTAACCCAAATGGTTATGCTTGCAAATACTTATAAAACCATTCCAGATACTTCTGATCATTCTGTTGCATATCTTTTAATAGCTGGATTCACAGGCCAACTCAAAGGATGGTGGGATAACTACCTGAATGAAGAGCAAAGGTCTCAAATCCTAAATGCTTATAAACTCGATCCCTATGGTCAGAATATTCTTGACGAAAATGAAAATCCCATTCAAGATGCTGTAAATACTCTCATATTCTCCATATCCCAACATTTCCTAGGAGACTCTTCTCATATTCTCGACAAAAATCAAGATCTCTTGTCTAATATGAAATGTAGATCTTTAGGAGAATTCCGGGAATACAAAGAAATATTTTTGCAAAGAGTCTTTCAAAGATCAGATTGCAATCAATCTTTTTGGAAAGAAAAATTTCTTGCTGGTTTACCAAAACTCATAGGAGAACAAGTTCGCAGTAAGATAAGAGAAGAATATGGAAATCAAATTCCATATGACCATCTTTCTTATGGTGAATTAACCTCTTATGTCTATAAAGTAGGAACACAATTGTGCACTAATATTCGTCTCCAAAAACAAATCAAGAAAGAACAAAAACTTTCTAGAAAAGGATTAGGAGAATTTTGTGCCCAATATGATCCATCTTTTCAGTCTTTTGAAAAATCAAAGTGTTCAGGAAACTGTTCCTCTAAAAGAAAAGAACACAAAAAATCTTATAAAAAACCTTACAAAAAGTCTTACAAAAAGGATTTTGATAAAAGGACTTTCAAAAAGAAAGAAAAGGATATTTCTGAAAAACCCACAACCCAAAAGAAAAGTTTTAAAAATGTTACTTGCTATAACTGTGGTAAGAAAGGCCACACTTCTCGATTTTGCAAAATTAGCAAAAAGGTTAATGAATTAGATTTAGACGAAGAAACTATTAATCAGCTTAATCAATTAATGATTGAAGTTGATAGTTCTTCCGAAGAATCTGATTTTGAAGAAGGATTACAAATTTGTGATTTAGAAACCTCTTCTTCATCTACAGAGAGTGAAGAAGAATATTCAAATGATTTTGAAATAAATGTTTTAACAAAAGAAGAAGAAATTCTTTTGCAAACCTTTGACCAGATTTCTGATCCTGAAATAAAAATAAAATATTTGAATAATTTTCAAAAACCAAAACCTACTGTCCAATCTGATAATCCCTATAATATTTCTGCTATCCTTGATAAAACTAGAAAATCAGTTTCTAAACCAATTTCTATAAGTGATCTTACCCACGAAGGACACTTATGGTATTTGAATATGGAAAACTATTGGGGAGAACATGATTTTTTATATCCCCAAAAAATCTATGCTCTGATACTTAAGGTCAAAGGTTTACAAAATCTCCCCATAATGCCTTTACATCCATCATGTGTCCTAAAAATCTATTTATATATATATATATATATATATGCGAATGCATTTGATCATACCATGCATACTGTTAACGGACCTTGTCCATGGACCTATCCCACTCCTTGAGCGATGCCCCCATTAAGGAAGACCAAACGGGGACTTTAGTTCATCTTTGTAAGCGTACTCAAGGCATGGCTAGGCGTATTATTGTTTAACCTATATGGTGATGCCTCTTGTTAGAGACGAGTCACTAGCGGAGACAGTTGACTTTACCAAACACACACATGTATGTGTGTTTGTTCATACATACATATAGGGAGAAAGATATTAGAAGTGCAAAAAGTTGTGTACGGCACTCACTTTAATGCCAAAAGTTTATTTTGGATCATTTAAGTGTCACTTTTTTTAAAAAAACGATCACTTAAATGCCAACTCCAATCTAAGTCACCAGAAATCTGAAGTGGTTATATTTTATTAATTTCTCAGTCCTACGTGGCTCGCCGGCATGATCAGTCAGCATATAACCCTAAACAATATTATCTAAAAGTTATAAATAGTGATCATTTGACAGTCGAATTTGCTTCTAGATGATCACTTTAGTGCTAGTCGTTGTTAAAAGTGATCATTTCAGTGCCAAGAATGCTACTGGAAATGTCACGTGGACTGGATTTTTTTAAATAATATACCATAAAAGCAACATATTATTTTTTACCAGAATTTCTCGCAATTGGCACTTAAATGATCGTTTTTTCTCCGATTTGATACTTAAGTGATCTTCCACAAAAGTGAGTGTCATATATAACTTTTTACACTTCTAGTGTTCTTCCGTCCATACATATATATAATTTTTGGCCCGAAACACACGTGTGTGTATTGAGTAGGCTACCATCATCTTGTCATCTATGTTTACTAGTGTACATTAACTGAAATGAATCACTAACATGCTAATGTTAAAGAAGGTAATGTCTTGATTTCCTACCAACTTGGAAGTTACATTTATTGAGCTAGCGGTTGCTGATCCCTTTATTGATATTTTTCAAATTTGGCTGATCTAGGAGTCGGTTCGTCCTTTTGTGGAGGCCTAATTTTGTAGACGAGACTTATATTGGCGATGGGTGGATAATGTTTACCTCATGGAGTAGCACCTGACCTATCTAGCTTGTGTTGCCCTCGTATATATGTCTTTTCATGGATGTTTAAGAAGGTAATGTCTTGATTTCCTACCAACTTGGAAGTTGCGTTTATTGAGCTAGCTGTTGCTGATCCCTTTACTGATATTTTTCAGGTTTGGCCGATCTAGGAGTCGAGTCGTCATTTTGTAGAGGCCTAATCTTGTAGACGGGACTTATATTGGTGGATGGGCGGATAATGTTTACCTTATGGAGTAGCACCTGACCTATCTAGCCTGTGTCGCCCTCGTACATTTGTCTTTTTATGGATGTTTTGATTGCCAGGCCTATGTTTGCCCATGATCGTTACAATGTGATTGAGATACAAAATGATTTTTAAGGTAAAATGAGAGAACTGAAAATGAGAAACTTATTTGTGGATACTAGTGCAAAGGGCGAGGGATACAGGGGCTCTCTCTCTAACACACGATCGTCAATTGCTAAATGTAAGTTTTGCCCCTATGAGTGAGAGCAAACGCCATTTCATGTGAATGCTCATCGTGTTGTACAGTGATTGAATAGTGATTTGACCGTGCCTTGCCAGCCATGATGTTTGTATAGTATTTGCTCGTGCTACTACTGTCTGATTGATAAACCTGCTTTGGGCGGTGGCAGGATTCTTGCGTGCTGCTACAGTTGATTATTGGCAAGATTCCTCCCGCGTTGCTACCGTATGATAACGTGCTTTTGATGGTGGTAATGTTCTACTGATTTGATTATGATTTTATTTCTTGTTGATTTATTCTTTGTTATCCGATCGAGAGATTAATTCCGTAAATCATCTCCATTGATATTTTCACTATAATGTGATTGGCTAGAGTTGCTTTTGGAACCTTTCAGTTTTGCTCACAGTTGCTCCATGATTGCAATGTATTCATCTCATGACCGCATAGTTGCAAGTCGTGCTGTTACGAATGATTTTTGCTGGAGTAATGAAGCATTTGTTTCTATTGACACTCAAAATTACCCCTGGTTGGAGTAGGCCGGTTACAAGTTACAAATAATATAAAGTACGACCCACATGGCATAAATCCAGAAAAAGGCCGCGAGTCAGGCCAAAGGCATTGAGAAGACTTGAGATAGTTATCGATAGGACAGGTCATAGAAGTGTCGACAAGTCCAAAATCACGAGCTTTGCACGCAATGTCGACGAATTCAAGATCACGAACTTTACATGTGACGTCAACAAATTCAAGATCATCAACTTTACACGTGACATCGACGAATCCAAGATCACGAGCTTTGCACGTAACGTCAACAAGTCCAAAATCACGAGTTTTGCACATGATGTCAATAAGTCTGAAATCATGGTGACATGTAATGAAAAATTCATTTACACGTGTCAAAAGGTGAAGATATGACCGTGAGCGTGAAGATCAAGGAAGTTAGAGAATGACACTTAGGAAATAGCAAGAAATAAAAGGACACATGAAAGCAAATCAGCTATTATGTAATGCCCAAGGAGCGTAAGCAACATCAATAAGTCAGGAAGTGGTTAAAGAGCGAAATGTATGGAAGTGGAAAACGACTTTCAAGGAGAAATGGTCAATCAACAGTTATCAAACTGCTCTATAAATACTCAAGGATTTACGACGTAGAGGAGACTCTTCGCAGACAACATAACACATCTTTTATCTAGCCTTACTCTTAGCATATTAGGAGTAGTTTTAGCTACAACTTTCAAATTTTGCGTTGTAAATTCAATTCCGGCGAGATTCTTTATCAGGTTCAGCATTGTTGATTAAATTCCAATGTTGTGCCACCCGTTCGGCATCATTGATTAAATTCTAGCGTTGTGCTTGGAATATAGCCGTTGATTAGATTCCAGCCACATTCTCTTAAGTTATGTCATTGATTAAATTCGTACGTACCTTGAATGGTAATGTTACATATTAGTTATGTCGTTGATTAGATTCCGACATAGCTTGGTCTTGGTATTTGCAAGATGTCATCCCATTGTTAGTATTGTCGAGTTTGGTGTATTATCAAGTCAAGTTGTAAGATATAAGTTGGATTTAATAAACGCATTTGACATTCTCTGTCCGAACTTGATTCAAGACCCTAGTTTCCTCTAATAAAATCCAAAACGCAACGTTCAGTGAAAGATTTTCAATGGGATAAAATTGGCGAAACATCTTTTTGGCACTCCCGGTGGGACCTTTATTGAGTTATGTAGAGAGAGTGCTATGCCACGCACCTGGAGTAGAACCAACTTGGATAATACTACCGACGAGCAAGCTGCATCGATGGCCAAAGATAATACCCGTGCTGAGACATCATCTGTTCAACTTTTTCATACCAAGGTTGCTATTCAATCTCGAGAGGAGGTCACAGACGTGTCGAGGCACCGTGTTGAAGATAGAAGGTAAACTGAGCTCACACCAATTGCACTGTTTTCCATGAGGCGGACTATTGAAGAAACTCAGAACGAGTTCGCTGATTATGAGGTAAGGCATATGACTGAAGTGGTTAGGCCTTTGATCATTAACACTTATCATGAATGTACACAAGGTCAACATAAAGGGTCCATCGTACCGACCCAACTGAGAACAAGATGTCCGTCAGCATTGGGGAGTCCTGCAATATAGTTTGGAACAATGATGCAAAGTACGTCTACGATCTCACCCATTTGAATATTACCAAAGGGAGAAACCTTGCCAATGGCACCCAACGAGAGATTACCTCATGCTAGCGCGGACCCAAATGGAGGAATTGCTCGACAGTCGGTGCTCGATAAAAACCTCCAAAGAGGAGGACATCAAGTTACTCAAGTGCAAGGCCCCCCCGTGATCCTGGTAAATCCTTCATCTGTAGTCCTAGATGTTCAAAATCTTGCAACACCTTTACCTAAGGGGCAAGAACAGATCCAATAGATGAACATTCAACCATAACATCAGGCACCCCAGCCTCTAGTGCCTAACGTAAATTAGCATTTTTCACCCCCTATAAGTCCAAATGTTCAAGTCCAGCAACCATTTCCAGCACAGCTGAACCCACCAATCAACCTACATATGATTGCTCACAACGTACCACAGCTAATGTAGCCACCGCCTCAACAATAGCCACAGTTACCACAGCAGCCATTCTATCAATTGCCTCATTAAAATCTAAACCAGCCATTGCCACCTAATCATGTCATAGCTCCTGCGCCAGTTATGGGTCAAGTACGAAATTAGTTAGTAGTTGACCCTGTGATGAGGGGATATGGCCATGATATGGGATACCTCCCAAATATTTATAGAAAACTATATCCTGATTAGATGAATACCATACCATATCCAAGGAGTTTTAAAATGCCAGAATTTACATTGTTCACTGGAGAGGAAGATCAGTCCACTTTTAAACATGTTAATTGTTTTCTGACTCAATGTGGTGATACGGCTCATGCTGATTATTGGAAGTTGAGGTTATTTCCCTTATCCTTGTCAAAAATCGAGTTTACCTAGTATACTGTTTTACCAGCGAATTTGGTTACATCTTGGAACAAATAGAAAGATTATTTCATTGCCAATTTCAAAGGGTTGTGTTGGATTTGTCGGTAGCTGATCTCTCGACCATGAGATAGTTAGCTAATGAATCTGTCGATCAGTTCGTTTCCAAGTTTAAAAGGGCAAGAAATAAGTATTTAGTCCCTTTACCTGAAAAGACTTTTGCGGACCTTGCCTTTAATGGACTGAAGCTTGAAATCCGAGAAGGAATGGTTGGACAACCATATTTAGATCTGTTCCAGTTGTCAACCATAGCTACTAAGCATGAAAGTCTCCTTGAGAAAAAAAGAAAAGACCAAAAGGTATGGTCGACGAGGTGAAGTTCGTTGAGCTAATGCTGACGAGAGCGAGGATGAAACTGAATCAGCAGATATAGTAGATGTAGTTCTCGCTAAAATGGTGATTGATAAGCCATACATCTGTCAGACTCTAAAGCTAGCAAGAGTTAAAGAAAAATCCAACCTCATGTCCAAAGCTAAGGAACCCATTTTTTATTCTTTCGATATCAATAAAATAGAGGAAATATATGACTTATTATTAGCCAATGGACACATCAGACTGACGGAGGGTCAAATTTTACCCACCAAAGAAGAATTAGCAAGAAAGAAGTATTGTAAATGACATCATTCATGGAGCCATAGTATGGCATCATTCATGAAGCCATGCCACAATGACTGCCTTGTATTTAAAAGAAACGTCCAGGAAACTATTAAGCAAGGAAAGATAAAATTCTCTGATGACAAAGGTAAGTCTCTGATAGAAGTTGATGTTGATTCTTTTCCTGTAATGACAGGGATGGTATCATTAAGAACAAGGACCAGGGGGCATCAACTATATCGTTTTTGTGAAAAGTGTAAACGACTGTCTGAACAAGAGAAACATTACTCCAACAGTCGAAGACATCCGCCTAGTGAAGTTTTCGACAGATTCCGCGACTTGGTCCTCACTGATTCATATGATGAACAAACTCCTTCGAAGGGTGTTAATCATCATAGAGGTTGTCGAAGCCGTAATAAGGCTATTAAGTCATTCAAGTAAAGGTACGAAGAAGGTGATCCGATTATTGATACTTTGGGAGAGCCCAGTGGTAAATTGGATTATTATGCTAGTTATGCTCCACCACCTCTGTACAATGAGAAGATTAAGTCAAGTGGATGGGGTTATAACTTCCCTGATCAAGAGGATCTTTGTACAGACCCTCATCTACCACGTCGACAAACTCTGAAACTGCCAAGAGACCTACTTGTAGATCAGTGGTATGAGGCCCGTTGAACTCATAATCGTAGCTCAAACTTGACACGGACTTAAAAAAGAAGAATGCAGAGGAAAAGAAAAGAGTATCAGCTCCAACAACAAGTAAGTCAAGTTCACATTAAGCAGGTTAAACCAACCTTGATCGCAAAACATGAGGTCAAGCCAAAGTATCCTAAACGTGAGAACTTAGTCTAGAAAAAAAAATCAGAAATTCAAGCATCGACATCTGGTCGACCTTAGCAATCTTCACCAAAGCAAGACATTAAGCCTACACGGTATGAACCACAACAATTGTCAAGATCAATCTTGTCATTGAGTTTTTGCATGGTTTAAGTATGCCTACCATCAAACCTTCGGGTTATGACGGTGGAGCTAGATCATTTGGCAGAAGTTACAATGGAAAAGAAAGAAAAAGCAAAATTTCACTTTGATATAGAGGAGGTGGTTGAATTTGAGAAACCTCCACCTAAGAGTTCAAACCATTTAAGGGCTCTGAATATCAACGCAAAAGTTAATGACCGACCGCTGTCTCGAGTATTAGTGGACGGGATATCTACACTGAATCTCATCCCATTTCGTTTCTACAAGAATCTGGGAAGGCGTGACAAGGAAATTATTCGATCAAACATCCAATTGTCTGACTTTATTAGATAAGTCTCTGAAGTTAAAGGAATTTTCATTACTGACTTAACTGTTGGCACCAAAACTTTCAAGACGTCCTTTTATGTGGTTGATGTATATGGATTTTACAATTTACTATTAGGTCGAGATTAGATCCATGATAATCAATGCGTACCATCAACTCTCCATCAAATGCTAACATAGATAAGATAGAATATGTCAAAGCAATTACCAAGTCACAGACAACCTATGCACATGCATCTCCAACTCACTAATTGGCACTGGAAAACAGTATATCCATCAGTAAGTCACCTCTCGTTGATCCTAATAGTATTACATTCTACCGTTTCGACAAAGGAATCATTGAGTAGGTCCCGAAGAGTCAACTGGCAACACAATTAAATGAGGTTATCCATTGAGAACCTTATATTGTCAAAAGACCTCATTGAGAGGTACTCGGCCTATCGAGCCAAACTCGCAGAATAATCTACAGAAGCTATTGATAGAATCATTGAATTCGAAGAGTCACCCATAAAAGAAATTGAAAAGTCAATCGAAGCTCAAGACTTGTTACAAGAGATCAACCTTGGGCTAGGCAATGAACATCGATCTATTTACGTAAGTTCATTGATCGATGATGACTTTAAAGCCTAGTTAGTGAGACTCTTGAAGAAATACATGGATTGTTTTGCTTGGAACTATAGAGAAATGCCAGGATTAAGTAGAGACGTCATCGAACATCGACTGCCCATAAAAAAAGGGGTTCAAACCTCATAAACAGCCACCCAGACGATTCACCCCAGAGGTTATTTTTAAAGTAAAAAAAGAAGTGGAGCGATTACTAGCAGCTGGATTTATTAGGACGACGTGGTATGTCGAATGGTTATCTAACATAGTCCCAGTAAAGAAAAAGAATGGGAAGTTACGTGTCTGCATCATTTTCTAAGACTTAAACGTAGCTACACCCAAGGATGAGTACTAAATGCTAATGGCGGATATGTTAGTGGATTCGGCTTTTGAAAATGAAATTATGTCATTAATGGATGGTCGTTCAGGTTACAATCAAATATTCATCGCTAAAGAGGATGTCCATAAAACTGCATTCAGGTGCCCTGGGGCTATTGGCACCTTTGAATGGCTCGTCATGCCATTTGGATTAAAGAATGCAGGAGCAACTTACCAAAGAGTCATGAACTTTTTTTTTTCATGACATGATTGGAGAATTTATGAAAATCTACATCGATGACATTATTGTCAAATTAGACCAGGTATGTCATTTAAATTATTTAGAACAAGCTTTTATTAGGATGCAGAAATTTGACTTGAAAATGAATCAATTGAAATGTGCTTTTGGAGTAAGGGCTAGTAACTTCTTAGGATTCTTGGTTAATCAAAGAGGAATTGAAATTGATAAGAATAAAGCTAAAGCCATCTTAGAATTGTCATCCCCCCACAACCAAAAAGCAACTTAAGATGATTTTAGAAAAGATAAATTTTTTGCATCGATTCATCGCTAACCTGTCAGGAAAAATTGAGGTGTTTTCCCCATTATTGAAGTTGAAAAGTCAAGAAGAGTTCGTATAGAAAGACAAACATCAACATGCTTTTGACCAAGTCAAGCGATACTTGGTTAATCCGCCAGTATTGATGCCGCCAAGAGCAGGTCAACCATTGAAATTATACCTGGCCGTTACCGATACTACCATCGAATGTATGCTGATCTAGGAGAATAGTGAAGGCAAAGAGCAAGTGATATATTATTTAAGTCAGATGTTGAATGATCCTGAAACAAGATACACTGCGATTGAGAAGCTATGCTTGTCATTATTTTATGCATGTACAAAATTACGTTATTATATGCTGTCGACTACGGTACATGTGATATATAAAATAGACGTGATTAGGTACATGTTGACTAGGCCTATTGTTAAAGGCTAGATTGCCAAGTGGGCGTTTGCTTTGATTGAAATGAATTTGGTCTATGTACTACTTAAAGTAATAAAAGGACAAGCCATAGCAGATTTCATTAGGAAATATCCTAGAGCACAAGATGAAAGTTGTGAGGGATACGTTCACATGGTCCCATAGCAACTTTACTTCGATGGATCTAATACCCCTAGGTCTGCTAGGGTTGGGAACATGATAATATCCCCTCATGGACAGAAAACGAAACTTATGTTCAAAATGAATTATGAATGTTCCAATAATCAGGCCAAATATGAGGCCTTAATTGTTGGCTTAAACATCTTGGCCAACATGAAAATACGTTTTGTCAAAGTTATAGGAGATTCTCAATTTGTGATAAAGCAATTATGTAAGGAGTACCAACGTCTTAATGAGAACATTATATCTTATAATTCAATGGCCAAAGAGCTCCTAGATCACTTTGACGACTTTGAGTTGATCTATATTAAAAGAGCGCATAATGCCGAGGCCAATGATTTGGCACAAATGGTTTCCGGTTATAAAATATCAAAAGAGCTTGTTGAGCATATGATTGCCCAGACCAAGGTTCTACTATCAATGAACAATAGAGTTATATTTACACAATCGACAGAAACTTTTGTCGGTAACACGACTGTTGACGAAGTAGTAATCCAAGATTGGAGAACTCCATTTATAGAGTATCTCAACAATCCAATCTCTACTGATAAGAATTTCAAAAGAAAAGCCTTTAATTGTTTGATGATTGGAGACGAGTTATATCGTAAGACTGTGGACGGGCTATTACTCAAATGTTTGGGATGACAAGAATCAGTGATAGTAATGGCCGAGGTTCATGAAAGCATGTGTAGAGTCCATCAATCAGGGATAAAAATGAAGTAGTTGCTCCATCAACATGGTTACTTTTAGCCAATTATTACTCAAGAATGTATAAGTTATGCTAAAGGATGTGAAGTTTGTCAAAGGTACGGTCCCATTCAACATGTTCCTATAGCCGTAATGAAACCTATCATCAAACCTTAGCCATTTAGGGGCTGGGTGATGGATATAATAGTAAAAATTTACCCCCCTTCATCAAAGAAACATAGCTTTATTTTGGTCGCTACCGACTATTTTATCAAATGGGTTGAAGTGGCCTCGTATAAGAGTATAACACAAAAGACAGTGAAAGAGTTCGTCGAGGAGCGTATTATCCATCGATTTGGCATTCCAGAATCTATAACTACGGACCAAGGCACGGTTTTTACTAGATAAGAGGTGATTAGTTTCGTCAAGGCTAGAGGCATCAAAATGATTCATTCAACTCCTTATTATGCCCAAGCCAATGGCCAAGCTGAAGCCTCTAACAAAGCCATTATCATACTAATTAAATGACACCTGGAGGATAATCCCAAAGAGTGGGATGTGTTGTTGTCGACTATATTATGGGCTTATAGAATGTCTAAAAAGATTGCTACAGAAACTAGCCCATATATGCTCTGATGCGTTGGTGGGCGAGTGATTCTGGAATGGGTAATTTTCTTTTTGGAATTTTCTAGATAAGTGTACGGAATGGAGTGTATGAGGATGGAACTGAAGGGAAAAAATGCAGAGATAAAATAAGATAGAACGATCTCTTTCCAATGTATAAAGGCAACGCCACCAACCAAGGATGAGGATCGAGATCTACGAAATTCACCACCGAGGCCTAAAGATTCCACTAGCCAAGGATAAAAGACTTCGGGATAGGAGAAGCTCACCACCAAGGCCTAAAGATATCACCAGCCAAGGATAAAGGGCTTCTTGGCTCACCACCAAGGAGTAATCCATATTTCAAGGATAAAGAGACCGAAAGGAGTTATCCACTCTCCGAAGATATTCACTCATGCAGAGGAAATCTCACAAATTTTCATTCATCAAAATCATCTGTCTTACAATGGAGAATCGTCCTCTATTTATAGGAGAAACGAAATCTAGGAATCAACCGAAATATTAAAAGAAAAACCTTGGAACTAAGAAACATAATAAAGCACCTAGGTTCTACAAACTTTGACTGTTTGAAACTTGTAAAATAGTAAAGACACCTAGGAACTTAGAAATGGAATTAATAGCATGGGAACTTGCATTCTTGAGTCTTCAACTTTGCAAAATTCGTGCTCCCCCTTTGACCAGAAGATAACCTTGTTGAAAACTTTTCAAATGCCCCTTGAAATAGTCCATAATAGCCTCCCATCGATATGTCATCGATGTACTTCAAATTATCGACATTCTTCATCATATCGATATGTTATTGACATACTTTATAGTATCGACAAGTTATCGACATTCTTCAATGTGTCGATACGTTATCGATAGGTTTTATTTCATTCAAAGTCGTTCGAAATGACCCATCGAAGCACATGATGCCTAAATTCTTTATTGGCTTGAATAAGCATTGATGGTTCCAATTTGTTCAATAAAGCTAAGTCGGATGCTTCATTCTCCCAGGGTTGTTTGAGATTTGTCCTCAAATCTGAGAAGTCTTCATCTTCCAAGTAAGGAGAAAGGTCCCCCACATTGAAAGTTGCCGAAACTCCAAACTCTCCAGGAAGATCAATCTTGTAAGCATTGTTCCCAATTTGCTCGATAACTTTAAATGGACCATTAGATCTTGGCATGAGCTTGTTCTTGCATCGAGATGGAAATCTCTCCTTTCTTAAGTGAAGCCACACAAGATCACCAGGTTGAAATTGACCCTTCTTCCAAAACTGGTTTGCTTTCTTCTGGTAAGACTCATTGGCCTTCTTGATCTTTGATCGAATTTGCTCATGAAGCTTCTTCATCGATTCGGCTTTATCTTTGCCATCAAAGCTTACTTGAGAGTTAGATGGAATTGGAATCAAATCGATAGGTGTGAGAGGATTAATTCCATAAACAACTTCAAATGGTGATCGACCAGTAGTGTAACTTGGTGATCGATTGTAAGCAAATTCAGCATGCACAAGCTTCAAATCCCAATCTTTCAAAGATCTACTCACCATGCCACGAAGAAGAGTGGTAAGAGTACGATTGGTTATCTATGTTTGGCAATCAATTTGAGGATGACAAGCAGTGCTGAATAAGAGTTTGGTACCAAGCATTCTCCGTATTGTCTTCCAGAGGTAGCGTAAGAACTTGGAATCACGATCCGACACAATGGTCTTCGGTACTCCGTGTAAACGAATAATTTCTTTGAAATATAAGTCAGCAACAAGAGATGCATCATTGGTTTTGTGACATGGCACAAAATGAGCCATTTTAGAGAACCGATCGACAACCACCATGATGGCATCTTTTCCCCTCTGAGTTCTCGGTAGAGCCATAATGAAATCCATGCTAACATCTTCCCAGGGCTGCAATGGAACTGGAAGTGGAGTATACAACCCTTGATGAAAATGACTTTTTGCTCTTTGACAAGTTGCACACCTCGAGATAATAGCATGCACATCTCCATTCATCTTTGGCCAATAGAAATGTTCTTGAAGAACCTCAAGAGTTTTGTTAACTCCAAAATGACCAGCCATTCCACCACCATGCGCTTCTGGAATTAGCAACTCACGAAAAGAACTCTTTAGCACACATAATCGATTTCCTTTAAAAAGAAACCCATCTTGTAAGGAATATGTACCTTGAACTCCTCGCTTATAGTTGTCGATGGTTGATGAGAACTCAGCATCTTCATAATAAAGTTCTTTCATCAATTGAAATCCAAGAATCCTAGAGTCCAGAACAGCAAGCATAGAATATCTCCTCGATAAAGCATCTGCTACAACATTAGTGTGTCCAGGTTTATACTTTGAGACAAAAGAAAAGGATTGAAAAAATTCTACCCATTTTGCATGTCTCGAATTAAGCTTGCGTTGGCCGCTAATGAATTTGAGAGTTTCATGATCAGAACAAAGGACAAATTGCTTTGGCCTCAAATAATGACTCCAATGATCAAGAGCTCGGACAATGGCATAGAACTCTTTATCATAAGTTGAATAATTCTTCTTCAAATCAGTCAGCTTCTCGCTGAAATATGCCAAAGGTTTTTGTGCTTGCACAAGAACAGCACCAATGCCAACTCCACTTGCATCACACTCAACTTCAAATACTTTATCAAAATCAGGAAGGGCAAGAATAGGGGACTCACAAAGTTTTTGCTTGATTACCTCAAAAGCATTTTGAGCAACCTTTGTCCATTCAAAAGCTCCCTTCTTCATGCATTCAGTTATAGGAGCTATGATGGTACTGAAATTTTTAACAAACCGTTGATAGAAAGAAACAAGTCCATGAAAACTTCTTACATCAAAAATGGACTTCGGAATCGGCCAAGTCTTCATAGCTTCCACCTTGGATTGATCGACGGAAATTCCATCTTTGGAAACTATATAACCAAGAAACACAATGCTTGGAGAGAAGAACTCACATTTCTCCATTCTGTCATAGAGTTTCTGTTCTCTCAAGACATTAAAGACCTATTTTAAATGAGAGATATACTCCTCCTCGTTCCTCCTATAAATAAGAATATCGTCGAAATAAACAATGACAAATCGACCAATAAAGGAACGAAGAACCTCATTCATAAGTCTCATGAAGGTACTTGAAGCATTCGATAACTCGAATGACATTAGCAACCACTCATAAAGGCCTCCCTTGATTTTGAAAGCCGTCTTCCATTCATCACCTTCTCACATTCTGATTTGGTGATAACCACTCCGCAAATCTATCTTTGAGAAGACAGTAGAACCATACTATTCATTAAGCATATCATCAAGTCTAGGTATAGGGTACCTATACTTAATGGTGATGTTGTTGATGGCTCGGCTATGGATGCACATTCTGAATGAACCATCTTTCTTGGGCACGAGTAGAGCCAGAACAGAACATGGACTCATGCTTTCTCGAACATATCCTCTGTCAATAAGTTCATCAACTTGTCTTTACAACTCCTTTGTTTCCTCCGGATTACATCGATAAGCTGGTTTGTTTGGTAGAGGACTGCCAGGGATCAAATCAATTTGATGCTTAATACCTCTTATGGGAGGTAATCCAGGTGGCAAATCCTCCGAGAGAACATCTGCAAAATCTTTCAACAAGCGATGCATCTTTGAATGAATGGGTCACTCTTTCTCACTCTTTTTCTCTACCATAAGCAAAGCAAATACATTCTTTTGTTTGCTAATGGCTCTCTCAACCCGTGTTTCATTTAAGAACAAACTTTCCTTACCAGTGTTTCCCTCCCCAAGTTAATTTCTATGTATCAATGAAGGATTCAAGGGTAAAAGGATGATGCATTTTTGTTTCTTCCGAAAAGAGTATGTGTTCTTACGACCATTATGCATAGCATTCATATCATATTGCCAAGGTCTTCCCAATAACAAGTGACACGCATCCATGGGAATCACATCACATAGAACTTGCTATTGATAGTTCTTCCCAATCGAAAATGATATAAGAGCTTGTTTGGTTACCTTGAGATCATTTCATTGATTGAGCCATTGGAGCTTGTACGGTTGAGGATGTTTCGTTGTTGGAAGCTTCAGCTTGTCGACAAGGGTTGTCGAAGCAACGTTGGTGCAACTCCCATCATCGATAATCACCGAACATTCCTTCCCGTTAATAGTACAACGGTGTGAAAGATGTTCTCTGTTTGCTCATTATCAAGAGAAACTTCAGCATGCAACGCTCTTTGTATGATCAACATTTCGCCATCATGCATGCTCTTCGTATGATCAACATTTCGCCATCATTTGCTTTCTCCACAACTTCTTCTTCCTTTTCAGAGTCAGAACCATTTTGGTCCGGATTGCTTTCAGGCTATTGAAGTGCCGAATTGATCTCCTCAATTTCTTGAAGTGTCATAACTCGCTAATTTCGACAATTTGCTTGAAAATGCCCAAAACCATGGCACTTAAAGCATTTCCTCGCATCGCCTTCAAGTTTCTTCTGGAATTCTTTGGAAGGCTCCGTGCTCTTCTCCTATCCTTTGTCTTTGGTCGACGTGCTCTCGACCTTGCTTGAGGAAGCACCCTTAAAATAGGATGTTGCCTTGGTTGAGGTTCTGGAGGAAAACCTCTTGCCTTTCAGTTCCTTCTCAACTTTTATGGCTAGCTTACACACATCTTCAAAGGACCAATACGGTTGAAGTTCAACCATATCAGCAATTTCTCTATTCATGCCGCCAAGGAAATGAGCGATGGTTTGCTCCAGAACTTCTGGAACGTCGCATCTCATTTTGAGTTGTTCAAACTCACGGATGTATTCTTCAATACTCATCCGTTGTTGTCTTAGGGAATTCAGTTTTAGGAAAAGATCTTGCCTATAATTGTCGGGCAAGAACCTCTTCTTCATCAACTTCTTGAGTTTTTCCCAAGACTTGATTCAGCCTTTTTCGTTCTCTTGCTCGTTGATGCTTTAGATTCTCCCACCATAGAGAAGCATACTTTGTCAACTTTAGGACAGCAACCTTGCACCTCTTCTCGTTCGAGTAGGACTTGAAGTCAAAAATCCGTTCGATTGTATGTAGCCAATCCACAAAGTCATCGGGATTAAGACTACCTTCAAATTCAGGGACCTCCACTTTGATGTCTCGATCATTCTCCATATGCCTCCCTCTTCATCTTCGGATATGAGAATCGGAATCACTAGAGTTGCCCCCAGCAGAATTGGAATCGCCACTAGAACTTTGATGAGATTCTGAATCATCATGCTGACGTTGATCATTCGGATGCCTCTCCGGTTGACCTTGTCTCGCCGGATTGTCTAGAAGATTGAGGACTTGCTCCATTTGTTGCTGAAGGTTTTGGATAGCACGATCCCGCCTTTCATTGTGCGCTTGTTCCAAAGTCAAGCCTCTTGAAACCCGATCATCCATGTTGAATAAGGATTCGAAAACAGAAAGGAATCACTCAAACAAGTTCATCCTTGAGCTCTGATACCAATTTGATGCGTTGGTGGGCGAGTGATTTCGGAACGGGTAATTTTCTTTTTGGAATTTTCTAGATAAGTGTATGAAATAGAGTGTATGAGGATGGAATTGAAGGGAAAAAATGCAGAGATAAAATAAGATAGAACGATCTCCTTCCAAGGTATAAAGGCAACGCCACCAACCAAGGATGAGGATCGAGATCTACGAAGTTCACCACCGAGGCCTAAAGATTCCACTAGCCAAGGATAAAGGACTTCAGGATAGGAGAAGCTCACCACCAAGGCCTAAAGATATCACCAGCCAAGGATAAAGGGCTTCTTGGCTCACCACCAAGGAGTAATCCACGTTCCAAGGATAAAGAGATCGAAAGGAGTTATCCACTCTCCGAAGATATTCACTCATGCAGAGGAAATCTCACAAATTTTCATTCATCAAAACCATCTATCTTACAATGGAGAATCGTCCTCTATTTATAGGAGAAACGAAATCTAGGAATCAATCGAAATTTTAAAAGAAAAACCTTGGAACTAAGAAACATAATAAAGCACCTAGGTTCTACAAACTTTGACTGTTTGAAACTTGTAAAATAGTAAAGACACCTAGGAACTTAGAAATGCAATTAATAGCATGGGAACTTGCATCCTTGAGTCTTCAACTTTGCAAAATTCGTGCTCCCCCTTTGACCAGAAGATAACCTTGTTGAAAACTTTTCAAATGCTCCTTGAAATAGTCCATAATAGCCTCCCATCGATATGTCATCGATGTACTTCAAATTATCGACATTCTTCATCATATCGATATGTTATCAACATACTTTATAGTATCGACAAGTTATCGACATTCTTCAATGTGTCGATACGTTATCGATAGGTTTTGTTTCATTCAGAGTCATTGGAAATGACCCATCGAAGCACATGATGCGCAAATTCTTTATTGGCTTGAATAAGCATCGATGGTTCCGATTTGTTCAATAAAGCTAAGTCGGATGCTCCCGCATCATGCTCACTTATGGATAAGAGGCAGTTCTCCCTATTGAAGTTACGATTCAATCTCTACAAGTCAGACTCCAAAATAACTTGGCCAAGGAGGAATATGATGAGTTAATGTTTGCCAACGTCGACGAATTAGGAGAAAACAGAGCAATTGCTCTGGAAAAGCTAATCCTCCAAAAAGATAAAGTTGCCAAAGCATATAATAAATATGTAAGGCATAACTAGTTTGAAATTGGTAACCTAGTCTGGAAGACCATTCTGCCAATGAGTTTGGATAGTGAAAAGTTTGGTAAATGGTGATCAACTTGGGAAGGACCATTCATGGTGGCTGAAGCATTTGTCAGAAATGATTATCAATTAATGGATATTGACAAAAAGGAATTTTCCCGTACTATCAATGGTAAATATTTAAAGAAGGATTATCCTACTATGTGGGAGATGCGAGACATGAAGGAAGAAGAGACTGAAAATTCTAAATAAGTCCAATTTCATTCACAAACAAAAGACAGATTAAAAAACATTTTTGATTTTTCTATTTTCCCTTGTCTCTCTTTCTTCTTCCCTTTCTTTCTTTCTTTCTCCTTCTTTTCCTTCCTTCCTTCCTTCCTTTCGAACCCAGACCTACTAGCCATTTTCACTCTCCCAGGGCGAGACCGACGTGTTCTCTAAAATGAGCCACAAAGTGCTGTATCCGCTCCTCCAGGTGCCGATTCACTACTTTAGCCTGCTCCTTAGCCTCCTCGAGTTTGGGGAGCACCTCCTCCAGATTCGATAGTCGTTTATTAAGCCCTCGGATAAGCTCAAGGTGGGACTCCACCGGTTCATCCAACTTCTCGACCATTGTACCCAAGGATGTGGAAGTAGAGTTGACAAAAACTTCACAACAAGAATCCATCGAGAGGTCAATCTCGATTTCATCCTTTTCGGGGCAAGAAACTCCTCGTCTCAGTTTTTTCTCCGCCCCCTAGATCCGCTCAACAATCAGCTCCCGATACTTGTTAAGATGCTCTTGGGAGGAGTGGAGTTGGCCCTGCACATCAGAGAGTGTGTTGTACACTACATCAGCATGCTCAATCTCCTCCTTAAGACTCTCATACAAGTGTTTCGTAATAAGGTATGTAGTGATGGCACTTCCATTGGCTTGAAACTGAGACACTCCGTGCTAAAAAACAATCACAAATTCCTCATAGTTAGCAAGGAAAGGGTGATCAGAAGGCGAGTCATCAGGCCTCCCTTTGCTAATCAGCTTCTCAACCTTGGCCATCGCCTGGGGCTTGATGACCAGGACGGCATAGATCAGGCTCAGGTAGGAGATAATCTCCATCCACAAGGCCTTGAACTTGCGACACTCAAGGTTGGTGACGAGGCACTGGATTCCATCATCGATCGGCAGAGTAAAAGAAAGGAAATTTCTTTAAAAAATGAGGAGTTAAAATTCAAAGTTGAGTGGTGAAGTCTTGATCGCAAAAGGCCTACTATTTATAGCCCACGACCGGAGTCCTAAATCTTCACAAATCGGTACGAGAAGATCAAATGATTTGATGAATATCTTGGTTGGCACATTTGCATCTGTTTGATCAGCCTAAGATACAGGGATTGAAACATTACGAGTAATGGGTATTTATTCTTTGAAAATCACAAAGCAAGATTTGGGAAAAACATGCCGATGATTACTCCCAGCCATTCGATGGTTTATATGTGTACTGATGGGATTTAACTATTACTCAGGCGTATGCCCATACGACGGCAGAAGCAAATCACACTGATATAGATTGATTACGTATCGTACTGATTCATTAAATGCAAGTGCAGAAGGTTGCACACAGACGTCTTTTCGAGAGCATAAAGAAAGGGTAATTTGGTCAGTAATACCATGCAGGTCATCAAAGCAGGCACAGGCTATGATTATTCAAATAATATTCAAAGAAAAGGGAAAGTCAAGCAATAAAGATATTTATAGCAATAAAGATAGTAAGGAAAAGACGGTGCTAGTTGTAAATTAAACGAAATGTTGTTCAAGGCCCAGGATGAAGCTATGAAGTTGGACTTCTCGATCACAGTTTAATTCCAGAATTTCATCCTTTCTGGCTTAGTTGTCCTCCACCTCAGTGCTTAGTTGTTTCAGGGTCGCTTCGAGGCTAATATGACCTTACTTTGATCAAAGAGTGTCAACAGAGAAATGTTTTGATTAATGTGGAATGCCTCGAAGACCTTATGGGCCCCATCCAACTCTTCTTCTTTAAGACTTAAGGTCTTCTCTTTGTCCTCAACGTCATTAACATATTCAAGTCCTGCCTTGAAAGCCTTCATAGTTACATCAAATGAATCAGATAATTCATGAAGAGCAAAGTCTAGAGCTCGACAAGGTGAAGGGTAAGATAAATTGATCAGATAGTCAAGCAAGGATCTAACTTTGCTTCCGAACTCTGAGACATTACAAATAACGTCGTACCCTTCCTTTAAGAGCTCACAAACTTGAGCTCCCTTCAAGCAAATTTCATCATGATTAGCAGAGGGAAAAAAGTTGCTTACCAAAGGACGTTTACCCCCAATAACTCGAATGTTGTTAACCTGAGGAGTTTTAAGGGAAGGATGATCCATGGTAGAACTCACTTCGTCCATTGATTCGCTTAAAAATTCATCCATATCGGAGAAAGATAATGATGGTGTGCTCGAAGATAAAGGCATATCGGACATAGGAAACCTCTTGAAAGGATGTAATAATCCTATTAGGAGCAGAGTTATCCTCGATAAGGCTGAATCCAGGTCTTTAGGAAAAATCAAGACCTTATATTCATCCCACCATTGATTAAATGACATTGAGCTATATGGAGTGTTGAAATTATCGACAAGCTTGAACCATCCCAGGATATATTTGGCAACCTCATTGTAGCATGACAGAACATCATTCCTTGGAGACAAAAGATAAGGGAAGTTCACCGAGTAGATAATTGGCATGGGAATACCTTGCACCAATCCAAATTGATCGGCACAGTAACGAGGGTTGTATGCCTCGAAGCCAATAGAAAACCTTCCTCCAAAAGTGAATTCCAGTGGAAGATCGGTTGGAATAAAGATGCTTGCCCCAAATATTAAGGTGTCATGTTGAACAGTCGATGGGTCACACACAAAGTTTATGCCAAACCTATGAAAAGTGAAGTCCTTCAGGGTAAGCAGAATACCCAAGAAGTATTCCAATACTGGATGCCCTCCAATTGGCTGGAGGAAAATGCTACAAAACTTTCAGGGGCCAAAAGCAGTCTCCATAGGTTGCTTGTGTGCATCATACCAGTCGATGGGTATAGAACCGTAAGACATGAACAAATGAGGAAAATATTATTAAACCCAACTATGTAATATCCACAGCGGATCGATGAAAGGGTTAGGATGCGCACTAAACAATGAAGATTATGCATCGGTCAGGCCTTTGTACAAGGCAGACAAGGCCATTCGACCTAACCCCATATCAACACCCTGAGTAAGGACATATGCGATGTCCACAAATCCATATGATATGGAAGTAGTACAAAAGATATATCGACAGAGCCAACAAAGCAGAAATGCAACATGTTCTTGAGGAGTTATTAGTCCGTCTGGCTTGCTAAACTCCTTGATGAAGTCATGAAATGAGAGATCAACGAAAGAGATACCATAAAAATCTAGACATGACCACGACTTCTTATTATAAAATTCCACAAAAGGTAATAGGCCAGTCAGTGACCACATATCGAGCAAAGTGATGATTATCGGACCAGGGGGCAAGAAAAAGCAATTAGTCAATGGCGACCAGAGACAGCAAAGAGCTCCGATAAGCCCATATTCCACAGGATCAATGGAAAGATAGCTTAGTGATAAGTTCTTCTATCTTTGCTGCTTTCCAGATACTAGACATCTCTGGTTTCATCCTTTGATACCACTGAGAGAATTGTTTGTCATAGCACAAATACGAGTTGAAATGAGAATTTGGTGATGCTCAAGTAGAGATGCTAAGTCGGGTTCAACTTATGGGAAGAACCTCCTTATAGTGACGTGGAAAATGCTCTATAAAGATGGATGGTGGAGGTGTTGATTTGAGATACAGGCCTAGGATCACGTGACGAGCTTTCGCATCGTAATCCATAAAGGATAGGGAGAGGCACCCTTATTGTTTAAAACTCCGAAGGTTCTCAAAACAATTCAAGCGAAGGACAGCTTGAGCATTGGTTAGGGAAAAAGAAAAGTTAGCCATTATGATGGGCCGAGTGATAAAGCTCGGAGACGGCTATTAGGTATTTATACTAGTCTATTTGGCCGATCAGTTAGGCTCGTTAACTGACAACGTGCACATGAACGAAGGCGCAAGGCTCGAGATCCATTATCAAAATTGGTTATGAATAATCGTGGCATACACAAGACACTCAATGAAAATAAGAATATTTTATTGAGGAGAAGAAAGTCTGCCCGACAAAAAGTCATGAACCCCTCGTTGGAGTAAAGACTATTGAGATTCTAGTCTACTCATCTCTGATATACATGCGCTTCTATTCTGACGTTGTTCCACTGCGAAGTTCAATTGTGCATGTGCTCCTGTTGTTTCAAGCCCTTGATGACGCAATTCTTACTCGATTTCTGCCTGTTGACGAAGCTTCATCTCTCGGCATCGACGAGTCTCTTCAAGGACCGCCGTAAGACGCCTTTCCTTCTCGACAAGAACACTTACTTCGTCCGTAATAACCCGAAGGAACTCGCAACGAGTGTTTACTGTCTCACTAGCCTCCTTCACAATGTTAGCTGGCTTTTCATGTATTTCTGTAAGAATGGCCACCTCTCGTACGCGGCCCAAGAGTTGTTGGTACTTATTGAATATAGTATGAAACTCTTGGGAGAAAAACTTGAGTCGTTTCCTGAGGGTTGAAGAGAGAATAGATCCAACTTCAGCATTGTCATTCCCAAGACGCTCAATGAGGAGTTTGAATTGCTCTAAGGCTATGACATCATATGACATCCTCGTAAATCCTCCTATATAGAAGTCTAAAAAGCGCGTCAATTCCATCTTCTTCTTGAAAATGGCCAGTTTTGATTGACCAGAATGAGGTGACAAGTCATATAGATTAAATGCCAAAATAAATTCAGCTTCGTTTATAGCGTGCTTATCCTTGCCCGTATAGACAGAAGCCGATCGATGGTCATAAGTTGATGAGACAAGCGTTGACAATAAGGCCTCAGCAGAATTAGTCGTGAGAACCGAGGCCACGAATATTGGAGTGGACGTCGATGGTGAGACTATGGAAGGATTGATCACAGTGGCTGGAATAATGGTCCGTTGAACCATGATACTGGTCAATGGACCACATGTTATCAAATCGAAATGATATCTCAATATTAGGGTTAGACAAGAATTGAAGACAACGTAATGTTTGAAAGACACGTACCTGTCTCAGGCACAGCTGTCTCATGTCCAACTAGATTAAGAGCAACAGTGGTTACTATAGTGGAGTCAAGAAATGGAGCAGTTTGGACAAATGGAGAAGTATGAACAATTATTGGTTTAACTAGAAAGAAAAGGAGAATAAATAAATCCAATAAACAAGACAAGCAGAATACGCCAGACAAAATAAAAGTTTACCAAGGGTCACAATAGTGGATGAACTAGGCTGAATGAAGAGCTATGCTCAGGATGCCATTTAATTGGTAACAGAGGAGCTGGAAGACACCAAGGCGATTACGGCTGGTGTTGTGCTTGGAAATGCTAGTTGATGGAATTGAAATGTTGCTGACCTACTTGACAGAATGAAGATCAGTAGATGCCAAGGCGGTAACAGGATTCTGCACTGTGGGAACAAAGATACTATCTCTTTTACCATTATCAAAAGAAGTAACGGGTTCTGAAGAAGCCACATGGCATGCAATCGGCTCAGCCAATGATTTGACAAATAAAGTACTGGACTTCTTTCTTGGAGAAGGAGGAGAAGATCTCTTCCTTTTCCTTTCCAGCAATAATACAATTTCTTCCAACATTTCTTCTTCGTTTAGTCCAAAGATGATCCAAAGGAGAGAAAGACCTTATAAGTACCAAACTAATATAAAGGAGAGGATAAAGTGAGCTAACACAGAGGAAGAAAGATAGAAATTTACCATTAGTAGGATTTTCTACAACATCGACACCCTCTGCGTCAGAATCTTCTTCTATTTCTGAGTTAAGAAATGAAAAATTAAGAGATGCACTGAATTGAAACAGAATAAGAATATAGAGTGGTGGTGTCTATACCTCGGGTAATCGGTTTCTCAGAACCATTCCTTTTCAGACGACCAATAATGGATTGGAGGGCCTCTTCGTATGCACTTTCAAATGCAAAAGGAATACCACCAAGTTTGCCATTTAGTAAGGTGTCCTGGACGCGCTTTGAAACCATTAAGGAGGTCTGCATTGTATTGGATGCGCATTGTGTTAGCAATTTCAATACAACAGAGAAGTAGGCTTCGATTCTTGAGGGAGTATTCTTTCTTCTTAGCTCCTTTCGAGAAGCCCGTTGAATAAGGAACTGGCATGGGAATTGCTTGCCAGAGTCCAAATTGCCTGGCACAGTATTGTGGAGAATAAACCTCAAACCCGGGATAAAATTGACCCTTTAATGAAGTCTATATGGGAAGATCTACTACAGACAAAGCACAAGTCTAGAAAGGCCTATAGAGGTTGAATCAAGCCAAATTAAATAAATAATCAGATGCTCCATAGCCATATTTAAAGAAAAGGACTTGATCATGATTCAGTTCAAGAAAGGTTCGAAAATAGAAGATCAAAGGAGGTGCTTGAGAAGCAATATGTCAAGGGGCACAGTTCAGTAATCGAGAGCCCAGAGATAAAGGTACAGGTCTTCTATACCCTTGCAAAGACAAATGGGGAAGATGACGATCACCTTTACTAAAAAGGGAAGGGAAATACAAAGCCATCCATGCTTGAAATATCCAAAAAGCACCCAAGATGGTTCCAGAATCCCCGAACTTCATTGCCCGAGAAGCGTGAGTAAAGCCTCTATATAAAACTACAAGAACAAAATGGGCCAATGCGAAGTGTTGTCCCGTGGCTAAGGCTGCGGCAATTTACAGATAGTCTTTGCAAACTTTAAGGACGGGACTAAAAAACACGTATTTTGATAGCCAAAAAGAGCAAGAAAAAGAGACGCTTGTCCTGTGTAACGGGACCCAAAGTTCGATGAAATTAAGACAAGAAATTGCTGCATGCCAGAGCATCTTCAGAGATAAAAGGAGTGAACAGTACAGGTGACAGCATGACCAGCCAATTCAAAACCCACTATGGCAAATACATCGAGTATAGTAATGGACATGTGTCCTCAAGGAAGAAAGAAACAGTTGTTGAAAGAGGACCAGAAAGTGATGGCGGAGCCCAATAACCCACGTTCTAGGTCATAAGATGACATACTGACCTCGAGAGCGATGTCGATCCCAGCAGTAGTCCATAAAAGTTGAGTTTCTTGGTTAGCCTTCAAACGAATAAATCATTTGTGAAAATTCTCTTTGTAAGAGGGGAAACTTCGAAATCGAGAAGACCCGGTAGATCACACATCCGTAATAGAAGAATATTGCAGTACCAAAGTCTCATTGTGCTTATATGGGAAATGGAATTGGAGATTCACACAAATATTGAGATGGTCCATGAAGCTGAGGCCAGAGGGAAACAGTTGTATTCATTCTCGACAGCTTTTAGTAAAAAAAAAAAAAAGCAATCACCAGTGCGCAGATCTTCTTTAAACTTGTCAAAAGCCGCGATGTAGTTGCTGGCCGAATATTCAGACTTTTTGAACGCCATAAGAAATGATGGATCAAGATCGGAAAAGGGCTCAAGAAAAGATTTCTAGGGTTAAAGAAGAAGATACGGCGATGAAATGAAGCTTTTACAAGAATGCAGGATGAAGAAGATTTGAAAAGTCACGACTATTCGAAGAAGATACAAGGTGATGTTTCCAAAGGATATTGGATGAAGAATTCGTATGGACTGTTCGAAAGGACGTCAAGGGATAGAAAAGCATGATTATCACCTAGGGATTCGTACACAAACAAGGTACACCTTTAAAAGAAATTATCCCTGGTGGGAATAGGTCGGTTACAAATTACAAAAGATATAAAGTACGGCCCACATGGCATAAATTTGGAAAAAGGCTGTGAGTCAGGCCTAGAGGCATTGAGAAGACTCGAGGTAGCAATCGACAAGACAAGTCATAGAAGTGTCGACAAGTCCAAAATCACGAGTTTTGCACGTGACGTCGACGAATTCAAGATCACGAGCTGTACACATGACGTCAACAAATTCAAGATTATGAGCTTTACACGTGACGTCGACAAATTCAAGATCACAAGCTTTGCACGTAATGTCGACAAGTCCAAAATCACGAGTTTTGCACATGATATCGATAAGTCTGAAATCATGGTGACACATGGTGAAAAATTTATTTACACGTGTCAAAAGGTGAAGATATGACCATGAGCGTGAAAATCAAGGAAGTTAGAGAATGACACTTAGGAAATAGCAAGAAATAAAGAGACACGTGAAAGAAAATTAGCTATTATGTGATGCTTAATGAGCGTAAGCAACATCGACAAGTCAGGAAGCGGTTAAAGTGCGAAATGTACAGAAGTGGAAAACGACTTTCAAAGAAAAGTGTCGGTCAATAGTTATCAAGCTGCTCTATAAATACTCAAGGATTTCTAACGTAAAGGGGACTCTTCGCAAACAACATAACACATCTTTTATCTAGCCTTACTCTTAGCGTATTAGGAGTAGTTTTAGCTACAACTTTCAGATTCTGCGTTGTAGATTCAATTCCGGTGAGAGTCTTTATCAGGTTCAACATTGTTGACTAAATTCCAATGTTGTGCCACCCATTCAGAGTCGTCGATTAAATTCCGGCATTGTGCTTAAAATATAGCTATTGATTAGATTCCAGCCATATTCTCTTAAGTTACATCATTGATTAGATTCTAGCATACCTTGAATGGTAATGTCCCATATTAGTTATGTCGTTGATTAATTCCGACATAGCTTGGTCTTGGTATTTGCAAGATGTCATCCCATTGTTAGTATTGTTGAGTTTGGTGTATTATCAAGTCAAATTGTAAGATATAAGTTGGGTTTAATAAACGCATTTGACATTATCTGTCCGAGCTTAATTCAAGACCCTAGTCTCTTCTAATAAAATCTGAAACGTAACATTCGGTGAAAGACTTTCAATGGGATAAAACCGGCGAAACAGTTTCTAATAGTGCGATTTGGAGAGGCCTACTTTGGCTATTATGTTGGTTTAGACATGCCAAGACATTTTCAGATGCATTTTTTATAAAATTAAAATTATTCCACCACTTGATTTTGAACCGCCTGATCAAATTTGGAATGTTACTGTGACAAGGAGGGACATAAAAGTTGAATTCCCAAGCTAATATCCATGAGATTCTGAAATTGATTAAAAAATGAGCAAGATTTGGAAAGCGGGATTCTTGTTCTGTTGGTGAAAATTTTGAATCAAAAAGCTTGAAACTCTTTTTGATTTCTGGTGGTGAAATTTCCTGCATGTGATCAAAATGGTCACACCACTAGTTAAACCGGTTAGGTCCATGGTTAATTTTGTTTATTGGTTTGAAATAGAATAGCGAGGAATGGTGATGTTATTAGGGGTGTCAAAAAGACCCCAGCCGGCTCGGCCCGACCCAAACCGGCCCGGCTCGGCCCTAAAATTTAGAGTATTTTGGGGTTGGGTCTCAATTTTTTTAGGATAAGACTTTTAGGATGGGTATTATTAGAGTTAGTGTATGGTCAAATAGGGTCAGGGCCGGCCCATTGGTAGACCCGTTATTCTCTCTCTTCTCTCTTCTCTCTCCTCTTTCTACGTACAAAAAAGACTTAATCACCAAACCCTACTCTCTCTCTCTCTCTCTCTCTCTCTCTCTCTCTCTCTCTCTCTCTCTCTAAGGAGTCGTGCTTGCTACAGTGGAGTGTCGCACACCGCCAGCAGATCTCGCCGCTCCTCAGTCTCTCGTCGGCGGTGACAGCGGCTTCGGCTTCTTCTCCTTCTTTCCGGCGGCCACGGTTCCGGCGTAGATCGGAAGGAAAGGGGGGATTTCTCAAGCTCACTTCGCTCATGAACGAGGTTTGCCCCTTATTTGCTGCAGTGGAGTCACGCGCACCGCCAGCAGATTTCGCCGCTCCTCAGTCTCTCTTCAGCAGCTTCGGCTTCTTCTCCTTCTTTCCGGCGGCCACAGTTCCAGCGTAGATTAGAGGGAAGGGGGGGATTTCTCGAGCTCGCTTCACTCATGAACGAGGTTCGCCCCCTTTCGCTCCTCCCTCTCGTCTCGTCTCGTCGGCATTGCTTCTTCGATCGTCGTTTTTTCTCCACCTCAATTTATATGTGGGGAGGAAAGATCGGATCGCGGGTGTTGTTGGTGGCTGAGTTTTTTTTCCGATCCTGCAGTTGAACGGTTGTGTGTTTGGGATTGTTTTCTTCAACGTCGGGGGTCGGAGGAGGGGGAGCCAGCGGCGGGGAACCCTGCCGGCCACCGCCCAGTTCATGCCCTCCCGGAAGTTGGGAGCCGCTGGAAATGGTGGTGCGAGGCGAAGGGGGAGGAGCCGCCCCTGTCCATGGACCCTTCAAGCGAGAGAAAGGGGTGCCGACGCCCCTGTCCATGGACTCTTGTGAGATTTTAGTATTGAGGCACCGGCACTGGCACTGACCCGACCCTACCCGTCCCATCTCTTGGGGTAAATGTTGAATAGGGTCTTGGGTAGGGGCGGGGCGGGTCAAGTTCAACCCTCTACATTTTGGGTCGGGTCGAGTATCAGGAAAGCCCGACCCGAACCGACCCATTGACACCCCTAGATGTTATGGCTTTGTCGATGAAACGTGGACCACCACGCTTTTTGTAATCCCAGTATGTAGATGTGGGGAGATATGTGAGTTTGGTGATTGTTCTTGCCGGAAATATCTTGATAGTATTAGGTGACGGACTCCATTTGGATGATGGAATGATTTGGCATATGACTGCAGTTAAGCGAGTGATGGGGGTTGGATCATCTTGCGAAGCAAAATGTTTGAACGCCACCGATTTAGTTTCAATCAAAATTTGCTCATAATAGGCAAAAGGTTTCTGTAAATAGGGTTTTCTAAACCAATTTTTAAGGAAGATATTCTGGGAAAAAATGATTGGGTTTTCATGGAAAAACCCATGTTCAACTGTTAAGATATTTTGTTAAGAATTTTCCTTAAAATATTTTAATTTTGGAGGGGCTGCCTGTGTGTGGCCTTATAATCACCTCATTGAAAATTCTTTTTAGACGGTTGTCAGAAATGGCAAGTGAGATTGGACTAGAGCTTAACTCCATTTGAGTGGGGATTCGTATACCCTGTGGTAGTTTGAGCAGTAAATTTCAAGTGAGTTGATGACTCATGCTTGGGTGGGACTGTTGATTAGCTCTGGTTGGTAGGCTAAGTAGTGAGCAAGCGTATTTGTTAAAATGATTTTTTTTTGGTCAGAAAGTAAAATACTTCATTAAACTAGTTAAAAATTATAGGACTTGAGAGAGGGGCTTAGTACATAAAAGATCTCAAAGGGCCGAGGGAAGGGATGAAACCTAATTCAGAGATAAATAGTTTTTTCTGTAGATTCTAGTGGTCCAATCTGTAATTAAATTAGCTTCTTTAAAGTAATGGGCGACTTCAATGTTTGAAAAGGCAAGTAACATTTCCCTACACTTCATGATAAGGACGTAGTCATGGTCACGAGCTGATTTTGGCCCGGAATTGACCCAAAATCCGCCCGGGTCAAACTCGGGACCGGTCCGTTGACCGGACCTGCGGTTCGGAAACGGAACCGACCCGTGGCCAATAGGCCCGGTTCCAGTTCCAATAATTTTTTAGCCGGCCTAGAATCACCGGTTCCGGACTCAGTTCCAAAAATAAAAAACTGCGATCTCTCTCTCTCCCTACACTCTTGCCATTTGCATACAGTCCATACACCTCACTGCCTCGTACATCGTACTACCCCTCTCTCTCTCTCTCTCTCTCTCTCTCTCTCTCTCTCTCTCTCTCTCTCTCTCGTGCTCTGCATCTTCTTCTTCTCCTTCTTCTTCTTCTCCTCCGCCTGCTCTTGTCTTCTCATATCTGACCCCTGCCACCGTCGCCGTCACTGTCGTCGCACCCACCCATGGCCGTAGCCGCCGACGCCGACACCTCCTCCTTCTTCCCCCTCGCTACCCTGCAACTTCTCCCCTTTTCTCCTTCACCCGCCCCCCGTCTCCCCAGATCTGACCCTCGTCGCCGCCGTCACCACCTATGGCCGCAGCTGCTGACGTTGACACCCCCTCCTTCTCCCCTCCTCCCGACCTCAGAGGAGGAGGACCCCTCACTCCTTCTCCCCGTCCCCGTCCCCGTCCCCGTCCCCATCCCCCTCCCGACCCCCTCCTTCTCTCTCTCGTTGCCGCCTCCGTCTCCCCCTTCATCTCCTTGCCGCCTTGAACCCTGCCTCCGCCACCGTGGCCAAGGCCGCGAAGCTCGAGCAACAACCGACGGAGGACTAGGTCTGTAATTTTTATTTTATAATTTATTTTATTAATTTTTAAATTACGAATCAGAATCGATCGAAATCGGAACCGGCTCGAAATCGCCGATTCATATGTGGCCACAAATCGAAACTGCCGGTTCCTAAACAGTGGCGATGATTATAAGGACGTGAGCATCCCACGTGTGAATTGATATGGCCTCCTTAAAGCGTTGACCAGGTCTAAGCTGTCAGTCTCTACAAGTACTTCTTCGTGTCTAAGAGAGAGAAACTGATTTAGGGCTTCAAAAAGAGCTCGAGCCTTTGCCATGGACGCCGAAGACACAGCCACTGTTCGTGCAGCTCCATCCAGCAATTTCCCGGTGGAATATCGATATACAAACGCCACATAACCTTCCATCTCCCTAGGTTCGTATGAACCATCAATATTTATCTGGAAAGATCCAACTTTCGGTGGAATCCAAGCTCTTGATGGGTTCGCAACTCCATCTCCAGATTTGCTCGAATCGGGGTTCCACCTTCTAAAACTCTGCAATCCTGCTAAGGCTGTGGGTGGAGTTTTTTCCCCCCAAAAATGGGGTGGTTGCGCGACTTCCAGATTTGCCATAGAACCGCGGCTATCGTCTCCAAATCTGGTAAGAGGTTCGAATCCCTTTTGATATCTCCAAACCAGGTCTCAATACGAGTTAGTCCCTGAATCAAAACCTGTATTCTCAGCCTTGGGTGTTCCCAAACATCCTTCGTCCAAGCGCATAACAGAAACAGATGCTCAACAGTTTCCACCCTTTGATTGCACTGAGAGCATATTGGGTCGGGTACAATCTTTCTGCAAAATAAGTTATGCTTTGTTGGGAGTGCGTTTTGGTATAGATTCCACATAAATATTCTGACTTTGGGAGGAGTATGTAGATTCCATATATCTGTCCATAGAGTACTAGGGGGTTGGAATTATGTTGACGCATTATTGGCATTGCGAGAACTTCACGTACTATTTGCTCATCGAAGTGCTCTCTCAAAGCTACTTCATTCCGGCGATTTTCCTTAAGATAAATTCAGAGACAAGTTGTGGTTCGTCCCTTTTTGCAGGGCCTACTAGTACTCCTCTCCTCAACCATTTATCTTCCCTAGTTTTAATTTTTGTACCATTCCCTACCGCCCACATCATTGATGGTGATATAGAATCCCTCCCCAAGAGCAAACTTTGCCAACCCCACGATGGGCGTTGTCCCTTTCCAGCTCACCAAAAATCTCTTTGAGGGAAATAGAGCCCTTTGAACAATTGGCTCCAGAGGGAGGTCGGCCTGTTACTTAGTCGCCAAGCCTGTTTTGCTAACATGGCTTTGTTAAAATCAAGTAGGCCTCAGAATCCCAATCCTCCCCTATCCTATCTTCTCTTCAAAATATGCCATCTTTTCCAGTGAATTCCGTTCTTAGCTCCATTTGTTCTCCACTAGAATATGCTATTTTCTGCTCTATTGCTTTGCATACTAACACAGGTATTTTGAAAATGGACTTGGCATATTGCGGGAGGGCTTGCACCACTGTTTTAATCATGATTTCTTTCACCGCTTTTGACATCAATTTCTCCTTCCAACCTTCAAGTTTTGCAGTCACTCATCCCAAACTCCCGGAAAACATTTGTTTCTTTGATACTCTCCAATCCGAAGGAATCCCAAGATATTTCCCTGTTTTATCAATAATAGGTACTCTTAGTTCCCTCGCCATATTCTCTTTTAAGCTCTGAGGGCAGTCCCTACTGAAGTAAATCCCAGATTTGTTCAAATTTACTGCTTGTCCAGAAGCTACACAATATTGGTTCAAAATTGCTGCCAAGTTTTGACATTCCAGATTCTTCCCATCTAGAAAGAAAATAGAGTCATCTGCAAAGAGTAAGTGAGAAAGGGTGGGACACCACCTCTTGAGTTTAATCCCTTAATACTGCCATTGTCAACCGCTGTCTTCATGAATGAGGATAATACATTAGCCACCAGAATATATAAGTAGGGGGATAATGGATCCCCCTGACTAATCCCTTGTGTTGGCTGGTAGTATTGAAGTGCCTCTCTATTAAACTTGACACTAAACGAGACGGTTGTGACACATTGCATTACCCAACCTACCCACTTTTCATCAAAGGCTATTTTAATTCAACATGCCTCCAGGAAATCCCACTCCACTCGATCGTATGCCTTTTCCATATCAAGTTTCAGAACCACTTGGAATTTCTCCTTTCTCTTGCGAATTCTAATTTGATGGAGTACCTCCTGCACAATGAAAATATTATCTTGAATTACACACTCTGTTCTGGAGCTGTCAAATCTGGCAATAGTGGTTTAAGCCTATTCGCCATCACTTTAGAGATGATTTTATAATAAAAATTGCACAAGCTTATGGGACGATACTGGTCTAATCTCTTGGGATTAGGGACTTTTGAATTAAGTGAAATATGAGTCTTGTTGAACTCTGGCTGCATGTATCCAGTACTGAAAAAGTCCTTCAGCACTTTAAAAACCTCACTTTGGCTTCATATGTCTTTCAAAAAAGGAGTCAACTATGGGAGGAGCTGCAATGGATAAGTACCACGAATATGCTACCTTAAGAAGTGTGTTTGGGGGACTTCAATGAAGTATTATAACATTGGGAGAAAGCGGGGAAGCGAATGGCTGAGAACTATAGAATGTCAGCTTTTCAAAAATTTCTAGATGCATATTCATTGATGGATATAGAGAGTAAAGGATGTGCTGTTACCTCGTCTAACAATAGGGATGGGGATGAACACATTAAAGAACGACTTGACAGGGTAGTATGTACCATTGAATGGAGGTTAATGTTCCCTGAAGCAGAAGCATTTGCTCTTCCAGCTGTAGGATTATATCGTAGCCCCATTTTGTTATCCTTTAAGCCCAACCCATTGAAACGAAGAAAGCAGTTCAAGTTCGAGGCATTTTGGCTGGAGCATGATGAATGCAAAATAGTTATTAAAGAGACTTGGAACTCTCCTAATCAGGTAGGAAGAAATTTAGTTGTGAAATTGCGTACGGTGTCTATTGCCTTATCCAAGTGGAGTGAAAAGACTTTCGGGAGTGGATTGAAAAGAATAGACTCACTAAAGCAGGAACTTCAACAGAGTATAAATTGTACTGAAAGGCATAGTGGAGTGGATAGGATAAGTACTTACAGAGGGAGATTGAGACGTTATGGAAACAGGAAGAGATGCACTGGGGGATGAGATCAAGAATTAATTAGCTAAAATGGGGTGATATAAATACAAAATTCTTTCATGCTACCACTGTTAAGCGACGACAGAGAAACATAATTTCAATGTTGCAAACATCATAAATTTGGGCTGAAAAACCAAGCCTATTAAAATAAACTACGGTGCAATTCTTCCGAGAACTATACTCTTCTACAGGCCTCCGGATGTTTTCTCCGGTCTTGGATCAATGCTCCCGAGTGGCGACAGAAGAAATGAACCATTTGCTGTTGGCTGATGTCACTTTGGAAGAAGTAAAAAGTGCAGTTTTTCAACTTGGTGCCTCTAAAGCACCAGGGCCGGATGGCCTCAGCGGGCTTTGTTAAAATGAGTTTATTAATGCGATCGACATCTTTATCTAGTTCAATATCACATATATCTTTTGATCAAGGACCTATTCATAAAGAACAAATAAACATTGAAGATTTCAATAAATCAATTGAAAATTCAGAAATTCCCAAATTCTAGCGTAATCAGATTTAGCAACAATCATAGTACAATTTTTTCTCAAAATCAGATTATGTAGTTCAAACAGAAGAATGAGATGTTCCTTTTTTCAAACTCTTATGAAATAATTCAACTTCTCAATCAGGCTTCAATAAGAAAATAAAAATTTAACTACAGTCACATAAAACTTGTCCAAGTAGGTGTTAAGCCACTTCCTAGGGGTGATCGGTTCCTGGTCCGATCTGGTTCCAAGATGGAATTGGCAATTGGACCGAGAGAATCGGTTCCCAATTTTGAGAACCACGAACTAGACAGGTTGGCTCTAGAATCGAGAACCGGACTGGATCACCGGTTTGGTTCGGTTCTGATCCAGTCCAATGGAACCAGTCACTTAGAGTTTTTTTTTTTTTTTGGGTTAAACACTTAAGGTTTGATATACATTTTACTAATTTTTATTAATGAATTTATGTCAACGAAGTTCACTTAGGATTTAATTCATATTTTACTAATTTTTATCAATGAATTTATGATAATGAAGTTCACTTAGCGTTTAGTTCACATTTTATTAATTTTTTAAAGAAAAAAATAACAATAATATTTATTAGAAAGTCGGTCCAGTCTGGTCCGGTTCCTCCTTGGAACCGGGAATCGGACCGCCCGGAAATCGGTTCCACTTTTGGGAACCGGGAACCGGATTGATAGACCCAAGAACCGAACCGAATCCATCGGTCCGATCCAGTCCGGTCTGGTCCCAATTTGGGGCAGTCCAAGTTGCTCACCCCTACCACTTACTAAAGAAGGACCAAACACTTCCATCCTATTAGGCTACATTGGTAATCGGGATAAAATTCATCTTATCCTATCCCGTGTTTGATGTCTACCCAAGATAGGATAAAGTTGGATATAGGAAGAATATAGTTCAAATAAAATTATCCCACAGAGGAGGCGAGATAAAGGTGGGTAGGATTTCTAATAATCATAATATAAAAGTTAATTTTCTCGAATAACAAACTTGTTAAATTAATAAAATTAAAATAATATTTGAATATAAATAATATTTGAATTTTAATATAAAAAATTAAAAGTAACAAAAAATAACAATAATTTCGTTTTTATTTAGTCTTATTTGTATTTATATATTCAAAATCTCTTTATATCTTGCGATATAAATTTCTTATATATAAATCAATACTAATGTATTTAAATTTATTACATATTTTAGGTATATTAGTATAGTTTACTATTTAATAAAATTTTATTAGAGAATGATGGAAGGGGAAAAAAAGAAATAAAAAAACAAAATAATTAAAAAAGAGATGGAAAAATGATAAAAAAAAATAAGCAAATAAAATGAAGTAGGTCAGAGTATTGTAACATCCCAAGCTTACCCCTTGCTAATGAAACCATTTATTTACTAAATTTGTTTTGTTAATATCCCAGCGGAAGTTATTATCCTTTTTAGGTTAGCATTTATAATATGGTTTTAATATAAGATAAATTCTCATATAAACTAATCAAGCTTAAACTTCTTGACAAGACCTTCTTTCCTTAATACTCATCCTTATAATTTGCGTAGTACAAATTTTCTGTTAACTCAATTTTTAGCCATTCATACCCTATCTAATACCCATTTAATCCAAGCTATTTGATTGATAGGTACAGAAATAGTAAACATAGGAATGACAACGCTTTCTAAGAAAGTCGTCTTTCTTTATTTATAACGTTGGATGATACACAAAGCGAGGATCGACTTGGGATTCTATCCCTAAACTGTGTTCTAATGGATCACTTACTCATCTCACCTAGAACATAAGACAAAAGGTGCCACCCAACTAGCATGACTCCATACCCCACAAAAACTTACTAGTCATGCTTCAAAAATGGTTCCCTCAGTCATCTCCCACCAACCTGCTCAGCCACGCCTGCCCCTTCCGTTAGCTTCGTTGCTGCCACCATCTCCATTCACTGGATATCGGAGCGGTCCCACTAAATTGCCGCCGACGTCAATGAAGATCGAAACCAGCCTGATGGGCACCCTGTGGTTAGGTAGTCTTACATCCACCCATAAGGTAGCCTCATATCGGACCAGTCGGACTATTGGGAACTCTGGGTCGGTAAATGGGATGAGTCAGCCTTCGAAATCAATCGGAGAACCGAAAAGGGTAACAGGAACAACAGGTGGGGGAAAGCTCATATTTAGTAATCTAAAAAATGTAATATCCACAAGAGTGAGCAATAGCTCAGCAACGAAATATCTATCATGCTATACTATATGAATAACTCACCAAACAATACGAATCAGGTCATGCATGCATGAATCACGTTCAACATTTCAACTAGACTATCAACCACTAGAAGAACTTACCTCAGTCATGAGTATCATGATATAATTCAACATCACATGCAATCTTTCAAGACATATGAACACACACAATTCATCTTTTTACTTATACTTTAATTCTCAACTCCAAGTCACATGCCCAGTGCGCTTGCCGATCACGCAAGGAGGAAAGCTCCCGTCTGGTAGGATTCAGTGCACCCTTCGGTCTACCGTGGTGTATGCTGAAATTCTCAACGGCCCGCGCAGGTTTCGTGATCCACTGACCATGGCATACCAATCAGACTCCTGAGGCATCCGGGGCAGAATCCTCCCAAGCATCGTGGTTCCACGGACCACGGCATCCTGCATTCCCTACGGCTCCTCGGGGCATCATCGATTCACAATCCAACGGCATTTCAATTATTTCAACCAAGAATTGTTTCCGCACAAGTCTCATTCACTCATTAACCAGACTATGAATAAAACGAACAACATTATTCAGCATCACTTACTTTCTCATTCCTTACTTTCTCATTCCGATTCAACTTCATTGATTAACTTTAACCACACATTACACAATGCCTCAGCCAAAACCGCCATAATGAACACGACATTTCGGTTTTACAAACTCAATGTGCATTAATAATCATTCATTTCTCAGTCGTGGTCGGAATGGACACGACCTCGCTGAATCGTCCACGACCCGAGCCCTAATACTGAGTTATGTACTCATCCTCACTACAACTTTGACCCTTCTAGCTAGTTCCAGAACCACACAACACTTCTTCGTACTTCGCTCATATTACAAATTACTCGTTGCCACCTTAAATTCCGATTCTGTCCACGGTTTCATGAAGCTCATCATCATCCTCAATCATTCGGACTCATTACTCACCCCGGACTCATCAATCGACTTGCCGTCCTTCACAACTTTGGTCACGGCTCACTCCTCACGCCCCCTAGGACTATTCAAAACTTAGCAACACAGAGGGAAATTATTATACTACCTGATCGAGGCTCCGCCAATCACACTCTAGCCGATTACCCAGCAATCACGTGACCACGAGTTGAACCTACGCTACTTTATTACCACGGTCCCTCTCACCGCACCTATCGGCACTTGGCACCAACTAATCCAGCAACCACAGCAACAATGACAAGCCTATTCATGACCCAATTCTCGTGCATGCGACTATTGGATAGTATAGAATGACAAAAGTTCACTTGCCTCTAGTGGAAGGACTCGGCGCCGAGCAGTTCAGACCGAGAAAGAGAAGAATGAGGCTATTCTGGTTCTCAGTCCGACCTCTAGAGCTCACGAACGGAAAGAGAAGGTCATAGGCGTTCAATCTTGTCCAGCAAAGCCGCGATGACCAGAGTTCAACGACCGATAGCGTCGAGAGTGTCGGGCGGAATTCACGAAGAAGGAAGAGAACCGTCAAAAGAAGAGGAGGGAAGGAGTTCCTCTTGCATGTCGGTTTGAAGGAGGTGGAAGGGAAGGTTGCCACTTGGTGTAACACCCCAGCTACTTGGCGGGGACAAAGGAAAAGAAAGAAACAACGGGAAGAAGAGAAATCGGAAGAAAATGTGTTATCCTATGAGCAGAAGAGAAATTAAAAGAAAATAATTGGGAGGCTTCGACGATAGAAAATGGAAATTAAAGTTTAGGTGCACCCATCAAAGAAGTCGTGGCAAAAATATAGGATACATGATAATTGATGTCTGAATTTAAAGAATTGAGACCCGCCCAATAATTTATAAAATAAAAGCAAACAATATCGTGATGATGTTGGAATTTCTAAAATTGACAGGTCTTCCAATTCTACTAAGAACGTCCAAAATTCCGCCGTCTTTATTCGATTTTACTTATTAAATAAGCTGACGAAAATGAGGATGTCACAATTCTCCTCACCTTACGAAATTTCGTCATCAAAATTTGGGCCCTTATTTGATTCTTCAAACAATTGTGAGTATTGAAGTCTCATATCTTCATCACTTTCCCACGTAGCCTCCTCATTATCATGATGCTGCCATAATACTTTAATAAGAGGAATGGTCTTACTTCCGAGAGTCCGCTCGCCATGATCCAATATTCGTACTGGTCTCTCGACGTATTTCACCTTGTCATTGACATCTATGGTCTCAAAATCTAGCACATGATTAGGGTTAGGCTCGTACTTCCTTAACATAGACACATGAAATGCATCATGTACATTTGAAAGTTTTGGTGGTAACGCCAATCGATACGCCACTTCTTCAATTCTCTCTAATATTTCAAAAGATCCTACAAACCTAGAACTCAATTTTCCTTTCTTTCCAAACCTTGATACACCTTTCATTGATGCTACTTTCAGAAACACGTGATTGCCCACTTTGAATTCTAAGGGCCTTCGACATCGGTCGGCATAGTTTTTCTACCGATTCTGAGCCGTTCTTAGTCTATCCCGTATTACTTTTATTGTATTGGCAGTGGCTTGTACTAACTCCGATCCTATCAATTTCCGTTCTCCAACTTCGTCCCAACAGACAAGAGTTCTATAAGCCCTTCCGTATAATGTTTCAAATGGGGCAATACTGATACTTTTCTAGAAACTGTTTTTTTTTTTTTTTGGTAAGGTACTTTTCTAGAAACTGTTGTTATATGCAAATTCCACTAGATGCAGTTTTTCATCCCAATTGCCCTTGAAGTCAATGATACAAGTCCACAACATATCTTCCAATATTTGTATCACTCGTTCTAACTGTCCATCCATTTGTGGATGAAATGTGGTACTATATTTAAATTTTGTCCCTAAAGCGATTTGGAGACTCCACCAAAATTTCGATGTGAACCTTAAGTCTCGATCTGACGTAATAGTCACAGGTACCCCATGTAATCGCAGTATTTGCTTAACATATAGGTTTGCATACTTCTCAAGTGCATAATCAATTCATGCATCCAGAAAATGTGCAGATTTAGTCAAGTGATCCACAAATACCCAGATGGAATCGTGACCACTTGATGTCCTTGGTAACCCTTACACAAAATCCATGATTATATGTTCTCATTTCCATTCGGAAATTTCTAAAGGGTTCAACATTCTAGCAGGTTTACGATGTTCTGCCTTGACTTGTTGACACGTCAAACATTTTGAAACATGCTTAGCGATATCTATCTTCATCCCATTCCACCAATAATATTGATGAAGATTATGGTACATCTTCATATTTCCGGTGTGAATACTGTAATTACTTTGATGAGCCTCTGTCAAGATTTCTCCTCTCAACTCATCATCTTTAGGTACACAGAGACGTCCGCGAAATTTCACGATCCCTTCATCTGTCACTTGATAATCCATTTTCTTTCCTTTTTTATTTCTTCTCGTACTTTTGAGATTTCAGGGTTTGTCTTCTACAGTATCTTAATTCTTTGTATGATTTCTAGCTCAAGTCTAAGTGTAGCCAATACCCTAGAGAGACTATCTACCTCAAGTTTAAAATCAAATTTTGACACTTCCTCAAGTAAACACCATTCCTTGACCATCAAACTTGCCACCATTAAAGTAGACTTTCAACTAAGAGCATCTGCTACTTTATTTGTTTTCCCTGGATGGAATAGGATTTCACAGTCATAATTCTTTAATAACTCCATCCATTATTTTTGTCTCATATTCAACTGCTTTTGGGAAAACAAATATTTCAGACTCTTATAATCTGTATAAATTTCAAACTTTTCTCCATATAAATAGTGTCTTCAAATCTTCAATGCAAAGATAATTGCTGCCAATTACAAATCATGCGTCGGATAATTCAAGTCATATGGTTTTAACTATCATGATATATAAGCGATCACCTTCCCATGTTGCATTAGAACACATCCAAGACCTTTGTGGGAAGCATCGCTATACACAACAAATCCTTCTGATCCATATGGTATCGTTAGAATTGGAGCTGTAGTCAGCTTCCTCTTGAGCTCTTGAAAACTTCGTTCGCATTCCTCATTCCATTCAAATTTCGTGTCCTTCCTCGTCAATTGAGTCAATGGACCAACCAGTCATGAAAATCCTTTTACAAATCTCCGATAAAAGCCAGCAAGTCCTAAGAAACTCCAAATTTCAGTTACTGTCGTTGGTCTAGGCCAATTGGCTACTGCTTCAACTTTATCTGGGTCTACTGCTATACCATCTCCAGTTACTATGGGACCCAGAAATACTACTCGATTCAACAAAAACTCACACTTACTAAATTTCGCATACAACTTATGCTCTCTAGGAATTTGAAGTGTGATCCTTAGATGTCGTTCATGCTCTTTCGGTCCTTTAGAGTATATTAGAATATCATCAATAAAAACTATCACGAACTGATCCAAATAGGGTTTGAACACTCTATTCATTAAACTCATAAATGCAGCTACCGCGTTAATCAATCCGAATGGCATGACTAAGAACTCATAATGTCTACAATAAGTCCGGAATATAGATGCTCTCTGCAACTAGTCAAATAGATCATCAATCCTAGGTAATGGGTATTTATTCTTAATTGTGTTCTAATTCAATTGTCTATAGTCGATGCAAAGATTGATCCATCCTTCTTCTTTACAAATAGCCCCAAGGTGATGCACTTGGTCAAATAAATCCCCTATCAAGTAGTTCTTGCAACTGTACCTTTAACTCTTTCAGCTTTATTAAGGCCATCCTATATGGGACTTTTAAAATGGGTTCCGCTCTTAGGGTCAATTCGACGACAAACTCAATTTCTCGTTCTGGTGGTAATCTTGGTAATTCCTAAGGAAATACATCCGAAAATTCTTGAACCACTGAAATTTCCTCAAGTTTCGACTCCTTTTTGATTTGATCGTTAATTATTGCCAAATATCCTTGATAACCATTACTAAGAAGTTGATGTGCCTCGAGTGCTGAAACAAGTGGCATGGAATGATTTATCCCATTCCCTAAGAATTCGAAACTAGGATGATCTGGTGGATTAAACTGAATCCTCTTTGCATAACAATCCACGTTGGCTCATTGTTTACTAAGCCAATTCATCCCTATGATGACGTCAAAGTCATACATGACTAATGTTATCAAGTCTATCATCTGCTCCGATTCACCTATGGAAATCTTACAATCTCTACATATCAATGTCAATAGTATCATATCCTTTAGATGTGTAGAGACGTTAAGAGGCACTTCAAGCAATTTAGACTTCAATCCAACTAATCGCATAAACCTTGTAGATACAAAGGAATGCGTGGCACCCGTATCAAATAATGCGTATGCCGTTTGATCACATAAGGAGAGCGTACCTGAAATAACAGTCTTGGAAGATTCCGCTTCCTCCTGAGTGATTGCATACACTTTTCCTTGCCTCGAGGGCCTTTGTAAATTTCTTGGTGGTGGTGCTTCGCCTTGAGTTGGTTGTTGCTATTGTTGCATTGGCAGTGCACGCGATTGTGATCCCCCTTGAGGGCAATCATTAATAACATGTCCGAGTTGTCCACACCCAAAACACCTCTTTAGCATTGGACACGGTGCATTCCCGTGTTGTCTCCCACACTAGTAGCAGTTTTCATTTGGAAATGACCTCCGCTCTGCCAACTAGTTATTCCATGATCTCATATTGTTACGTCTCTTATCAGAACAAAAGAAGGTTTTCCAAATTGGAGGGGCCTTTTGCCAATTCTGATGTTATCCTGTGTGGCTTGATAACTTGCCTTACCTTGTCTTATGGCCTCCAATTCTCCTTTTACTAGCTCCTGTTCGATAAGTAGGGCACGTCTGTAAAGTACATTATAGTCCCTAATGTCAAAGGGTACTAACTATTTCCTGATATCAGTCTTTAGCCCATTCAGAATCTCTTGGCTTTATCCTCCCTATTTTCCACCATGCGAGGTGCAAACCTAGGGAGCTCAGAAAACTTAGCCTCGTACTGGTCCACCGTCATATTATTTTGACATAACTATATGAATTCTACTATTTTCTTATAATTAGCACAGTTAGAAAAATATTTCTCATAAAATGCCTCCTCAAACTTCTCCCAAGCTATTTCCGTACCTGTAGGAAACACTGCTTCTTTCGATGCTCTCCACCAGTGCTCCGCATTTCCTTCCAGTTGATACTCAGCCAAGAGTATCTTATCAACAACGGTACAAGTCAACAAGTTGAATATTTTCTCCAAACTACGTATCCACCTTTCGGCCTCATTAAGGTCTCCCAACCCTGCAAATTGAGTTGGCGTCAATTTCAGGAATTGTTCAATAAGTCCTTGCACACGGTGATCACCATTCCCTACTACTGCTTGCTGTTAGGCTTGTTGCTCGAACAATGCCCCTACATTAGCCAAAGCCTTGAGAATTCCATCCTCTCAAGGATCCTTTCCCTATGCAGAGCTAGAAGATGATTCGCCATTCTTCCTCATCTTGTTTTACTAGCTTTTTGCACATTGATCACCAATTACTTCATATGATCAATCGTCACACTATCTAATAAGCAACGAATGTTACTGACATTATATGAGTAACCATAGTTACTTGTAACTCCCTAGCATAAAACTAACAATCACAAGCATTAGAAGTTGTCGAGCGAACAAACCCTAGCCTACATGCTGTTCGTGCACCTCATTGCTCCAATATAACCAACCTTATCACTCCAATGTAAACCCACTTGCTCTGATACCATTTAATTACTAGGCTGTAACATCCCCGACTTACCCCTTACTAATGATACCATTTATTCACTAAATTCATTTTGTTAATATCTTAGCGGAAGTTATTATCCTTTTTAGGTCAGCATTTATAATATGGTTTTAATATAAGATAAATTCCCATATAAACTAATCAAGCCTAAACTTCTTGACAAGACCTTTCCTTAATACTCATCCTTATCATTTGCGTAGTGCAAATTTTCTGTTAACTCAATTTTTACCCATTCATACCCTGTCTAATGCCCATTTAATCCAGGCTATTTGATTGATAGGTACACAAATAGTAAACATAGGAATGACAATGCTTTCTAAGAAACTCGTCTTTTTTTATTTATAATGTTGGGTGATGTACAAAGCAACGATCAACTTGGGATTCAATCCCTAAATTGTGTCCTAACGGATCACTTACTCATCTCACCTATAACATAAGTCAAAAGGTGTCACCCAACTAGCATGACTCCATACCCCACAAAAACCAACTAGTCATGCTTCAAAAATGGTTCCCTCAGTCAACTCCCACCAACCTGCTCAGCCACACTTGTCCCTTCCGTTAGCTTTGTTGCTACCACCATCTCCATTCACTGGATATCGGAGCGGTCCCACTAAATTGCTGCCAACGTCAATGAAAATCGAAATCAGCCTGATGGGCACCTTGTGGTTAGGTAGTCCTACATCCACCCATAAGGTAGCCTCATATCGGACCAATCGGACTATTGCGAAGGTCGGTAAATGGGATGAGTCGGCCTTCGAATTCAATCGGAGAACCGAAAAGGGTGACAGGAACAGCAGGCGGGGGAAAGCTCATATTTACTAATCTAAAAAATTGTAATATCCACAAGAGTGAGCGATAGCTCAGCAACGAAATATCTATCATGCTGTATTATATGAATAACTCACCAAACAATACAAATCGGGTCATGCATACATGAATCGCGTTCAACATTTCAACCAGACTATCAACCACTAGAAGAACTTACCTCAGTCATGAGTATCATGATATAATTCAACATCACATGCGATCTTTCAAGACATATAAACACACACAATTCATCTTTTCACTTATACTTTAATTCTCAACTCCAAGTCACATGCCCAGTGCGCTTGCCGGTCACGCAAGAAGGAAAACCCCCATCTAGCAGGATCTAGTGTGCCCTCCGATCTGCCTCGGTGTATGCCGAAATTCTCAACGGCCCGCACAGGCTTTGTGATCCACTGACCACGGCATCCCTAACAAACTCCTGAGGCATCCGGAGCAAAATCCTCCTAGGCATCGTGGTTCCACAGACCATGGCATCCCGCATTCCCTACGGCTCTTCAGGGCATCATCGATTCACAATCCGACAACATTTCAATTATTTCAAGCAAGCATTGTTTCCGCACAAGTCTCATTCACTCATTAACCAGACTATGAATAAAACGAACAACATTATTCAACATCACTTACTTTCTCATTCCGATTCAACTTCATTGATTAACTTTAACCACACATTACACAATGCCTCAGCCAAAACCGCCATAATGAACATGACATTTCGGTTTTACAAACTCAATGTGCATTAATAATCATTCGTTTCTCACTCGTGGTCGGAACACGACCTCGCTGAATCGTCCACGACCCGAGCCCTAATACTGAGTTATGTACTCATCCTCACTACAGCTTTGACCCTTCTAGCTAGTTCCAGAACCACACAACACTTCTTCGTAACTTCGCTCATATTCCAAATTACTCGTTGCCACCTTAAATTCCGATTCTGTCCGCGGCTTCTTGAAGCTCATCATCATCCTCAATCATTCGGACTCATTACTCACCCCGGACTCATCAATCGACTTGCCGTCCTTCACAACTTTGGTCACGGCTCACTCCTCACGCCCCCTAGGACTATTCGAAACTTAGCAACACAGAGGGAAATTATTATACTACCTGATCGAGGCTCCGCCAATCACACTCTAGCCAATTATTCAGCAATCACGTGACCGCGAGTTGAACCTACGCTACTTTATTACCACGGTCCCTCTCACCGCACCTATCGGCACTCGGCAACAACTAATCCAGCAACCACAGCAACATCGACAAGCCTATTCATGACCCAATTCTCGTGCATGCGACTATCGGATAGTATAGAATGACAAAAGTTCACTTGCCTCTAGTGGAAGGACTCGGCGCTGAGCAGTTCAGACCGAGAAAGAGAAGAACGAGGCTATTCTGGTTCTCAGTCCGACCTCTAGAGCTCACGAACGGAATGAGAAGGTCGTCGGCGTTCAATCTTGTCCAGCAAAGCCGCGATGACGAGAGTTCAACGACCAATAGCGTCGAGAGTGTCGGGCGGAATTCACGAAGAAGGAAGAGAACTGTCAAAAGAAGAGGAAGGAAGGAGTTCCTCTTGCATGTCGGGTTGAAGGAGGCGGAAGGAAAGGTTGCCACTTGGTGTAACACCCAGCCACTTGGCGGGGACAAAGGAAAAGAAAGAAACAACGGGAAGAAGAGAAATCGGAAGAAAATGTGTTATCCTATGAGCAGAAGAGAAATTAAAAGAAAATAATTGGGAGGCTTCGACGATAGAAAACGGAAATTAAAGTTTAGGTGCAACCATCAAAGAAGTCGTGGCAAAAATATAGGATACATGATAAGTGATGTTTGAATTTAAAGAATTGAGACCTGCCCAATAATTTATAAAATAAAAGCAAACAATATCGTGATGAAGTTGGAATTTCTAAAATTGACAGGTCTTCCAATTCTACTAAGAATGTCCAAAATTCCGCTGTCTGTAATTGATTTTATTTGTTAAATAAGCTGACAAAAATAAGGATGCCATAGTTGTGAGATATTTTTATCATCCTCGTTTGTACAATTTTTAGTTTCGTTTACATTGATATGACGTTCATAGGAAATAATGGATATGGTAAGATGTAAAATTATCCGGCTTTATTTTTGCGATTCACCAAACAATAGATAGAATATAGTAAATCCCTTAGATTTCATATCCTATTATATCCAGTCCTATCCTAGCCAGAAATCCAAACGACCAAACGCAACCTTAGTTTTAAGAGATTTACATCTTTTAAATTATGAAGAATCAATACTTGGTGCTATGGAAACAAGTCTTTGTAATGGACCGATTAATTTGGATTGTTACCCAAACTTCTGAGTTTCACTTAAAGATAAAAAATTCTCAGGGCCTTAACTCTCTAAATAAAAACCCATAATTACAAAACAGTTAACAGATCTATTCCTCTAGCACTTATTTCTAGAGTCCATTACAAAGCTATGCTCTTTGCCTTTGGCAGCATAATTTTTAAACATGGTCCAAAAGGGGAAACACTTCTCGTTCAAAGAGATATTTCTAGAGCTAATATAGTTTTTCCTAGATCTATCAATTGGAACCAAAGTATTCTCCTAGATTAATGGGAATTAGAAGTTGCCGTTCATCAACAAATTGTTTAGAACACAAATCCCGCAAATATCACCCAATATGCAAGTGGTAAAATCACTATCCAGTTTTTTAGAAGATCTTTGACTTAAGATCAGCTTCTGCCTCTTTTAATTCAACCTCTTCAAGAAGGTCAGTTGATCTCCATCTAAAATTCCTCCTATAATCACCCTTCCAAATAGTAGTAAGCCATCTAATCCAGGAATTACTCCTAATATTCAAACTAATTCTTCTAACAACACATAAGTTATTGCTAGTACTAGTGGTATCGATAACAGATTGAGAATTTTCAGATCTGTTTATTAATAAGAACAAACTGATGGAAATCTAGAAACATTAGATTCTCCAAATTATTCACTCAAATGTTGTTCCACGTAGAAAATCAAAATACACATAGAACTTGTCCTATTAAAAAACAAAAAATTAATTACATTCACATGAGACTTGTCCAAGTTTGTGTTAAGTCACTTACTAAAGAAGTACTAAACGCTTCGATTCTCTTAGTTCTAAGATATTCGCATCTTTTAAATTATGAAGAATCAATACTTGGTGCCATTGAAACAAGTTTTTGTAATGGGCTAATTCATTTTGATTGTTACCCAAACTTCCAAGTTTCGCTTAAAAGATAAAAGTATTCTAAGGGCCCTATAACATATTATGTCTCGAGTTTGAATCCGTGTACCACGTGATCGGAGGATTTGTTTTTATCAGTTGAAAATAATATATACAAGTCCAAGTTTGACCAAGTTGACTTCTCGGACGCCAATTTGCAGCACTAGAACTTCTTTTGGGCGAATTAAATGAAGGGGCACAAGTTCACCTATGGGCCCAAGGAAGTGATAAGAGGAAAAAAAATAAATGTTAATACCACAAAAAACTCTAAATTGGTATATCTATGATAAATTTATCCTAAACTAATTTTTTGACTACCAAAATTCCCAAACTGGCATGTTTGTGACAAATTTACCCTCCGTTAGTTTCCATGAAATTTTATTGTTGAATTGCTAAGTTTGATAACACATGGTAGTTGACGGGTATCCCAATTTAGGGTTTTACTTCTCTATTTGTCATAGATTAATTAGTTTGTGTTTTTTCAGGTAATTAATTTAATTTAACGGAGGGTAAATTTGTTATAAGTGTATCAATTTAAAATTTTTTATGATTAAAAAATTAGTTTGGAGTAAATTTATCAGAAGTGTATCAATTTAGGGTTTTCGATGGTCAAAAAATTAGTTTGGGATAAATTTGACACATATATACTAGTTTGGGGTTTTTCATAGTATTAATCCAAAAAATAAAAGGGAAAAAGACACAACTAATCCCTAAACTTTGGCCAAATGTGCAATTTGATTCTTAAACTTTTGATTTGTTCAATAAAATCCCTAAAATTTATTCTAATCTTCGATGTGATCCCTAAATTTTTAATTTGTTCAATACCGTCCCTAAACTTTTGGTACATATTTAATTTAGTCCTCGAACTATATGAAAATATTCAATATAATCCTTCCATTAATTCAAATTCATGGACCACATTAAATATTTTTATATAGTTTGGAGATTAAATTGAACATGTACCAAAAGCCCATGAATTATATTAAATAAATTAAAAATTTAGGGATCAAATTGTATATTTGATCAAAATTTAGGGATTATTTGTGTTATTATCTCAAAATAAAAGGATAGAGTTTTGTAATTTTGGGTTTTCCTGTTCTTCGTCTGAACAGTGGGTCCCGGTCAAGATTAGGTTTGTTGACTACGTACAAAGACATGGGGTTTCTTCCTGACAGTAGCCGCGCAAGTGAAAAGAAAATAAAAGGGTTTTCTTTTCTGGGCTGCCTTACGAACAGAAAACGTAGGAGCCGCCGCACGGAAAGAAGAAAAAGATCGTTCTGGACGTTTTTTTTTCAGCCGAATGCAAAGCAAATAAAAAGAGCATTAAATTCTTTTTTCTCTGTGAATTTTTTTGAGTGAGTTCTCTGTGAGAGATTGTGAGATAATACTTGTGGGTTTACTAGGGGCTTAAATCTAGATATGAAAAATATTCAAGCGTATGAGCGATTGAAATTATGTAATTCTCCGATTAATTAGTAGATTATTTGCTGTTGGCTCTTTTCGTGAATGTAGGTATCAATATTCGGATCGAATTAAGTAAATCTCTACTATCATTTATTGTTCCTCATTTATTTTTCTAGTAATTTCGCATTATTTAATTACAAGATCTGGTTAGCTTCCGCATTATATTTCAACACCCTAACTCTCCAAATAAAAAACCCACAATTACAAAATAGTTGACAGGTCTATTCCTCTATCACTTACTTACAGAATCCATTACAAAGCTATGCTCTCTGCCTTCGGCAACATAATTTTTAAACATAGTCCAAAAAGAGAAACACTTCTCGGTCAAAGAGATATTTCTAGAGCTAATATAGTTATTCCTAGATCTATCAATTGGAACCAAGTTATTCTCCCATAATAATGGGAATTAGAAATTGTTGTTCATCAACAAATTGTTCAGAATACAGATCTCGCAAATATCACCCAATACACAGGAGGTGAAGTCACTATCCAGTTTATGACCAAAAGAAAAAAGTCACTGTCCAGTTTCCTGTAAGATCTTTGACCTAAGATTAGTTCCTGCCTCTTTTAATTCGACCTTTGCAAGAAGGTCAGTTGATCTCCAACTAAACATTCCTCTTATAATCATCCTTCCAAATAGTAGTAACCCATCTAATCCAGGGATTACTCCTAATATTCAAACTAATTTTACCAATAACTCATAAGTTATTGCTAGTATTAGCAGTCTTGATAACATATAGAGAATTTCATCTTTATCAATAAGAACAAACTGATCGAGATCCAGAAACATTTGTAACGCTCCCACCTCGGGGTTATAAACGTGACGTCCCGTTCATTATTATCTTTCGTTATACACAAGCGAAAGCATTTCTCGGGACAATCACAATCAATACACACAGTGGAAATAAGACAACAAGCATCATAAGCAAATATTATATTTATAATTCATGCGAACATGTTTTACAAGCCCTTCGAGTCATGGCAAACAACACATACTTCATCGTCGACTATAAATAGCAAATCTTGACTTGGGTTAACCTATACCAACTATGGCTTCTCGCTCCTCGCTTCTTCACCTTCACCCCGGTCCCGTCCGCCTGGCGATCTCATATCCCACCCGTGGCTTTATCCCGGAGCCGGCCCGCCCGCACTGTCAAATCACTGTTGAACCTACGCACGGATGAGGCACCAAGTTCGTTAGGCCCTCATCGAATCGTCACAAGCATCGTGATTCGACGGTAGGCACGGTCTTTTCTAACATCTATCATGGTGAGGACTTCGGCTCTCTGCTCCACGGGATTGCCAATGCGAGCTGGGGGAGATATCATCCTAGGGACCTGAAAAAAAGGAGAAACAAAGGAGGATGAGTCGGGGAGACTCGGCAAGTGAAAACACTAATATCAAGCGAGGTTATATCAATCGCCGTTAACATAAGTCGGCCCTTACTGTACCCGCATCAATGACAGATCAATAGCAAAGTTCAAACAAGAGAACATCACGCATAGCCACATTATGTACACTTTACCAACCAAGACTTGATTCTATCTTAAAACAATATCAAACATGAAACATGATCAAACTAAGAAAATGAACCAATTACGACCAACCAAATGACCGAAAAACGGTCCAAGCAAACCACGTCACAATGCATTTCAACATCCTTTCCCAATATTAGGGAATTTACTTACTCAACAATTAAACAAGAACTAGAGAAAACGAGGCGTGTGAAGGACACGCTAGTCTCGGTGATTCTCGGACGATTCTTGGTGGTTCTCCAGCTTAAACATGAACACACGGCCTTGGACGCAGCTTCCTCACTCGATCAAACCATAAGAGAGACACGGGCTAGCTAGTGAGCTTTTTCTCTCTTTCTTTTTCTCTCTTTCTTGGTCAAAAGTGAGAAAGCAAGAACAAAGGGAGAAGAAGAAGATGTTGGCATGAGATGAGGGACAAAAGGGGGGGGGGAATTTCATGTGAGGCTTCTTGCTTCCTTATAGCCAAATAGGCTTGGAGAAGAAGCCAAGCATTAATGTGCATTAATGCACAATAGTCAAAAGTCATGATGGCTTGTATTTAATGCCATTAATTGCTCTTAATGAACTAAAATGATGAAGGGCCAATGCTTATCTTAGTCTCATTGGTCCTCTCTCTCTCTCTCTTGCTCTCTCTCTCTCTCCCTTGGCCGAATGGCCTTCTTTCTATTTATAGAAAGACAAAACTTGGGGCCAAAGTTTGGGGTATGAAGTCATGGCATATGTCATGTGTGGCTTAAGTCATGGCTTAGGTCATTTGAAGCATGAGATCATTGCTTACCTCACATAGTCATTAAGAACATAAGCCAAAAGCCATGATGAAGATGATAAGCTTAAACCAATAAATGTGACTTCCCTAAGAAGATTTAACCCTTGACTTGGTTAAATTCGTTTTCATATTTTCCCCCTTCATTTGACCTCCAATTAAAAATTAAAATATTTCATTTGAAAGCTTAGAATGTGTACTTTAAATCACTAGAAGACACCAAGTCCAAATTCCAATGTTCTCATATAGAAAATGCTGAATCTTTGAAATCCGACAAAACCGGACAGCTTTGCACTATTCATGAAATCGGACTTGAAAACATAGTAAATGGACTTCAAAAATTCTCAAATTTGAATATGTCATAAACAAGGCTTTAAAAAACATTTTTCATGATAGTATGGAATATGAATCTCTCTGTAAATACCATTTTTAGCAGCTCAAAGACAGACTAAAAACAGTTCGTTGGAATAGAATTCTTGTTTTTCAAAGTAAGCTCTGTCTATAATCTAAATCATCTCGAAAAATTGCCAAATTTATATACCTTATAGAAAAGGAAGTTCTCAACAACTTTTGTGTAGGAAACCTTTCCAAAATCGGCCCAGAAAAGCTTGTAGAAAATAAATACGGTGTGAACATCACTGAAATATCCATTTTTGGCAGTTTCACACGGTCCAAAAATCAAGCCATCGTACCACTCATATCAACTCTAAAAATTCTGAAATTAAAGTATGTAAAACTTCATAATGTTTGGAACAACTTTCAAGAAGAAAGTGTTTGGAAATTCGGATCACAAAAGTCTCCCAAAAAATAACAAAATGAAGGGGTACTAAGGATCCGAAATACGGTTTTCCAAAACAAGAGTAAAAATTTTAGCTCCGATTGGAAAACCATCAAACTTAAACCATAGACATTTCCCAGGGACTAAAATTGAGGATGTGACAACATTAGATTCTCCAAATTTTCACCCACATATTCCTCCATGGTTGAAAATCAAAATACTAATCCTTAACTTCTTATCCTTGAAAAACGGTTTGAATCCAAAAAAAACGTTCTTAAATCAAGAATTCAATTATGAAGGAAATACAGAAATTGGACAAAGGTTTTTTTAACAAATTTTCAACTCAAGCCCAAGTATGACAAAAAAAAACCCAAGCCCAAAAAATCAAATAAAAAATACTACAATTACATGTATACGCATGAAACCTAGATATTTTTCTTTGATTGGTTGAAATAAAATTTCTTGAACAAAGAAAAATCCAGGTTGAGATATACTTTTCAAATGGAGATTAGATGACAACCAAATCATTGAATCCAACCACCCTCCTCATAGAAAATAAATATGCAATATCTTCAAAATGAAATTACAGCTTCTCCTTTTAAAAAATCTTTACATACTAGAAAAATGATTGAATAGAACAATTACAAAAACCAACACCTCCACACCACCGGAAGACAATTAGACCGAATAGAGTCTTCTGTCCATAATACTTCCAGCCAAATACTCCCTAAAAATGAAACACTTAAAGCATCAATTCTAAAAAAAATGAATTTCAAAAAAATATAATTAAAATTTTTTAAAGCAATAGAAAGGAAGAAAAAACTCCTCATCATCTGAAGTAGTAAAGACTCCTCTACTTCTAAATTAAAAAAAAAACTTATCAAAGAAGATACCCCAAATCAAATAAATACCCTAAAAAAGGATAAATCAATTTCTGAATCAAATAATAAGTCTATTGCCGAAATTAATAAAATTGCGTGGAAATATCCACAAATACTTTATTATGCCAAAGCTACCACTCCCTACGTAGCTCTTGAAGAATCCTCCATTGAAAAATAAAATAAATATTCTCGGGATGCTATTTATGAATGAAATATAGATGGTATATATGAATACAATATCCTCAACATATTACGCCAAATTAGCATGGTTTCCAATACTTATAAAACACCACAAGATCTATCCGACCATGCAGTAGCAAACCTTCTGGTTTTATTAACTAATTAAAAGGATGGTGGGATAATTATCTCACTTAAAACAGAAAAATCAAATTTTGAATGCTTATGGTGAATATGGTCAAAACATCGAAGATGAAAATGGTCTTGACATCCAAGATTTTGTGACTCCACTCATCTTTCTCAATCTCATAACATTTCATAAGGGATCCTTTCTATGTGAAAGATATGAATGCAGAACTCTTATCTAACTTCAAGTGTAAATCACTTGGAAAATTTAGAGAATGCAAAGATATATTCGTAACAAGAGTAATGGTCAAGAATATCACAACCTATAATTTTAGAGATATTCTTGATAGCACAATAAGATTCAGTCCAGACCAATCAATATTCAAGATCTTAATAATGAAATTAAACAACGAAAATTAGAACTTCAATACTTAACGACATCTCAAACACACATGGCTAAATTTTAGAAATAAAATCTCACATCACTAAAGGAAAATAAACAGATGAACATACCACACCCACAATATCCACTTTGGATCCATATTTCTTAATGACCCTATCAGAAATAACTTTAGAAAATGGATCATTGCTGTAACAATCTCTATTAACAATGAATTATTTCTTGATATCACAACACTTTTTGATACAGGGGCATACCTCAATTGTATCAAAGAAAGCCTTATTCCAGCTAAGTCTTATGAAAAAAACAACTAAGTACTATGAAAAAACAACATAATCTCCTATGTCAGCTTCAAGAGACAAACTCCGTATCAAATACAAAATGTTTCGGTTTTTAATAACAACATTTCTTAGAAAACATATTTCCGTTTAGCTAAAGATATACGTCGAAGTATCATTCTAGGCACACCCTTTATCTAGTTAATACAACCTTTCACTATGACAACTGAAGGTATATAAACTCATGCCTTAGAAAATAAGATTACCTTTGATTTCATCCCTAAACCACAAACAATTATACTTCTAAAATTAACTGTCTCATCAAAGGTAAAGAAAACCAACCGCAATTCTGAAAATAAAACTTAAGTTTCAAGAAAATAGAACAACTTCTTGAACCAAAAACTAAAAACAAAATCATCTTTCTACAATCATATGTTGAGCAAACTATTTGCTCCACCTTGCCTAATGCATTTTGGTTAGGAAAAAACATATTGTTGAATTATTTTATGAACTTGATTTTTCTGAAAAAAAAATTCCAACAAAGCCAGACCATCTCAAATAAATGAACAAGCTTTGCAATTTTGCCAAAAAAAGATCCAAGATCTCTTGGAAAAAAAGCTTGTTAGAAAAAGCCAATCCCTATGGAGTTGCTCTGCATTCTATGTAAACAAAAATGCTTAAATAGAAAGAGGTGTTCCAAAATTAATTATCAACTATAAATCTTTAAACAAGGCACTAAATATGGATAAGGTATCCTGTCCCAGACAAAAAATCTCCTAAACAGGCTAGTCAAAAGTTTTTTTCAAAATTCGATATGAAATCAAAATTTTATTAACTCCAAATTAATAAAAAAGAACACTACAAATTCCACTTGTAGTACTATTTGGCCAATATGAATGAAATGTCATGCCATTTGGACTAAAAAAATGCTCTTGCAGAATTCCAAAGAATTATGAATTAAATTTTCAATCCGTACACATAATTTATCATAATCTATATTGATGATGTCCTCATCTTTTCCTCAAATATTGAACAAAAAATTAAACACATATTTTCATTCAAATAATAAAAAAGAACAATTTAGTGATTTCCCCTACTAAAATATCCCTTTTCCAAACGAAAATCAGGTTTCTTGGCCTTACATTCACCAAGGAACCATCATTCTTATGGAAAGATCAATAATCTTTTTAGAAAAATTTCTAGATGAAATTCGAGACAAAACTTAATTATGAAGATTCTTAGGATGTCTTAATTATGTTTTAGATTTTTTCCCGAAATATCAATATCCTCTGTAAACCTTTGTATCAAAAGCTACAAAAGAATCCTCCCTCGTGGTCATCGATCTATACAAAATGATTAAAGAAATTAAAACTCAAATTAAATAAATTTCTTGCCTTTATTTAGTTGATCCATCTGCTTTCAAAGTACTAGAAACAGATACATTAGAAATAGGATACGAAAGTACTCTCAAACAAGTAAAAATCAACACAGAACAAATTATTCAATTTATATCTAAACATTGGAATTAGACCCCACAAAACCACTCTTCTATTAAAAAAAAATTTCAGCAATCGTCTTAACAATTTCCAAATTTCAAGGAGATTTATTAAATAAAAAATTCCTTTTACGCATTGATTGTAATTCAGCAAATGAAATTTTACAAAAGGATGCTGTAAAACTGCATCACAACACAGTATTGCACAATGGCAAGTCATCCTATCAATATTTGCCTTTGACATCTAATTGTAAATGACTCTCCAAACTCATTACCAGATTTTCTTGCAAGTGGATTTTCGCAAGGGATACAGTCACCATCCTGCCTCCTAAACCCTAAAAAACTGCATCAAAACAAAGTTTTGAACGATGGTAAGCCATCCTATCAATATTTGACATTGATATCCAATTAAAAAAATTGCTCTTCAAACTCGTTGCCGGATTTTCTTACAAGTGAATGAATTCTTACAGGGGATACAAGCACCATGCCTCCTAACCCTAAAAAACCAACAAAGGAAAAGCCATCGCCCCATGCTGCCCGTTAAAACATGGAAACAAATTTTTGATGTCTCGTTTTTCTTTTTTTACCATTTTATTTAAAAAATATATATATTCTCATGTTATAAAAATGAATCGTTTAGTATTTATATCAGCTTAATGTTTTACTAGTTGTTAGGGGGATATACTTAATGAAGGCGAGGTCGTTGGTAGTGTTTTACCAAGATTTAGATTGGCTTCGTTGAAGGCAACAATTTGGATTAGATGCGATGGTGTTTAAATTAGAGAATAGATGCCTAAGGATGCAACTGAAATTGTTAGAAGTCCACTGATTCTTCCGTATGTTGAGGGTAGAATTGGGTTTATATTAGATCTGTTTAGGGTAAAATCCAACAATTAATTGTTATATTCGGCTTTAACCATATTTCTATAACAAAAAAAGTTTTAAAATGACTAGAAGAGGGTTTATTGGGTTAATACCACGAAAATCTCTAAATTGATACACATATGACAAATTTATCCCAAACTAATTTTTTGATCACCAAAAACCCCAAATTGGTACATCTATGATACTTTTGCCTTTTGTTAGTTTCCGTTAAATTTTACAGTCAAATTTCTAAGTTTAATGATACGTAACGGTTGATGAGTGTGCCAATTTGGGGTTTTACCTTCCGTTTGTTACATGTATACTAGTTTGTGATTTTCATGGTAGTAATTTAATTTAATGGAGAGTAAATTTGTCACAAATGTACCAGTTTAGAATTTTTGGTGATAAAAAAATCAGTTCGAGATAAATTTATTACAAGTGTACTAGTTTGGGATTTTTTGTGATAAAAAAATTAGTTTGTAATAAATTTATCATAGATGTATCAATTTGGGAGTTTTTGTGGTATTTACTCTTTATTCTTTGTACTTTTCTTTGATTGGATATTCTTTGTACCTTTTTTTTGGTCAAAGATATTCTTTGTACTTTAGAGGTGGTATTTGTAAAATGATATAGATATCTTTCTAAAGTATTTATAAAGCAAACTCTTGAATTTGGTGTCCGCTCCATATTTACGAAAAATGTCCTTGATTTTCCTATTATTTTATTGACAATCAATCCTCCAAAAAATCAAAACAATTAGAGAATTGTATGTCACTTGTCCATTAAATTCAAAATATGATAGCAACTAGGGGTGTCAATGGGTCAGGTCGGGTTGGGCTTTCATGATACCTGACCCGACCCGAAATATATAGAGTCTCACTTGACCCGACCCAACCCGACCCGACCCTGTTAAGTATATACTCCAAGAATGGGGTCGGGTCGGGTCGGTCCGGGTCAGGTTTAGGGTTTGTTCTCTACACCTTGTTCTATGCCTTCGCCTCCTCCTCCTCCTCCTCTGTCTCTCTCTATCGCTCTCGCGTAGGCTAAGGACCAACCTCCTTCCTCATTCGTAACCAAGAAGAGGAAGAAGAAGAAGAAGGAGCAGCGATTCGCGGGCGCTCGCCATGGCCGCATTCCGGTTCCGCCCCCCCTCCTGACCTCCGCTCCTCTGCCGCCGCCATCGCCCCTCCGCCGCCGCCGATCGGATTCTTCCCAAGGTGAGGCGCGGGGTTCGCATGTCTTCCTTCGTTGCTCACGCTTTGAGACGCTTTGGTTCGGCGATGTCCGTCCTTGTCGTTTGTTTGTCTATTTGTTTTTGTTCGTAGCTGCTTTTGCGTTCGTTTCCCCCCGTGGATCTGAGAAGCCGAGAGGAAGAGGCTTCCTCCATCTTCCTCTGGCGAAGGAGGGTCAGGAGCTTGTCGTCTTGAAAGTACGACTTCGGGGTCGAGAGGGCGCCGCCGCCGGAGGGGAGGGAGAGGTCTCGCGTGGTGACCGTGCCGCGGGCGCGAGATGGCCACCCAGGTGGCTCGGTGGTGGCGGCGACGGAGGAGGGGGGAGGCGGCGGAGGGGGAGGCGGCTGTTGCTCTGGCGGAAAGGATTGACCGGGAGATGGGTCTCGGAGCAGAGAGAGAAAAAAGCGAAGGGAAGGGGGTGGGGCGCAGAGAGAGAAGAGAGGGAAGGGGAGAGAGGGGGTAGGGTTATATTGGTACCAGATCAAAAAAGCTTGGCCCGGCCCAGCCCGACCCTATCCTAATAAAAACCCACATCTAAAACTTATACCCATAGAAATAAGACCTGACTCCAAAATACCCTAAAATTTCAGATCAGGCCAGGTCAGGTCAGGCTGGGCAGGGTTGGCTCGGGTTTTTTTGACACCCCTAATAGTAACCCTTGGTTCCATTTATCGACTAATTCATGCCATTTATCCACTATTACACAAGATGATAGATATCCTCAATTCAAGCAAGGACATATTGTTGTTAACCTTTTACTACATGATGAAAAGTTATTACATTATTTAAAAATTTCAATTTATGGCGTGAAAATTTTTCGTAACTTTACGCATCGGGTTCCATTGGATTGTTCACCTTCACTTGCCAGGTTTTTCGTGGGAAAAAGACTCAAAAAATTTTAAATTCTATCTATTGTCACATATTATTCTAAACCTTTTTTGTGATATCAAAAATTTCAAACTATGCTTAGTGTGACACATTTAGCATCAACTTTTTCTTATGACATAAAAAATCCAAACTTGTATTTATGTGACACATTTACCTTATGTTAATTATTTTATATGATTTTTTGTCACGCCCCGCATTCTTTGGCGCGCTACATCCCTCGCAAAGGTCGATTCATGTGCGACGTCCCAGGACGCATCGCCGACCCAACGCCCAACACAGAGGTTTAAAGCACATGTGGAAGTAATTAAAATCATCCGTACAAAGATAAATACATAACCAAGGATAATCGCAGAAACCAACAACAACAATTGTAGAATAAACACTTGCACTAGTACTCGAAATCATATACAATATCCATGTACAACCTGATCATCAAAAATAAAAAACGAGTCAAGGCCACAATTGACAAAAAGGGGTAAGTGGCTCGGGGGTCAGTCTACTACTAATGGTGGGGCGCTGGTCAAAAAGGTACTGGCCCTACCAAACTGAGGCAAATGCTAACTCCTACGGTGCCCAGTCTGGGTCGGAATCAGAAAACTCTGAGGATGAAGAGCTGTCAAGCATCTCCTCCTCGGACCCTGATGAGTCCATCTCAGGCTCGGCCTCCGCGGCCTCCTCCTCCAGGGCCATATCCTCAGGCTCAGCCTCCGGTACGGGGTCCTCCTCGATCGGTTCCGGCTCATCATCGTCCAGCTCCATGTCCACCTAGTCGATCTCATCCATCTCGTACTCTACCGGTATACTGTCGGAGCTCGCACTCTCCTCGGCTGAAGAACCAGGGTCAGTCACCTCGCTATTAGGGCATTGAGGGTACCGAGTGCCCAACCCGATAAACGGGACATCAAAGGTTCGAAGAGGACCATACTCTCTGAGATCGTCCCTGAAACACCACGCCACGTACTCGTGAGTCTGATAATGTGACTCCCCTACGTCTACCCAAACTTGAGTAGAATATCTAATATAGCACTCCCCGTTCCCTACGGGGTGTATCGTTCGCGTCTGCTTTACGTGATGCGGAATCCCAAAACGCACGGTACTGTAGGCATATCAAGGCTGGGGGTCTGAAAAGGTGGTTTTAAACAACAATGAAAATAATCTCAGTGAGTAATTCCTTAAACCTAAATTAGGTTAACGTGCATCTCCTGATGAGTACAAAACAACACTCAATTCAAAACATAACTGACTCAGGCCCTCGGGCCTGCAGGTTAGGCATTCTATATATAATCACAACTGTACAATAGAAAATTAGATCACAGCACATGTATACATATGACTCAGTCCCGACGTATGTAATGCACATGCTCATGCTTGCACTCATGTTCATGCCTCATCCATGCATTAACACACACTTGCATACTAGCATTCAGCCATTTATCAATTTCTCCTTCGACCCGCGTTAAACGCATCAAGTCCAACACTTCGAGATCGATATCTGGCTCGCGTAATACGTATCAAGCTCATGACACATTACCCGCATAAAACGTCTCAAGTTGGTCATCTTTCGGTAAACCGAGCATCGTCCCGCGTAACACGCCTTAGGACGGGTTCACTACCCCGCATAAAACGCATTAATGTTTATTGTGATCACACATTCACAAGCATTAATTTTTATCTAAACCCCGCATAATACGCATCAGGGCATTTTAGGTAATCACAATGCATATATCACTCGGGCAGACTTGTAAATGCACATGCCGTGCCAATGCTCATGACGCACACCCATGACTACAACGATCACACTTGCACATTTTCACACTTCACAATGAGCATTTAATATCGCTACACCACTTGTTCAATTCGTTGCGCAATATGCTCAAACCACAATTCATTACACCCAACCACATATTAGTACAACCATGGAATCAATTCAAGCACCCGTGCACGGTGCACAATTCACAAGCATAATCACACAACTAGTTCAACAAGAATTCGCGCATTCGAGGCCCACCGAGCTAATCCATTCCTAGTCCCGCTAGACATGCGACATGGCATCATTAAATTAATCACAAACAAGGCTCAATTAGCCCGTTAATCGATCAATGCGATCATTCCCTATAATTGCACAATTAAACCCCAAATTGATCGCGCCTCGCCTAAATCAAATCCCGTTGTGGCCAGCCACTATACCACAAATTCTAGACCAATAATTATCTTCAAAATGCTCCATTATGCTCCCCAAACATCCATCTAATCAGCCACGAAAACAGTCACCACCCGGTCTATTAATTTCATCCACTAAGTCCGCCATTTTGTCCGAATCTCGGCACCTACGCTTCACCACGTCACAGCACTATACGGACCGCTAAACCTCGACTGAATAATCATCCTTGGTCATCAAAAACGCCACAAAATCAGCCCTTAACAGCCTCTATCAATTTAACCCCTAAAATACCCTAATTAGCCCCTAAAATCCATCTAAAAATGCAAATTATCCTAATTAGAGTTTAGGGTCAAACTCATTTGGTATCCTAAGCTGGAAATGGGGCCGAACATGCAACGAGGGAGGCTGGGCAGTGGTGGAACAGCGGCTACGACGGCGACTTCCCCAGCGTTCGCGCAACTGCAGTTGAGAGCACCGGCGATCCTAGGCGGGGGAGCGGCTGGTCGTAGCGGACGGGAGGGAGAGAAAGAGGAGTAGGGTGGTAGGACGGGGCTAGGCGAGGTGGTGGTGGTGGTGGAACAGCCTCGGCGGCGGCGGAGCTCCTCCGGCTTGCGGCAGCGAGGGCGTGAGGGAGAGAAACATGGGAAGGAAGCAGCAGCAATGTCGTTGGGGTTGTGGCAAGGCGGGCGGCGACAAGTTAGATGGAACAGAAGCAGCAACATCGCCGGGATAGCAGCAGCTCCGGCAATGGTGGGCGGCAACTCACGGCGGCGACAGTCGGGGCAGGAACCAAGAAAGAGAACAGAGGAAGGGGAGGGGCAGAAGGCCGGAGCAAGGGGCAGCACGATGGCGGCTGGGACGACGGCGGCGACGTCCAGGTGTTAGGGCAGTGTTGGGGAGCTGTCCGGACGACTGGACGACGGCTAGGACTCGTCGGACGCGAGTTTGCTGCTAGGAGCACGGAGGAGAAGACTAGTCGGTCGGGGCGGCGGCTGACAGACGGTGTGGCGCGGTGGTCAAGCTAGCTAGCGACGGTGGCGGCGCGCGGCGGCCAGGTGAGCTCAGGCGGTCGGCGTCAGGCAGCAGGGAGAAGAAGCACAGACAGAGACGAAGCAGAACCGGATGCGGGCGAAGAAGAAGAAAGGGAAGAAGAAAGAAAAGAGAAGGAAGAAAAGAAAAAGGAAAAGGAGGAGAGAGAATGTCAGGGGGGTGGTTGGTCTGCATGGGCGTGGCTGAAGGGACGACTGCAGGGGGAGACGTGCACGGCTCGGGGAAAGCAGAGGGAGAAGGAAAGAGAGAGAGAAAGGGAGAAAAAAAAGAGAGGAAAATAATTATTGTGATCTGACGGCCCAAATTCAAAATCGAAAACGATCTATCGGTCCAAATTAAACCTTGAATATAATAAGGGACAAAGGTCAAATTAATTAAATCAAGCCATAACGAGGAAAGTCTACTAGTCCAAATTCATACCCGGTCGAAAATTCACTTTTCCACTATTCTTGACAATCTCGATGTTGGCCACGATAATCTCGACACCATCCAATTTATTTCGTCCCGAAACTCCTGAAAATCGACTGCCAAGTTTGGAGTTTAAATAACGGTCAAATTCGATCGGGTGCGATTCTAGCGAAATCTCTATTTTAAAAACAAGAACCCGAGATTGATCAGTTCCCGGGCAAGATTCTATTATAAGCGCACTGACGAATTACACGTTTTATAAATTCCAAAAATGAGCCGATATTCGGGATGTCACAACTCTTCCCCCTTACAAAAATTTCGTCCTCGAAATTTACAATCCAAATTCGCTACTCAAACAAATAGGGGTATTGGTGTCGCATCACTTCCTCGCTTTCCCATGTGGCGCCTTCCGTCCCGTGATGTTCCCAAATAACTTTGACCAACGAGATCGTCTTGGTTCTCAATATTTGCTCCTTCTTGTCCTCGATTCACACTGGCTTTTCCATGTACAACATCCTATCGTCTACGTCTATTACCTCATGATTTAGCACGTGAGTCGGATCCGATTCATATTTTCTCAACATTGACACGTGGAAGATGTTATGAACTTGTGACAAATTTGGCGGCAAGGCTAGGCGATATGCTAACGTTTCAATCCTTTTCAAAATATCAAATGGGTCTATGTACCTTGGACTCAGCTTTCCTTTCTTGCCAAATCGAGATAACCCTCTCATCAAGGAGACCTTAAGAAATACGTGGTCGCCAACTTGAAACTCCAACGGTCTACGCCTTCGGTCTGCATAACTTTTCTGACTACTCTAGGCTGTTTTCAACCTTTCCCGGATAACCCTTACTATTTCCACCGATTGCTGAACCAACTCTGGACCCGTTATACCTTATTTCCCCCACTTTATCCCAACACAATGGTGTTCTGCATGCCCTGCCATAAAGTGCCTCAAACGGTGCCATCCTAATACTCTGCTGAAAGCTATTGTTGTAGGCAAATTCGACCAAATGGAGCTGTTCCTCCCAACCACCTTTAAAAGCCAAAACAAATGCTCGCAGCATGTCTTCCAATGTCTGAATCGTCCTTTCAGACTGGCCGTCCGTCTAAGAATGATAGGCCGTACTGAATTGCAACTTAGTCCCCATGGCCAATTGCAGACTTTTCCAAAAATTCGCAGTAAATCGGGGATCACGGTTCGATGTGATTGATACCAGTACTCCGTGAAGACGAACTATCTGACGCACATATAATTCTGCCAACCTTTCTAGCTCAAAGTCCTTTCGCACTGTCAGGAAGTGCATTGACTTGGTCAGTCTGTCTACTATCACCCAAATAGAGTTGTTTCACCTCTGGCTTCTTGGCAGTTCCGTTACAAAGTCCATTGTAATGTGCTCTCATTTCCATTCTGGGATTTCCAACGGCTGCAACATCCCACTAGGCTTACAATGCTGTGCCTTTACTTGTTGGCACGTCAAGCACTTAGCCACATGCTTGGCCATGTCCACTTTCATCTCGTTCCACCAATAGTGCTGACGAAGGTTCTGATACATCTTAGTGCTGCCCGGTTGGATATTGTAATTGCTCCTATGAGCCTCCGACAAAATCTCTTCCTTAAGTTCCAAATCATCGGGCACACATAAACGTCCTCGAAACTTAAGAATTCCATCCTCGGACACTTGAAAGTCCGATTTCCTTTTAGTGTTATCCATACTCAAAATTTTATAAATCTCAAGGTCCGTAGACTGCAACGCCTTGATTTTGGCTTACACTTTCGGTTCAATCCTTAATGTCGCCATCAGACTGGAGAGGTGTCCTATCTCAAACTTAAATTCTGAGTCCTACGCTCCTTCTAATAAAGTTCACTCTTTAACTAGTAAATGCGCGATGCTCGATTTTCGACTTAAGGCATCTGCTACCTAGTTGGCCTTTCCAGGGTGATACAATATGTCGCAGTCATAGTCCTTCAACAATTCCATCCAATGCCTCTACCTTATATTCAACTCCTTCTGCGAAAATAAGCACTTGAGATTCTGATGGTCCGTGTAAATCTGGAACCTCTTTCCACATAAATAATGCCTCCAAATTTTAAGCGTGAAAATAATTGCTGCCAGTTCCAAGTTGTGGGTCGAGTAGTTCACTTCATGTGGCCTTAACTGCCGTGATGCATAAGCAACCACTCTTCTATGTTGCATTAGCACGCACTCAATCCTTTAAGCGAAGCGTCACTATAAATCTCATACCCATCCGGTCCTGAAGGAATCGTCAACACTGGCACTGTCGTCAACCTCTGCTTCAACTCCTGAAAACTTTCTTCGCACTTTTTAGTCTACTCAAATTTAGTCTCCTTCTTAAGCAACCTCATCAATGGAGTGGCTATCGCTGAGAATCATTCCACAAATCTCCGATAATAACCTGCCAGTCCTAGAAAGCTTCGAACTCAGTAACTGTCGGCGGTCTCGGCCAGTCCATTACTGCTTCAATCTTTACCGGATCCACGAAGATTCCTTCTTCAGAAATTATATGCCCAAGAAACGTCACTCGGCTAAGCCAAAAGTCACACTTGCTAAACTTAGCATACAGTGCGTGCTCCCTTAATGCTTGTAGGAACTTTTCCAAATGCACCTCGTGTTCCTTGGAACTCTTCGAATACGCTAAAATATCGTCAATGAAGACAATGATAAATTGGTCTAAGAATTCCTTGAATACCCGGTTCATTAAGTCCATGAAAGCAGCATGGGCATTAGTTAGTCCAACGGCATCACTGTGAACTCATAGTGCCCATATCTAGTCCTAAACGCTGTCCTTGGAATATCCTCATTCTGGATCCTTAACTGATGATATCCTGTCCTGAGGTCAATCTTAGAAAATATCGAAGCTCTTTGCAACTGATCGAACAGGTCGTCAATCCTTGGGAGGGGATACTTATTCTTGACCGTCACTTGATTCAGCTGACGGTAGTCGATGTACAACCTTAGCGACCCATCCTTCTTCTTGACGAATAATACCAGCGCTCCCAATAGAGACGCACTCAGTCGGATAAAACCTTTGTCCAGTAGTTCCTGCATCTGAATCTTTAATTCCTTCAATTCTGACAATGACATCCTATAAGGCAGCTTTGAGATTGGCTCAGTCCTAGGGGCCAACTCGATAACGAACTCTACTTTTCTTTCTGGTGGCAATCCCGGCAATTCCTGAGGAAAGACATCGGGAAATTTACACACCACTACTATATCCTCAAGCTGCATTTCATCTGTCGTCGGATCAACCACACTGGCTAAATAACCTTAACAGCCCTCGCTCAACAGTTTAGTTGCTTCCACAGACGAAACCCAAGGGATCGAGGTTCCTCCTCGACTCCCTACAAACTCATATCTAGGGTGTCCAGCCAGGCTGAACAGGATCACCTTACAACTACAGTCCATTACGGCGTTCTGCTTAACTAACCAGTCCATGCCCACGATCAAATCAAAATTATACATCGGCAACACAGCTAGGTCTATCCTGCTTTCTACATCACCAACCACTATCTCACAATTTGGGCATCCTAGTGATATGCATATCTTATCCTTCAACGGCGTGGTCACACACAATTGTACTTCTAACACAACAGGCTTTAATCCAGACAATTCAACAAATTGAGCAGATATAAACGAATGCGATGCTCCCGGGTCGAATAACGTATACGCTATATGATGACATAGAAAAACCATACCTGTGACCACGTTTGGCGCATTCTTAATCTCCCTTCGCACTATGTCGTACATCCGTCCTTATGCCGGTGGTCTATTTATAATAGCCGACAGGGAATTTCTAAGCTGATTCCCAAATCGAGGTGGTTGTGGTATCGGGGGTCTTGTGGAGCGTTGTTAGGGGCAATTCCTAATCTGATGGTCCAAACTCCCGCACTTGAAATAGGCCCTAATTCTGTTCTGCTGATGACTCGGCTTCCCGATGTTCTTCTTGATCGGTGGGACAAATCGCCTGTTTTTCGCCATCGGTTTCTTCCCTAGACGACGGTTGTCCCTAGTTGGGATGAACCGCGATCCAGAGGCGGCTGCCCTATCAGTCTGATCCCGCTCTATAGCCTGAGCCTGCTCATACATCTCACTGTAGTCCTTGATATTCAGCGATATCATCTGACTTCTTAAATTCGGTTTCAGTCCATCCCGGAATCTCCGCGCCTTGTCCTCAGGGTGTTCTACCATCCTCGGCGCGAACCTTGACAACCTTGTGAATTTTGCTTCGTACTAATCCACTCACATCGATCCTTGGCGGAGCCTCATGAATTCCGCTAACTTCCTTTCTTTAGCATTCTCAGAAAAGAACTTTCCCAAAAAGCTCTCAGAAAATACGGTCCACGTCTGAGCAGTTCCTTCGGGAAACACCCTTCCTTTGGTGGCCTTCCACCAATCATTGGCATTGTCCTGCAGTTGGTACATGGCTAATGTTACCTTTTCGACCTCAGTGCACCCTAGCACTTCTAATGCCTTTTCCAGTTCCTCAACCCAATGGGGTGCAATCTCAGGATCACCCTTGCCATTGAACTTTGGCGGCTTCAGCTTCAAAAACTGTTCTACTAACTTAGACATCGGTTTGATCACATTCACTGGTCCCGGGATTGGATTCTCCACATTTCCCTGATTCCCACCATTTTCATTATTTCCATTATTCCCATTGGCCTCATTAGCAATAGCGATGGCGGCCTCAACAGCAGTAGCAATAGTGGCATTTCTTTCCTGCGCTAGTCTACCTCCCAAAATCCCAGCTTCCTCAAGGGCTCTTAGAATTCTATCTACTCTCGGATCCTCGGCAACTCTTACTTGTGGTTCTACATGATCCGGCTTATGACCTCGACCTTTACCTCTACATCTTCTGTGGCTTCGACCTCTACCTCTTCCTTGGTTACTCGTTTCCCCAACTTGCATGTCCATCCTCCTGCTATAATTCCCACATCGGGATTAGAGACCTAACCCAAGCTAAACCGGTCTAAGGTCCTAGGCAGGGGACTTAACGCTATAGCAATCAATCGCTCAGCATGCAATTAAGCATAAATAGCATGAGACTTCAATCATAAGAATACGTGTACCGACTTTGAGTCCTGCCGCACCTGCACCTTACGGGTCAACTAAAACAAGCACTCAATCAAACATAAGCAGTCAGGAGGTACACATAGCACACGAGGTCACTCTACTGGCTACCCAAGGTCATCGCTCCTTATCACTCCAAACTTTGACCTAATTAGATCGAGCTAACCTTACTATGATACCAAATCAAATGGGGATGTCACGCCCCGCACTCTTTGGCGTGTCACATCTCTCGCAAAGGTCAATTCATGTGTGACGTCCTAGGACGCGTTGCCGACCCAACGCCCAACACAGAGGTTTAAAGCACATGTGGAAGTAATTAAAATCACCCGTACAAAGATAAACACATAACCAAGGATAGCCGTAGAAACCAACAATAACGATTGCAGAATAAACACTTGCACTAGTACTCGAAATCATATACAATATCCATGTACAACCTGATCATCAAAAATAAAAAACGGGTCAAGACCACTACTGGCAAAAAGGGGTAAGTGGCTCGGGGGTCAGTCTACTGCTAATGGTGGGGCGCTGGTCAAAAAGGTACTAGCCCTACCAAATTGAGGCAAATGCTAACTCCTACGGTGCCCAGTCTAGATCGGAATCAAAAGACTCCGAAGATGAAGAGCTGTCAAGCATCTCCTCCTCGGACCCTGATGAGTCCGTCTCAGGCTCGGCCTCCGCAGCCTCCTCCTCCGGGACCATATCCTCAGGCTCGGCCTCCGGTACAGGGTCATCCTCGATTGGTTCCGGCTCATCATCATCCAGCTCCATGTCCATTGGGTCGATCTCATCCATCTCGTACTCTACCGGTATACCGTCAGAGCTTGCACTCTCTTCGGCTGAAGAGCCAGGGTCAGTCACCTCGCCATCAGGGCATCGAGGGTACCGGGTGCCCAACTCGGTAAACAGGACATCAAAGGTCCGGAGAAGATCATACTCTCCGAGATCGTCCCCGAAACACCACGCCACGTACTCGTGGGTCTGATAATGTGACTCTCCCACGTCTACCCAAACTTGAGTATAATATCTAATATAGCACTCCCCATTCCCTACGGGATGTATCGTTCGTGTCCGCTCTATGTGATGTGGAATCCCAAAATGCACTGGCACTGTAGGCATCTCAAGGCTAGGGGTCTGAAAAGGTGGTTTTAAACAACGATGAAAATAATCTCAGTGAGTAATTCCCTAAACCTAAATTAGGTTAACGTGCACCTCTTGACGAGTGCGAAACAACACTCGATTCAAAACATAACTGACTTAGACCCTCGGGCGTAAATCTAATCTTACTTGTTCCTGCAGGTTAGGCATTCTATATATATAATCACAACTGTACCATAGAAAATTAGATCGCGGCACATGTATACATATCACTCAGTCCTGAAGAATGTAATGCACATGCTCATGTTTGCACTCATGTTCATGCCTCATCCATGCATTAACGCATACTTGCATACTAGCATTCAGCCATTTATCAATTTCTCCTTCGACCAGCGTTAAACGCATCAAGTCCAACACTTCGAGATCGATCTCTGGCCCGCGTAATACGCATTGGGCTCATGATACATTACCCGTGTAAAATGCCTCAAGTTGGTCATCTTCCGGTAAACTGGGCATCGTCCCACGTAACACTCCTCAGGACAAGTTCGCTACACTGCGTAAAACGTATAAGGGTTTATTGTGATCACACATTCACAGGCATCAATTTTTATCTGAACCCCACGTAATACGCATCAGGGCATTTTAGGTGATCACAATGCACATGTCACTCGGGCAGACTTGTAAATGTACATGCCGTGCCAATGCTCATGACGCATACCCATGACTAAAACGATCATACTTGCGCATTCACACACTTCACAATGAGCATTTAATAGCGCTACACCACTTGTTCAATTCATTGCGCAATATGCTCAGACCACAATTGATTACACACAACCACATATTAGTACAACCATGGAAACAATTCAAGCACCCGTGCACGGTGCACAATTCACAAGCATAATCACACAACTAGTTCAACAAGAATTCGCGCATTCAAGGCCCACCAAGCTAATCCATTCCTAGTCCCGCTAGACATGCGACATGGTATCATCAAATTAATCACAAACAAGGCTCAATTAGCCCGTCAATCGATTTATGCAATCATTCCCTATAATTGCACAATTAAACCCCAAATTGATCGCGATTCGCCCAAATCAAATCCTGTCGTGGCCAGCCACTATACCACAAATTCTAGGCCAATAATTATCTTCAAAATGCTCCATTACGCTCCCCAAACGTCCATCTAATCAGCCACGAAAACAGTCACCACCCGGTCTATTAATTTCATGCACTAAGTCCGACATTTTGTCCGAATCTCAGCACCTACACTTCGCCACGTCACAGCATTATACGGATAGCCAAACCTCGACTAAATAATCATCCTTGGTCACCAAAAACGCCATAAAATCAGCCCTTAACAGCCTCTACCAATTTAACTCCTAAAATACCTTAATTAACCCCTAAAACCCATCTAAAAATGCAAATTATCCTAATTAATGTTTAGGGTCAAACTCACTTGGTATCCTAAGCTGGAAACGGGGCTGAACATGCGACGAGGGAGGCTGGGCAGTGATGGAACAGCGGCTGTGACGGCGACTTCCCCGGCGTGTGCGCGACGGTGGTTGAGAGCACCAGCGGTCTTAGGCGGAGAAGCGGCTGGTCGTGGCGGACGGGAGGGAGAGAGAGAGGAGTAGGGCGGTAGAACGGGGCTAGGCGAGGTGGTGGTGGTGGCGGAACAGCCTCGGCGGCGGCGGAGCTCCTCCGGCAAGCGGGCGTAAGGGCGTGAGGGAGAGAAACAGGGGAAGGAAGCAGCAGCAACGTCGTTGGGGTTGTGGCAAGGTGGGCGGCGACGAGTTGGACAGAACAGAAGCAGCAACGTCGCCGGGACAGCAATAGCTCCGGCAACGGTGGGCGGCGACGGTCGGTACAGGAACCAAGAGAGAGAACAGAGGAAGGGGAGGGGCAGAAGGCCGGAGCAAGGGGCAGCACAACGGCAGCTGGGACAACGGTAGTGACGTCCAGGTGTTGGGGCGGTGCTGGGGAGCTAGCCGGATGACTGGACGACGGCTGGGACTCGTCGGACGCGACGGCAAGCGACGACGAGTTCGCTGTTGCGTGCGCGAAGGAGAAGACTAGTTGGTCGGGGCGGCGGCTGGCGGCTGGCGAACGGTGTGGCGTGGCGGTAGAGCTGGCTGGCGACGGCGGCGACGCACGGTGGCCAGGTGAGCTCAGGTAGTCAGCATCGGGCAACAGGGAGAAGAAGCACAGAAAGAGACGAAGCAGAACCAGATGCGGGCGAAGAAAAAGAAAGGGAAGAAGAAAGAAAAGAGAAGGAAGAAAAGAAAAGGAAAAGGAGGAGAGCGAATGTCAAGAGGGTGGTTGGTTTGCATGGGTGTGGTTGAGAGGACATCCGTATGGGGAGACATGCATGGCTCGAGGAAAGCAGAGGGAGAAGGAAAGAGAGAGAAAGAGGGAGAGAGAGAGAGAAAGAGAGAGAGAAAAAAAAGAGAGGAAAATAATTATTCAATCAAAGAATTATTGTGATCCGACGACCCAAATTCAAAATCGAAAATGATCTATCGGTCCAAATTAAACCTCAAATATAATAAGAGACAAAGGCCAAATTAATTAAATCAAATCATAACGAGGGAGATCTACTAATCCAAATTCATACCCGGTCGAAAATTCACTTTTCCACTATTCCTGACAATCTCGATGTTGGCCATGATAATCTCGACACCATCCAATTTATTTCGTCCCGAAATTCCCGAAAATCGACTACCAAGTTCAGGGTCTAAATTACGGCCAAATTCAATCGGGTGCGATTCTAGCGAAATCTCTATTTTAAAAATAAGAACCCGAGAGTGATCAGTTCCCGGGCAAGATTCTATTATAAGCGCATTGACGAATTACACGTTTTATAAATCTAAAAAATGAGCCGAAATTCGGGATATCACATTTTTTAGCTAAAACAATGTGATTTTTATAGTCGCTATGTCTATGTTGTTTGTTTTCTAGCATCCATATAGATATATTTTGAACTATTCTCATTAACAAAACTTTGACGGAGGATAAATGTGTCACATATGTATAAGTTTAAGATTTTTTGTTTCACTGGAAATAATTTAGGGTAGATGTGCCACATTGAACATAGGTGAGGATTTTTGGTGGGCTTTTTCCCTTTTTTTCTCATGGAAATATCTTCACTGGAAATTCTAAAACTTGTCACTGAAGTGCATTTGAGTCATAAAACTTGAAAAAAGTGTAATCAAGTCCTAAAAACTTATTAAATTAGTTCAATCGAATCCTAAAGTTAACTCCATCTAATTTAGCTAACTAAAAATGCTAATGTGATTTTTTAATATTATTTTTCTTTCTTACATGGTGATGATGTGGCCTTTCTTTTTATTATTTTAATACAATTTAAAATAAGCTAATTATTTAAAAATAAAAAAAGGAGGAGGGGAGGGCTACAAGTCCTTGCTGTGATTGCTGCCGCCCCACCATCATCGGGAGGGGCTGCGCGTGTAGCCTCCCGCTTGACTTCTCCCCTCCTTCTTTTTTTTAATTATTTAACTTGTTTTTTAAATTTAATTTAAAAAGTTAGTATTAAAAATCAAATTTGAGCCAAAACGATGTCGTTGTAGTCTTATATTTCATAATTTAGCCATGTCATCGCCACTTAAAAGAGAGAAAATATTAAAATAAGCTACGTTAGCGTTTTCCATTAGTAAGTTATATGGTGTTAGCTTTTCAATTGAACAAATTTGACAAGTTTTAGGACTCAATTGCACCTTTGTGATAAGTTTTAATACTTCCGGTAAACATATCCTTTTTTCATAAATCAAATATTAATGAAAAAATTCCAAATAAAGGTTTGAAGTGTCATCAGTTTCTTAAATATGGGCCTAAAGTGGCTACAATAGTTTTAAATAAGGGTCTAATCCCACTGGCTTGCCGGCTGGCCAAATTTTCTATCTGCTTAAGGGCATTTTCGTCCAAAAGTAATTTTAACATAAATTTTAGTTGAATTAGATTAAAAATTAAAGAAAAATACAAGCAAGTGGGATGGCGCCTATGGCTGCCACCCCACCAGCAATGGGCGGCAGCCACATGCCAAGCCTATGTGTTCCATTTTTTTAAAACTTTATCCTTTTTTTCTTTTTTGAGTTTTTTTATGGAAAAACATAAAAGGAAAAAAATCAGAAGGTGAAACCCTTCTTTAAGATTGATATTGGCACTTCAAATTTTTATTTGAAATAAGGTTTACTTTAAATCTTATTTGAGAAAATGATGGTACTCTAAATCTTATTTAAGAAAATAAATATATTTTGGATCATTATTTGGAATTTTTCAAATATTAATAGGATAATTCACACGAATGTTTATTAAATAGAGTAACGCCAAAAGAAGATGAAGAAGAGCCCGTGGGTTCAGCCTAATTTGTCTGCCACCCATCAAAACCGTCGCCTTCTTCACTCCCGTCTCCGACCGACCGCAACTCTCTCTCTCTCTCTCTTCTGCTTCTTTTCAAACGATGATTGCCCCCCTCACCCACCGCCACCGCCTCCACCATTGCTTCTGATCCCTTTCGCCACCGCTGCTGCATCCCTCTCTCGTTCAGTTGCAGACAGAGACCGCGTGTGTATATGCACAACTCTCTCTGCTCCCCTGAGGTTTCACGTTCACTGTCCCATTTGCTGCAGTTTCGGACAAAGATCTGGAAGGAAGATGGGCGAGTCGTCTTGGCCTTCTGACACGCAGGTAATTCCTCTGCAGTTCGTGCATGACGATAATGGGCATTGTCGAACATCTGTTCTTTCCTTCGATCAAATCCGGCCCACGTTTCTTGCTGTGATGTTCTTTCAGCAATGCCCACATTTTCTGCTGCAATGGTCTCTTTTCTTCCTCTTCTTGAAGTAGAAGATGGGGTGTGCCCATTAGGCGTCTCCACCTCGTTTTTTTTTCTTTTTTGAATCTCCTCTGCAGTTCGGGAACGCCGAGGAATCGACCGGCATTGTCGGAAATTGTTCGTTGGTTAAATCCAGTCCACATTTTTTGCTGTAATGTTCTCTCGCCAATGCCATTTGAAGCTTGAGAATCAAAGAATGATGCCTGGTCTCTTTTGTTCATTTCCTTGAAGTAGAAGATAGTCCATTCCTCGCTGTTGTACTGATGGTGCTGGATGTTGCGGAACCCTACGCCTCAACCCCTCGCCATTCGGTTTGGTTCGTGGCCATGGGCATTGTTCTTGTTTTAGCTAGGCTTTTGCCTGTTGTATAGTTCCGCCGAACCTTTCTTGACCTTGTGTGGACAATTTGTCCTAATAAGGTCAGGTGGTGGTTTGGGCTCTAGTTTGTATTTGGTGTTTGATTAGTATATATACACTTACCTTTACAAAAAAAAAAAGATAGTCTATGCGTGTTGGGCGTCCTTCTCTCGTCATTTTGCCTGATGTTTTGTTGCTTTTGAGATGATTGATCGTGAAGTGGGATGATCTAGTGGAGTAGTATCGTTGTTACCTACTCATTGCCTTGAAAAGATCGATGAAAGAGTCAAATGCCGGTGGGGTTTGCTTCGACTTCTTTAGTGCGTAAGTGGGATATTCGTGGATCTTCTGTGTGTTCAGTGGAAAATCATCTCTCTATTTGACCATTTTGAGAGGAGTGTAGTCAGTTTTGTGAAAGCCAAAATTCTTGGGGGATTGTGCTCCATGTAATCTTATCTCTTTGCAGTTGAACTATGTCCGCAATGTTGTTTCTCGAATGGCTGGCCGAAGAATAGATGATGTTCAGGTTGCAGTATCTCCTTATAGAATTTGCCCCCTGGGAGCTCATATAGATCACCAGGTCAGTTTTGTCTTTTTTCTGCCATATAATTGTCTAGATAGTGTTTGCACAAGACCCTCTATTTGGGCATTGCTTTTTGATTTGCATCAACAGATATGCAACTTATTCAAAATTTCCTGTCGTTTTTTTGGTAAACATCTGTATTTTCTATTTATGCTGAATATGAACAAGCCCGTTGCCTCTTATGTTCAATAAAATTTTTAGGGTGGAATGGTTTGTGCTATGACAATTGACAAAGGAATACTTCTTGGATTTGTTCCTTCTGGAGATAGTCAGGTAACAATTGATTCACCTTAGGTTTTATGAGAATAGTGGAAGCCTGCGAAATTCTCCTTGATGGTGATCCATTTAGCTTCTGATACATCTATTTGCCATACTACCTCTAGGATTGTTAAGTCACTTTTAGACATTTCTGTGGGTGTCAAGTTTTGAGTTTCATTTATATATCATGTAAATCAGTTATGCACCTGGAACTTTAAAGCAACACAGCACTATATCTTGTATCCTGTTACAGGAGTGAAATGCTTTGGCTTTGGAGGTAAATTGCATAGTTATATCACCAAGTGGATGTTTTACTATGGTATTTGTTATCTCCATATACTTATGGAATTAGAGCAGCTCTAAACGTTCAAGCATCCTGGACTTTCAGGATAAGGTTAGTCATGGTAGACTGAATGGAGTCGAGCATCCTTTAATATACTGTTAATCATGGCTACTAACACTCCATTATGGAAAGGACAGAAAGAGGAGGTGAGGACAATTAGGGTGGAAATAAAGAAAATTTTGAAATTTTGTGCGATTAAGATCGAGGGAAATTTGAAATTTTCTCCTGCAAGTTTCTTTCCTTCCCCATTTTATCACTTTCCAAACAAATGATTTTGGCTTCGAAAACTTTTAGGAAATTCACTTGTTTGAGTTGAGAAAGAAGAGTCATGTGACATATGAGAGGGAACAAAGAGTGACAAGTTGAGCTATCATAACCTGACTAGTGCTAAGCTTTAGTTTGCGGGATATGAAACTTGAGGTCACACAGGACATCTCGTTTTCTTTTCATTGCTGTGAGTATTAGCCAGCATACTAGTCGGATTTTGAGTTACTTTCTGTCGCATCACGATAACAATAAGTTTTTCAATGTTTGGAAAGTGAAGGAAACATTAGATTTCCTTTCGTGTATGATGTGTGATGTATGATTTATAGGTTTCTCTGCTAAGCATGTAATTTGTGTGCTTTACTGATCTTTAAGTGTGGACCCAAGCTGAGAAGGTCAATCTTGCGGCTGATCTCTATCATGAGGAAATTAATCTGCATTCTTCCATTCATATCATAGCCTTGCAAATATTTGTTTGGTGTTCTAGCTATCAATTGAAGAACAATAGGGAACGAAAGATGGGAAAAGCATGATAGATCCTAGATGGAACCCATAATGGCTAAGAAGATCGAAAGGAATCTGCAACCTGGGAACACCGGCCTTTCTACTTACATTTCCCTTCCATTGCTTTTTGTGTTATAATTCAATATTTATGTTTAGACTGTTATTCATATCCAAACAATCTCTTGAAGTTTTGAACCAGATGAGCCAACAAAGTACATTGGCCTGGCATAAGATGAATGCATAAATTGTTAGAGGTTTCTAATGCCACTTTCTAGGTGCAAGGAAAATAGAAGTATGGATATTGTCAGTGGAGCTATATATATGTGCAGACAAGGTAATAAATTGTAGTGGGGAATGGACACATGCACCGAGCTTGAGATTGGTTCAAGTAAAGTTCCAACTTTTGATACTTCTTTCCTTTTGGATTTAGAACCCATCGCTTCTTATTGAAGTTTTTTAAAAGAAAAACGAAAGATCCGAAATTCAAGCTTTTTGAAGGTAAAGATGTACTCAAGCATATGAGAGACATCTCTATATTGAGGATATAGGTAACTTACTAAAGCTTCTCAAGATGTATCATTAGTTAGGTATTAGGCTTACTTGCTCAGCAGGAAGGCTTAAATTTTTCCTATAACCATATCAATTTACTCTAGCACGTGGACTGCTAAGCCAAACAATGCTAACTTATGCCGTTGGGTTGTTTCTGGTATAAGCTCACATTTTGGATTGTTTAAGCTTTTTCCAGTTTAAATATTGAGAGGTATTAGAATGTTCGGCTTAGATCATTACCATGTGTGCACACATTTTGTTTAGCAATTTTGAGATCCCTTTGGCTCTAAGATGTTTTTGAGGTTTTGTTTGATGTCCTGCTACTTGGACATGACTTTTGTCTTTGGCTATGTTATGTGCAATGTTTTCTTGGTAGAATCTAAATTTTTTTTACAGAGGTTTCTCTTGCTTACATGTTATGCTTGTTGCTGTTATAATAGTTCTTATTATTATGTCCTTTTTGGCTTTTGTGCAGACAATGATGTATCAAGTGTAATAGTATGGCTATTATTCTAAGTGTGACGGCATCAATCTACTTCCATTAACTGAATGTGTAAATGTTGTTCAGGTTTTTCTACATTCTGAGCAGTTCAGAGGAGAAGTTCGGTTTAGGTATGGACTTCTTTTAGTTTCATTCCTATCTATGCTTTATCTCAACCGTCACATAGATGGTTACTTGAAATTCATCTGATGTTGATCTCGCCTTGTTTCATTTCATAAATAAAGTTGATAACTAGTACAATTTTAAGGGTTAAGTGAGCATGAAATTGGAGAAAAAAGCATTGTTTGTCTCAGGTCTTTGTAAATCTACATATCGATTGTAGGACAAGAATCCTAAAGTGATGAGCACATTTAAGTGCAGTGATGTTGAACTTAATATGCTATGAACAACATTAGACTAAGTGCTCTTAAATTAGGCACGCCTTTTCCTTAACTTGGGATTATCAGGGTCTCGGTAGTTAACAGGTCATTATTGATAGTAGAAGTTTGGTATGGACTTCTTTTAGTTTCATTCCCATTAGTGCTTTATCTCATATGCCATGTAGATGGTTTAGTTAAAATTCATCTGATATTGATCCCGCGTTGTTAGTGCTTTATCTCATATGCCACTAGATGGTTTAGTTAAAATTCATCTGATATTGACCTCGCGTTGTTTCATTCGATTAATAAAGTTGATAGATAGTTCATGTATGAGCGTTAATATGAACATGAAGATGGATAAAAAGCACCTAAGATTCTTACTTTTAGGTACTTTTTAAGTCTACATAGTGTTTGTAGATTTAATCAACATTAAGGGTAGTGATATTGAACTTTATTTGCTATAAACAACGTTAGATTAAGTGCTCTTAAATTTGGCTAGCCTTTTCCTTAACTTGGGATAGTAGAAGTAAAACTTGTTATCATATCAAGGTCCATTTAATCAACAGGTCATTCTCGATAATTTTTAATCTTGAAAGAAGTGAGTTTCTGAGGTACGTCCTTGTCTGCTGGATTGCAAGAAGTAATGTAATAGCAAAATTAGGAGCCCCATTGATCGAGACGTTTTTGCTCTCCATTTTGAAGACAGAGAATATGAGTTTTAGATTTTTGTTTCTTTTGTGTAGTTTGATGGAAAAATATAAGTGCATGTGATCAATGTGATAGTTTCCATTCCAGTGCAATTGATTGGATATGATCCACAGAGTTGATGAAAATCAGCACCCGAAACCTATGAATGGGACAAACCTGAAGGTACATTCAAATGGTTCTTCCACACAACATGAAGACTGTGATTGGGGAAATTACGCAAGAGGAGCTCAATATGCTCTGCAAAGTAGAGGTCACCGTCTTTCTCAGGTTAGAACTATTTCTACACACAAATGATTTTATCATTTATTGTGAAATGGAACATTTAGTGGATCATATGCAAAGGACTTGTGCAAATTTGACTGTAAAATTTTAGAAGGGTATCAAGTCATCAGGGGCAAGACCCTTAGTATGACATTTAGAGTATGCGATAAATTCCCAAGTGATGGAGAAATGTGTCCTGGATGCACCAATAACCAATTAGGATGTTATTAATCCTTCATGAATAACTTAAGTCGGCATGAAGAGAGGGAACTGCAAAAGTACTTTTGCGTCACTTACATAGTTTTCTGAATCACTCTCTCTCATAGAGCAATGTCATTTTTTGGTCTTTCTGAACATTTTTTTTGTCTGTGCAATCACCCTAGAAGGTATTGAACCACGTCATTTGCTGCTGAAACAATGGTTAATTAGATTCAAGAAGCCTTAATGGTCTGTTTGGTTGATGTATGAATGATATTTATATTGTGAAGATCACACTACAGGTTGTGTGTATGGATAAACTCTGTTAGGGGGTTTGTAGTTGATCTTTTCTTCCATATGGGTTTCTATGGTTTCTTGTAGAACGATATGATTGTGATAATTTGGAGATCCTTACTTAAGCAAACAAATGTTATTCATCTTACCTAAGTCCATCTTTTAGTAATAATCAAGTCAAAAGGGAAAGAGGGAGCGGGATGAAGGTTTTAAAGGGTTTTGAAATATAGCAGACTGATATATTGTCCCAAACTGGTGGCCTCCGATGATACTTGTTGAAGTAAGTATTAGATGGTCTTTCATGTTTAGATCACATAACTTCACCCAAGCTGTTTGCTGCATTTTTACCTTCTTGAAAAATTTACCAAGTGTTTTTTTTGTATGATGATTTGATGCATTTGATGTTCATAGTAAGATCAAACGGTTTGACTTTTTGCAGGGTATAATTGGATACATCTGTGGTTCTAAGGGCCTTGACAGTTCAGGCCTTAGCTCTTCTGCTGCTGTAAGTAAACATCTTTTGCGCTCTTGATTGGGGAAGTTGTGGTACTTTGCTTTCTTATATGATGGTGAATTTTCTCGAACCATTGTTATTGCTTGATGACCTGCTATATAACCAGCTATGAATGTCACGGAATGTAATTCTGTTCTTATGGCTACAAGTCCATATTCCCTTGTTTCTTATCTACTGGTTCCTTCTTTTGTAAATGCCAAAAGTATTAGCATGTATTTTTCTCATACTATTTATCCAATCAATGTTTTGTTTTTATTTACTAATGATGAAGTATACGAACCCTCCTGTTTCTTTTTAAAGGATTGTTCCAGTTATAGAAGCCTTAAATAAAAGTAAATTTCAACTGTTTGACCTGATAGTGTTCAAACTGTTTGCTGAACTTTGACAATGAGAGGAATGTAACTTTCCTTTAAGGAAATTACACAGTATCTTTCTTGTTATTTTCCTGGTGAAACTTCTCTTTCAAAGAGCTTTTTACCTGACCTGTAATGGCTGTGTGTTTGATAGGTGGGAATTGCCTACTTGTTGGCTTTTGAAAGGGCAAATAATTTACTCATGTCTCCTGCAGAAAATATAGAGTATGACAGGTACCACTGCAAACTTCTTAGGCACTATTATTTATTATGGACCTTTTCAATTGATTTGTTAGTGTTGCCATTTTATTTTTCCTCAACTTAGTAACTTTTTCACTTCAAATCTTCAACGATACGTTTCATTTCAGCGATCTCTGTTTGTTGGGTTTCATTGCCTTTTCCATGTCCAACCATTGTGTGGAAATGAAAACCCTAATTAAAAGTTAGGACTTTTTTCACTCTGATACCAATTTGATGTAGGGAAAACGCTAACGGGGACTGGGACACCAATTTGATGTAGTCAGAGAAGCAAAAAATGGCAGAAAGAACAAAACTATGGCTAAATGGAATTGAATTGAAGATGGAACAGAGAAAGGGTATTCTAAGGTTTATAATAAGGACAAAACTAATGATAAAGAGACTTAAAGCCTATTTATACTAGGGTTACAGACATAAGTACGATCTCAACCGTTGTCTAAAATAACAACTAATCTCAATCATCCAACCTATTTAAGAAGTTACATGACTATCACATGATTAGTTTTTTTTTTTGGTAAAGACTATCACATGATTAGTTACTAACCTAATAAATAGGAAAAGACTAAATATAGCAGAAAAACAATTAAAACTATTAAAATAGGATTATGCACCTGTGTCTCCCCCATAAAGCATGTAGGCTTGTATAGGATCCTTTTTGTCTTACACAAGACTTTTATTTTGAGATGTAAAGAACCATTTTCCCTGGCAATTACCTATTGAAGTCTGAAATTGGGGCGACCACTAATGGCTTTCATCAAGTATTTCGCTATGTGGAAAGTTGAATTCTGGAGCCATGAAGTGGAAAGCTAAGGAGAAGAGTGTATAGTGGTATGGAAGATGTATTTATAAAGAGTATCGTGGGTAATGGGAAGAGAGAATTGGTTGAACTTACCTGGAAATTTATTACGGGATTCAACAAGGCAAAATTTTGCTTGTAGTTGATACCTTATTCTTCTTCTTGCTATGAAATAGTGCACTATTTGAAATCATCTAGTTGGTGTATTTCGGTATCAATGGAGCTCTTCATTTGTTTCCTTTCCATGCAGGTTGATTGAAAATGACTATTTGGGCCTTAAGAATGGCATTCTGGATCAATCAGCTATTTTACTATCAAGTCATGGCTGTCTCACTTCCATGAATTGCAAGGTAATGTGGGGATGTTTCAATGCACAAAGAGTTGTAGAATAATCTTCTGACTAAGGATCTACAGAGCCAATTCCACCTAGTGGGAAATGGCTATTGTTGTGGAAATACATTGTTTCGAAGCAAGTTTTGGTAGTTGTCATTGGTTGCCAGTAGCCATGCAAAATTGTTTCATTCTTTCATATTAAAGCCATCCATAGATGTCTAAGGTATGTAGGGATTGTAATAAGGAGGTATTTAAATCTTTTATTGATAGAGTTGCAGCTGAGATTCTGTGTGTATTGCAAATTGTGACCGATGAACCATCGTGTTTACACACAATCATCCAAATAACACCATGCACATTTTAGGTTTATGGTTGGCCAGCATGCTGCATGTCATTTTAAATGTCGGTCATAATATTTGCAAGCTTGCCTTATTGACCTGGTCGTTGTTGATGAATAAATTTTGTTATGAACGATAAAGTTCATGATTTGTCTGATTGAAATTAAAGTGTATTGCATGTCTGCGAGCTTCTTCCATAGTCTCTGTGGTAATCTGTGAACCATTGAGCATGCATAATCTATTACCAAATCTTGGATACTCTCCATTTTGAGATTTTAAAGTTGAAAGTAAGCCGGTCAAATCTTTTTTGACTGCTTTGATCTCTAGCAAGTTGCGTTTAGCTTGAATGGAGACTTCCATCAGTTTGTATCTTCAAATCCACATATAGGCTTCAGAATCTCAGCCGTTTTAGCTTAGTGCATCCACAACATTTGCTTTTTACAAGTGATACCTCATGTTGCAATGAGAGTCTTACAAAAATTATTAACCATCTTCTTTGATTGATGTTCAGATCTTTTAGGAACCTTTATTTGGCTAGGCAATCTAAATTAGGTAGCAGTATAAGCAGGTATGGTTGGTTGATTCGTGGATGCCTGTGAATAATCTTTCACGCTGGGGGTTTATTAAAGAGTTTTTCTTGTATGAACTGGGGAATATAGTCAGTGTGAGCGTGTACAGTAATGTACTCGTAAATTTTCATTTTTTGTTATTATAAATAGATAGACCATACAGTAAACCCCAACCATTCTGTATCAATCTCTTTATTGTCTTTTATCTTTTTTCTGCAATAGATAGTTTGGAACTTGTTACCCATCCAGCACTTAGATTACCAAGGATTTGGTGTCCGTTTGGCATGGTTGTGGTTGTGTTGCTGTTGTACTGTCCTGTGAAGTGTTAGAAGTATAGTTGTTTTTTGGTAATGTATGTTTGAAAGATGCAGTGCTGTAAAGCTGGGAGCAGTAGCTTTTTAATAGTTATTGGAAGATGGTGCCACTGTGGAGGTGTTGCAGCCGTGAGGTGTTACTGAACACATTGTAAAAGCTACAGCACCCCTTTAGTTGCTAATTGAGAAAGCTATAGCCACCTATTTAAGCATATTGCACCTCTCTTACTACACACTTAAATTTACTTAGTTGCAATTCTCATTATTATGTTTCTGCATTTGCATTATCAGCATTAATTCTGTAAAACTGGGTGTATGTGACTTTTTCATCACACAAACACTGTGACGTGAACTTGCTTATTGTTTTCAATGGCAAATGAGTTATCTCCTCTTGTATTTACAGAGTTCATTGAACTTCATAGTTATTCAGTATACTGAATATACATATTTGATGGCTTATACTGAGAACTATTGATGTACTTTAAGTTTAATGTCTTGTCCATATGAACTTTTCCCATGCTGCATATGTAGATGAATTGAGATGTAAAGTTTTTCAATTATCTGTTTTGAAGTTTGGTTTTCTGATGAGGGAAGTATTTCTTGTGCAGACTAAAAAACATGAGCTTATTCGTTTTTCAAAGTTGCAAAAGGACATTCCTTTGGTGCCAAAAGCTTTCAAAATCTTGTTGGCCTTTTCAGGCTTGAAGCAAGCTTTGACCAGTAATCCTGGGTATAACCGCCGTGTTGAAGAGTGTCAGGAGGCAGCAAAGTTGCTCTTGGAGTAAGATTTCGCTTTTTACTCCGCAAATTGAAAATTGAATGTGTTAGAGTAATTAAATATTAAACCATACCTCATCTAACAGCTTAAGCTTTTAGAATAGATGGTAGTGGTCTCACCAAATCTCACATGGTATTAGAGTTGGAGGTCCTGAGTTCAAACCTTACCAGGCCCCATTTGCCTCTCCAATTAAATGTGTCCACGCTTAGTACTAGGAAAAAAGACCAGACTAAGTGTGAGGAGAAATGTTAGAGTAATTAAATATTAAACCATGCCTCATCTAACAGCTTAAGCTTTTAGAACAGATGATAGTGGTCTCACCAAATCTCACAGAATGATCAATAAAGTGATGCGATTTTGCTGAGATATGCATGTCTTTTCTTCTTTTTTGATAAGTAAAAAAATTATTTGTAAAAAGGAAGATGATTGTCCAAGTGTACAGGAACTAGACAATAGAAAATGCAGAAGCGCTCCAGAAAACCAGAAAAAAATGAAGCAAAAACTATATAACAGACAAGGTTTTGTAGATCAAACCCTCTAGACTGTTTTTCTCAAGTCCTGATGGTACAAATCTCTGGATTTTCTTCTCGATTTTGAGCCCATTTACTTTCACCAGCAAATGGGGAGTGTGATATGACCAAGAAAGATCGCATTTTATCAAAAAACAATATTAGATTGAAGAGGTGACTTCTCAATGGGTAAATAGATAGAATCATAGATTCCGAATTCTTCTTGCTTATGCTACACCATGAATCTACCATGACGAAGCCATGACTTCCTAAGCTTTCATGCGCAAGAACTTTTGCCGAAGATGCTGACCAGGTGAAGAAAGCAACTCGAAGATGGAGCTTTAACCTTCCAAATTTGTTTTTGCATAATATGACTAGGACGTGAAACCTCATAAGGCATAATAATATTTAACCTTAAATTTCCTACTTTTCGAGATCTTCCATTGAAATGTGTCCTCAATAGAGCTTGGGATATTTACAGCCTATAATCACCTGAAGAAAGAGGAGACTGCCTCCAGCTCCCAAACATGGGACAAAATTAATATCTCTAAACTTGAATGATTATCTAATAAATGAAGCCACATACTGGAGAAAGTAATTATTATTCACGAGGCAAAAATAGGATGTATGGATGGAAACTTGTCTTAGCAATGTTTGGGTCAATTTTGTGACTAGAGAGATACTGTTTTTCACTACTAACTATTCTGGAAAAAGGTAATTCGCATCTACTTTGGATGAGATATTCTTGTATCATATGATTTTCTGATCTTCAATCAATGTTTAGTGCCTGTGTTGCATATCATGTCATACATCTATTTATATCATATTGTGTTCTATATGCCTACATGTGGTTGATGTTTCTATGTTAAAATAAGTAATTATAAATTACAAAAATATCAGCAATTTTCCCCATTTTCACACTTTCACCCCTGGTTTTAAAACCGTACACTTTGTGCATGATCTTTGTAAACCGTTTTGCATCTCGGAGTCTAGCACTAGTGTTAGAAAAACCACTGTGCTAGAAACTAGAGGGTGCTAAGTATTTGATAATTTTGGAACTTCATACTGCCAAATGAGAAGTCTTGAATCTAGAAGTGGTAAATTGTTGGTTCTTAAACTAGTAGGTGCAAAGTGTAATTAAGGGTGAAGTCAAAAGGATCACTTTTGTAGTTATCCCTTCTTTTAACACAAGCGAACAATATCTCTGTATATGAAATCTTATATGGGTGAATGACAAAGTCAATATCTATGCAACAGATTTGCATGTTGGAGGAAGTCCAAAACAACATGAATCATGGTGTGATATAATTGTTAAGGACTTAATTATGGCGAGGCTGTTATTTCACATCACTTGTGTAAGGGGTCTATGGCTTAACATAAATGTAATCTTCCTCCACAAATAGCTCACTTAAAGGTTGGGTTTAGATCCACGTTCCTGTCAGTCATGCCCTATTTTAGTTTATTCCAAGTGTGGCTCCTCATTCTTAGTTTCACATATATTCTTCATATTGTTCTCTGGTTTGCACTTGCGACAATGTTAACATCTCTTGTTTGTGGGGTTTGTCCTGTCGTTGTACATGTGATCTACTCCTGTCAGGTTAGAATAAGATTGCGATGAATATTTAGTTTTTTACTTTGTCATGTGCCATTAATAAGCCAAAAGTAGGCCAACCATATCAAGGTCAGTTTGAACTATCTTTTACATGCTTACGACTTTAGCCTGTGGTTAGCTTACGCAGCACGTGATGTTGTCCAATAGCTGTAGTGCCACATTGCAAGGTTATGGTGATGGCCCTGAAAGATCAGCACACAGATTAGAACTTAGTGTAGTTTTCCACGTTGCTTACTCAAAGCTAGGGATAAAAGATGGATGGGTACAGCTATGAAGCATATTGGATCTTAGAGGGTGTGGTGATGGGCTTGAAAAATCGACTCATAGATTAGCACTTTTAGTTATTTTTCCACAGTCGCTCAAAGCTACGGTGAAAGATGGGTGGGTACAGCCATGAAGCGTGTGGGATCTTGGAGGTATCGACCTCATATCTCTAGCACAAGTGTCATATGTAGAGTCTAGATATGTCAACAACCTTTTTGATCCAACCACAACCAACAAGCTTTTAGCCTACAGTCAGATTTGTTAAATGGATCGACTTTTCCAACTCATTTTATTATGTTTCAGGTTTTCACTGATTTTGATCAAATTTAATTGTCATCTATTTTTAGGTCTTCCTCACTCTCTTAACCTGCATTCCCATTGATGAAGCACCTCAGGACCCAGATCATTCCTAATAGTCTTCGTTCTTTTAGGCCTTCCCCTATCTTTAACCCGCATTCCCATTGAATGAAGCACTGAGGATCCCTCTTCCACGTACTGACAAACCTCCTATGATCCAGATCATTCCTAATAATCTTTATTTTTTTAGGCCTTCCTCTACCTTTAACCTGCATTTTAATTGATGAAGCACTGAAGATTTCGTTTCCACGTACTGAGAAACCTCCGCAAACAATGATCTGCCATTTTCTCATTAACAATGCATGCTTGATGTCTCTTTGCTCCTGAAGTGTGAATTCAATTTCATCATATGGACAAAGTAAGCCCCATGATGTTTTATGTTAGAGACAAGTCTTTCCATTGTCTCTAAAAGTTTTAGAGACTTTTAGGCCATCCATATTACTTGAATTCATTTCATGATGAGGACTTGACAAACTTTCTCTAACTTTATTATTATTCCTCTTTGAAAGAACTTTCATCTTTCAAAGTTCACCATTAAAATGAAACCGTTTGTTGTTGTGTGGGAAGATGTGAAAACTGAAACTTTATATTTTAATTATATGTGAACGCACTTTGAAGAATGTGTTAGTGTTGATGAAATATAGAAAAACTAGTTACCTAGTAGAATAGTTCTGTGCTCACCCAAACACTGTTCTCCCATGTATTACGGTCCTATTTTAAAAAAGTTAAGGTTTTGAGAGGACGATTAATTCACATGTTAGCAGAATACTTGTCTAGATTTCAAATTCCGACAACTCTTAGTATTATGAGCTTTCTTGCTATTGGTGATTCTAGACTCTGGTTATTTTGTTAATTTGTTTAAGTCCACATATTGTTTTTCAGGCGTAAGGTCCAATTTACACGTGGAAAAGTGTTAAGAAATATGCTAGACATGCATTGCAGGCACATCTCTTAATAGTTTAAGCTTTTGAGGAAAATGATTAATCCACATGATACCATAGCATCAGAATTATAATCAGACCTTACACGTGAAACGTGTTAAGGAATACACTATATATGAAGCTTAATGATATAAGCAATGATTATTTCACGTGATATTATAGGACAAGTCAACAAATATAATCCTGCGTTCGACCATTATTCTATTAGTTTTCCTGTCATTGAATTCATTATATTCTTGTCTCCAATTGTCTTGTCAAAATGGTTGCTTCCACTTCTTGTTTTAGGGCCTATTTTAAAACTTTTTAAGTCGTATTTTTTGCTTAATCTATATCTTGCAGCTCACACACTTTGACCTTTTTAAGTCCAAAACTCCTTAAACTTTGATGATACTCACATGTTGATATGCAGATTCAAATATAATTTTTTCATAAGTTTTAGAAATTCAAAAGACATTTTAGATTTTGGCAGGAAAGCAAAAACTTATTTTCTACTTATTCTTATGTCTAAACAAACAGGCTCTTAGCATGTGAGGTCCGGCTTACACATAATGGGGGTTAAAAAGTATGTACTATGCATATCTGTTTCCCAACTTATAGTTTTAGGAAGAATGGTTAATAGTGGGAAGAGGTTATACTTTTAAATGAATCTAGGTCTTTTATTTGCTTCCTCAAAATAATTAGTTTCCATTTTTAGTTTTAGATCAAATACCTGTTTATGCATGAAGGAGGGTGTTACAATGTTTAAAGATAAAACAGGTATTGTCTAGTTATTTAAACTTTTACATTAATTGGCAGTAGTCCCACAAAATTTTACCAATTTCATTTGGCTTTTACTATTGGTATTGGTCGATATACTACCATGTATTGAGGCGGTGCAGATTATGAGATTAATAAATTGGCCATTTGCTTGTGTTGTGGATGTGATTTGAATTTTCTTGCATGGTTAATTATTTAAGTCCTTGTGACAATGACACCTCCGTATGAGCTAATCACACCTTTAACATCATATTCATTACCTAGATATACTCTGTTTGCAATGTACTTTTTCCATTATGTAATACTACTTTTTCTTAATTAACAGTGCTTCTGGAAATGGCAAAACGGAGCCTGTCCTGTCTGATGGCAAGTATTTAACCACTCGTCAAAATTAATAGTTCTTTAATGAGTTGATAACTGGGCTAATGTGTTTTTCCACACCAAGCAGTTCATCCTGAAGTTCATGAAGCTTATAAGGTACTTTGGCTGTATCAATGTCTACCATTTGTTTGGTAATGTAACCTGTCTTACGCTTTTGTTGACCTCCTTCTTTCTACACAAAGCTCGTGTTTGCACATGGCCGTGCTTATCTTCTGGAACTAAGATGAAGATCTTAGATACTTTAGTTCATTATATTTTGATTGAACAGTTGCTTTAACAGCACACATATCCCAGGCATAGATTCTTCGAAAAATAGAAGAAGATAATGTTCAAGATGTGCTCATGTTATGTGACTATCATGTATTGAAATTCATTTAGCATTCACCAACTAACTTGACAAACATCATTTTCTTCCCGCAGCATAAATTAGAAACAAACCTAGCTAAAAGAGCTGAGCATTATTTTTCAGAGAATATGCGCGTTCTGAAAGGTATCACTGCTCCAAACAATTTTTTATTTCTTTTGGATGTATTTCCATTGTCGTCTTGATTTCCTGTTCATATGCTGTATAAGCTTATAGGCAGACATCCCACATTTACTGCAGGAATTGAAACTTGGGCTACAGGAGACATGAAAAAATTCGGAGAGCTAATCTCAGCATCCGGTTTAAGTTCAATTCAGAATTATGAATGTGGTATGTAACTAATTTTCACCAGCGGCATTAAGTTACCTGAGACAGTTCTGAACTGATGATGTATGAGCCGATAGGAATTACATTGATGACAAAGAGTACTCATTTTTTTTTTCGGGTGAAATTACGTTGGTATCTGGGAAGAGGCTTTAGTTGGTGTTTTAGTTGCTGCTGCTACTGTTGCTATTGGCATCTTTCTTACTGGGAACAATGCTAGCCACCCTTTTTTAGTTTGGAGGTTATGGCTCGTTTGCAGTGCTTGATATAGCTGACATTGCTGGATTTTGGGGGTCGTTATCTACTAGTCCAGTGGGAAGGAGTAATAGGCAGCTGTGAGACGTAATTTAGAGAAGCTCAACTACTAACTTTCATTTTCTTGCCATCCTCGTCACTAGTTACTTTTGTTACCTAACAAGTTCTAAAGGCATTTCAACTATTTTGATGGGTCTTTGGTATGTGTCAGCCACAACGGGGCTCTGGCTTCCAAATCTTGATGAGACATCAGGTAGCAAATGTGGGATGTTGATGTGAAGCTTCTTGACGTCCACCACCAGTGGCTGATTTTATGAACACATTGGAGCCCTCAATGCTTTTTATTCTTTCATTGTCTTCTCCTGCCTTGTCCTTCCTCGTTGAAACAGCTAATCAATTTTTCACCACGTCACTGAAATAGATCTAGCTGATCAGATAATATGAAGGAGCTTCTTTAATAGGTTCTGTCTCCTCTGTGTGTGTGTGTGTGTGTGTGTGGATCATGTTGGATCTTAATATGCTCTGAGCCCTGATTTATAAAGCACTGACCCTAGTGTTGAAATTGCTCAGGTGCAGAACCGCTCATACAATTGTATGAAATTCTTCTTAGGGCTCCCGGTGTGTTCGGGGCACGATTCAGTGGCGCTGGATTTAGAGGATGCTGTCTTGCATTTGTCGACGCCAATAAAGCTGCAGAAGCTGCATCATTTGTCAGGGGAGAGTACTCCAAGCGCCAGCCTAAGTTGGCAAGCGAACTGAACCAAGAAACAGCAGTATTGATATGTGATGCAGGTGACTCTGCTCGAGTCATCTGATCTGCTTCTTTCAATTCTTCATTCATTTCATATGTTTGTTTCTTCGATGATTTTGTGAATGCGAAAACAATCTCTTCTGATACATTGAGCGAATATTGTGGCCTATGCGAACTGACTAGTTCTACCAATTGTGAAGGAAACCAGCTCGAAACTGTAATCTGGATTGCAGTTTGTAAGTTTGTATCTCCTCCAGGATGCCAGATTTTGAACCTGCCAACCTTGCTGTTCAGATTTCTCTTACACCCATGTTCCAAAAATCATTAACAAATCAAAGTCTGTAAACCGGGACACCATGACAGAGAACCCATGGGTCGTGCACTTAGTGGTACTACTTGAAACCATGAAGAGAGTAAACATGAGTAGACAACACAACGTTAGCATGCCTCGTACTGTGGCTCGTCATCTTCGACATTGAACCCGCATGTTTTCAATGAGTTAAAGGTTTGTGCAACTTAGTTTTAGGCACCTACTTAAAATTACGAAATTAAATTAGGCACATTACTTGTCGATAGAAATCATAATAAATCAAGATTGTAACATAATAGATATTACGCTTTCTGCGTTAGAGATAGCAGGACCTAAAACATTATTTGCTTTCACCTTCTCGAATAATATTTACAAAAGAAAAGGAATAGCATTAATTAGAGGGAGAAGTGCATTGGAAGTACGAAAACTTGTTACAAAATTGCAATTGAGTTCTAAAACTTTTAAAAAGTGGAATTAAGCCTTAAAACTTGTTTAAGAAAGAGTAATCGAGTATTAAAATTTTCAAAAAGTGTAATTTAAATCTTAAAATTTGTTAAATTGGTTCAATCAAGTCTCTACAATGATTGCATTTTCTAAAAATTTTAGGACTTAATTGCAATTTTTAAAAATTTTAGGACTCAATTGTATTTTTGTGACAAGTGTTAGGGCTTTCAATGCACTTATCCTTTAGGTAGAATACTTGTTATACTCTCAAATGTTGCACTGGCAGAGAAGATCACTCTAACAATCAATCAGGAGTACAATAGCTCATCAACCATTTTTAAATGATTCTATTAAAATCTATGCGAATATTGATTATAGTGATTCTTTTGTATTTTGCTCCTATCAGTACAACTCACATTCTTCACTATGGGAAAAAAAGTCTCTTCTCTCTAGGCCTAATACCCTAAAAAACCTTAAACTTTAACTTTTGTCTCAATTTTACCTTTTGTCTTATAAAAAACCTCCAACTTTATGTTTTGTCTCAATTCTACCTTAAATTTTTTTTTGTCCCACAAAAAATTTCCAGCTTTAGATCCAATCCTAATTCTACCATAAACCTTTTTTGTATCATAAAAAACCATCAATTTTGGGTTCATTACCAATTGTACCCTAAACTTTTTTTTCTCTTAAAAATTTCTAGCTTTAGGTACAGTTTTAATTTCATTCTAATTATTTTTTTGTCTTATAAAACATCATCAACTTTTACTTGAGTCCCAAATTTGCTCCCTATCAACCATTCGTCAGAATTGCCTTTAGTGATTTTGCGCTTGTAGATCTCTCATGCTTGGAATGTTCCATCTTTGGTGGTTGGAGAGCTTGCACTCGCGACGCTTGAACAGCTTGTGTTTGGGAGTTCTCCATCTCTTAGTTTTCAATGTGAAATTTTGGAAGGAGAGTCAATGTGGGTAGATTTGTGACTCAAGTAAAAGTTTGTGGCTTGTTATAAAAATGTAAAAATTTTAGGGTAAAATTGGGATTGGGCGTTAAAATTGGGACAAGCCTAAAGTTAGGGGTTTTTCATAGGACAAAAAAAAGTTTACGGTAGAATTGAGACACGACTTAAAGTTGAAGATTTTTTATGAGATAAAAAAAAGTTTTTGGTAGAATTAAGACATGACCTAAAGTTAGAGGTTTTTTAGGAGACAAGGTAAAATTGAGACAAAAGCTAAAGTTTAAGGTTTTTTGGGGGTATTAGGCCCTTTTCTCTAATGATTTTGGTTAGATTATCTAAATTGACTAGCGATGGGACCCGTGGCATGCCTGTGGAGGATCTAAAACGTAATAAAATGGTTTTTAATTTAGAAAATTATGTTAGCATGAGTTAAAGCATCTTAACCTTATCGCTGAATATCACGTCCTTCTTTTGATTCTTAGTCCCAAGGCATTAAATCGTAAATAGCTTACAATCGAAATATGGTCGAAAGAAAAAATCTCTCTTTGACAGAGCTTCTTCCTATACCTATAACATCCATTGGCATAAGAAATGATACATATGAAGAATCTTTGGGTCTTCCAATATTAATTGGTTGATTGTTTCGCTCCTCTATCTTCCAAAATGAAAAAGATTTTCTGAGAGCTGTTTCTAGAAATTGAAAGAGAGTACTTGGGTTTTCCCAATAACGACAAAGTGTATCATGCTTGAATCTAACTAAGGTTTGTGGTGGCGGAAGAATTGGATTGGCCAAAAAGGGCCATTAAAGAAAGTGGGTGGAAAGTAAGGATATGAACAAATAGATCTTGCTTGAAATAGAGAGAAGAGAGAATAATTTTGATAATTATTGCTTTAATGAGAATATAATGCTCCTTTAATTTGACTAATCAAATTTACAATTTTAATCTACAGTTGCACATCTTTTGCTTGAATCATAAATATACGGTGTGAATTTTAATCCTTTCCACTTATTTTTACTTTCTACATCTTTTCCATTCTTTGAAACGGATAATATAACTTGTTTATATTTACAATTAGAGGAGTTTCTCCCTTAGGAATAGACTTGATTAACATGTTAAGTAAACTTGTTATAGTAGTTACTCCTCTTTTACGGTCTTTGGTCAAATTTTGTTAGAGCACTCTATAAGTAAAATTCACAATGTGCCAAGCTAAAGTTTGAGGAGTGCACCCTTAAGATCGCTGAAGGAGGTAAACCAGATGAAGTATGCGAAAACTAACCGGACATCAATTTACTAGTAAAACTGAAATATATATATATATATATATATATATATATATATATATATATATAGATGTAGCGTCATCTACTCACGTTCAATTTTCCTAACAATGGAGGGATATAATAGAGATTTGGAGTTGAAAACCGTTAACCACGAGGCACAAACTTCTATCATTAACGTATTTCGTACATTACAAATCAGATGTAAGCAAGCTGGCTAATTTTACAAGTTATTTAAATGGATTAAGACATTTTTAGGACGTTGATAGAGTATGATATGATGAGTAAACAATGACGCATTTGTTACGTCTCATGGGTCCCTAGATCTTCTCTAATCCTTTGTTAAGGACAACGTACAAAAATCAATTTTTGAGTTTTCAAAACAAAGGACTCGCCGTCAATCGATTTTCATAACCTACACTGATTAGACCCTAGAATCCTGAAATGAACTATCGAGGATAACGTATCTGGGATGACGTGTGAAGGTGGTGGTTTGCTTGCGAAAAAAAAAAAAGCTCCTGGGCTTTGATAACGCATGGAAAGGATCAACGGCCCACGACAGCCTTTTGATATCACATTTTAAATAAGTTCTTTATAATTCATTTCGGGATATGTACACTGGAAATATTAAAGTTTGTCACCAAAGTACAATTGAGTCATAAAACTAATAAAAAGTGCAATCAAGTCTTGAAACTTGTCAAATTGATATAATTGACCGTCCTTTAACTCCATCCATTTAGACTAACGAAAAATGCTATCGTAGATTTTTTAAATATTTTCTCCCCCAATGAGATGATGACGTGGATTAAATTCTAATTTTTTTAACCAAAATCTTATTTAAATAAAATAGAAAATAAAAAAACTATTTAAAAAAAACCATAGGCAAGGGCGGCTGGCCCTTGCCACCACCGCCCCCATTGTTAGAATGGGCCAACGGGGCCTCGCCAAGGGCCACCGGAGTTGGGCAAGGCCCAATGACCCTTGTCGGCCCTCACTGAGCCCTTGCCGACCCTTTTCGGCGACGAGGGTGGCGGCAGTAGCGAGATCCTACCACCCTTGCCCTTGGCTCCTTTGTTGTGTTTTTTTAAATATTTATTTTTTATTTTATTTAATTAAGATTTTGGTTAAAAAATTAGAATTTAATCCAAAATGATGTCATTTTAGCCTTGTGTTCCACGTCATCACCACATAAGAGTGAGAAAATATTAAAAAAAGTCGTGTCAGCATTTTTTGTTAGTCTAAATGGATGTAGTTAACTAGAGAACTCAATTGTACTAATTTGATAAGTTTTAGGATTTGATTGCATTTTTTGTAAGTTTTAGGATTTAATTGCAATTTTTTGACAAGTTTTAGGACTTTCAATGCACATATCTCATTCATTTATCATTTGAATGACATAGGCATTTTATTACTTGGCTTATGTGAACGCGTAATCTGTCTTGAAGAATGTGCACGATCCCTTTCGGCCGATTTCTTGTAATATGGGTTCGGAAAATCTAAATTAGTTTTTATAAAAATATTTATGATCTCTAGAAGTAAATTGACTAAAAATATAAGCAAGCGTAGGATCTCAAGTCTCATTGGGCAACGTTCGACTAAGGGGCTTTCCGGCTCGAGTTCGATTAGCCTTCTATTGATTCCCTCGGTATAACAAAATTAGGGTAGGCTCACAATTAATAGAGTTTTCTAATGCAACATTTCATACTAGCATAATAACGACTGATTCAAAGGAAATCAATAGCATTGCCGACTTCTCCCCTCTTTGGTGGAGCTTCTCCCTATCCTATGGAGATAGATTTCGCCAAAATCCTTCAATGCCCTAGACCCTAACTCTCACCCACCCCTTCTTCCTCCTTGCCTAAAACCTTTCCACCCTTCAGTCTCATTTTACCCTATTCGAAATGCTCCTTCTCCTCAGCTGATCCTACTTCAAGCCCAATGGAAAAGATACCACTTCTAAACCTTCCCAATGGAAGAGGGTGGCATCTTTTACCTGCACAAGCTATATTCACTTACCCTCACCACTTCTAAACCTTCCCACATACTTTTCCCTTAAACCCATTTCACCCAAGCCCCTTCAATCAATTTTACATGCAACCCACCCAACCCTAGCATCCACGGTAAGTCATCAGTGTTGGTCTCCATCTGTGATCCTGTGAAGATTTTGGAAATGGCAGCAACAGAGAAGGGAGAGTGATGGGTGCGACTCTCTTGTGGGATTAAGCTCCATGGGTGACTGCACTCCTGCAACAAAGAAAACCTAGAAAGCAGGGGTAGACTGCTGTAGAGGGCTCACTTGCCAATGGTACCGCATCTTTCCAGCCTCAACTATGGAAGTTGAGGTGGGAAGTAATGTTCGCCTAGCTGTCCTGTGTAGGAAACTTGGGAATCTGTGGTCAAAAGATGATGTAGTGCCGATTAAAGGAGGCATTAATGAAGAAAAAAAAGGAGTGCGATCATTTGTTGTATGGGAAGTTTTTTTCAAACCAAATGTTAACTTCCAAGCTTTTCTAAGCATGATGAGGAAAGCGTGGAAGATCGAATCGGTAGAGTGCGAGCTTGTTGAGCCTGGGTTCTTTTCATTTTCCTTTAATTCGGTGGAGGAGAAAAATAGAGTGTTGGAAATAGGCCCTTGGTCCTTCTCGACTAATTTATTGGTCCTCCAGCAAGGGGACCTAAACACTCCTAAGCATTATTACAAATTCACACATTGTGCATTTTGGGTTCATGTAGTAGGCCTTCCCCGAGGGAGAGTGACAAAGGAAGTGATTCGGAGTGTGGCGGGGAAAATAGGAAGAGTCTTGGAGGTGAAATTGGAGTCGAGAGGTGGCTGTCCTCATAAGAATGGTAAAGCAAAGGTATTCCAAGACTTGTCCTCCATTTTGAAATCAGGAACTATTGTGGTCCTAGGTTACAAGAAACTCTGGGTGGATTTCAGATATGAAAGACTCCCACATTATTGCTATTCGTGTGGAAGGATAGGGCATTATGCAACCTATTGCAAAGAAGTACAGTATGAGGAATCAAGGCTTGAAGAAAACATCATGGGCAAATACGAGTGGTGGCTGAAAGTGGAAGTACAAGAATTCAGTCCTTACTGGAAGATTTTCCATGACACGTTCTAGTGTCAGAGGATGAAGAAATGATCCTGGAAAAACTAAGAGAGCTTATCCTAGGAGAGCTGGAGATACCAAGAACTAAAGATAAGGAGGTGATTGGAGTTGTAGGCTTTAACCAGAAAGCTAGAACATCCATGGAGTTGATTATAACAACTGAATTGAAGGGCAACAACCAGCAAGCTGAGAAAACTAACTTGCTTAAGAGAAGACTAAGCAGGATACCCAAATCGTCCTATTTGATCTGGCTAGGGAGGGAAAACAAGCAAAAACCTTGAGGAAAGATAAGATCGGACTCAAATCCTTTAAGAAGGTTGGCTGCGTCAAAGAAACAGAAAAGATTAAACTCAAGCGGCCTACATGACTTTCTCAATCAATCTCTTAACGAGGAATTGCTACTTGATACACCAATTCAGATGGTGGTTGGGATGAAGGAATGGGCTTTGGTGGCTAACCCTAATAAGCCACCGGGGGATATATGAAACTTTTGAGCTGAAACTGCCAAGGGTTGAGTACACCCTTGATAGTCTAGCATCTCAGAGCCTTAGTGGCTCAAGATAGACCCAACCTAGTGTTCTTAATGGAAACTAAGAATAAAAAAACAGTAGTAGATAGAGGTAGGAGGAAAATTCAATTTCAACAAGGGGTGATAGTTGATCCCATAGAGATAGCCGGTGCTTTGGCTATTTTGTGGAACGAAGGAGTGGAAGTGGTAGTTGAAGATAGCTCAAAGGAGTACATTGATGTATCCTGTAGGGACCAAGACAGTGGAAACATGATACATATCACTTTTTTACATGCCTATATAATCTTCTAGGAAAGACGCTAGCTATGGCAGTAAATACAGGCTATAAGCTCAGCAAATCACCTCCCATGGATTTGTATTGAAGATTTCAATGAAATTATGTATCACTGGAAAAAGGTAGGTATTAGAGAGGCAGACCACTATAGGTTAGTTGCTTTTTGATTTTCTGAATAGCTACTCATTAATGGACATTGAAAGCAAGGGGTGTGAATTTACTTGGGCAAACAACAAGGATGGGGAAGCTCTTATTAAGAAGAGATTAGACAGGGCCCTTTGCAACATTGACTAGAGAGTGTTGTTCCTTAACGTGGAGGCTTATGCCTTACCATCAATGAGTTCCGATCATAGCCCAATTCTCCTTACACTTTCCCTGACATTGACTAAGGGGAAAAAGGAATTCAAATTTGAGGCATTATGGTTGGAAGAGGCCGAATGCAAGGAGTTAGTGAAGAAGATATGGAATCAGGAAGACATGCCTGAAGATTTTGTGAGCAAGCTGAAAAAGATCATAGAAGCATTGATTGTGTGGTGCAAAAAGAGAATCTCCAGTGCGTATACCCATATATAGTCTTTGAAAAGAAGACTCACGTACCCCACAAACACAGGTGTTAGGGAGTCAAGTCTAAAGGAAGTGCAATTCATCAAAGAGCATATTGAGAATTTGTGGAGGCAAGAAGAACTATATTAGGGGGTGAGGTCTCAAATCAATTGGCTTAAATGGGGAGACAGGAATACAAAATACTTCCACGCCACCATAGTTCATTGTAGACTAAGGAACAAGATCCTAATGTCGAAAGCGCATGATTATTGGTGTCGAGAACCCAATGCACAAAAGCAACACATTACCAGTTTTTACCAATCTTTGTATGAATCAGTGGGCAACAGGAATTTCCAGTCGATTATAGACCAGTGCCCTCCTCTTGCCCAAGAAGGGATGAACGAAGCTTTGGAAGTGCCAGTAACCTTAGAGGAGGTCAAGCAAGTGGTTTTTAAGTTAGGTGCAGCCAAAGCCTTAGGCCTCGATGGGATGAATTGCCAATTCTACCACCATCACTGGGAGAACATGCAGCATGATCTTCGCTTGCTAGTCAACAATTTCTTCAATTTAGGCAGCCTTGACCTCGAACTCAACAAAACGTATATTGTTCTCATTCCTAAAGTTTCTAGTCCAGAAAGTATTACCCATTTTAGACCCATTAGCTTGTGTAACTTTAGTTACAAGGTTATCTCCAAGGTAATGGAGAATCGCCTTAAGCCTTGGCTTCCAGATCTTACTACCTCATAGTAAAGTGCTTTTGTTAGTGGAAGACTAATTCAAGACGACATCTTAATAGTTCAAGAAGTCTTGCACTGACTGAGAATTAGGGAGAGGAAAAGGAAGTTTCAGAGGATTCTAAAGCTGGATATATAGAAAATATATGATAGAGTGGAATGGGATTTCTTATGTGCATATATGCTGAAAATGGGTTTTGGTGAGAAATGGGTGTCATTGGTAAAGCGGTGTATTTCCACAGTCACTTTTAGTGTCAAAATCAATGGGGAAACCATTACATTACATTCAGCCATCTCGACGAATTAGGCAAGGGGATTCACTATCCCTTACTTATTTATAATCGTGGCTAATGTGCTCTCTTCCCTATTAAGCAAAGCAATGGAGGACAGAATTTTAAAGGGGATAAGACTAAACAGAAATTGCCCCATCCTATCTCATCTCTTATTTGCTGATAACGCAATATTCTTTCTGGATGGAACTATTGGGAAGTGTCAGAATTTGGCGAACATTTTAAATCAATATTGCTTTGGTTCAAGACAAGCAATAGATTTGAACAAATCAGGGCTCTTCTTTAGTGTGGGCTATCCACAAAGTCTTAAAAGCAACATGGTATGTGCACTAAGAGTACTAGTTATGGAGAAAATCGAGAAATACTTGGGCATTCCCTCTGATTGGGGTCAAACTAAAAAAACAGATTTGCATGGATTATGGTAAGAGTAAACATGAAGATGGAGGGCTGGAAAGAGAAATTGTTATCTAAAGCGGGAAATAAGACTTTGATAAAAACAATAGTACAAGCACTTCCCCAATATTTTATGTCGATTTTCAAGATCTCTATCTCAGTGTGCAAAGCCATCGAGCATAAGATTGCATCCTTCTGGTGGAAAAAAAACTCATCCAAGTCCGGAATTAATTGGAAGAAGTGGGAAACTCTTAAAGCAAGGAAAGTTGATGGAGGTTGGGGTTTCAAAGACCTAGTCACTTTTAACAAGGCGATGTTGGGCAAGCAAGCATGGAGACTCGCACAATCTCCCTCTACCTTATGGAGCCAGCTTTTGAAAGGGATTTACTTCCCAAGAAGCAACCTACAGATGCAAAAAAGGGTTCCCTTGCCTTCTCGGGGGTGGCAAAGCTTGCTTATGGGAACAGACGCAATGAGTTATGAAGTTAAATGGGTGGTCAGAAACGAAGAAAGTATTGATGAGGACAAATGGCTAGAGTTCAGTGCTATCAAGGGTCCAACCAACCGAGAAGACCCCCAAAGAGTTGCAGATTTAATCGACTAAGGATTGAATATGTGGAATGAACACCAATTGCAGGAGCTATTTGAAGAGAACATTGTGAAAGATATACTGGCCATTCAGATTAGGCCAAACTCATAAGGAGATCAATAGGTTTCGATAGGAAACATAATAGGAGAGTATTCAGTGAAGTAGGGATACAACAAACTACGCTCATCATTATCAAAGTCAGACATAGAACAAGCATCCTCATCATACCAGCCACCTCGATCCCTATGGACTAAGATATGGAAGCTACATGCTAACCCTTAAATGCGCATTTTTTTGTGGACCATGTGCCAAGATGCCTTACCCACGAAGGAGAACTTGTGCAAAAGGAAAGTAGTATTGACCCGCTCTGTCCAATTTTTCAAAAGACCCCATAAACTCCTGAACATATTTTCGTCCTGTGAGATTGGACCAAGGCAATTTGGTCAGATTGAAGGCTAAATGTGGAAGCATCTCCAATGAGCATAACAAGGATAGACAAATGGGTAGATGAATTGCATATCTCAAGAGCCAGTCCTTCTTCTCGAGAATGGGTCGTCAGAATTCTATGGCTAATTTGGAAAGTACGAAATGCACTTGTATTCCAGAACAGATGACCCAACTCAGAGACAATTGTCGAAGATGCCCAAGCACTAACCAACACCTTTCGTCGGTGGAACATTTGTTTACGCTTGATTTTTAGCTTATTTTTCAAATTTTTCTAAAAAAATAACAAAATTAGGTTTAGGAACCTTGGCCAAGCTTATAAACCTATTTCTAAACCAAAAATAATTTTTTATAATTTTTTTAGAATTTTCCTTAATTTCGTTAAGCCAAAATAAGAGAGAAAATCAAGAAAAATAGCAAATGGAATCCAAAAATTCCATAAAATAGTCATTAGTTTTATTTTAAATCCAATTTCATCACTGCAACATCAATTTTAGAAAATTTCATTTGGGAATGTGTTTTTCCCAAAATCGAGTAAAATCAAGCCCAAATTGAACCAAAAATTCAATTGAACCATTTCTAGTTCATTTCTAGGCCATAGTGTCTTCACAAAAAAATGATTTTGGGACCTTGAATTGCATATTGGTCTGTCCAATTTCATGAGTTAACAGAACAATTGAAAAAACCCCAAAAATCAATTAAAAATTAAGGTTTTTAAACCCGAATTGGGGCTCTTGATCAATTTGAAAATGTCGAGCCAAGAGACCATCATTTCCTGGGTTAATCAGTCATGGCCAATTCAATTTGACATCAATATTGCCTAATCAAGTTATCTGGATATAGAATTGAACAAAAACCCTAGTCATCTGAATTCGAAATTTGGGAATTTTGGGTTTAATTGTGATGAAAATTAGGACAAATTTCATATTTGGATGCAAAATATGCTGATTAATCCAATTTTGGGGTTAAAATTGGGTTGAATTTGTGAATTTAGAACAACCCGGATTTGCCGGGTCAGTCGGATTGACTTGACTCGACCTGACCCGAGTCAATCTCCTTCTTTACCCACCTTGCCCAAAACATATGAGAAACTTGAAAAAATATCTCCAGCCGCCTCTTTACTGTCTTCCCTGGGCCAAATGAGTACGTGAAAATCAAGTTTACCAGCTAGAAATCTTAGCTGGCATCGGAGATTCGTTATAAGCGACTTGGAGGTCAGTGGTAACAATTTTTGAGTAGGAAATATGACTAGAAAAAGAAGAAAAAATGTTATCTAATGAGAAGAAGGTGTTCGACGACATCATTAAGAGAAAAAGAGAGAACTGGAGAGTGAAAAGAGAGAGTCTAAGCTTGAGAGGTGTGTCGAGCTTCCAAGAACCGAGTGATCGGCATTTTTCCGGAAAGAAAAACGCTGGCAAAATGACTCTGACAGTGAACCTCCTCACCTGGAAAACTTGTGCCGAAGCTGGTTGTGAAGCTCTGAAACTCGAGATTGGTTGGCGCGTTCTAAGCTTCTCCGACAAAGCTGAGATCACTAGCTTGAAGCTCAAGTGTTAGGGAGCAGCCTCACAGTCGTTGATTGCCTTAGAAATTTCATTTGATCTTTTGATGAAGCAGGTAAAGTTTCATTTTTGTCACAGTTTAGCAAATTTTGTAGAATAGGTTTTTTTTAGCTCAATCAAGCTCAATCATGCATGTTTCTTCACGATTTGCAATTATAGATGCTTGGAACATGTCTTAATCACGTTTGTATTGTTTGATTGCATTTTTTTTTTATCATTACATCTGCATTAAACCAAGTTGGCCGCCATTCTTGAACTTTGCCGGAGCTTTCCTGATCTCACTGGAGTGCATAGGCCACTTAAGTTAGTTGCTTCTCACCTTGATTGATGCTCTGATGTTGATTTGGATCGGTTTAGACGAGTAGGGCGATTATAATATTAATTTGAAGTTTGGAAAGGTTAGTCTAGGTTAGTGGTGATTTAGGTTTTTTAGACCAGTTTTTCGTCAGCCAGCGATGGTCCGATGACGAACCGGAGAGGTTGGACAGCAAGTAGACAATGTAAGGTTGGTGTAAAGTCTAAGATGATGATCAAAAGGTCGTTGGAAGCTCATCGAAGCTTAGCGCAAACAGGCGGCCTTGAAAACCTTAAACTTGGATTATGCCTACCACCCGCTCGGTGAATGCTGCAGAGAGCGAAGGTGGAAACGGCGCCATTTCGATGCTGCGCCTGTCAAGGTGATAACTGGCATAGGTGCCAGCCAGTTTGGCTTGGCTAGATAGGACTAAACCAGCTGGTCCAATTTGATCCCTCAGCAAGAAAAGAAAAATTTTAAAAAATAAAAATAAAAAAGGTAGAAAAAGTCAAAAAAATCAAGAAAATAAGTAATTCTAAAAAAATTAGAAAAACCAGAAAATTTTTTGAAAAATTCAAAAATTCAATAAAAAATTTTTTCAGAAAATCCAAAATTTTCAGAAATTCGGAAAAATCAAAGAAAATCAATAAAAATCAGAAAATTCGAAAAAAATCAATAAAAAATTGAAAATTTCTGAAAATTTCATAAAAATCTAAAAATTCAGAAAATCAAATGAAAAATGTGAAAAATTCAGAAAAATGCAAAAAATTGAAAAATCTCAAAATCCCATAAAAATTTCAAAAATTTCAAAGAAATTTTTAGAAAATTAAGATTAAAAAGTTCTCGGGAAAAGAAATTCTCAAATTTTTTTAAAAAATTCACAGAATGGTTCAAAAACATTGTGGTTAATCTTTGTAAGTGAAATTAGAATTTTTTTGAAGTGCCCAAATGGAATTTTTAGGAATGCCTTAGTTTAGGAATTAAAAGGGGTTTTTACCCCTAAAAACCCTAAAACTCTAAAACAACACAAATCATTGAATGAACAAGCCTTTAGGGCTTTACTAGGGTTTAGGTGTTTTGGATTGGCTTTCTTTTAGAGACAATTTAGGATTGTATTGCTTGATTGCAATTGATTGTGCTGTTAGTGATGATTGGGTGATTCCCTATGATTAGAATGATTAAAATTAGTTGATAGATTTCGGAAACTCATGTGACACATTAGATACATCGTATCGTTTAAGGTACCGAAAGGGCATTAGAGATATCAATTTGAGATCATTAGCGTAATCAAGTCCCCTTACTTAGAATATCTTATTCATAGAATCGTGGTATTTCTCCCTTACTTCAATTAGGTTTCTAGTTAACCTACTAATAATGACTAGTGGCGACTTTAAATCGAAAATTTAGATTGAATGGAAAGTATAAAAATTACAACCCGCTATCACGTGAGGTATGGTCTAGGAGAGGCCCCCATTTGTCTAGTGATGAGATGTTTGTGGGATATTTGGGAAAAATATCCGTATCGGACCCTAGTAGCTCATTTGGGGACAGTTTTCTCATTCGTGACAAATGGAAGTACTTTCTTAACGTGCCAAAAGCGTGGTGCGACAACATTCAAGTGTCGAATCAGTGGATGGAGAAGAAAATCCTACTGGAGTGATGGTTGCCACCAGCAAAGGGGGTCTAGAGATTCAACTTTGATGGGTCTTGGATTGACGGCTCTGTAGAGGGATTGACAGTGGTAGTGTGTCGAGATTAATGGGGAGCAATAACAGCTGGATTCACAAAGAATTTTGCAACTTCTTCACCCCTTGAGATCGAAGTTCTAGCCTTGAAGGAAGTGTTGCTGTGGCTAGTGGATACTACCGAGCTAAGGTAAAATTGTGTGCTGCACATAGAAGTTTTGATACATAATGAATCAATTGTTAAATTCTCAGCTGAACCAAGCCAAAGCCCATGGTTCCTGAGGAGTTTCTTTGAGGATTGCAAAGACTTATTAGCTCAATTGAAAAGCATTTCCTTAGCCCACTATTCACGGGAAGCCAACCAAGTTGCAGATTGGACTACTTAGGCCAAACGGAAAAGGATACTCCCATGTAGTTGGCTATCTAAGCCACCCCAACACCAGTGGGATTTATTATGCCTTGACTCTTGTCATCAACTCTTGTTTAGTACCGCTTTGAATGAATGAATGAAATTGTACTTGTTTTGATCGAAAAAAATGAAAATCAAGAGCAAGTGAGAGAGAATTCCAAACCATGGGAAAGAGAGGAGAGAGCTTCTATGAATCAAACGAGTGGCCAGGGGGGGCGCTATTTATAGGCCTGAATTTGTGGCTAGCTCACCCTGAGTTGGATTGGGGAAACCTAGCTCAAGGTGAAATGGATAAAGGTTTTCCTGGCTCACAGCTTCCTGGCAAATCACTCACAATCACTCTTGTATAAGGAAAAATTACCAAAAAAGTTTTAAATTATCACTTATGTCAATTCAGTCATAAACATTTTAATTCAATCAATTTAGTTCAAATTTTTGACGATTTGTCAATTTAGTATTTCCAGCCAATTTTGATAGGAAATCGCTGACTTGGACGCCAATCGTCGTGCGTGATACGGTCAGTGTTAATGTGAACAATTTTTCTAATTTTAAAAAAAAATTCTAAATTTTTTTATGATTTTTTTCTTCCCTTTATTCTTCTCTTTTTTCTTACCCTTGCCAATTGTTGGCAAGGGCCGTAAAGGCCCCCATCGATTGGGGGCAAGGGTCCCGGCTCTCACCCAGATCTGGTGAGGGCGATTGGCAAGGGCTTTGCAGCACTCGTCCAGTGGCCTGAGACCTCATTAGAGTTCGTAGAAAGAGTTTTGCTCTCCCAATATTAGATTTGGGAGATTTTCTCTCCTATCTGATTATAGATTTAGGAGTTTTAATGAATAAGTATTCCGCCTCCAGTTTTAATGGTGCTCACAATAGCTTTGATGTTAAATTTATGCTCGTTCAACGTGTTTTTGTGAAAAACTTTCACGTCTCGCTCTTGTTAAAGGGTTTGTTTTCACAGGTGTCAGATCTGAGCTTATTTAATATGTTTATGTTGTCTTCGTTGGTGTTGGAGATGCCAAACATTGGTGCACACTGTCAAACGGTAAAATTATAACTATTGATGGAGATCTCAGCGTGTGCTCATCACTGATGAAGATGTGTGATTTGGTGATTGATCGCCAATTCTTTCGCTTGGATGCAGTCGCAAATATGCTCTTGAAGGACAACCATGTGCTTATCTTTGTTAACCATGCTTTGATGATGTACCTTGATTTTTGGTTTTTGGTTTGTTTGGGAGTTTTACGGGCTTGCCTTGTTATGGTGACTTTTGAGGCTTCTTATGGATCATTTCATGTATCATTTGGTAACGAACGGAAATCTCTTTTGACAAAAAAAAAATCTTAAGATTGGGAATTATGGCGTTGCCTTCTTAAGGTTCCTCACATACCTAGTAAGACCAAAGGGTGAAACAACCGTTCCTGAGAATGAAAATGAGTGCCATGTTGAAAAAGAACAAGCGGCAACTATGGTTCAATAACCTCTAAAGAAAGTAAAGAGTAGAAGAGGACACACACAAAAAATTGCTACCGAAAAACTCTCGTACATTACTTTCAACAGATCACAAGCCTATTAAATAGGCATAACATCGAAAACTACTCATCAATAAAACAATAACAGGATAAAAATAACAAAGACCCACTAACTAAAACGTGTAGAAACAAACTCCTACAAACTAGGATTCCACTACTATATTATTGAAGACATGTAAAACAGAAATTTGACTACTTCAACACTACTTCACGTGCTGGTATTGTGTTTATTCAATACTCCCCCTCAACACCAGTTTCTACTCTTTTCACCATACCGAGCTGATGACAAAAACTTTTGAACTTGGTGCTACTCAAGCTTTTTGTAAACAAATCTGCAACTTGGTTTTCTATTTTGACATGCTCCAACTCAATTTCTTCTTGCAAGACTTTCTCTTTGATAAAATGATGAAGCACCTCCACATGCTTAGTTCTTGCGTGAAAAACTGGATTCTCCACCAAACGTATTGCCGACAAGTTGTCGCAATACAAAGAGACATCATACTCTGTTGGTTGATGTAAGTCTTTCAATAATTGCATAAGCCAAGTGCTTTCTTGAGCTGCCATCGCTGCTGCTCGGTATTCTGCTTCTGTGGTTGACAAAGACACCGTTGGTTGTCTTTTACTACATCAAGAAATTGCTCCGAACCCAAGCATGAAGACATACCCGGTAGTTGAACGCCGGGAATCATGGTCACCTGCATAGTCGGCATCATAGTAGCCAACTAGTCTGCAATCTCCACCTTTCTTGTACATAATACCATAGCCAACCATGCTCTTCACATATCTTGAGATTCGACGAATTGATTCCAAATGAATCTTCTTTGGATTTTGCATGTAGCGACTCATTACACCAACTGCAAAAGAAACATCTTGTCTTGTTAGTTAAGTAGATAAGACTACCCACCAACTGTTGATACATGGTAGCATCTTCTAAATCTTTCCCTTCACGAGCACACATTTTGGCGTTTGGCTCCATCGGTGTCGAGATTGGCTTGCATCTGAGCACTGCAAATTTCTTCAACAAATTTTTGGAATACTTTTGTTGATAGAGAAATATTCCTTTCTGAGTATAGTTGACCTCTAAATCAAGAAAATGTTTGAGCTGTCCAAGTTCTTTCATCTGAAAGCGAACTGACAAATTCTCCTTGGTTTGGAGAATTTCTTCTTCCCAATCTCCTGTGATGATTAAATTATCCACATACACCAGCAAAATAGCTAGCTTCCCTCCTTTAACTTTGACAAACAAGCTAGAATCTGCAAATGTCACCGAATAACCACTATGAGTAAGAAATTCAGCAATCTTACCATACCAAGCCCTCGGTACTTGTTTTAGCCCATAGAGAGCCTTCCAGAGCTTACACACATACTCAGGATGATCTTGAGTTTGAAAGCCCATTGGTTAGCTCATGTAGATCTCCCGATCTAGCCCTTATGCAAAAATGCATTTTTTACATCCATTTGCCATAAGCTCCAACTTTTGCTTATTGCAAGTGCCAGTAGGACTCGTATAGTTGCAAACTTCGTAACTAGACTAAACGTTTCATCATAGTCTAGTCCATATTGTTGAGAGAACCCTTGAGCTGCCAGATAAGCTTTGTGCCTTTCTATTGATCTATCTGTGCGGTGCTTTATCTTGTACACACATTTGCAAAAAATAGGCTTCACATCTCTTGGCTAAGGTATGAGCTCCCAAGTCTGATTTCGCTCTAATGCAGCAATTTCCTCTTCTATAGCCTTAATCCATTCCGAACTCTGAGATGCTTCCTCAAATGTTTCAGGCTCTTTTGCATCTGCCTCTTCTACTGTGGTGTCATTAGCATATTTAGGATTTGGCTTTCGGGCTCTTGTTGACCTTCTAAGTGCAGTTGGTGTATTTGCTCCACTTGGCTCATCTTCTTCGCTTGGCCTTTGGTATATACCTGTTTGCCAAGGATTTTGAGCTATGCCTTCTTCAACATCTACATTGTCATCTGCAACCTCTGTTTTACTTGAACTCAACTGGAATTGAGAAATTTCTAACATTTCCTTAAAAACATCCGAGTTCGGTAGTACTTCCTTGTTCGAGGACCACTATAAGGAAGCTTCATCAAACACCCCATTCCAAGATGTGTAGCATTTCTTGGTTGTTGGATTGCAACATCGCTACCCTTTTCTTTGACTGTCATATCCTATGAAGATACATCTAACAGCCTTTTTCTCCATCTTGCTACGTAACCGATCAGGTACAAATACATAGCACACGCATCCAAAAACTCGAAAATGACCAATAGCAGGCTTCATGTTCCATATTTTTTCAAAAGGTGAACGAAAGCATAACCTTTGTTGAGGAAGCCTATCGGTCACGAAGGCCGCAGTCTTCATTGCTTCTGCCCAAAACCGTCCCAGAACATTCTTTAAATGAAGCATACTTCGACATACTTCTGCTAAATGCCTGTTTTTCCTTTGTAACACCCTGTTTTGCTGCGGAGTGCTATCACATGTGAACTGATGGCGTATTCTGCACTCCTAAAGGAAATCTGTGAACTCATTTGAGATGTACTCTCCCCCATTATCGGTGCATACACAATGGACTCTTTTACCAACTTCTGCTTCCGCTACCTTCTTGAACTCTGTGAATTTTGAAAGAGTTTCAGATTTTTCTTTCATAAAGTAAACCCATACGTACCTTGAGAAGTCGTCAATGAAGGTCACCATATACTTCATCCCACCAACGGAGGCTTGCTTAATTGGTCCAAACACATCAGAGTGTATCAACTCTAATAGTTCCTTCGCTTTAAATTTGGACTCTTCGTACAGCAACTGGTGTGCTTTTCCATATTGATAGCTTGCACATACAGTGTCTATTCTCACTTCAAGTTGTGGAAGTCCCTTCAATATCGACTTCTTCATCATCACATCTAGCTTAGAATAGCTAACGTGACTTAGCCGCATGTGCCATAAGTTTGCTGTCTCATTCCTTCTCGTCTTGTCTACATATGCGGTTTTCACAGACATCACGTAGACAGACTCCGTTCTTCATCCCGTCATTATCGGCTCTTCTGTAATCTCAAGGTCTCGATATATCTTCACGTCTTGTGGACCAAACAGAACAAAATGGCCAGAAGATGTTAATTGTGCTACCAAGAGAAGATTTTTTTTTTTCATATCTAGAACATGATAGACGTTTTGGAGTGGCACCTCGGCATTGCTACATTAGGGAGAGACGGTCGTATTACCAATGTGGGCTATCGGTAACTTTGAGCTATTCGCCATCAACACCACCCGACTTCCCTTGTACTCCGACAAGTTCTGCAACTTTTCTTTATCACCGGTCATATGGTTTGAGTAGCCCGAGTCAATGATCCAATCATTCTCATAATCGATTTGATTGAATGTTGTTGCTACAAGGGCTAGCTCTTCCTTATCTACAGCAAAGAAAGCCTCAGCATCCCATTCGTCTTCGTTTTTTGAAGTAGCAGCGTTACTCTCGATGGCCTTCTTTTTTGACCAGTAATCTTTCGTCATATGACCTTTCTTATTGTAGTTATAGTACTTCCCTTCAAACTTTTAGCCATTGCCATTGTTCTTAGAACCTTTCCATGCACGAACGCTCCCTTCATCTTGATGACTTCTAGCCTTGTCATCGTTCTTTTTGGATCCACCGTAGGCATGCCGCTTGGAATTCCACTTGCCTTTGTTGGCATAGAGTGCCTCTTCTTCATTCTTCAACGAGACTCCTCCCATTTGCTTATCTAATGCTCCTTGACCAGCTAGCAAATTTTCGAATTCGACAAGCAGCGGCTGAGTTTGCCATCCTTGTATGATAGCAACAAAACTCCTGAATTCCGACTTCAAACCATGGATGATGATCCGCTTCATCCTAGTATCGCCAATTGAAGCCTTCAGATCCAATTCAGTAATCTCTTGGCATAACGTCTTCACTTTGTGGAAGTACTGAGCGACTGTCATGTCGCGTTGCATCATCGACAACAAACTCACTTTCTAAGAGTTGGAGCTTTGTATCATTCTTCTTAGAGAACAACTTGGTGAACGTATCCCAAGCTTCTTTGGGAGTTTCCGTATCTCGGATATGCTCCAGCACATCTTCTTAAACTATCGTCTTCAAAACGAACATGGCTTTGCCAATTTTAATCTTCCACTTCTGCAATGTCCCATTCACAACTTCAGCCTCTGATTGTCTCACATCGTTTCCATTCACAACCTCCCACAAATCCTGGCCCTGCATATAAGACATCATGCAGGTAGACCAAGAATTGTAGTTTTGGTTGTTGAGCTTCTTGATTTTGCCAATGACTTCAAGATCACCCATCTTGGCAAAAAAGATGCTCATAAAATACCCAGAATCTGGCTCTGATATCAGATTGTTAAAAAGAACAAGAGGCAAGTATGGTACAATAACCTCTAAAGAGAGCAAAGAGTAGAAGACGACATACAAAAAATTGCTACTGAAAAACTCTTGTACATTATATTCAACATATCACAAGCCTATTAAATAGGCATAACATCGAAAACTACTCAGCAAGAAAAGGATAACAATAACAAAGACCCACTAACATATCCCACTAACTAAAACGTGTAAAAACAAATCCCTACAAACTAGGACTCCACTACTATATTATTGAAGACATGTAAAACTGAAATTTCACCACTCCAACACTACTTCACGTGTTGGTGTTGTGTTTATTCAATATGCCATAGTAATAATAATAAGCTAGTTCAATTGAATGCTAAGGAGCTATGAATATGTTGTATCATGCTTTGGAAAAACTTGAAGTGACATTTGAAGGAACCAAATCAAGTTAAGAAATCTAAAATTATTATGTTCACCCATTATGAGCTCTTTTCTATGTCTGAGGGCGAGATGTTAGTACGTGTACTCGATTGACGGACATTATTTACTGTTTGAAAACTCTCGGCAAGGTTTATTTTCAAGAAGAGCTCAATCAAAAAATTCTAACAGCTTTGGGATCATGTTGAAGTCTCGATAAGAAGATATAAAGAAGAGATCGTTAGTTCTTTAAGCTACTACTGAAATGGAATGGAGCCAAAATTTGCCCAAAATCACTCGTATTTCTCTGCATTTGAATAATATTATTAGTCATTTTGAAAATATAAAAAATAAACTCTAGAACAACGATAGACAATTCAAGATACTTTTAGTTTGTTGATGCCACTTTAAGTGTACAATGATTGTTGATTGGTATTGTCTCGATCATTTCACAAAGTTCATCGGAATTACCTTATTTTTCCTTCAATGAGTCCAATAACATAATCATATTTGATCTTTTAGATAAGCATAGCTGAGATGAAAATTAACAACATGAAATCTTAATTATCATTAACAAATGCAACTAGGTCAACTGGATGGTAATCTAATATTGTTTGTCTCATCTTGCTCCGTGAAATAACATCTAGGCACGTATTTTTCCTGTATAACTTTTTAAAATCACGGGTAAATATATTTTTTTTGCTTGATTTTCCTTTCATTTTTATCATTTTCGTAATAGTTATTTATTTATGGTTTTTTTTTGTTAACTAAAGCAACTTTATTGTAAGAATTTCTTTAGGACTTATCGAAATTAGGAGTGATCGGTTCCAGGGCGGGTAGGTTCCATACCTGGAACTTGGAACCTACCCTGTTTATTCTGGAACTTATTTTGGAACCTACCATATTTTTCTGATTTGGTTTTAGGGTTTAACCAAGCACCTTGTTTTCTTTTGTTCCCTTTTTAGTTTCATTTTTTCCAACAAAATAATATGAGTAGCAATGAAACGATTTAAAATAAAAGATGAATAATTAAAATTACTATTCACCAAAAGCAACAATCCCTAAGATGAGCAATAAAAATTACTATCTACTAAAATCAACAATCCAAAATATAGGGAGAAGAACAGCAAAAGTGCCAAAACTTGTGTACGATGCTTACTTTAGTGCCAAAAGTTTCTTTTGGATCACTTTAGTGCCAAAAATTTTAAAACGATCACTTAAGTGTCAACTCTGGTCAGTTTGGCCGGAAATCCGACGTGGTATTTTTTTTATTAATTTTTGAAAATGATGTGGCTCGCTGGAGGTTGAGTCAGCATACTCAGTCAGCATGTACACTTGGATTTTTTTAATATTTTTTTTGAATTTTTTTTCTTTTTTTTCTATTTTCTTTTTCTTTCTTATTCTTCTTTGGCCATCGCCGGTGATTGGAGGCCAGCCACCAGCCTGGCCTCAGCGACGGCGAGGTCAGCCTCACCGTGGCTGGGCAAGGGCGTGCCCAGGCGAGGCAAGGCCGGCTCTCGCCAGATCCGGCGGGGCCGACCCTCGCCCGGGCCACGGCGACCTCGCCGGGGGTCGCTGTGGCCTGGGCGACTATCGGCGAGGCAGCCGTGGCCTGGACAAGGGCCAGCCCTGCCGGTTTTGGTGAGGACCGACCTCGCCTCACCTGGGCAAGCCCTCGTCAGATCCGGCGAGACAAGCCCTCGCCCAGGCCACGGTGGCCTTGCCAGCGGTCACCCAGGCCATGGCGACCCCCGGCAAACCTGCCGTGGCCTGGGCAAGGGCCGGCCTCGTCAGATTTGGCAAGGGCCGGCCTCGCCTCGCTTGGGCACACCCTTGCGTAGTGACAACAAGGCCGACCCTCACCAGATTCGGCAGGGCCGGCCCTCGGCCAGGCCACGGCGGCCACACTGGCAGTTGCCTGGGGGAAGGCGACCCTCGGCGAGGCCAGTCGGCTGGCCATGGCCAGTGGCTGGTGTCCGGTCACCGGCCAAATGAAGAAGTAGAGAAAAAAAAGAAAAAAAGAAAAGAAGGAAAAATAAAAAAAACAATTAAAAATTCGAAATTTACACGTGGAAATGCCACGTAAGACTGAGAAATTCAAAATATACATGTGGAAATGTCACGTAGATTAAAATTTAAATTAAAAAAGCCACGTATTAATTTGACCGGAATTTCTTGTCGTTGGTACTTAAGTGATCGTTTTTCTTCGATTTTGACACTTAAGTAATCCAAAACAAGCTTTTGGCAATAAAGTAAGCGCCGTACACAAGTTTTGGCACTTCTAGTGTTCTTCTCCCCCAAAATATAGTAATAATATGATCTACAGTTTTCTTTTAACATAAGCTAAAACTGATTCCAAAATTGGTCCAGGTGGGTCATCACCTGGGATTGGACTAGTTCCAACCGGTTTCCAAAAATTAGAATCGGTTTCCCGACCAGTTCAAACAAGAACTGGTTCTCGAACCTGTTTTTCGAGTGGTCCAGTCCGATTCCCAGGTAAAACCAGTCCAATTGCACACCCTTAACCAAAATTCATATAATACTGAAACTCCTTCAAGGGTTCATTCAAAAATTTACCGTGATCCTTCAAATTTATTCATGTCACCTGTCAAGTAGAAGCTATGGGAATTTTCTTCATCCACTCTGAAGTAATTAAATCGAAATAATCTTTGATGATTCATTTAATAATATATGATAATTTAGAATTTAAAGTAACATGCCCTTAATTTTGTTTTATGTGCTTGTTGGCGTGTAATTTTTCAAATATAAATACGAAAAAGAGCAAGTGCTAATGACTATTGAAATTGTCCCTACACGAAATATAGCAAAAATGCAACTAGATAGCGTAATTATTACACGAGTTGTGTCCTAATTTCGGGAAAATCAATGAGTCTTCCCATGGAGACATCGAATGGTGTACCTAAGACAAGCACCGGCTCGATCTCTCTCGCGTTGCTGTGGGGTTTTATCATGTGTGATAGCTTCCGCAGAAGATACTATCTTAAGGAGAGAAGAATAGTTTCATAACTTTCGTATGGCGCTCACTTGAGTGCTATAACTTTTTTTTCGTTCATTTAAATGTTACATTGGAGTAAAATCGATCATTTGGCACTACGTGGATTCTTTAATTAATTTTCCATCTGCCGATATGGCTGCAAAGGCCCTTGGTGAGACCATCTCGGCCAAGGGCAAGGCAACCCTTGCCCAATGTAGGTGAGGCCTTCATAGCTGGCGAGGGTCACTGACCCTCGCCGGCATTGAAAAAATAATTTGCAAAAAAAAAGAAAAAAGAAAAAAGAAAAATTCAAAAAATTTTAAAAAAATATTAAAAAATTGTTCACGTCAGCTCTAATGAAGCCACATAGGACGATAGGCGTCCACGTTGGATTTTTAGGTGAGGAAAATCGTCGATGGCACTTAAGTGATCAATTTTTCAAATTTGTGATACCTTGATCAACTCTTGTTTAGACAAAATTAATTGTTTTATTTGTACAAACTCTTATCCCACTTGGATTGTAATGACTTTACTAATTAATTTGCTAGCATGGAGAGTATCCGAAAAAAACAAAACAGGTATTGTTTTACTACGCTCCACAGTTTGGACCAACTCATTAGGACACCATTTACTAAAGGCACAGCCCTTGGAAAATATGGGAATTGCAATTTGTGAATGGCTGATAGCTTCAAGCAACTTCGGACCAAACTCCTCTCCAAATCGGAGCGCGTTCTTGTCTTTAAATGTGCTGATTCCAGCCGATACAAGCTCGTATAGAGGAAATCGGTAATGCTCGAGCAAGTATCTGGCCTTCTAAAACTCAGGAAAACATCATGGTCATATCCAGATGAAATGGAGATTGATGATGGCGAGTCATCCTGCTGGTATAGTTTTTCCTGTTCCGGCAGCGTCATATCAGGGATTTGCGTTGAATTGGAGACACCTATAGCGGTAGCTTCTACACTGTCATTATTAACAACAGATGAGGATGCTAAGTAACTGACAAAAGTTACATCCATGTTTGTTTCTGTCGCAGCTAGTCTTTCTTCCCACTTGAGAAATTCCGTGTTCTCACCTGTTTAATGAGAAATGTTGAGCAGTAATGGCCAATAAGAAAATTCAAGCTATTGCAGCTCACAAGGCAAGTTGATGGGAATATATTCTGTTCAAACAGAATTTTCCTTGAAGTCATAAATTATAGTAATATGTGTTGAGGTGTGGTTCATACTCCTCAACAACCGGACAACATGGGAGTCAAACTATTGCCTATATATATATATTCTGTTTCTCTTATAATTGAGAAATGTAACAGAGAGGTACGGGGTGCTAATTATAGTGGAATCTTCAACTAAACGTAGCCCTAATTTAAGGGCTAATTAGGATAGAATCTTCTATCTCAAATTCTCTTTCTCATATTTTACTCTCTATTTCTTTGTGATTGCGTAGCGAATCCCACCAATATGCAGCCTATTCCTGCAGAAAGTAGCTTCAACTATTGAAATTTTGATCCCAAAGTGCTCTTTTATGAGTATATTTTCTGCAGATTTTCAGCTAATTAAAGGAAAATCAAGAAGTAAATTATGTGGTACTCATTATAGGAGCTTTACATGGTAACATTACCAAATTAATCCTTCATATGAGGGATGACCGTCTGTTTCATTTTTGTGTTGTAATGCGCCTCACCAATTGGTCGCACTGTTTTTTGGCGACTCCATTGCTGGACCGAACCAGTGGAACTCAACTCTAAATGAATAAGTTGTGAAAAGCGAGTAAGGGTAGTTAATTTCAATTCAGGTACATGTGCCAGACTACGTTTTAAGTCGGGAAATTTCATAACAGTCTCTGGTCCACAATATAAAATGAATGTCGAACATTTCACTGTGACTAGAAGCATGCAAAAAAAATGAAGACGGTTGCTGTTTAAGGGCCAGCATTTTTGGGGGTTCAATGATATTTTGTGTCGTAATTGCTTCTTGAGACAGTTCAAAGGAAGGCATCATTTGCTCCACCTGAGCCTCAGAAGGAGGAGAAGGGGGAGGAAAAGAAGACTGAGGTGAATTATTCATACTGGACGATGGAGGAGTTCCTGAAACAAGTGAGTTAGGAGAAGAAGCTTGAGGAAGGGAGTCAAACCGGACTCTATTAATACTGTTCAATGATGATGCCCCCTTTGATCGGGGAGGAGGTGGTAGTGGTTGAGGAGGGGAAGCCAATAATGATGTCTGGGATTGTGCAGAGGATGAAGATAATGAGCCGGTGAGATCAAACAGTGAGAATGACTGACCATTTCCTTCCACTGTGGTGCCATATTGTCGATCGAACTCAAAACTTGGTGAATTGTCGGGTGATTTTGTGGCTAGTTCAAAACTTCCAAAAGATCCCTCGAGAGCTGAATGAACCGAAGTTTCTGACAGCAAAGGTGGCGTTGACGGCAGAGTTGAGGTGGACTGAGTGTTGGACTGTACTGGCAGTTCTCGAATTTTATTCTCTTCAAGACTTGAATAAGAATCATAAGATAGTGTCATAGAGTGGATTGCTCGTCCTTCAGCAGGCAGTTCCTCGGGTTCAGTATTTGTCAAGCTATTCTCTATTCAGTTCTCATTTTGCGCCTCATCGCTGGACAAATCAACCATTACGAGAGAAGTAGCACCATCTGGTTGCGAGAAAACAATCTGCTCATACACAGAAAAGATACATGCATTGCTTTCCAGAAAAAAAATGAAGTGAAATAACAAATGATTAGTTTGATGTCTAACCAGTACCTTTGCCATAAAATCCTTAGGATATTGACTCTGGCGATCCCGCAGGAAATCCATACTATCAAACTCAAGCTTCAGAACATTATCCGATATGAATGCAGTGTTAAACGATGAAGAAACATTGATTCTCCATGTTCAAGATCAGCATCCAAACTCATACACTCGAGCACCATATCACCTTGAACATTACAATGGATTTCCAATTTAACCGTTTCACTGTCTGCCTGCACTTCAATCTATGAACAATTAAAATAGTGAACTAGCATGATATCTATATTTTTGCTTAAGCATTTATGATGCATGGTTGAACTTACACTCAAAATGAATGGATGTATGAGGCATGTGCCAAACAATTGGTGCTCGAGAAGGGATTTTTTTTTTATATACTTGTACTCCTCAGAGAGTTGTGGTCGATACTAACTATATAGCCAAACACTATTGCCAGGAAAGCAAAAAAAAAAAAAGAAAAAGGAAAAAAGAATGATAGCCTCAAAAAAGAAAAAAGAATGATAACTCATCCTTCTAATTAGACTGGACATAAGCATGTATGAAGTTTAGAGACTCTAAACGAGACTCTCCAGTCATCGCACTGTGGTCATATACTGAAGCAACATTTGACTACAAACCTGGAATTAGAACAAATGCATCATTTCGCCAAGAGGAACTTAAGCAAGTCCTCAAAATGCGGCACACTTGCTTTTTCCACAATATGTATTGTAAAACAGCGTGACGATGAACTTTTACAGCTTGATTTTTAACAGTTTAACAGATTAACAAAGTGAGAACTCTGTTACTAAGGGTGCACATGAATACCATTCTGTGCCCGGGAACTATTTCTAAACAGAAATGATTTTTTTTTTATTCTGTGCCCGGAAACAATTTCTAAGTATTTGAAGGTGTTTGATAAACTGTCCAGAATTTCTATTACTAGAGTAGAAAAGAATAGAAATACGTTTGGTAATTACATAAAATTTCTATTCCTAAATAATATTTTAATAATATTTTGAATTGTTATTTTTTCTTTCTACCCATTTTCTTCTTTGGCCATGGCTGGTCGTCGGTGACTGGCGACCGGCGGCTGATGACCAGCCATAGCCCAGGGCCGGCGAGGACGTCACGGCCCTCGCTGGCTGCCGGTGGAGGCGAGGGTCGCCCTCGCTAGCGAGGGCAGGGGCTGGACCCTCGCCGCCTAGGCGAGGCGGCAAGGGTCCAGCCCTCGCCCTCGCCGGCAAGGGCCGTGATGCCCTCGCCGGCCTTGGGCTGTGGTCGGTCGCCGGTGGTCGGCCCAGCCCAATGAAGAACAACACAAAAATAAGAAAAGAAAAGTAAGAAAAAAAATTGATTCTCAAAATTGTGCCGAGAAACAAGAAGTAACTTTTTTTGACTTTTTGTTTCTCTTCCAAAACTGTTTCTCGGCACAAATTTTTGCAAAAATGTGCCCAGGAACAAAAAATTTACTAAACGCATTTCTGTTCCCAAACTATTTCTGGGAACAAAAGAACAGAAATTTTCACTATTTGGCACGTTGCCAAACGGGTCCTAAGACATTCAAAGCACTAAGATCACTGTGACTACAAACATTTAGGTTGAAAAAGTTTTGTACTAGAAGCCAACAAATAAATGGGAGAGCAAATGGAGTCATTCCTAGCAAACAGATACAATTAACATTTCATGAATAATTATAGATTATACTGATTGCCAATAAAATCAGAATTACCTGTTTGTAATGTCTCACATGTTCACTCCTTCTGGGTGTTGAGAACAGAACTTTGGGAGTTTGATCAGTAACCATAAATGGGTCCCGTCCAATGACCTAAACAATAGGATGACATCCCCCTTCAGCATCCTAACAAGGAATGAAATTAAGTATAATACTTTTTATCACAAGCCCCTTATTCTGTGTAGAAACATAGTGGAGGTATCTCAGCTGGGAAGGCAACGGATTCAGTTTCGATGTCAGCTGCAAGAGTTGACAGGGTGCTTTCTTGTAAATCATGTCGAGTGTTGTCTGTGTAGTTGAATGGTATTGTAGTTCGGCTAAGTTCGTATAGCAGAAATTGAAATCAAATATGAGAAGACTAACCTGAAAGCAGCACAAATAATTAAAGCAAAATATTGATCCGAGCCCGATGAAATAACATCGTGTCCTTAAGATGAATTTGGCCTCTCAATCAGTACCCGAGGATATTGGACAATCGTCTCCCAGGATAGAACGTATCTTGTTCCTCCGAAGCGGTACAAATTCGGAGGACTCCTTCGAACGCAATTTCGCAGAATAATCGCACAAGAAATGATAATGATAAAATGAAAAATGTGTCTCTCGCGGAAATGCAAAATGGCACGAAGTGTCACTATCCGAACTAAACCATTCGAATATATGTATATGGCGAAAATTGAAGAGTTGCGAGAGTGAAAGGTCATCGACGGTTCCCACTCAAGGTTGTGAACAGAACGGTTCCCTTGAACCGGTTCGGTTCGTGAATAGTCACGAACGAAGGGCTTCGATTTTTTCGTTCGGGCGAACCGAACCTCACGAACATACATGTTTGTTTGTCCAAAAAATAAAAATAAAAATAATAAATAAATTCTAAATAACGTGTTTGTTCGAAAAAAAATAAAAACCGATAGAGGGTGGACTTGGAACCGAACCGAACCAGCCGACCGGACGGACGGTGGCGGCGGGGTGGACTGACCTAGCTTGACGTAGGTCCTCTCTCTTCCACAAAAGTGGGGTACCCCTTGGGGCCCAAACCCATTTGTGAGGCTCAACTATTTGAACCCATCTTCCATCGTTCTTCTACCCTATGTGGGACACTTTCACCCACACACTTCTCATTCAATTCTATGGGATTTTTTATGCCAAAATCCCAACAATCCCCCACATGAATGAGAAGTTCATATATCATGACTCTTCGTGTATACATGAGATGCAAAGTGCGATTATTCCATAAGAAAACGTTGCATCAGGATAAGTAGTATGAGACTTTGAACTTTCCTTAGTGAAATTTATCAGACTTACTTGATCAATCAGTAGACTTGATGTCTTTGAACTGTCGACCTTTCGTGTAAGCCTAGACAATAGAAATCACACAACTGTTTCTCATACAAAATTGGTTCTCACTGTTGTGTTCGTTTTGGCCATGAACACCGCCTGGTCTCATGAGTGTTTTAGAGAATTTGGCCTTTTCAATTCTCACAGAAGCGGCCCTCACTTCACACTCACATAGGTGATTTCTGAGCATATAGTATATCACATACTCAATTCAGAATCATTAAAAGCTTTTTCTTAACCTTCACATATTAGTACTGTCTTTATCCGAGAATGAGTAAACAATTTGACAATACTCTACACTGTCTTCATAACTTAGTTATCCCTTTGAACTTGATCTTGGGATCTCCGGTCAACTAGGTAGGGTTTCCGCTATGATGACTTGTTTATAGGCCTTAAACCCATTCCCCTTGATTTTTTTGCAACCATCTCTCTAGTTAGGCCTTTTGTCAATGGATCCGCAATATTATCTTTTGACTTCACATAGTCAATGGTGATAATTCCACTAGAAAGAAGTTGTCTTACTGTGTCATGTCTTCGACGTATGTGTCGAGACTTACCGTTATACATGACATTCCTTGCCCTTCCTATTGCCGCTTGACTGTCACAATGTATACAAACAGCGGGCACTGGTTTAGGCCAATTAGGAATATCTTCCAAGAAATTTCGAAGCAACTCTGCTTCTTCACCGGTTTTATCCAAAGCAACAAATTCTGATTCCATAGTGGATCTAGCAATACAAGTTTGTTTGGATGATTTCTAAGACACTACCGCTCCCCCAAGTGTGAATACATATCCACTTGTCGATTTTGTGTCTTTAGTGCCGGTTATCCAATTTGCATCACAATATCCTTCAAGTACCGCTGGATATTCTATGTAATGCAAAGCATAATCTTGAGTATACTTTAGTAGCCCAATAAACGTTTCATAGCTTTCCAATGATTTTCATTTGGACTAACTGTAAATCGACTTAACTTGCTCACAGCACAAGCTATGTCCGGCCTAGTACAGTTCATGACATACATTAAACTACCTAGTATACTAGCATACTCATTTTGAGCCTTACTTTCACCAGTATTCTTTGAAAGATATAAATTAACATCTATCAGAGTCTTTACTAGTACAATATCTAGATTCTTGCACTTTCCAAGAATCGTCTCAATATAATGGAATTGTGATAGAGCTAATCCTCAAGATGTCTTATGTATTTTAACTCCTAAAATAACATATGCAACACTCATATCTTTCATGTCAAATTTACTGTGAGCATGCATTTGGTCGCCTTAACAACCTCTCCATTGCTACCCATTATAAGCATGTCGTCTACATATAAGCACAAAATAGAAAAACCATTATGAGTGTTCTTAACATATACACATTTATCGCACTCATTAATCTTGAAATCATTCGACAACATGACTTCGTCGAATTTAGCATGCCATTGTTTTGGTGCTTGTTTCAATCCATAGAGTGACTTGATAAGCCAACATACTTTCTGCTCTTGTCCTGGAACAATGAACCCTTCAAGTTGTTCCAAATATATTTCTTCTTTCAAATCCCCGTTTAAGAAGGCCGTTTTCACATCCATTTGATGGATTTCAAGCTTATACACCCCTGCTATAGCAATTAGCATCCTTATAGATGTAATTCTAGTAACAGGTGAATAAGTATCAAAATAATCAAGACCTTCTCGTTGCTTGTATCCTTTTATTACAAGCCTAGCCTTATATTTATCAATAGTACCATCCGCTTTCATTTTCCTCTTGAAAATCCACTTACATTGTAGTGATTTATTACCAGGAGGAAGGTCAACCAATTCCCATGTATGGTTTGACAAGATGGATTCAACTTCACTATTGATAGCTTCTTTCCAGAACGGGGCTTTTGGCGAAGTCATAGCTTCTTTGAATGTCCGAGGCTCATTCTCTAACAGATACGTTAAGAAATCAGGTCCAAAAGACATGGAAGTTCTTTGTCTTTTACGTCTAGGTTCATCCTCTATTGGATCACTTCTAGATATAGCATCTCGAGGCCTCTTATTATTATCAATTGGCTCATATACTATGTTATACGGAAATATATTTTCAAAGAACGAAGCGCCCCTTAATTCAATTATCGTATTAACATGTATATCTGGGATTTCTGACTTGTGAACAAGAAAACGATATGCATTGCTATCCTTACCAAAAAAAAAACGATATGCATTGCTATTCTGAGCATATCCGATAAAAACACAGTCAACAGTCTTTGGTCCTATCTTAACCTTTTTAGGCTTAGGAACTGCAACCTTAGCCAAACACCCCCACACTTTGAGATAATTCAAGTTAGGCATTCTGCCTTTCCATTTCTCATAGGGAGTTTGTTGTGTTTTTCTGTGAGGCACTCTATTTAAAATAAAATTCGCCGTCAAAACAGCTTCCCCCCACAAATTTTGTGGTAAACCGGAACTATTCAACAATGCATTCATTGTTTCCTTTAAAGACCGGTTTTTCCTTTCCTACACTCCATTAGATTGTGGTGCATAAGGAGCAGTCATTTGGTGAATGATACCAAAATTAGTACAAATTTCCTCAAAAGGAAATTCATATTCACCTCCTCTGTTACTCCTTATTATTTTAATTTTCTTGTTTAACTGAGTTTCAACTTCGGACTTATAAGTTTTAAAAGCATTCATAGCCTCATCTTTGCTACTAAGCAAATAAACATAACAATACATCGAGTAGTCATCTATAAAAGTAATAAAATACTTATTACCACCTCTCGACGGTATTGATTTCATATCGCATATATCTGTGTGTATTAAATCTAAAGGTTCTGAAACTCTATTGTCTACAGAATGAAAAGAAGGCTTAGAAAATTTAGATTTAACACAAACTTGGCATTTCTCACTTGAACAATCGAATTTTGGCAATAAACCCATGTTTATTAACTTCTTTATCGACTTATAGTTAACGTGTCCTAATCTAGCATGCCATAAATTAGGAGACTCAAGCACATAAACAGAAACAGCTTTATTTAAAACATCATTGGGTACAACAGTCATTACATTCAACTTGAAAAGACCATCACTAAGGTAACCCTTTCCTACATACATCTCATTCTTGAAGAGTACAAACTTATCGGATACAAAAATCAACTTGAAGCCATTCTTGCTAAGAAGAGATTCGGACACTAAATTCTTGCGTATGTTTGGCACATGTAGCACATTGTTTAGCGTCACAACTTTCCCAAATGTCATCTTTAGAGCAACCTTTCCAACACCTTCAACCTTAGAGGTCGATGAATTACCCATATAGAGATTTTCATCACCTTCCATAGGCATGTAAGATGAGAACATTGATTTATTGGAGCAAATATGACAAGTTGCTCCGGTATCAATCCACCATTCTTTGGGGTTTCCCACCATGTTGCACTCGGATATCATAGCAGTAAGATTGATATCATCAACACCATTGGAAATCTGTTCCACCACATTCGTCTGAGTCACCTTCTTTTTCTTGGCTCTACAGTCTTTAGCACGATGTCCAGACTTTCCACAATTGTAGCATTTGCCAATGAATTTTTTCAAGCCTTGGGTGGATCCTTGTCCATAGGTTTTCCTCTTCTTGTTAGGTTTTGATCCTTCTTCAACAATATTGGCTCTTGAGATAGCCATATTGCTGCCACCTTTCTTCTCGGAATTCCTATTGTTTTCCTCTATCCTAAACCGAACAATCAAGTTTTCAAGTGACAACTCCTTTCTCTTGTGTTAGAGATAATTTTTGAAATCTCTCCAGGATGGTGGCAGTTTTTCAATGAAGGCAACCACTTGAAATGACTCACTTAGAGTCATTTCTTCATCATGAATATCATGCATAATCACTTGAAACTCTTGAACCTGACTTAAGACGGTCCTTGAATCAACCATCTTGAAGTCCAGAAATTTACCAACAATGAATTTCTTCAATCCGGCATCTTCGATTTTGTATTTCTTGTCCAAACTATCCCATAACTCCTTAGCTGTTTTTAGCATACTATAGACGTTATAGAGAGTATTGTCCATACTGTTGAGGACATAGTTGCGACACAGGAAGTCAGAATGATTCCATGCATCAACAGCCGCAACCTTTTCTTTATTTGTCTCTCCAACGTCCAATTTAGGACCATCCTCATTGAGGAATCTAGCTAAGTTCAAGGTCATGAGATAGAACAACATCTTTTGTTGCCATCTCTTGAAATCCGTACCATTGAATTTTTCTGGCTTTTCTCCGTGATTCGGAATAGGGTTAACCGGAGTCGAAGTCGAAGCCATTTCTGAAATATAAAAACTGAGTATATTCACGGAAAGAATCGGTAATATATGACTACAAACAGAATCGTTTGTTCATGAACAGAATTAGAAATTTCAATATAAAGAGAAACGAAAAATCTGTTTACGAATAGAATCGAAAAATTGTAACGAAAAATTGTATGAACAGAATTATATTCTGAATATGAAAATTTCCGAATATTGTAATAGAATTTCAACACAAGCAGAATTGAACGATGTGATAGAAGTTCGTCAAAAAACTAAGCGACTGTACGAACAACAAAGGTTCGACTTAAAGGAATGGCAATCCAATATTTGACAGAAAAACTCAATGAACAGAATGTTGGTAGACGAATAGAACCGAACAAATTCGTCTTAAGATTGTAGTTGAATGGTAATGTAGTTCGGCTAAGTTCGTATAGCAGAAATTGAAATCAAATATGAGAAGACTAACCTGAAAGCAGCACAAATAATTAAAGCACAAATAAGTTCGTATAGCACAAGAAATGATAATGATGAAGTAAAAAATGTCTCTATCGCGGGAATGCAAAATGGCACGAAGTGTCACTATCCAAACTAAACCGTTCGAATATATGTATATGGCGAAAATTGAAGAGTTGCGAGAGCGAAAGGTCACCGGCGGTTCCCACTCAAGGTCGTGAACAGAACGGTTCCCTTGAACCGGTTCGATTCGTGAACAGTCACGAACGAAGGGCTTCGGTTTTTTCGTTCGGGCGAACCGAACATCACAAATAGACATGTTTGTTTGTCCAAAAAATAAAAAAAATAAATAAATAAATTCTAAACAACGTGTCTGTTCAAAAAAAAAATAAAAAATCGATAGAGGGTGGACCTGGAATCGGCCGGCCGGATGGGCGGCGGCGGCGGCGGCGGCGGCGTGGTGGACCGACCTAGCTTGACGTAGGTCCTCTCTCTTCCACAAAAGTTGGGTACCCCTTGGGGCCCAAACCCATTTGTAAGGCTCAACTATTTGAACCCATTTCCCATCTCTCTTCTATCCTATGTGGGACACTTTCACCCACCCACTTCTCATTCAATTCTATGGGATTTTTTATGCCAAAATCCCAACAGTCTGCTCCCCATCCTGCTTATTCTATATAACAAAAAAGAAGCCCACATGAACGCCAAAACCGGCCATGCACCCCTTTCAGAATGCATCAGCAGCACATTTTTCGTATCAGATGACAGCCATTCATCGGCACATTTCAAGAAATTGTGGATAATCTCCAGTCTTGGTATAGGAAAACCTCCATAATGTTAACTATTTTACAAAGACGACGTCATTTTAGTGTGGCCAACCATGATAGGGATCGGTACGATTGAAAAATGGAAAATCGACTCGGAATTGAAAAATTACGATTTTGCCCCTAGGCCTCATAATGGTATTCCGAATTTTGAAAAAATTTGGAATGCATTTTGGGGATTTTTATGTTCATGTTCAGCCCCCTCAATTGCCGAAAATTTTGGTCAAGTGTGCCTCTCCATTATTGGATTAGGGGCAAGATGGGCATTAGCTTTAGTTGGTCCAACCACTCCACTAAGTCTATCCTATACACTCTCCCACTTGCTCTCTCTCCCTCACTTTTCTTTCTCTCCAAGCCAACACCCTCTCTCTCTCTCTCTCTCTCTCTCACATTTTTGTCTCCCTCTCGCCGGCTCTCTTCCTCCTTCTTAACCGCGCGTCCCGATCACCGCCGGAGGAGCTGATCGTCGAGTGCCACCGCACGGCGAGCGCCACCTCCTTGCACCACCACCACCACTCACCCCGACTGACTCTCTCTCTCACCATTTTCCTTTCTCCCCCAGCCATGAGGAACACCGCTGATCAGCCCCTTAGCCGTGAGCCGCCGGGCTGTTCGCCAAGTATCGTCGCCGCGCGAGAGCACCGCCGTCCGTGCGCTCGCCTATCCTAGTCTCACTATCACCCTCCACCTCGCTTCACCCTCTCTATTCTCTCTCCACCCTCAGCTGCCGATCAAGCCCCGCCTTGGACCGCCGCGACCACACCACCGTCGTCGCACGCCAAGGTCGTCGTTCGCCCTCTTGCCGCTGCCGTGCCACCACCCAACAGACCTATTCTCTCCCCTTCTCATTTGTGTCCCTTGACCAGCACCTTCCCCTCCTTTTCGCCGCCATTCGATCCATCCAAGTGCCGCCGATCGCCACGTTGCCGTGCACTGTCGCGAGGACTGACGGAGCGCCGCCGTGAGCCCACCCAACCGCTCGTTTCTCCCCACCGGTTCAACCGCTTTTGGAGCTTAGGAGATTGTGAGTATTAGTCCCTAAACCCTAATTAGGATAATTAAGCATCTCTTGATAGGATTAGGGTTAATTAAGGGTTAATTAGATTGTTTAGGACTTGATTAGTGGATTATGGATTAGTGGCTGATTTAGGAGTAATTTGGGGAGCCATATGGAGTATTTGAGAATAATTTAATGGCCTAGATTGATCAAATTGGTGGTTGTCCATGTTGTGATCTATTGGCCTAGGTTCGGATTATTTAGATTTAATCATGGAAATTCTTGAGCGTGCCATGTTGATTGATGTAGTAGCTGAATTGTGCTTATTTGATGATCAATTTATTATGCCATGTCGCATGTTCGTATGGCACAATGATGCGGCGTGTGAATTGGCCAATAAGTGACGTGAATTATGGTGCTCAATTATATGAATTGTGAGTGCCCATTTGTGTGTGGTGCCGAATGGTATTAAATTGGCTAAGTGAGCATGTGGATGCGAATTGATTGGGCAAGTTAGCTGTGGCATGGATTGAGTTTGACTTGGCATGGAATGATCGTGTGCCTATAATGAAATTGCATGCTCATTGTACATTGCATTATTGCTCGAGTGTAGGACTGCATGGCCACGCATTTCGCATCCTGAGCATTGGCTTCAAATGAGAACTGTGCGAGTATGTGTGCCTGACATGAGCATGTGATCACTTAAATGCCCCAATGCGTTTTACGTGGGGTTTAGATAAAATTGGCTGTGTGCACGTGTGATCACTGTTAACCCTTATGCGTATTATGTGGGGTGTTGAACCCGTCTTAATGCGTTTTACGAGGGACAATGCCAAGTTCTACCAGAAGACGGCTAGCTTGATGCGTTTTATGCGAGTCTTGGTTCGTATATGGTGATCGGTGTTACGCCTAATACATTTTATGCGGGCTGTAGACACTGGGCCTGATGCACCTTATGCGGCCAAGAAGTATTGGTATTGATTGTTAGACCTGATGTGTTTTACGCAAGTCGAACTCTAATTGAGAAAATGAGCAGTATGCCAGTGTGTATTACTGAGTCGAATCATGAGCATGGCATAGTGATGGCATATGTGTGCAAGAGTGCATGGGCAAGTGTGCGAGCATGTACATACCGGTAACTCGTATGTGAGGCAGGCATTAATAAGTGTGAGCATGCGTATGGCGTACGTATGACCACGTGTGTTCGCGTATATGCCGTGAATATTGTTAGGAATTGTCTAACCTGCAGGGTCATGTGTATGTTCGATCTGGGCCCGAGGGCCTGGGTCACTTGATTATTGGCTGTTTTACTGGTTGCGTGTGAATAGTTTGCCTGTTAGGAGGTACATGTTAGCCTAGTTTAGGTTTAAGAGATTTTACTCGCTGAGATTCGTTCTTATTGTTGTTACAACCCAAAATTTTCAGACCCCCAGCCCTGAAGATGTCAGAAGTTCCGGTACATTTTGGGATCACGCATTAGATAGAGTACCCTATAGGGAACGGGGATCCATATATTAGGCATTATACTATAATATGGATTGATGTGGAGGAGACGTTTTACCAGACCCATGAGTACATAGCTTGGTGCTTTAGGGACTACTCCAGGGAGTATGAACCTCTTAGGACTTTTGATGTCCCGTTCAACGGACTAAGCGAGATGGATCCACAGTGTGCCGACAAAGACCTGGCGAGCCCCGAAGCTACAGCCGAGGAGAGATTGAGTTTTGGTGCCGGACTTGTCATATGGGAGGTGGATGAGCTGGACTCGATGGATGAGGAGATGGTGGATTGGGACTCTGACCCGGAGCCAATAGAGTTAGATGAAAAGCCAAGGCCTACGGAGCAGGACCCCGAGTAGGACGGCGAGCCCTAAGGAGATGGACTCTGAGGAGGAGCCGACAGAGGCTAAGTTCGAGCTGGATTCCTTAGACTCCGAAGTCGAGCTGTCTGATTGCTCGTCCAAGTTCTCTGGATCCAACCCGGATTGGGTTTTGTAAGGTTTAGCTGTACCCCTAGTTAGGCTAGGTTAGTACCTTTTCGACCGGAACCCCACCTTAGTTAGTATCCCTGATTGCTCGGGCCACTTACCTTTTTTACCTTAGTGGCCGCTGACCTGCTTTTGTTTGCTTATATGTATTTTGTGTAAAAATAGATATTGTATATGTTTTCAGTGGTTATGCAAGTGTATATTTATAATCATGTTGATTCCGGTGGTTGTGCTATCCTTGGTCACGATGATTATTGTACGGCTATATTTCATTGCTTCCGCATGTACATTGATTTCTGTGTTGGGTGTTAGGTCGGCGACGCATCCTGGGATGTCGCACATATTTGACCTCGGTTGGCATGCTCGCCCGCCGTAGGGTTCGGGGCATGACATCCCCCATTGTTTTACTTTAATTGAGAAAATGAGCAGTGTGCTAGTATGTATTACTGAATCGGATCATGAGCATGGCATAGTGATGGAATATGTGTGCAAGAGTGCATGGGCAAGTGTACGAGCATGTGCATACCGGTGATTCGTATGTGAGGCAGGCATTAATAAGTGTGAGAATGAGTATGGTGTACATGTGACCACGTGTGTTCGCGTATGTCTCGTGAATATTGTTATCAAATTGTCTAACATGCAGGGTCATGTGTATTCTCGATCTGGGCCCAAGGGCTTAGGTCACTAGATTATTGGCTATTTTACTAGTTGCGTGTGAATAGTTTGCCTGTTAGGAGGTGCATGTTAGCCTAGTTTAGGTTTAAGAGGGTTTCCTTGCTGAGATTCGTTCTCATTGTTGTTAAAATCCAAACCTTTCAGACCCCCAGCCCTGGGGATGTTAGAAGTTCCGGTACGTTTTGGGATCCTGCATCAGATAGAGAGAGCGGTGATCGAGTACCCCGTAGGGAATGGGGATACGTATATTTACGCATTATACTATAGTATGGGTTAATGTGGGGGAGACATTTTACCAGACCTACGAGTACGTAGCTTGGTGCTTTAGGGACTATTCCGGGGAGTATGGACCTCTTCGGACTTTTGATGTCCCGTTCAATGGACTAGGCAAGATGGATTCGCAATGTGCCGATGGAGACCTAGCAAGCCCCGAAGCTATAGCTGAGGGGAGTTCGATTGAGTGCTTATATGAATTGATCCGTGAAGTGCAGGTGCAAGAGGTGAGTACGTGTATCCCCTTGGTTGAGGTCTTATGTTACTTGTGTTTGGTTGTATGCTGAGTGGTTGATTGCTGTTATGATTCCCTACCTAGGACCTCATACCGGTTTAGCTTGGTTTAGGTCTCTCATTCCTGAATGGAATTATAGCAGGTAGGTGAGTAGTAAGGACTGCAAAAATGAGGAGAAAAGGAAAGGAAACTTGAGGGCAGTCGAGTGCTATGGGCCAAGAGGCCAGAGATCTAAGAATGGAGGATGTTATTCAGACTCTACAGGAAATAGGGAATATTATAGGTAGGCAGGCTCAGGAAAGGGCCACCACCATTGCCCGGGCTGCTAAGGCTGCAGCAACTGTTACTTTGAATGGAAACAATGCCAATCAAGGCCAAGGCTAGGTAATGGCAAATAGGCAGATGCATCAGTTAGTAGAACAGTTCTTGAAGTTAATGGAAGGGGTGAGCCCGACGCTGTACCGCGATGGGTGGAAGAGTTAGAGAAAGCCTTCGAGGTATTGGGGTTCATCGAGACTGAAAAGGTGACATTGGCGGTATATCAGCCGTAAGATAATGCTAATGATTGGTGAAAGGCCACCAGAGATAGAGTGTTTCCAGAAGGTAATTCCCTGACGTGGGCCGCGTTATCGAGAGCTTTTATGGAAAATATTTCTCAAAAAGTGCTCAAGAAAGAAAAATTGGCGGAATTCATGAGGCTCCGCCAATGGCTAATGACTGTGGATTAATATGAAGCAGAGTCTACGAGGTTGTCCAAGTTCGCACCTAGAATGGCTGAAAATCCGCAGTATAAGGTACGGAGATTCCGAGACAGATTGGTGCCGGATCTTCGAAGTCAGATGATTTCTTTGAACATCAGAGATTATGGGGAAATGTACGAACGAACCTAAGCTATAGAGCGAGATCAATTGGAAGGGGTAGTCGCTTCTAGATCACGGTTCACTCAGAATATGGACAACTGCCGCTTTGGGAAGAAGTCAATGGCAGGAAATAGACGATTCATCCCACCGACTAGGAAGAATATTTGAAAGCCAAGCCATCAATCGAACAGATTTGGGGCTTATTTCAAGTGCAGAAATCCATAGCACTAGATCAGAAAATTGTCCTTAGCAACGCCTCACCGAACCTCAGATGCAACCGCAACAGCCCCGAGTTGGGAACCAAGTCGGAAATCCCCCACCAGCTAATCAAGGATGACCGCCCGTGCAAAGACAATTTTATGCAATGGCGCGAAGAGAGGCGGAGGACACGCCGGGCGTGGTCACAAGCACGATTTCTCTACGTGATCATGCCGCGTATGCATTATTTGATCCGGGGGCAACCCACTCATTTATATCAAAGTAATTTGTTAGATTTGTTAGGAATGAGCCTATTATGCTTGAGACTGTGTTATGTGTAATGACCCCACTAAATTATAAGGTGTTAGTGTCGTTAGGGTGTCTTAAGTGTAAGATAGTTATCGGGGGTAGAGAAGAAAGGATTGACTTCACAGTGTTGGCCATGTTTGATTTTGATGTAATAATTGGGATGGATTGGCTAGTAAGACAGAAAGCTGTGATGGATTGCGGCAATAGGGTGATCCAATTTAACTCGATTGGACATCTTAGATTTGAATTTAAGGGAAACCAAGGAGGAATCTCGATCCCTTGGATTTCCTTGCTTGAGATGACGAAGTTGTTAGACAAAAGTTGTGAAGGGTACTTAGTGAATGTGGTTGATCCGACAGTGGAGGAACCAAAATTGGAAGAGATAGCCGTGATATGCAATTTTCCCGAGGTCTTTTCTCAGGAATTACCGGGTTTACCACTAGAGTGGAAAGTGAAATTGTTATAGAATTGGCCCCAGGTACCGAGTCAATCTTGAAGGCACCGTATCTAATGTCCTTGTCGGAACTAAAGAAATTGAAAGTCCAGATCAGGAATTATTGGACAGGGGTTTTATTCGTTCTAGTGTATCTCTATGTGGACCGCCAGTCCTGTTTGTAAGAAAGAAGCATGGGACCTTGAGGTTGTATATCGACTATCGGCACTTGAACCAGGTCATGGTTAAGAATAAGTACCCACTGTCGAGGATTGACGACCTGTTCGACCAATTGCAAAGAGTCTCGGTATTCTCTAAGATTAACCTACGAACCGGATATCATCAATTAAGGATCAGGAAAGAGGACATACCTAAGACCGCTTTTAGAACGAGGTACGGGCACTATGAGTTCACAGTGATGCCATTCGGATTGATGAATGCCCTTACTGCCTTCGTGGACCTAATGAACAGAGTATTTAAGGAGTTTCTAGATCAGTTTGTCATCGTTTTCATTGACGACATATTGGTATTCTTGAAAAGCCTCGAGGAATATGAAGTACATTTGACTGAGGTGCTACGGACTTTAAGAGAACACGCACTTTACACTAAGTTCAATAAATGCGAGTTCTGGCTCAACAGAGTAGCGTTCCCTAGACACATAATTTCGAGAGATGGGATTTCTGTGGACTCGACGAAGATTGAGGCGGTAACTAAGTGGCCAAGACCGACGTCAGTGATGGAGATTTTAAGTTTCTTAGGTTTAGGGTTATTCGTCAGTTCGTCTCGTGATCAAGTGGAACCACCCGCGATCCACTAATATGATAGAGGCGAATTGATCCTTGACTATCCTTGGATCGACCTACATTAGCTCAAAATGTCACCTCAATAATTTTATGGTCGAAAGTCAATTCACGATCGAGTTTCTTTGGCTTCGCAAATTTAAATCCCTAATTAACCTTTCTCTAACGGTTAGTATCCTAGAAATGATCAGTTCTGAGCAAGATCTAACTATAAGTACGTTTATAAAATCATCAATTTCATAAATCCCATGTGGGTAAAATTTCAGAATGTCATAGAAGGCACTTTGTTCGGACCATTCTCGATATTTCAATGCTGGATGGTGCATTACTTTCCTTTTCTTTCCACTCATATTCCTCGTACCTTTCATCATCATTCCCTTCCAGAATTCCAATCACCAACACCCCTTCCCTTTGGACGTTGTTTACTCAGTAATTCCTCATTAAGTGTCTCCGAGAATCTTTCTCCTTTTGCTTTCTACCTTCATAAACTCTTGACAGTCCAACCATATGAAATTGAATTTTTTGCTTATGATGCAAATGAATTCACTTATTTATTCGATTCAGTAGCTCGCCCTAACTCGGCTGACTTTTGGCTACGCATGCTTACTCCTGTGGACTTTTCTCTAAGGCTATCCACGAAAGGAAAATTTTACCATGGCTTTGAGATTTATTTTCCTCAATACTATGCCAAACAATTTGGTTTGGTTCACGCCATTCCCATACCAATTCTTTATTCTCTTAAATTTCCAAGCATGGTGAAACAAAAATATCCTTTCAAGAACAATGCCCCCTTCGCATGCTGTGCTAAAATCACTCGGCTTATGTTTGCCAAATTTGCCTCTGATGTCGATGACTTCGAACCTAAGCTTGGATGTACTCCTGCATGGACTTCTTGGTGGCTTTCTTTCTGTCTTGAAAGCCCTTATGAGGAGGTAACTCAAACCATCCTAGCTCGAATAGCAAGAGGCGTATTTAAGCCAAGGAGTAGAGGTAATAAGGGTAAGAAAGCTCTTTCCATTAGACTGGATGTTCTAAGTTCTGAATCAGAACAATTGCGGAGAACTTAAGGGACACCAACCAAAAGTGCTAATGACAAGTCGCCAATTTCTTCCAAAAAGGTGGTTCCCTCAAGAAATATTCCTATTCAGACCTGATTATACTGTGCTACCATAATGAATCAACTCTCAACCGATGATAACACAGTTCTTCTCAAGAGAAAATCTGATCTGATACAAGGTATCCATTTAATGCAGTCTTTTCTACTTCATATAATCCCCACATTACCTCTTAACACTAGTATTTGTTCTTACAAAATCTTCATCCTCTAGTCAGTTTATTGAGAATGCAGATGAAGAACCAACTGCTGCATTGATCAAAAGAAAACGTCTCAATTCCTCAACTACATCAACTTCCTCTTCTATGGCCACTGTCAATCCTGTAGAAGCTTCGGATTCTTAGGTCAATCTTACACATTTTAAAGACAATTCAAATGGTAAATCTTTGTTGTACCCTTCTTTACTTGTTCTTTCTATTCAATGCAAAGTGATTACATTCTAGCAATTCATTACTGGCAATATATAGCAAGACTTTTTATTGACCCCGATCTTGAGGTTGTTACTATTGATCCTCCCATATTACTCCTCACAGCATCAGAACTAGGTATTTGTGTTATAATGGTATGTTGTAATTTACTATATGTCTCAACGACTGATTTCTTTTTGTTTTCAGGTTCTTTAAATGAGTCGGCACCATCAATCTTAGCAACTTCAGAACCTTAGACAACTGCCAATACTCTCAACCCATCGATAGCCATATCGCCTCCGATTCCCCTGCACACTTTTCTGAAGTCCACCCTTCTAGTTCAACTTTTGCTCTGGCCACTGCTCTTGTCCCAATACAGAGTGCTGCCGCTCCTTTAACACAACCTTCTTCGAGCCATTCAATACCTTCTGTCGAAGAAATAAATTCACCAAAATCTCTCTTGAAGACTAAGCGCATGCTAGATGAAGCTTCTCACATACTGGATTTTACTTCAGATACACCTTCCTCAAGGCAGATGGACATTGAAAAGGTCAGAAATAAACTATTACGACTTCTAGACCTTTCTAGTGGGGGTTTTTCTATGCTTCTATTCAATCAGACAGTTTTTGATCGATTGAAATTTCTACTCAATGAGCTGTGCAGTGTTATACCTAGTGAAATACTACCCCCCGAGCTGAAGGTCAAACTTGATAATTTTTCAAAGGCTTTTGTCAGCAAGATAAAGTCTTATCGACGTAATTATGACCTAATTATATCTTTAACTCCTTTTTATTAATCTCTTGCCAAGAATAATCAAGCCATAAATGAGCTTGGATATACTATAAAGGAAAAGAGACTAACCTTGATACCCTGGTTGAAGAAATATCTGGACTTAATGAGGAGGAACTTCATCTTGAAAAGCTAAAAGCAGAAATTGGGCAAAAACTGGCCTTTCTTCGAAATACATAGAAGCTTAAGCACACACAGAGGCTCCAACCGGAGATGGACTTCGATAAAGACATTACCACTTTCAAAAGACCTCAAGCAAATTGAGCATCGACGTCGACTGAGAATTGAAGTTGAAAATCGACGTACCAAAAATAAGTGTATAACTGAAAATGGTCAATTTGACCGTAGTATGTTATCCCTTCAAAGTGATGTAAAGAAATTATTGTTCCCCAAGAAAACTTCTAATCAACTTTTTGAATTTATCTTAATATTACTTTTCAATAACTTAGTTTTAGCGGGAACATTTTAATTCAAATTTCTCCATGTTCCTAATCGTGGGCAAAGTTGGTTATCACGTTGGGTCATTAGTACCTTTCGACCTTCAGTTTTGCTTCATCTGCCTCAAATATAGCATCTAACTTTCCTTTCTTTTCTCATGTCTCATCTTCTATGTTCTTTAATCGTCTTGATGACCTTCAAGTATACGAAACAAAAGATCGTATCTCTTTTTCCTTTATGGATCACAAAACTAACAATGATCATATTATACTGGGTCCTTATCTTAAATCCATTGTAGCTCCTCCTATGTTCGCTGAATGTTTTCCTCGCCATTATCAAGAAATTCTTTCCATTAACAATAGCCGTATTCATGCTCATGCTTGGCTGACCTCCAATTATAGGTTCAATTCTTATCCCAATTTTAATAGGAGGTTTTTTCAATGGTATAAACGCTTGCATAGTGTGATGAAGTCTAAATGGCAATCAGCTCAAATTGACACAGCTCTGATGTTTTGTTGCATGTTTATCAATCCAATGGAGTATGGTCTTATTGGCAGTCTTTGTACCTTTTAGTCACCTTCTTTGCATTGTTTCTTCCTTCCTTGTGTCCAGTAACCATCACTCTTTTGAATATTTGGGCCTTAACGAGTCTTTCACCTTTAATCAAATTTCGATGTCAAGAGGTCCTTGAATGTTTGCTTTTTCAAAACTTGACGTCTCTTAATCTTTCGTATGATGAATTTATGGACCGATTTACTAAGTCCGAAGGGGAAATTCATTCCGACGAACATGTTGCATTCCTTCTATGTTGGCTTTCACGGTACATTTTTTGTATACCAACTTTATCAGTTTCTTCTGAGTTCCTTGATATGGCTTACATGCTTTCCCATGGTCTTGATGTTGGTCTCGGTCAAATTGCTCTCGTTGTTCTTTATCGATCTCTTACATATGCTTAGACCTCTTTTTCTAATGCGCATCTTGATCCTTTCTTTGGTCCTCTACGGATGGTGCTGTATGTATTTTCTTGATTTCTTCTTTGATGTAGGAATACCTCCTGTTTACTGGTCTGAGATTGATATTCCTCCTATCAAAAAGGAATTTGGCCTTTGGAGACTTTGTTGTCCTCTTTATTACCCTTCAATAGGAACTTCCCTCTTCAAGGGTTTCCTTCAATATTTGCTTTCATTGAGAAGCTTTGACTTCTATAGAATTTGTGTCGATGTTCTTAAGGCCAGCCCTTCTTATGATCAGTTTGATGCCTCTATTTTCTGGAAAAGCATTCTCATCCCTTGCGATCTAATTGTGGACTTCTCGATGAAAGGCCAATTTTTTCCAGGGATCGAGGTATACAATCCGTAGAACTGTTCTCGTCAATTCGGTCTTACCCAAGGCATTCTAGCTCCTATTGTTTACTCCATGGAATATCCTTTCTCTCATACTAGTAGTCATTGTTTCATCGATGAAGGAAGCATTTCTTGCTGCAATGAAATTACTTGTACCATTCTGGGAAGATTTGACCTACATACATTTTGCCAGAGATCCACATAGTATGGATGCCTTCGATGAATGGTGGGTGGAATATCGATCATATGTTTTTTCTTTGCACGTCAATATAGTGATGTCTAAAGTCACTCACTGTCTTCCTGGACTGAACCACCCATTTAAAAGGCCTTGTGATTTATCATCTAACTACGATGATCTTTCCTCAGAATTAGAATATTCATCTGATAAAGGCATCACCTTTAGTTTCCAACCCACATAAAGTTCATCTCTTATTTGCTTTCAACTTCATCTTCTATTGCTTCCTATCTTGTAGACATGAGTGTTACGTCTTATAAACGGGAAGTTGAGACTTATATTGGTACACCTGTCGAAGTCCATTCTCCAACTTATATCCTTGTTTCTGATGACAACCCATGTTCATCGAGGTGAACTTTTGGTAAACCGTCCCTTTCTTGGGGAAATGACAAGTTTTGACCCAAATGGATTCGACTTCTCCATTTATTGTCACCTGGTTTATCTCATATTTCTAATAATGTTTCCATGGAGACAAAAATTAAATCTCTCTTGATCAAGTTATCCAATTTACCTTGTCCTTTGGATTGTCTAGCTATGGAGTACGCTATCGAAGAGTTGGCTCAATCTTTTAACTTAGCTTTGGCATCTTATAAGTTTCGATAGGATCGTATTGATACCTTTGACCAGATGGAAAAATCATATCTGAACAGGCAAGAGGATATGGAGCAAGCACGTGCTGTCCTTGAGCATTATCAAGCAATTGACGATATTTCACTGCAGCGCCTAACTGATCAATTTAAACATGTTGAACAATTGGAGATTGAATGCAAGACTATGGAAGACGAACTCCAAGAGACCACCCCTGGAAAAGATCAATATTTCGAGGCCAATTGTGATCTAGAAATACGTCTACGCAACTTCTATCTAGGAATTGAACAGCATTTCGTGTAGCCACAAGTCTAGTTTGCCTTGTAAATACCTAATGTATATATTAGGATTTCTGCTTTATCCACGTCCGAATGTACTCTCAACCTTTGTATATATGCACTTTCCTTTTCACTAAACATGCTTGGTCAATGAGCTTTACTTCTTTTTTGGTATTCTTTATCCAAACGACATCGTATCAATTTTGAATGTTCAACAATTACGTCAAACATGCTCAAATTTATAGCTGGTCATAATGATCCATCTTCCTGGCAGATGAAACATATAATTACAACCCTTCATATTCCTATACTTGGCAGATATGGATCGTAAATATCCATTAATTCTGATACGCTGCCCTTACCCTTTCCTCGTAAAAGCTGTGGATAGGTTCGCTGCACACATTTTCCCTTACTTCCACTATGCTGTTTTATTCTCTTCAATAGCAATAATGTCCTGACATATCTCTATTTTCATGATCTGTTCAAAGAACCTATCAGTTACATCCACTTTGCTTGATTTTCGCACGACTCTTTTGTGTTACTGGGTCTTAATTCAGTATACCCACCTTTTCTTGCAAAAACTACCGACGGACACAATCCCCTATATGACCTATCTTATCATTCCATTTTTACAGGCATTAATAACTTCTTGCGACATCTCCTTGTTCTCCAATTAGTTCAAAGCACCTATTAGTTACATTCATTACTCACGTCGCTTAAGTTCTTTAGATTTCTTATCGTGGTTATCCGCTTTGGCTCTCTATTTAAACCATCTTTGTAGTCTTACCATCTTACCATCTTCATCCAATCATCCCATATTCCAAATTAGCTTTGCCATGGCCAAATCTTCCTCTTTCTCATCTTCACACGCTTCACTCTTCATCGAGGAGTTTATCTCCTTATGAAACAACATATTATTTCGACTGTCCTTCACCTATGCCTATCTGTTCGTCGAATCCCGAGCAGTAGATGAAATCTTCACCTTCCTTAAAGAAGCTGAACCTGAGTTCCTTCCATCTGATCATCCTTTTAGATTTGACTTTAATGAATTTTGCAACATTTTTCCCCATGGTCTTCAAGCCTTTTTTGAAAATAAGCTGACAATCGAACAGCATGCCATCATTGAAGGTGATTATTTCAATAAGGTTAACCTTGCTACTGAAGTTGAAAAAAGTATACTTTGACCGGCTCAAAATTCTAGAACCCGCTCGTGCAGGACTAAGTAGTTTGACCCGAACAAGAAAAGCGAAAGCCGATCTACTAGACATCACCAACTGTCGTCTCCGAGGCAAGCTGACATCCGAAGAAAGAGTAGTGGAAGAGTCTGAAAAGAAAGGATTGGTTGAACTACTGGCCTAGATAGACAAGGACATCAACTCGTGCAAGTCGCTGGTGGATTATTTGGATGAATAGGCTAACGCATACTTTGCCAAGCTCACAACACTAGAAGCAGAGTGTAACCAGGCTTATTCGGCCAGGAACACCAACTCTTCTGCCTTCTTCCATGCTGAAGACGAGAATCCTCATCTAGAGAGTCGTTTATGTAGCTTTGTAAACAAGTTTAGGCGTCATATCGGTTTAAACTGATCATGTAATGATGCCTAAACTATTTCTGTAAATTTGACTCTGAAGTTTAGATAGCTCGGCTCCCCCCCTCCCCCTAACCATTCAGTTTGCCAGCTTGTTTCATGGACTTTTATGTTGAATGACTATCAACTTCTTCATTTTTCCTTCATGTCCCACATGGTATGATAATATTTCTTTAAGTACTTTCCATTGATTGATCTAGGCATTTCTCCAAGCCCATCAATATCCATCAAATGATAAGCATTTCCACTTAAAACTTGTGTAACTAAATATAGACCTTCCCAATTTGGTGACCACTTTCCAAACTTTTCATTATTCAAACCCACAGCAAAACAGTTTTTCAAACTAAATCACCAACATCGAAGCGTTTTTCCTTAACATGTTTGTTATATGCTTTAGCAACCCTATTCTTCTGGGCAATTAATTTCATCGATGTTTTCATACATCAATTCGTCATATTCATCTTTGGACATGCCCCATTGTAATTTTACCCTTAACCATTGTACTGTAATTTCTATAGGTAGCACAGCTTCTTGGCCATAAGTTAACATGTATGGACCAACTCCCGTACTTGATCTCCTCGATGTTCTATAGGCCCATAATACCGTCGATAAGAGTGAATCCCATTCCCTAGGGGTTTTCTTCCAAATGCTTTTTAATAAGGTTAATAATAACCTTATTTGATGCCTCCGCTTGCCCATTCGCCTCAGTGTAGTAAGGAGTTGAATGAAGCATCTTGATCCCCCTGAATCTAGTAAACCCTAACACTTCTTGATTAGTAAATACAGTACCCTGATCTGCCGTTATTGCCTTTGGTATTCCATATCGATGAATAATTCTTTCTTTTATAAACTCCTTTACTACTTTCTGAGTTATATTTCTATATGAGGCGGGTTCGACCCATTTGGTGAAATAATCCGTAGCAACCAATATGAAACTATGTTTTTTAAATGATGGAGGACATATTTTCCCAATTATTATCATGCCCCAAACTCCATTGAGCACGCAACACACTTCTCTGGTTGAATAATGCGATGTCCCAGGGTATCGCCGACCCAATTTATCTTATCAGAGATTTATATTTTAATCAGCGGAAACCATAAATATCCGGACATATATAATTGGGGTAAACAAGGGAGAATGAACATATTTATTTCTCATTTCAAACTTATATAATATTCACAATTTACAAATCACCATATATATAAGCACACCGAACTATGAGCCACCGATATCCAAAATAATCGATAGACTGGGTATTCTATCACAAAAAATGGAACACTCCAAAAAGCTTAGCCCCAACCCCTATATTAGCCCATACGTCCTCTACCTGGCATCCATTCCGAGTTTGATTCCTCTGCATCTGAACCTAAATTCTCCTTAACCGTTTGCTCCTCTAAGGACTCCAGCTTAGCCTCGATCTCGATCGGGTTATTTATGTCACCCGACTCCACTGAAACTTCGACCCGCTCCTCTTCGACTGGCTCCTCATCAGACTCGTCCTCTTGTATAAATTTGGGGTCCAGCCATCGCTCATACGTGGATATGTGCACTGGTTGTTCTTCAGGTTCACCCTTAAGCTCATCTTCTGAGGCCTCTTTAGGTTCTGCCTCAGGTTCCTCTTCTTCTGGTTCTTCCTCTAGGATTGCCTCGAGATCCACATCCATCGGATCATACCCTGCCTAGGATTCTTCAGGCTCCGGTTCATGCTCAGCCCCCGAAGGCTTAGGTGCTGTAGGCATTTGCTATAATCTAGACTGCACCAGACTAGTCTCCAAACTAATCATCTTACCATCGGGAGGAGGTATGGCATACAGGTCCCGATCCCTAACTCTATCAAAGGGGATGTCAAATCCACGGACGGGACCAAACTCATCTACCCCATCCCAAAAGAACCAAGCGGTATAGTTATGCGCCTACTAAAGGGATAACCCTACATTTACCCACACTACTGTTGTATGCTTAACCCAGGTCATGTGTTCATCAATAGGATACTCTACTGTATTGTGGTCAGTGTGTATCGGTACTCCAAAATGCTCAGGTGGCGATGGCAGAAGATTCATTATTTAGGCCGGGATTCTGGAAATGTTGGTTGAAACAACCATGAGATTACATCTCAATAAGCACACACTTTAAACCCCACCTAGGCTATCACGTACCTCTAGACAATCACAATCACATTCAACCATCACATCGTAGGCACAAAATTATGCTTACCCGGGCCTTTCCAGTGTGCAACCTGCACGTTAGTCACAACAATATCACATCTAATCATATGCACATTCTAGTTTTATTTCATGCATTCATTCTTTGCTCATCACACTCTTTCCACCCAATTCGCCAGTGACCCGTGTAATGATATCGCCTCAGGTTCACTGCAACTATCTCACCCTCGACTCGCCAGTGACCCGCGTAATAGTACCGCCTTAGGTTTACTGCGACTAACTCATACTCACTCGCCAGTGACCCGCGTAGTAGTGCCGCCTTAGATTCACTGCTACTAACTCATACTCACTCACCAGTGACCTGTGTAGTAGTGCCGCCTCAGGTTCACTGCGACTAAGTCATAATAACACTTCAAGGCCCACGTAATGGTACCGTCTCAGGCCGTGTATCTTGCCCGCGTAGTAGTACCGCCTCAAGCTCAACACCCACAACCTACGACACAACCCGCATAATGGTACCGCCTCAGGTTGGTTGTCCTCCGGTAATACTGGGCATTGTCCTGTGTAATGATACCACCTCAGGATGGATCAATTCCCCACGTAATGGTATCGCCTCAGGGATTTCTGCAACCACACATACCGTTGTCACACACGATTTCTTATTCGTTCATATGCTCAACACCCAATTGCCAATAAATTAGCCAATCACACGTGACCCATGCACACACCAATTCACACATATTTCTCATGCTCAATAAGTATTCAACATGGCCAATTGACAATTAATTCAAATCGGCCCAAGCGTGCACATAACAAAGCACATTTCAATCAATCAATTCATGGTACAACCAACATACAAGGCCACTAACGGGCCCACATTCATTGGGACATACGAGTGCACAATTTCAATCTTTCCACACTCATTTCAAGCCATAATGAGTATCACAATTCAGCCACCACACCACGCATTAAGCCGACACCAATTGCCCTTAAATCAAACCATAGGCTCGTCACTACAAGTCCCAATTTCCAGCAATGAATTTGGCATCAATTCAGCCCCAAAACTTCACAATTTCATCCTAAAAAATTGGTTAATATCAGCCCCTAAATCGGTCCACACAATTAATCCATAAATAGCCCAAATTTTTGCCAAAATCGCGTCTAATTAAACCCGATTCCACCCCTAATTTTGTCCGTCGATACCCGAAGTCTTAAATAGAATTTAGGGTGTCACTTATCCGAACTCTAGACTAACTCTGCTAGAGTGAAAAGGGGGCGGCAGTTTGGCGGCAAGCGGTGGCACACGGCAGCGGTGAGTGGCAACGGCGGTGATGGGCTGGATGGCAGCTTCCTTGCCGCGGGCACTCACAGCCACGAGAGAGAGAGGGATGGCGGCGTGAGGGTGGTGGCGGTTCTGTGGTGGAATGGCGAGTAGCGGTGGCGTGGCCAAAGGGGGGGCGATCGATTCAGTGAGAGAGAGGAGGGGTTGCCAAGAAGAGAGAGAGAGAGGGATTTGGGACTTAAATAATCAAGGCCAATAATTGAATTGCCAATTGACCATCTTGCCCTTTCCTCACAATTCAAATCGACGGTCCAGATTCGATCTTATCTTAATATCACCAGTCCTAATCAAATCTTTTTCAAAATATCCAAGGGTAATTTGGGAATTTCTCAGAAATTCGAAGGATAAAATTGTCCAAAAATCTCTAATTCTAAGGCTAGGCAAAATTACCAAAATGCTCTTCCCAAATTACATTGGCCTTAACAAATTTTCAGGGGTAAAATGGTCATTTTCCATTTCTCACCGAAATTCAGTTTTTCTAAAGGATTTGGGCAAATCCGAAGCTACCTAGGCAAATGACAACATCGTCCAAATGATCTGTCGTGACTTTCTGAATTTCCAATGCCCAGCTCGGTCTCTAATTAATGCTTAAGTTCTAAATAACGTGACTTGTGCATATCTCATACTAATTGGTGGCTTTTGAGGAAATTCGCATTACTGACCCGTGGCCGACATTAAATCATGCCACGTACAAATTTACTCGGGTTGTGCTGACCTCGATTGTTACTTAATCGCATGGATCGATCGCTAGATTCGACGGGCACGATCGTTTGGTATAGGTTTAAGGTCATTCGTTAATTCATTTTGTGGTCCAGCGGAATCACTCGCAATCCATTACTTTGACATGACGAACTGATCTCTAGCTATCCTTGGATCGGCCTACAGTGACTAAAAATGTCACCTCAACAATTTTCGTGATTGAAGGTTGGTTCACAATTGAGTTCTTTGGTCGTGCAAATTTAAATACTTAATTAGCTTTTTCCTAATGGTTAGTATTCCCGAAGTGATCAATTTCGGGCGAGATGTAACTACAAGCAGGACCTTAAACTACTCATTTTATAAATCTCAAATAGGTTGGATTTCAAAATGTCACAACTCTTCCCCCTTATAAAAATTTTGTCCTCGAAATTTACAAATCAACTGCTACTCAAACAAGTGGGGATATTGACGTTGCATTTGCTCTTCACTTTCCCACATCGCGCCTTCTATCTCGTGGTGTTCCCAAATAACCTTGACCATCGGGATCGTCTTCTTCCTTAGAAACCGTTTTTTTCGATCTTCAATTTTTACTGGTCTCTCAACATATAACACCTTGTCATTGACTTCTATCTCCTCATAATTCAACACATGAGTTGGTGCGTTCGGTTCATATTTCTTCAACATTGATACGTGGAATACATTATGCACTTGCGATAAATTTGGCGAAAGTGCAAGGCGATACACTAAATCTTCAATCCTTTCTAAAATCTCAAAAGGTCCTACGTGCCTCATACTTAACTTCCCTTTCTTACTAAATCTGGAAAGTTCTCTCATGGGCGATACCTTAGGAATACGTGATCCCCTACTTAAAACTCCAAAGGTCTTCGCCTTCTGTCTACATAACTCTTTTGACAGCTTTGAGCTGTTTTTAGCCTTTCACGGATCACCTTGACAACCACAATTAACTGTTGAACTAACTCTGGCCCGGTAATACTCTTTTCTCCCACTTCATCCCAGCATACGGGCGTTCTACAAGCCCTACCATATAGCGTTTCAAAGGGTGTCATTCCGATACTTTGCTGAAAACTACTGTTATAGGCAAATTTTGCTAAGGGCAATTGCTCTTCCCACTTACACTGAAAATCCAATACACATGCCTTAAACATATCCATTTGTGGGTGGTAAGCTATACTGAACTACAGTTTTGATCCTAATGCCGTCTGTAGACTTTTCCAAAAATTAGCGGTAAACCTAGAATCACGATATGAGGTAACCCTCATGGGTACCCCATGCAAACGAACTATCTGTTGCATATACAATTCAGCATATCGATCTAATGCGAAGTCTTTTTGCATAGCCAAAAAGTGTATCGACTTTATCAATCTGTCGACAATTACCCAAATAGTGCCATGGTCTCTGTAGCTCTCTGGTAATCCCGTCACAAAGTCCATAGTTATATGCTCTCATTTTCATTTTGGGATTTTCAAAGGTCGCAATAATCCTCCGGGCTTATAATATTGTGTCTTCACTTACTGGCACGTCAGACATTTAGCCACATGTTTGGCTATGTCTACCTTCATACCATTCCACCAGTAGTATTGTCTTAAATTTTGATATATTTTGGTACTTGGGTGAATACTATAACTACTACGATGCGCTTCTGACAAAATTTCTTCCTTAAGTTCCGCATCGTCAGGCACGCATAATCGTCTACAGAACTTCAGTATCTCGTCTTCGGATAACTGGAAGTCCGGCTTTCTCTTGGTCTCATCCATTCTAGAATCCTTTGGATTTCTTGATGCATAGACTGCAAGGTCTTAATCTTAGCCTAAATCTCCTGTTCAATTCTAAGCGTGGCCAACAAACTCGAGACTTGACTTACTTTGAATCTAAGCTCCGAGTCTTGTATTTTTTCTAGCAATGCCCATTTCTTGACCATCAAATGTGCGATGCTCGACTTCCATCTCAATGCATCGGCTACTCGGTTGGCCTTCCCGAGATGATATAATATATCACAATCGTAATCCTTCAATAAATCCACCCAGCCTCATATTTAATTCCTTTTGAGAAAATAGATATTTGAGGCTCTGATAGTCGGTATAAATCTGAAATTTCTCTCTGCATAGATAATATCGCCAAATCTTCAGGGTGACCACTATTGCGGCAAATTCCAAATCATGCGTCGGGTAATTCAACTCATGCGGTCTTAACTGTATTGACGCATAGGCCACTACTTGTCCATTTTGGATGAGTACACACCCCAATCCTTTTAATGACGCATCGCTATAAATTTCATATCCTTCAGATCCCGATGGAATAGTCAACACCGGTGCTGTTGTTAACCTATGCTTCAATTCTTGAAAACTCTTTTCACATTTGTCGGTCCATTCAAACCTCATTTCTTTTTTCAATAAATGTATCAACGGCGTCGCTATTGCCAAAAACCCTTACAAGAAATGACGATAATATCCTGCTAGATCCAAAAAGCTTCAAACCTCTGTTATTATCGTTGGTCTCGACCACTTCATTACAGCCTCAATCTTCGCTGGATCTACTGAAATTCCTTCTCTAGTTATTACATGTCCAAGAAATGCTGCTCCATTGAGCTAAAATTTGTACTTGCTAAACTTAGCATACAACGTGTTCTTTCTTAAAGTCTGCAACACCTTACTCAAGTGAAAATGATCACGAATATACCAATATGTCATCTATAAAAACGATCACGAATTGATCTAAGAACTCCTTAAATACCCGATTCATTAAGTTCATAAAGGCGGCATGGACGTTCGTCAATCCGAATGGCATTACAGTAAATTGATAATGTCCATATCTCGTCCTAAATGCCGTCTTTGGTATATCCTCCTTCTTAATCCTCAATTAATGATACCCCATTCTTAAATCGATTTTAGAAAACACCGAAGCCCCTTGTAACTGATCAAACAAATCATCAATCCTCGGCATGGGATATTTATTTTTTATCGTCACTTGATCTATCTGTCTATAGTCAATACATAACCTCAGCGATCCATCTTTCTTTCTTACAAATAAAATCGGCGCTCTCAATGGGGACGCACTCGGACGAATAAATCCTTTGTCTAACAATTTTTGCATTTGCACCTTTAATTCCTTTAACTCGAACAACGACATTCTATAAAGTGCCTTCGAGATTGGCTCAGTTCCAAGTGCCAACTAGATCACAAATTCTACTTTTCTTTCTATTGGCAATCCTAGCAATTCTTGAGGAAAAACATCGGGATACTCGCACACCACAGCTATATCCTTTAGCCTCAGTTCCTTAGCCGTCGAATCAACTACTGCCGCTAGAAATCCTTGACACCCTCCATTCAACAACCTAATCATTTCTAGCGACGAAATCCATGGAATCGAAGGTCTCCCTCGATTTCCTACAAATTTGAATTCCGGATGTCCAACGAGATTAAATTAGATCACCCTACTATTACAATCTATTACGGTCCTCTACTTAGACAGCCAGTCCATACCTACTATCATATCAAAATCGTACATAACTAGAACCGCTAAATCAATCATTTTCTCCCTATCCCCAATCACAATCTTACAATTCGGACACCCCAACGAGACTAGCGTCTTATCATTCAAGAGAGTCGTCACACATAACACAACATCAAGCAACTGCAGTTCTATACCAATCAACTCAACAAATTGCTCAGATATAAAGGAATATGATGCCCCAGGTCAAATAAAGCGTACACAGCATGGTTGCACAGAGAAACCATACCTGTAACAACCCCTGGTGCATTCTCAACTTCTCTTCTGGCCATGGCATGCACCCGTCTTTTATGTGGCCTATTCTGACTAGCTATTTGGGCAGCTCCAGTTTGGTTCTCGTTCCAAGGTGGCGGCAACGCAGGCAACCTATTCTACTTGAGATTGGAGCAAAATCCTATGTGATGACCAAATCCACCACATCTGAAACATGCTCCACCCCTGGTTGGACAAGGTTCATTTCCATGTCTTTTCCCATATACCCGACATGAACCATTCTGATTACAAGCCGGTTTCCCTATATTCCTTCTAGCTGAAGGGATAAAATGTCGATTACATGCCATTAATCTCTTCCTTAGCTGACGGTTGTCCCTGCCCTAGGTAAACCTCGACCTAAAAGCGATGGCCCTATCCGCCATATCCCGCTCAATCGCTTGAGATCATAAATCTCATTATACCCTCTCAAATTCAATGAGATCATTTGGCTACGAAGGTCCGGTTTCAAGCCATTTTGGAACCTTCGAGCCCAATCTAACGGATCCTCAACCATCTTCAAGGCGAACTTAGACAGCCAAGCAAATTCGGCCTCGTACTAATCCACTACTCTCTGCCCCTGACGCATCCTCATAAACTCAGATGATTTTTGTTTCCGGGCACTCTTAGAAAAATATTTGCCATTAAAGGCTTCTATGAACATCACCCAATTCTGGCTAGTGCCAGCTGGGAATAGCATTCCTCTGGTGGTTTTCCACCAATTATTTGCATTTCCTTGCAATTGATAGACGGCTAATGTCACTTTTTCCTCATCTGTACACCCGAAGACTTCAAAAGCTTTCTCTAATTCCTCCACCCACAACGATGCACCGTCAATATCGCCTCTACCATCAAACTTAGGAGGCTTCAATTTCAAAAATTGTTCAACTAATTGGTGCATCTGCTTATTCGCATTCACTGGCCCCTGCCATTGATTCCCATTATTATTATTATTAGTAGCAGCAGCCACAGCGGCCTCGGCAGCTTGGGCAATCATAGCAGCTCGTTCCTAAGTCTACTGTCCTATTAGATTACCGATCTGTTCTAGGGTTCTCATGACCGCTTCCATTCTAAGATTTTCTACAGGTCGAGCTCGGGCTCACGAGCTAAACGGACCCCCAGTTCCTCTACCTCGCGAACTTATCCTCACGATTCTACCACTCGACTACCTGCTATAATCCCACTCAAGAATTAGAAACCTATGCCAACTAGATCAGTCTAGCCCTAAGCAGTGAATTAATACAAAAATTCACTCAGCAGGCAATCAATCAACACAGGCATAAGGCTACAATCGATAGGGCCTGTACACTTACCTCAGGTCTAAACACACCTGCATTCCACTCGTTATAGCAATCAATTCACCCAATCAATTACAACAAACAATCTGGAGGCATGTATAGCTTATTCCGCCTTAGGACTCACTAAAACCTCCATAAATTACTACCCTAGGGTCTCTACTCCTTATCACTCCAGACTTCGACCAATTAAGATCAAGTTATCCTCGCTCTGATACCAAACCAAACTGTGATGTCATGCCCCGAACCCCATCGAGTACGCAACACACTTCTCTGGTTGAATAATGCGATGTCCCAGGGTATCGTTGACCCAATTTATCTTATCAAAGATTTATATCAACCAGTGTAAACCATAAATACCCGGACAAATATAACTGGGATAAACAAGGGAGAATGAACATATTTATTTCTCATTTCAAACTTATATAATATTCAAAATTTACAAACCACTATATACATAAGCACATCGAACTATGAACCACCGATGTCCAAAATGATCAATAGCCTGGGTATTCTATCACCAAAAATGGAACACTCCAAAAAGCTTAGCCTTAAGTCCTATATTAGCCCCTACGCCGTCTACTTGGCGTCCATTCCGAGTCTAATTCCTCTGCATTTGAACCTAAATCCCACTGGACTATCTGCTTCTCTGAGGACTCCGGCTCAACCTCGATCTCGATCGGGTTGTTTATGTCAACGGACTCCGCTGAAACTTTGACCCGCTCCTCTTCGACTGGCTTGTCATCAGACTCGTCCTTTGGCATAAATTCGGGGTCAAGCCATTGCTCATACGTGGGTATTTGCACCGGTTCTTCTTCAGGCTCACCCTCAAGCTCATCTCCTGGGGCCTCTTCAGGTTTTGCCTTGGGTTCTTCTTCTTATAGTTCTTCCTCTGGGATTGCCTTGAGATCCACGTCCATCAGATCGTACCCTGCCTGGGATTCTTCAAGCTTCGGTTCATGCTCGGCCTCTGAAGGCTCAGGTGCTGTAGGCGCTTGTTGCAGTCCAGATTGCGCCAGACTAGTCTCCAAACTAGTCATCTCACTGTCGAGAGGAGATATGACAAATGGGTCACAATCCCCAACCCCATTAAAGGGGACGTCAAATCCACGGATCGGATCAAACTCATCTACCCAGTCCTGAAAGAACTAAGCAATATAGTTATGGGCCTACCAAAGGGGTAACCCTACATCTACCTAGACTACTGTTGTATGCTTAACCCATGTTATATGTTCATTTATAGGATACTCTACTACATTATGGTCGGTGTGAATCGGTACTCCAAAACGCTCAGGTGGGGGCAGTGGAAGATTCATTGTTTATTCCGGGGTTCTTGAAATATTGGTTGAAACAACCATGAGATTACATCTCAATAAGCACACAGCCTAAATCCCACATAGACTTACCTGGGCCTTTCCAGTGTAGGCACATTATACCTCCAGACAATCACAATCACAATTCAACCATCACATTGCAGGCACATAATTATCCTTACCTGGGCCTTTCCAGTGTGCAACATGCACGTTAGTCACAACAACACCACATCCAATCACATGCACATTCTAGTTTTATTTCATGCATTCATTTCGGCCTCATCACACTCTTTCCACCCAATTCGCCAGTGACCCGCGTAATGATATTGCCTCAGGTTGACTGCGACTATCTCACATTCGACTCGCCAGTGACCCACGTAGTAGTACCGCCTCAGGTTCACTGTAACTAACTCATACTCACTCGCTAGTGACCCACGTAGTAGTACCGCCTCAGGTTCATTGCGACTAAGTCATAACAACACTTTAAGACCCTTGTAATGGTACTGCCTCAGACCGTGAATTTTTCCCGCATAGTAGTACCACCTCAAGCTCAACACCCACCACCTACGACACAACCGGCATAATGGTACCGCCTCAGGTTGGCCGTCCTCCGGTAATACCAGGCATCGTCCTATGTAATGGTGCTACCTTAGGGATTTCCGCAACCACACATACCGTGTCACACACGATTTTTCATTTGTTCACATGCTCAATACCCAATTGCCAATAAATTGGCCAATCACACGTGGCCTGTGCACGCACCAATTCACACACATTTCTCATGCTTAATAAGCATTCAACATGGCCAATTGACAATTAATTCAATTCAACCCAAGTATGCATGTAACAAAGCACATTTCAATCAATCAATTCATGGTGCAACCAACATACAAGGCCACTAACGGGCCCAATTTCCAGCAATGAACTCGGCATCAATTCAGCCTTGAAACTTCACAATTTCATCCTCAAAAATTGGTTAATACCAGCCCCTAAATCGATCCATACAATTAATCCATAAACAACCCCAAATTTTGCCAAAACCGCGTCTAATTAAACCTGATTCCACTCTTAATTTTGTCTATCGATACCCGAAGTCCTAAATAGAATTTAGGGCGTGACTTACCCGAACTCTAGACTAACTTGGCTAGAGTGGAAAGGGGGCGGCAGTTTGACGGTAAGCGGTGGCACACAGCGGCGATGAGCGGCGACAACGGCGATGGGCTGGACGGTGGCTTCCTTGCTGCTGGCACTCACGACCACGAGAGAGGGAGAGAGAGAGAGAGGGACGGCGGCGTGAGGGTGGTGGCGGCTCTGTGGTGGAGCGGCGGCGGTGGCTGGCGAGTGGCGGTGACGCGACCAAATGGGGGCGGTCGGTTCGGTGAAGGAGGAAAGGGGTTGTTGAGAAGAGAGAGAGAGAATGAGGAGAGAGAAAGGGATTTGGGACTTAAATAATCGAGGCCAAATATTGAATTGCCAATTAACCATCTTGCCCTTTCCTCACAATTCAAATTGACGGTCCATATTCGATCTTATCTTGAGATCGACAGTCCAAATCAAATCTTTTTCAAAATATCCAAGGATAATTTAGGAATTTCTAAAAAATTCCGAGGGCAAAATTGTCCAAAAATCTCTAATTCTAAGGCTAGGCAAAATTACCAAAATGCCATTCTTAAATTACATTTGCCTTAATAAATTTTCAGGAGTAAAATGGTCAATTTCTATTTCTCGCAGAAATTCAGTTTTTCTGAAGGATTCGAGCAAATTGGAAGCTACCCGGGCAAAGGTCAACATCATCCAAGTGATCTGTCGTGAATTTATGAATTTCTAATGCCTAGCTCGGTCTCTAATTAATTTCTAAGTTCTAAATAACATGACTTGTGCATATCTCGTACTAACGGGTGGCTTTTGGGGAAATTCACGTTACTGACCCATGGTTGACACTAAATCATGCCACGTACAAATTTACTCGGGTCGTGCCAACCTCGATTGTCACTTAATTGCGAGGATCGATTGCTAGATCCGACGGGCATGATCGTTTGGTATAGGTTTAGGGTCATTTGTCAATTCATTTTGTGGTTAAGCGGAATCACCTGCAATCCACTACTTTGACAGTGACGAACTGATTCCTAGCTATCCTTGGATCGGCCTAGAGTGGCTCAAAATGTCACCTTGACAATTTTCATGGTCGAAGGTTGGTTCACGATCGAGTCCTTTGGTCGTGCAAATTTAAATTCCTAATTAGCCTTTCCCTAATGGTTAGTATTCCCGAAGTGATCAATTCCGAGCGAGATCTAACTACAAGCACATCCATAAACTACTTATTTCATAAATCCCAAATGGGTCAGATTTCAGAATATCACAATTATGTCCATTGCCCATCCTCGAAATGGCCACGGTTTGACAATGGGTTGCATAATTGCCCCAAGGACATGTTGCAGCGGTCCATGTTTTTGGCATACTATACATCCTTTAGCATAATCAATACAATCTTGAGTCATTGCTGGCCAAAAGAAACCATGGCGCCTTAATAATCATTTCATTTTTATACTCGCTTGATGCGCACCGCATATTCCTTCATGCACCTCTGCCATTGCTATAAACGAGTCTCTTTTACTTAAACATTTAAGCAAAACATCATCAATTGTTTTTTTGATATAATTCTCCATCTAACAACAGATACTTCAACACTTGCTTTTTAAAAGATTTATCATTAAAAACTGGGTTCTCTAGATATTGAATGATAGGTTTTCTCTAGTCTTCTTCATCGACATCGATATGCTCCCTATTGGACTATATCATCATAATTCGATTTTCTATCGATGGCAAAGTCTTTGTTTGTGTAACGATAAGTTTTGCTAATTCTTTTGATATTTTATATCCATATGCCATTTGAGCTAACTCATTGGCTTCCACATTATCATTTCTTTTTATATGCTCCAGTTCATAATCAAAGAACTCATTTAATAAAACTTTTGCCATATCGAAATATTGAACAATATTCTCATTGAAGCATTGATAATTTATCGATAACTAATTGATCACTAATTAGGAATCCCTTTTTATTCTCATAAACTTAACATTTATGTCGGCCAATATATTAGGGCCAACAATTAATGCTTCATATTCTGCTTGATTATTGGAGCAATCAAAAACAAGTCGACACATAAGTTTTGTTTGATGTCCCTAAGAGAATACAATCAATACCCCAATACCAGATGTTGTTGTCGTACTTGATCCATCAAAATACAATGTCCATGGTACCACCTATATCAATCCCTCGACATTCTCCCCTTCTAGGTGTACACATGGATATTCTGTAATAAAGTCAGCAACTGCCTGCCTTTTAATTACTTTAAGCGGCATGTATATTAAATGTATTTTAGACAAAGCGAAGGCCCACTTGGCAATTCTTCATCTGATAATCGGGCGAGTTAACATATATTTGATAATATCCGTCTTACAAATTACCTGAATTGTTGTCGGCAACATGTAATGACGTAATTTTGCACAAGCAAAGTACAATAACAAGCATAATTTCTCCACCAGAGTATATCTTTTTTCTGCATCATTCAACATCTAGCTGAGATAATATATTACTTGCTCTTTTCCATTGTCATTTTCCTGTGCCAACATGTTTCCAATGGTATTATTAGTTGTCGACAAGTAAAGCTTTAATGGTCTACCTAGCTTAGATGGCATCAAAACTAGTGGACTGATCAAATATTTTTTAATCTGCTCAAAAGCAAGTTGATGCTCTTTCCCCCAAACGAATTGATCTTGATTCTTAAGTTTAAGCAATGGAGAAAATATTTTTATCTTTCTTGACAAATTAGCAATAAATCGACGCAAGAAATTTATCTTCCCTATGATCATTTGCAATTGTTTCTTACTTACGGGTGGCGGCAATTTTAGAATAGCTTTAATTTTATTCTGATCTATTTCAATTCATCTCTGATAAACCATAAATCCTAAAAAGTTGTCAGCTCTTATCCCAAAAGCACATTTAAAAGGATTCATTTTCAATTTAAATTTCTATATCTTTACAAAAGCATGCTCAAGATAAGTTAGATGACTTACCTGGTCTGATTTGATGATGATGTCATCAATGTAAACTTCCATGAAATCCCTAATCATATCGTGGAAGACAAAATTCATAACTCTCTGATAAGTTGCTCCGGCATATTTTAATCCAAATGACATCAACAGCCATTCGAACATCCCAATAGCTCCTGGACATCGAAATGCTGTTTTATGTACATCTCCTTCTGATATGAATATCTAATTATAACCCGAATGACCATCTATTAATAACATAATTTCATTGCCAGATATTGAGTCAATTAACATATCTACCTTTGGCATTTGGTACTCATCTTTTGGAGTTGCTACATTGAGATCTCGAAAATCTATACACACCCTTATCTTCCCATTCTTCTTTTTAACTGGCACGACATTTGATAACCACTCGACATATCTTGCAGTTCTAATAAAGCTTGTTGCCAATAGGCGTTCAACTTCCTCTTTGACCTTCTACACAATTTCTAGTGCAAACCTCCTTGGTGGTTGTTTGTGTGATCGGAAACCTTTCTTAATTGGCAATCTATTCTCAACCATATCTTGTCCTAATCCTGGCATTTCGTGATAATCCCATGCAAAGAAATCTTTATGCTTTTATAATAGCTCAATCAACTGAGATTTTGTAACTTCATCTAACAATGCACTGATGAAAATTGGTCGATGGTGTTGGGTATCTCCAATGTCAACTTCTATTAATGGGTCTTAAGCTTTGATAAGTTTATTGTCCTCTCTGAAGGGGCGATTCTTCAAATTTCATAATGCAGTCATCAAGATCTTGACTACTTACTTCGACCTTATAGGCCATATACCTCTTATTGAGGTCGCCTAATAATGTAAGGTTCTCCATGAACAATCTTGTCCAAACACCCCGCCAGGTCTGTTTTGGGAATCCAATAGACATTTTCCTTGTCAAATCGGCAAAATGCAACATTTCTTGAAACAATTCTAGGTGGTTCGATAACGCATGAACCGTCATCTAGCATCTTCTTTAACTCTCAATCAGTCCTTAAAGCATATGCCCATGACATGTGAGCCTTACTATTAGCTTTAACATATTCAAATTTACTTTCATTCTAGAAAGCTAATATCTGATGAAGGGTCAATGGTACACACTGATTTCCATGGATCCATTCTCTTCCTAACAATACATTATATGATCCATCTACTTCGACAACACAAAAAGCTATTCTAGAAATTTTAGATTCTAAGTCAGGTTAACCACAAATACTCTTTTGACCTCGGTTACTTCTCCTGTAAAATCCGACATTTGTATATTTGATGGAATAATTTCTTTATATCTTTTTCCTATCTTTTTGAAGAACCTATATGGAACCAGGTTTAAAGTGGATCCTCCGTCGACCACAACCTTGGAAACCGAACGGCCATCTATCCTGCTGTTTATATTAAGTGCCCTCATATGTTTGGATCCTTCGTATAACGGTTTCTCAAACTCCATTAATTCTTCTTCATTTTCAAATTGAAATTTTGCTTTATCGTCCTCATCGATAATTAAACCTCCATTGGTTGTTGATTCTATAGATGTTACTCTATATTGCAATGGAAGTCTAGCTTGAACCATGCATGAACTTAAGGGTGTAACAGATCTCAATAATATGGCAAGTCTAAGTACCATTTTGTCATTAGTCTCAGCCTTTTTCAGATCATTATTGTGCTTATCCCGACTAGAATCCCCAATATTCCTTCTCCATACTAAATTCCTAGCTCGGAATTTCTTAAGTTTATAAGGTATTGATGGAATTTGAGTAATATGAATATGATTAACCTGTCTTTGTAGTTCATGCATTTGCTTCTTTCTCTGTAATCTCCTTTTTTGAATCCTTGTTACATTGCTTCTTGAACCCTAAACTTCTTTTGATTCAAACCACTCATCTTCCGGTGGATCGTTTGGTATTTCTAAAGTCCTAGTTCGGTGAGGTGTTAAAGTCGGCCTAATCTCTCTTTTAGGTGGGTCATCGAATTCCTTACCCTATCGAGTTACAACCACTTCCTCCGAATATCTAGGAGGTGGACTATGTCAACATAATAATCGAATTTACCACTAGGCTCTCCTAATGTTCCAATTCTAGGGTCACCTTCTTCGTAACGTTGCTTGAAAGACTTCCACTTTATTGGGTATTATCTCAAATTATCGACAAACTGAACATTTCGCTCCCAATTCGAACATTTATTCCTATCTTGAACATTTCGAGATTGACTCTGATAGTCATTCCTTTTGTTATAATTTTGGTATTCAAAATTATCCTAAAAAGTCTTGCAAAACATCCTACGTCGAAAGATGTTCTTTTCTTCGGTTATAATTGATTTCTTCTTTACACCGAGCACATAGGTGTGGCTACATCATTTTACCTTTAGGTTGTAATGACACCATTCAAGTCATCACAAGGAATGGATTAAAATCCATCTCCATAGGAGCCTTTTCTTTATCATCCGCGAATTTGATTTTCTCTTGTCGAATCGCTTCTTGAATATTCTTTCTTGACACAATACAATCAACTGTATTATGACTCCATGAATGATGCTACTTACAGTATTTCTTTCCTCTCACATCTTCTAGACTTGGTATAACTCGGCCCTCGGTAAGCTTGATTTGCCTATCAGCTAAAAGAAACTCAAATATTTCATCTACCTTATTTATGTCGAAGGAATAATACTAGATGTCCTTTGATTTGACCATGATAGTTCCCTTTTCTTTCGTTTTAGTTGGCTTCAAAGTAGGGCAAGTGTACGGCTTGTCTATTATTATCTTAGCAACTGCCACTTCAGCATACTCTAATTCATTTTCATTGACCAATATTTCATTGACAAAGTTCGCCTCATGTCTAGTATGTTTTCATTCCTTTTCTTTCAAAAAGTTTTCATGCTTAGCAATAATGGTAGTTACTGAAAACAAATCATAATAGGCATGTCCTACCATTCTTTCCCTAATGGCAAACTTTAAACTGTTAAAGGCAAATTCAGCGGCAAAAGTACACTACAAGTGCCATAACTTGTGTATGGCGATCACTTTGGTGCCATAACTTTTTTTCGGATTACTTTGGTGCCAAGTCGGAGGAAAATAGATCACTTTAGTGACTCCGGCCAAAATTCCGGCCAAAATTAGCTGACTTGGCATTTATATTTAAAAAAATAACATGACTTGTACACGTGGAAATTATGTGATTTTTTTTTCGAATTTTTAATTTTTAGAAAAAAAAAAAGAAGCCTGCAGCAGCGGCGAGGGCTCCCTCGCCGCTGCTGCCTGGGTTGCCACCACCGCCGGGAAGGGCCGGCGGTGGTGGGCGCAGTGGCCGGCGAGGGTCGCCGGCCCCTGGTCGGGGCCCGGCGACCCTCGCCTCGCCCAGCGAAGGTGAGGCCGCGCCTCGCCGTCGCGACCCAGGCGACGGCGAGGTCGGCCTCGCCTTCGCTGGGCGAGGCGGGACCTCGCCGTCGCGACCCAGGCGACGGCGAGGTCTCGCCTCGCCGGCCACTGCGCCAACCACCGCCGGGCCTTCCTGGCGGTGGTGGCGACCCAGGCAGCAGCGGCGAGGGCTCCCTCGCCGCTGCTGCAGGGTTTTTTTTTTTTTTTTAATATAATATAATTTTTTTAAAAAATACACGTCAGCAGGCTAAAACAGCGTCGTTTTTAGTTTTTAATGCTGACTGGACCTCTCCGGCAAGCCGTGGATCTCTCCGGCGAGCCGTGTCAGCGCCACATCGGATTTCCGGCGAGCCACGTCAGCATTGGCACTAAAATGATCGTTTTTAAAAAAAGTTGGCACCAAAGTGATCCGAAAAAAAGTTATGGCACCAAAGTGATCGCCGTACACAAGTTATGGCACTTGTAGTGTACTTTTGCCCAAATTCAGCAAACGTTTTCTCAGGTAATGGTACAAGACATATATTTCTTGCCTTTCTGAATCGGAACATGAATTAATCAACTGATTCACTGTTATACTGTCTCATTGCTGATAAATCTACCACAGACATGTTTGGCACTGTCCTTTGAAATTGGCTATGAAACATCATTTCCATTTGATACCAAGAGACTATAGAATAAGGAGGTAGAGATGTGTACCAGGTAAAGCAGTTTTGGACAATGATAATAGAAATAAATGCAACTTCGAATGATCTCCATATGTAGTATCTCCACATAAAGCAGTGAATCGATTGATATGCTCTTATGTTGACTGATCATCTTCACTGGTAAATAGACTAAATTCTGGCTTTTTGAAACCCCTTGGGTACGGAACTGCATTCATCCATTATGGGTATAGCTTCCTATATACTTGCCTAAAAACTCCTGGTTCACCGCCATATTGCCGTAGCATTGGATCAACTGTGTATTGATTTTGTCTTATTGGGATCACAACTAGTGGTGCGTTTTGTTGCAGCGGCTAATGCATCTGATATTGGGGTATTAGTGCTTGTGGGATTGGTCGTAGTAATAGATACTATGCTGCTGGCTGTGGATATTGTGGAGCTGGATTTTGTAATGGTAGTTGTGGATATTGTGAAATTATTTTTGCAATGGTGCTTGCAGATATTGTGCAATTACATTCTGCAACAGTGGTTGTGGATATTGTGGCAATGGTTGTGGTGGTAGTTGTAGATATTGTGGCGGCATTAGCTGTGGTGGTGTTGCATTCCTCCTCGAACTCTTCGTATTTACATTCGGCCTGAACAACATTTGAGGAATGCTTGGTTGAGCTGCAAAACCACTAGACAATAGGTTGTCGTGTAATTGGTGCGGAGGAGTATGCTGCGGAACCATATTTATGGTAATTGCAATTGTTTGAATTGGACCCATTAAATTTACTCCGTTGGCTAGTAGTTGGCCCGTATTGATATTCTTATTCCGATGTGCCAGAATAATCGTATTACCTTCATTTGTCGACAACTAATCGTATGTTTGACTTGCCAATGTATTTTCTCCTCTCTGGAGAATTCTTACTGGTGTAAGAGGCATAAACTGCCCTGCTGCTGTACTGGTAGAGTTTATAACTATGGGTTGTCCAAGACCTCATACTACACCCGGAGGTATGACAGGGATAATTTCTGGTTGAAAAGAATTAATCGATGAATTCAGCCTTCCAGTGATCTCCTGAACTATATTAATAAACAATGGCCTAACGATGTCAGTAATGCATCTAGTGACTAGATTAGCCAAATCATTATATTGTTCTTCCATGATTATTCTCATAGTAGCAAGTGTAACTGGATTTAGTTCTAATTGCCTTATTTGTTCTTTAGTAAGGTGTCCAGGAACATCCATCTTCCCCACCTGAACATGCTCTGTAATTGTTTGCCCGTTTGACGATTCTGCGTGTTTTGTTCATTCTATAGTAGGGTTCGGGGGTGCACTGCTTCTTGGAACATTGTTACTCTAGTCTAATTGGCTCTGACTTCTCGTTCGTGCCATTATTACTCCTCTAATTGATCTAAGGGTCCCACCAGGCGTGCCAAAATTATGTTTCGTCGGAAATATCCTCACGACGAAATATAATTCACTGAAAGTCGTTCTTTGGCTCTTAATGAAGGAGACTGAGTTCTAGATCCAATTCCAGATAGGAGCAATTCAGGCGTGAATAAAGAACTTAATTTTCATAGAATATTAAAATGAAACCATCTAATTGCTGGTGGCATCCAAAGTTTACAAAGGCCTAAACAACTACAGCTAAGGAAATTGAAAGTATGAAACCTGAGAGTAAAGACTACAACTATGGAAATTGAAAGTACAAAACTTTGAAAATAAAGATACAAGACAACATCTGTTTTGTTTATGTATGCGAGGGGTCCTTCTATGGATAATCAGATACTATTTATAGCACAAACTTGGTAACCGTTCTTGGTATTGCATCCAATATCCATCGTCGATTTCATCCTTACCGTCTATTTAATGACACCTGTTTATCAACTGTTATCGATCTTATCTTTTGTATAAAGTGATAACCGCTCTTGAGCCCTTTTAGTCTCTGAAATGATAACCGTTATCGAGCCCATTAGTTCTCTAAGGCGATAACCGTTATCGAACTTTTCCCCATTTGACACCTGTCTCGAGAGAGAATAACTGTTATCGAGCATCGTCTCCGTTTAACATCTATTTCTGGGGATGATAATCGTCATCGAGCTTATTCTCTGTTTGACACCTGTCTTTTGGGATGGTAACCAACATCGAACTTTTCTCTATCTGACATCTGCCTTCTTGAGATGATAACCGTCATTGAGCCTTTTCTCCATCTAACATCTATCTCTCGGGACGATAACCGTCATCGAACCTCTTCTCCTTTTGACATCTATTTTCTCGAGATGATAACCGTCATCGAGCCTTTTCTCCATCTAACACCTGTCTCTCAGGACGATAACCGTCATTGAACCTCTTCTCCATCTAACACCTGTCTCTCCAGAAATAGGGACCTTCGTCGATCTTTTCTAACTTGACATCTATCATCCTTTTCATCGATTTTTTAGATAAAAAGCATCTTAGGTACTTGGACATCTGTCTTTCCTAGAGGAAAGGCTTTCATCAAATCTTGCCTAGCTTGACATTTGTTCTCCTCCTTATCGACATCCTCGATGAAAATCCTTTAAACATTTTTATTCCATCAATCTAAATTTCAAATTTCCCACCTATGACTGCCCATACCTACCAGCTACCATTCAGTACAGGTGACGTCATCCCTTGTTGTTTTATTCATCTATCCTAAGCGTCGATATCTCTAATTATTTTCAGGTGTCAACAATTAGTAGGCTCACATTATTGAATTAGTCAATAGATGGAAACATAAGTTTCGATTTTTTTTACCTTACGCTGAATTCCTCTTGTCCTCAAGTTGAAGCTACTCTCTTAGCGTCGGAGGCTCTCCGCCATACTCAATGCTTCCACGAAGGCTTTGGGCATCTTTTCTCTTTTATTTTTTCCTCAAACTGCTTCCCCTTTTTTTATTGCACTCAAAACTACACCCAAATCCTCTCCTTGACCCAAAACTTCAGCTAAGAATATGGGTATTTGGACGTTTAATCCCTCTTGCTTGACTGAGAATAGACGGCTGAATATATGATGAAAATTCTCACTACAAAAAAAATATTTTTTAGTGATGAATTTTGCGACGAAAAAAATGAAAAAATTTGTTGCTAAACGAATTTGCGACAAAAAAAATTTTGTCACCAATTTGGCATCGTAAAATTTAGCAACAAAGTTTTTCAATTTTCATCGCTAAATTGCGATGAAAAATATTCATTGCAAAATTTGTCGCTAATTTTCCATCGCAAAATTCATTGCTAATTTGCCATGAAAATTTTTTACTTTTGCCACGAACATTGTTCCGGAACGAATTTAGCGACGAATTTTTATTAATTCTTTAGCAACGAAGTCAATGATGATTGTTGTTTAGGGACGATTTCGAATTTAAATATAATTAATAGCAAAATTAATTTCTAGAATTTATATTTAACAATGATGAAGCACTTAATAACATCAAAATTTAGTGCTTAAATACATAATGATATGATGATGAAATACATAGTGCTCAAAATTTAGTGCTTAAAAATGGAAATTCTAACTAGCAAGGCCTAAGGATCGAGAAAATCATCATCATCATCATCAATGTCATCATCATCATGTCGCTTATCATTATGGCCATCACCTATTGGATTAGCCGGAGGTACAGGAGAAACCTCATCGTGACCGAGGTTGAGGTGTCGCAAGATCAATTGCATTTGTTGTTTGACCACTCTTATTTCTTCGTCCTTTTCTACAAGTAAATATTTCAGTTGACTCAATTCTTAGGTCATTTGCTCCTCATGTCGTATCTTCCTCGAAACAGCCACATTGGAGGATGAAGTTGCAGCAGCCTGCGTTGTGTATACCCTTGACAAGGAGCACATCTCAAATATTTTTTCTTTTTTCATCTCACCCGATACCTCCACCCATAATGCCAAACTGTCAACTGATGGCTTAGACGTAGCAACACCATGACCAGCACTACCACTACCACTAGCACTACCCATTAAAAGTTCATCATATTAACCCAAATCTCTTATTGAATGTTCGTCTTCATTTTATGGGTAGAAAATCTTGACAGCATCTACATTTACAGAATAGGCCAATTCAGTTCCTGCCAAATCTACAAGAATCAATGCTCCTCTAGGATGAACTTTCTTGACGATGTATGGATCCTCATAATTCAGAGTGAATTTACCACGAGGATTTGAATTGTTGACGATGACTTTCTTCACTACTAAATCCTTTGTTTTGAAGTGCCTTGATTTCACTTTTTAGCTAAAAGATTTATCTACTCTTCTCTAATAGGCTTGTCCATGGCATATAACTCTTACTCTCTTTTCATCTATCATGTTGAGTTGTTCATAACTTTGTTGAATCCACTCAGCTTCTGAAAGTTTTAATTGAGATAATATCATTAATGAAGGAATTTTTGTATTAACAGTTAGCACTGCTTTCATTCCATAAACCAAGGAAAACAGGGTTGTTCCAATTGATGTTCGAATTGAAGTTCTGTATGCCATTAGAGCATACGGTAACCTTTCGTGCAAATCATGATAATTTTCAGTTGTCTTGGCCAGTATCTTCTTAATATTCTTATTTGCCGCTTTAACTGCTCCATTCATTTACGGATGATATGGAGATTAGTTCAGATTTCGGATGTAAAAGTGTTCGAGTAAATCATCCACAATCTTGTTGTTTATATTTGATCCATTGTCAGTAATTATTGCTTTTGGAACTCCATATTTAGCAATGATGTCCTGCTTAATGAATCTTGCAATATTCTTGGCAGTAACATTCGTGTAGGAGTTTGCTTCAATCCATTTAGTGAAATAATCAATAGCAACCAAGATAAATCGATGCCCATTTGAGGCCTTGGGGTTGATTGGACCAATCATATCAATACCCCATATTGAAAATGGCCATGGCTCGGATATTTGATGTAACTCATTTGGCGGTGCATTAATTTTGTCTCTACAAACTCGACATTGATGACAACATCTCACATGTTGGATGCAATCAATTTCCATTGTCATCCAATAATATCCTAACCCATAATCTTTCGGGCTACAAGATATCCATTCATGTGTGGTCCATATTCACCCTCATAAATCTCTTTCATGATCTGTTCTACCTCTGTAGCATCCACACATCTTAGTAGAATTGAATCAAATGATTTCTTATAGAGGGTTTAAATACTAAGGAAGAATTTATTGGCTATCTTCCTTATAAATTTCCTATCATCTGGTTGACTTTCTTCAGGAAATTCTCCTGATTGAAGATACCTTTTAATGTCATGATACCATGGTTCGTTGTCAAACTCTGCCTGGACTATCATGCAATGAGTTGGTTATTCAAGAATATTAATTCTTAATGGTTTTATATCCATACCATTTTCAGCTTGTAGTAAGGATGACAAAGTTGCAAGAGCATTTGCAAAATGATTTTGAGCTCTTGGGAGATAATCGAATATTACTTCTTCAAAGTTATCTATCATCTCTTCTTAGTATATTTGGTAAGGAATTAGTTTGACATCTCGAGTTTGCCATGCACTAGTTGTTTACAATATGATGAGCATAGAATCTCCGTATACTTGTAACCTCTTTACTTTCATCGAGAGGGCTAATTGCAAGCCAAGAATGCATGCTTCGTATTCAATGACATTATTGGTGCATGCAAATACCAGTTTCGCAAATATCAAATAGTGTTGTCCTTCTGGAGAGATCAGTATTGCCCTAGTTCCTGATCGAGATAAATTGGTTATACCATCAAAATACATGGTCCATTTATTGTTAACTAATATTAATATATGATCATCAAATTGTTCTTCAGGATAGGCAATATTCTGTGAATTTTCCGCCAATATGTCTGCTATTGCTTGTCCTTTGACTAATTTTTGGTATGAATTTCTGATGTCAAATTCAGATAACAAAACTTGCCGCTTTGCTAATTTCCCAACCAAGGAGGATTTCTTAGAAAGGTACTTGATTGGATCATTTTCAGTTACTAGCAAAATTTGATGATAGAAGGTGTATTGCCTTAGTCTGTATAACACCCAAATCAATGCAACGCACGTCTTTTGGACTTTTGGGTAATTCATTTATGATGTTGTGAACTTCTTGCTTAAGTAATAAAATGGCTTGTTCTTCACCATCATTTGGTTTTCTTTGTACAAGCACCGCTCCTAACGACTCACAGTGAATCGTTAAATATAAGATCAATGGAACTCTAGGGATTGGTGGTACCAGCACCGGTAGGCATACCAGATATTCTTTGATCTTGTCAAAGGCTTGTTAACATTTGCATCCCACTTCACTTTGGCATTTTTCTTCAATAATTTGAAGAATGGTTTAGCAATCTCAAAAAGCTTATAGATGAAACGGACAATGTAATTTAATCGCCCTAATAGACTTCTCACTTCTTTTACCGTAAAAAGAGTCTTTAAGTCATATATTGCCTTGATCTTGGAGGGATCTATTTTGCTGCCCCTGCTATTGATCACAAATCCTAGCAGTTTGCCAGATTTTACCCTAAATATACACTTACTGGGGTTTAGTCACAACTTGTATTTTCTGAGTCTTTTGAACAACTTGTGAAGCACCTCAACATGATCTTCTCCTTATTTGGATTTTACGATCATATCGTCCGCATATATCTTGATTTCTTTGTGCATCATGTCATGAAACAAAGTTACCATTGCCTTTTGATATGTGGCACCAGCATTTTTCAAACCAAAAGGCATCATCTTGTAACAAAATGTGCCCCATGATGTTATGAAAGATGTCTTTGCCTTATCCTATTTCTTCATGAGGATTTAATTATATCTTGAAAAACTATCCATGAATGAAAATGTTTTGAACCCAAAAGTACTATCCACTAATACATCGATATGTAGAAGCGGGAAATCATTCTAGGGCTTGTTTTATTTAGGTCGCAATAATCAACGCACACCCGTACTCAACCATCTTTCTTCATTACGGTTTACTATATTGCCAACCCATTCTGGATGTGGTACCACTTCAATGAAACTGACTTTGAGCAATTTGATCACTTCTTCTTCTATTTTCTTTGCCAAATCCGGCTTCGTTCGCCTAAGTTTTCGCTTCTTTGGTGGAATACTTGGATCGATTGACAAAGCATGTTCAACTATGCTCGGATCAAGGCCTGGCATGTCAATATAAGACCATGCGAATATATCTTGATATTCTCTTAGCAAATCTATTATTCTTTCTGCTTTTGCTAATAAAAGACTTTTTCCAATCTTAATTTCTTTGGGATTCTCTTTGTTGCCTAGATTAATAGTGATCGTTTTCACTAATGTGAGTGGCTTTGATTCTTCATGATGAATCATTCCTTTCTGACCCATTCCTCATTCTCGTTATCCACTTCAATATCTCAAGTGATCTCCTTGGAAAGATTAGGGTCACATATGAACCTATTATAAATATGCGAATGCTCATGCCTAATATGTAACAAATATGGTTAGTAATTACATACGAAGTAAGTAATGCACATGGTCCTATGAAAAGCTTTTTAGAAATTCATTTTGAGATTTATTTTGAAAGAATATAAAGACAGAGTTAGTCCTCATATCATCAGACTTCCTTACTCTTAAAATCATTTTCACAATGAGGAGCAATATAGAAACCCAAAACCTCAAGCCTCATGAATGAGGATAATGTTGATCATAGTTTTGATTTTATTTCTACATGTCTTTAACAAAACATTTGACCACTTTTATTGAATTGAAAATCATGATTATATCTATATCAACAGGAATATAAATTGCAACTGAACTAAGATTGCAAATGAAATCACAAAAAATTTGAAATTGTAATCAACAAAATGCAATGGAAAAGGCTAATAGTAAAAGTTCAAGAGAATTTTCCTACTACAGTGCGTAGGTATCTTCTGCCTCGGTTATGATAACATTGATGGTATTCTCTTCAAATAAACCCGGCAAAACCGATTCTTCCACTGCATGTAAGTTTTCTTCTTGAAGTAATTTGGAAGATCTAGGAAAAGTTTCTTTGACGTGGATCTGCTAATAGGGATGCTCTTTAGCGTTGCCCTTCCATATGGATGGATTAATGATGCGATCACCTCGACCTCTACAGCCTTGATGGTTCTTTTGACCTCAGCCTTGGCCTCCATGGTGATCTTTAGAGCTATCTAGAATATAACCTACTCCGTGTTTTATTCTTGTAGCAAGCGGAGTGATAAGTTCTTTGATTCCTTGGGATTTTGATCTAAGACCATTACCGTGAGTAAATCCATACTGGCATAACACCCTTCCAGACATAATAGATGATGTTGAAAACTCTGGGGATTTTATAATGCAATCGGCAGAGATGTGCACCATTGAGATCATTTTAAAAGAATGATAGTTTGGTTCTTCTTTCACTTTGAGTTCGACATACGGTATTGCACTCTCTTTGTAAGTGGTGAAATCCGTCTCCCCGTGTACGGTGATCATCTTACCATTAATGACGAACCTGGCCTTCTAATGGAAACCTGAAGGAATAACACCAGCCATATGAATCTAAGATATTCCAAGTAACAAGTTGAGAATTCTCGGAATATCCACTATTTGGAAGTCAATTAGGAAAGGCACATGGCCTATGTTTATCTCGAGCTCGATATTGCCAATAACGTCTTTCTTCATTCCATCAAACGAATGCACAGTTACCTTAGATGGTTTGATGAGTTCTTCGCTAATTACTAAGCGATGCAGTGTACTTAGTGGACACAAATTAAGTGCGAAACCATTATCAATCAGCACACGTAACACTTCTTTGCCTCGGCATTTGACGGCAATATAAAGAGCCTTGCTATGGGAATGCCCATCAATTAGGAAATCTTTATCGAAGAAGGCAATTTGATCTTTCAGAATAATAGTGCCAACAAAGTCTTCCAATTGTACTTCATTAATTGTCTCTGGTAGGTGCACTTCATTGAGAAGCTTCATAAACACCATTTTATGGCTTTCTGAAATCTTGAAAAGATCCAACAAAGAAATCTGTGAGGGCATCTTTCTTAGCTGTTCAATTACCTCAAATCCGTTCGTCTTCATAACTGAAAGCAATTGTTTGACATCTTCTTCGGTTACTCCTTTCTTTTCGTGCTCACCTTCTTTAGAAACATTGCATCTTCTTGATCGGGTTATGGCATCAACTTCTTTAGGAGAGTAATCCCAAGGCATATACTTAATATCAAACTTTTCTTTTGGAAGGAGAGTGATAATCACAGGTTATGTTTCTTCTCCTTCAATCCTTAGTTGATCAACGGGAAGTTCGATAGTGATTAGTTTGATAGGACCTTCCTCTTCAGTATATTTATCTACCTCATCAAGCTTGACCAGAAATGGTGTAATCATGGATACCATGCTTTTATTAGCTTCGTCAGCATCCATTCCACTCCAGCCATCAGGTGTGATCATTTCCTTCTTAAATGCCTACAGAGGAGGTGTATATTTGACACGGTAAATATAACGGCCACTATCTTGACCTAGAAAATCAATAGCTTCATCTTGTTTTCATGCTTTGCGAACAAATCGCCTATCACCTCGGCGAATCTTTTTCTTCTTTTTCTCTTCTCTATCTTCATTTCCTTCGAGATTTAGTTGGCTAATCGAGACCTCATCCATCAGGTACGATGTCTTCATTTTTAAACGCCAAGGTGGTAGAGTATATTTGACACGGTAATTGTATTTACTGCTGTCTTGATCAAGTAAGTCTACGGTTTCGCCTTCCTTGGATGATTTATGGGTGAAACGCCTTTCACCCTGTCAGACTTTTTCCTTTTTTCTTTTTCATCCTCATCTATTTCATCTTGGAGCATTTCCTTCTTAGACAGGGCTTTCTCCTCAAGACTGATTTCATCATCCATATCACCCTAGCAATTAGGCACAATTACTTCAATTTTGAATGCCTGTAGCAATGAGGTATATTTCACTTGGAAGTTATATCTTTCGGAGTCTTCTCCCAAGTTGTTTACAATCTCGCTTTTTAGGAGTGCTTCTTGTAACATCCTGAATTTCGACCCATTTCTGGGATCCGACGAAGTAGATATTATTTCTCATTTGATTTTAGTATGTCTCGCCCGGAGCTGGCCCCTTGAGGGATACTGACCAATGAGAAAGGCTAACTAGGAAAACGGTACGTAAAACGGGGACCCGATTGAGAATCGAGTGTCGATTCCGAGAAATGGCAGGGAAGTATTTTGGGCCGGTGTGGACCGATTATAGGAAAGTAACGGATCTAGTTTGGCCAACGACGTACGATCTGATCGCGGGTGATTCCGCTCAATCGAGAGTGCACGTGGCAAATAAATCCCGAACCTGAACCGAACAATCGTGACCCCTTGAATAACCAATAATTCTTGTGCTATCCCGGTAATCGAGACCGTCACGACTCGAGTGACCCTAGGTCGATACGTGTAACCTCTAAATAGCCACCCGTTAGTAAGAGGCTCTAAAATTCTGAATTGAACAATTTTGATCGCCAAATTGGATCCAAACTTCGATGTTGAAATTCTATCGGTATTTGCGACTATTTTGCAAGGCCAACGTTGTTTTGGTGTGGCCACATATATTTGGGGCTAGTCAGATGAAAATTAGAATTTCGGCCGAAATTGGAAAAATTACTATTTTACCTCTTTGGACTCCGACGTTGATTTTCGAGGTCATATGAGATTATTTTTCGAGGTCGATACCGTTTTAGGGTGGCCACGCATATCTAGAGTAGTTATGGTCAAAAACTGGAATTTCGGCCCAGAAGTGAAAAATTACTATTTTGCCCCTTCAAACTTTGCAGTCGATTTTCGAGGGCTTAAAAGGTTATTTTTGCAAATCCGACGTCATATTATGTTGGCCACACACATTTGAGGTTAGTACGGTCGAAAAATGGAATTTCGACCCGGGATTGGAAAATTACCATTTTGCCCTTATGGCTTATTTTTGGGTTCCGAATTTTGGCAATTTTTGGAAAATTATCATGGATAATTATGAGTCAAAATTTAGAATAATTGATTGAGCAAAAGGCCCATCAATTATTGGATGAAAGTGATTAATGGCCATTGGATCAAAGGGCAAAATGGTCCAACGCACCGGATTGCGACACGTAGAGCCACTTTTTGACCATAAAAGACCCCTTTGACCCATTTCTTTCTCTCTCCTCCTATTTCCGCCCCCACCAGCCGATCATCTTCCCCCTTCCACGCTACTTCCTCTCTTTCTTTTTGTTTTCTCTTTGTTTGGCAGTGAGAGGCCCCTGCCGGAACAACCGTCACTGCCGCCGTTCACCGTTAAGCCCCACTGTGAGGACACCGGAGTGCCGTCACTGAACCAGTTCAATCCAGCCACTGTTTAGCTCATTTCTCTCCTTGTTCAGCCCACTTTTGAAGCTTAAATCCAAGTGAGTGGAAATCCTAACCCTTAATTAAGATTAGGTGCACTTTGGATAAGTTTTAGGGGTTAATTAGGGCTGATGTTGTGGTGATTTTAAAGGCCTAAGGTGATGATTTAGGGCTGGTTTTAAGACTATGGAGACCTGGTTTAGAGGTTGTATAAGCTGGATTTGCTTAATGGTGCAAGCTAATAATTCTTGGATTAGTGATTTTACTGTACCTCTACGCATTATTATTATTTTTATGATCATTGTGGGCCGAATCTGATGAATATTTCTGCATGAAAATTGTTTCCAACATCTTTAAGTATAACATACTTTAATTTGGGAATTTTTGGAAATCATTTGAGGCCATTCGGAAATGCATCTTTGGACTAAAATGGGTTTGCCCGATTTACTGTTCATCCGATCTTCGGGTCTGTTCAAATTTTTATAAATTTTTCCAAGCCTATTTTTAAAATACTTCCTTCACAAAAATTGTTGGGAACCTTTGTGTCTATAACATATAAAAATTTCAAGATTTTCCAAAGTGATTTGGGCACTGGATGAGATGCATTTTGATGGTCAGGTGGCCTAATCGGACGGGTTGATTTTTGTCTGACTTCAAGTGACAAACGAGGTGTTTATGGTTAGAAATGGGTTTCAAGTTTTTCACGGAAAATGTTCATTGAGATGTTTTGTACAACATATCCAAATTTCATAATTTTTGGAATTGATTTACCATTTATTTCAAATGGATTTCGGTCACTATACAACAGCCCAGTTTGGACCCGATTTTGTATATTCCCGGTTTTCTCTCTCTCGGACCGAGTAGTGGCTGTCCATTGAGGTTTAATTAGGCCTTTTACGGCTAACGTGTGGTTTGTTCATGAATTGCCATGTGTGAATGGTTGGGCCATGTAGTGCTGATTTGGGTATAAATTGTGCTTGATTGTGTTAAATTTTGTGGTGCCTCATTTGAGCGACTCAGTGAATGAATGGTACTTTGTCGTGCTCAATTGTTTAATGCCATGCCACTTGATTACGTGTTCGAGCAATGCGGTGTGTGATTGGCCAACCATTGGTGTGAATGTTTCTGCCCAAGTGCGTGAATTATGTATTGGGCCACGTGGTACTAGTTGGCCAAGTGCGCATGCTATGCGAATAAGTATGGGCAATTAATTGGCTATTTGAGCACGTTGATTTGGCGTGTTTCTTGAAAATACTGTGCTGAAATTGAATGCTCATGTTGCATTGTACGACATTGCATGGCCACGCATTGTGTATGCCGAGAATGAGGCATGAGATGAGATTATGCGAGAATGTGTACCTGACATGAGCATGTCATCACCTAATTCCCCTAATGCGTGATACGCAGGATTCAGATAATAACTGGTTGTGTGTATGTGTGATCACAATTCGCCCTGATGTGTGTTACGCGGGGTGTGCCATCCTGATGCGTTTTACGCGGGACAATGCTTGGTACGTTTGGGAGATGACCAACCTGATGCGTTTTACGCGGGCTCTGATTCGTGAGAAGATCAGTGTTGCGTCTCATGCACTTTGTAGTAGGCTAAAGACACTAGGCCAGATCGATGTTGCGCCTCATGTACTTTGTAGCAGGCTAGATGCACCGGGTCACAAACTGTTGAGAATTAAGAAAGAGCAGTATTGCGCTTCATGCACTTTGTAGCAAGCGAGAAACAACCATCCTGATGCGTTTGACGCAAGGCTCTGGTTCGTGAGGAGATTGGTATTGCGCCTCAGGCACTTTGTAGCAGGCTAGAGATAACGGACCTGATACGTTTAACGCGGGTCACATTAATAATAAATTGAGCATTGAGCTAGTGTACGTTGTGAGCCAGAATAAAACATAGCATGATAATCACATTTGCATGCATAAAAATGCATGGGTCAGTGTGCGAGTGTGCAAGACTCGGTGAATGGCATGCGAGATGAACACTTTGAGCATTAACATTTGTGTGGCGTATGTGTGGCCAAGTGTGTACACGCATGTGTTGTGATTATGATGTTGTTATTGCCTAACCTGCAGGGTCAGCAAGGTAAGCGATCCGGGCTCAAGGGCTTAGGTCATTTGATTGACATCATTGTTGGTTGTTGTGTTGATTTGCTTATCGGGAGGTGCATGTTAGCCTAGTTTCGGTTTAGGAGGCCTACTCACTGAGATTCGTCTCATAATTATTTAAACCCCGTTTTTTAGATCCCTGTTAGAGGATACCTAGTGTACTCAATCAATATAAGGATCCGGAGCCCATAGAGCAGGATCCTGAATAGGTTGGCGAGGTCGAGTAGATGGAGTTAGAAGATAAGATAATTGAGGCTAAGTCTGAGTCATCAGGATCTGATCCCGATTAAGTTCCTAAGATCAGTCTTAGCCTCCCTTAGGTCGAGCCAGTAACCCTTTGATTGTAGCCCCACCTTAGACTGCCCCCTTGGCCACTTAATTATTTTGTTAGTAGTGGCCATCAACCCGCTTTTGTTTGGAGATTTGTATTGGTGTATTATGGACATTGTATATGTTTTGAAGTTCAATGCAAGTCTTAATTATTAGACTTTTAATTGTTCGTCGTTCCTGCTACCCTTGGTCATATATTGTTTTGTACAGGTGTTTTCATTATTGCTTCCACATGTACCTTATGCTCTGTTTTGAGAGATGGGTCGACGATGCGTCTTGAGACATCGTATCAAGATAGATAGGTACGTGGGATGATCGCACTTCAATGGGCTCGGGGCGTGACAGTTCTTGACGAATGTGGACATCTCCTAATCAAGAAGCTTTAATCTTGACTTCATATTCATCTTCATTGTTAGACTTGATCATTGCTTCTTTATCTTTGATCATGTTTACAGTATTGTGCTCAGGAAGAAGGTTCTGATGTACATTTGGCTTGGGCTTTTGGAAGTTCAATATCTTCTTATCAATGAGCTGTTGAACCTTATACTTTAGAGTGAGGCAATTATCTACATCATGTCCCATTTCTCCCATATGATAGGTGCAGGTTTTTGATTCATCATATCAAGAAAATCTTGCGGGATTGTCTCTCAGTACTTTTTTGGCCACCAAATGCCTTTCTAGAAGCATTAGTAATAGCTTTAACAAGGGTCGGGGCAACGATGTATATTACCTCACGGGCCTTTTATTTGGCTCGAACTACCTTGGATTTTTCCAAGTGATATTAAATTGCTTTGGAAATGATGCTTAATGAGTATTTAGGCTAGACACCATGGCCACTTCTTGGATGGGCTCTTTTTCTTTTTCCTAGGGTAAGGCCTTCGTGCTGCTATTTCTTGAGCCTTTTTCTCTTTCAATTCCCATTCAATTCTCTAACCCACTTTTACCAACATGGTGAATATTTGATAGCCCGATACATGAAGTTTGTCATAATACTCAATGAACAATGATTTTAGAAAAAGCTTAATGAGCTCATCTTCACTTATGGCGGGCTTTACTTGTGTGGCAACAGCTTTTCATCTCTGAGAATAAACTCTGAACCCTTCACTTTTCCATTTCTCGGTTCTTATTAGATCTTCTCTAGTTATGAGTACTTCAACATTAAACTTATACTGACGAAAAAATTCTCCCACCAAATAGTCTCATTCAGTAAAGTCTTCTATGTCGAGGGCAGTGTACCATGCGAGGGCCACTCCCCTCAAACTGTCTTGAAATGTGCTAATAAGAAGTGGTGTGTTATCTAAATATTTCGCCATCTTACAGAGATAATATTGTAAATGGATTTTGGGACAACTAGTGCCATCGTACTTGTTTATGAACTTTGGTTCTTTATAATTTCTAGAACAACCACCTTCGCATACGATGAGAACTTGTCGAACCTTTGAAGTTCATAGCCTTAACTTACTAAGCATTCTTCAATTTTGGCCAACCTCTTGGCCTCTTCTTCATCCTTTGCTTTGAAGGTCTTCTTGATTTGATCATCCTCTTCCAAATTTACCACCTCAGGCATAGTCATTGGAGGATTTTCTTGAATCGGTTCTTTGTTTCTAGATAGTTCTTCAATTGGTGTTTCAGTAGTGTTTGAAGTTCCCGTATTTAGAGTAGTAGGATACTATCCTCGGGATGTAAGAATAAAAGCCTTCATTTTTGCCATCATTCCAACTATTTCGGTTATCTAATTATCGACTTCAGCTAGTCAAGAACAGGTTTCTTCTTTCGCTATTTTAACTTGTTAACGAGTCCGAGGTCTTTTAACTTCCATTACTAAACAACCTGTCTTGCAAAAAGACCCGATATTAACATAGTAAAATGATCATGAAACCCTACATACCTTTTAATCGTATCGTTTCATGAGATTGTCATGGATAAGAAATTTCATACAAGCCTTACCTTTGTATAAAATTATTCATCAATATCTTTTTCGAGGAATCATACAATTCAAAGAATTGTAATCCATGATGATTCTTTACAAAGCATACTTTGAAACTTCATTTAGCAATTGTTCATTAAGCAATTATTTCAATTTTGAAAATTTTTATTACAATACTATTCATCAAAATAGGGGAACATTAGCTTAAACAAATCTAGGTTTCTTGCTACCTAAGGTAGCTTTAGCTTCTTCATATTCCTTGGCTTGTGTCTCCCATTCATCCACATCGATTATGATCTCTTTAGGAACATACGGCTCTACATCTGGCATGCTTGGCATAATGTACTTTGGGATGTACGGCTCATCGAAATTAGTAGTAACACTCAAGGATACATAGGGTTCGATGTCGATTGGTCGCTTAACCTTCAACCACTTTATATACTTGTTGGACGCCAAAAAGAGCTTCATTTCTCCTTCCAAATCTTCAGGCCATTATATATTTGCTTGGTTGATTTCTTAAGGAATTCATGATCCCATCAACTCTTATTCGCAACTCTTTTTCTTCCTTTTCGGATAGGGTTTTTAGTGGTTTCTCAAATGTGAACTCCTTAGGATGCCAAATAGGTGGAATTTATTGAACCATTCCAAATTGTCGTATGACTCTTAGTGGGCAATAAGCAGTTCCACCGCTCAATCTAAGCAAAGGCATCAAATTGCTGTCTTGGGTAGTAATTTGAGCTTTCGCTATCTTTGGCCGTTGAATTCTCTATTGAAACTGATTGAGAGTTAATGCTCTAATGAAGTTTGCCCACTCATGAAAAGAGTATTTTGGTATTTTGTCTTGAAATTTCAAATACTTCTCAGGACCTATTTAGTTCAACTTTTAAAATACTATTTGGGGGAATGCAAACACCTTTAGGTTAAAGTCCCCTGGGAAAATGCAAGTGGCATTTGAGAAAAAATCATTTGTAAAGCTACTTTGGCCCAAGTAGTATTTAGTAAAAAAATTTTTACCAAAGAGCTTTGGGAATTATCTTTTTTATTAAAAAAAAAACCTATCCTACCATTCACCAGAGGTGGCGAAGGCCTATGACCATCGGCGAACTAGATCTGGTGCCGGCGACTATCGCCCGAGGTCGAATGACCCCTGGCAAGCTAGATTTGCCGCCTGCGGTCGTCACCCGAGGCTAGGTGACCCTTGCCGAGGTCGGCGCAACCCCAAGCGCCCGTCACCTAGGTAGTACGACCTTGCTAGCCTCTCGCCGGCCTGATCCGGTGTTAGCTTGCCTCGCCGACAACCTCACGAAAAAGATGAACAGTACCAAGAGAGGAAAAATCGAAATAAGCCAAAATAAGTTTGGATAGTTTGGGGACAAAAAAATTTTGGTTCAACACTCTGCAAATGCTGAAAGCCCAAAGCTGGTCTGGACTAGCTTTGAGCTTTCGACATTCCCAATTCTAGCATTTGGTCAATGCCAGGTCGAATGCTGAACCAAACAATTTAGCATTTTGGGAAGGGGTTTTCAAGACTAAAAGCCCATTCCCAAAGCTGAGCCAAACAGGGCCTCAGTAGGGTTAGTAGATGAGTCATTCTCTCGAATGTGCATATAACGTTCCCAAGGTCAAATATGATAAATAAACCACACAGAAAGTAACCCAACTTAAGCTTGTTGTACACCCTTTTATTGATTTTGGTATTTGTTCAATGAAATAATGGTCTCCGCTAAGAGCATATTGGACAAGTCTCGTTTTAGATAAGCTTGCCTAGAAATTACTGCAACGAGAGGATTTAATCCGGTCCTTGATGCAGGGAATAAGACGAATCTGAAGAAGACAAGAATAAAAACCCTCGCGGAAGTATTTCTAGTTTCTTTTGATAATTTAGAGTAATTGGCCACTAAGTGAGATAGAGAAAATCTCCCGGTATTTGACTTGATCAACTTTTTCACTTGAGGGGTCTTCAAGTTTAAGAATTCAATTATAACACTCATGAGTTTTAATTCAATTGAGGGCTCAATGGTTCTTGACTCGAAATCAATCCCAATAGTTGCCTTATATTCTTTTAATGTAGGTACAATTTCGTGCTCGCCCAATTAAAATGTAGCAGCGGTAAATTCCCAGAAATGGGATAATGCCTGAATTAAGCTCACTTGATACTCTAGGTTGATGAGCTTAAACAAATACCCGAGCCTTTCCCATACGTATGCTTTGTTGTGCTTTGTCATATTTACCCACCCTACCAAAAGCTCCTTCCTTGGAATAGGAATGACTTGTCTATCTAGTTTCCCCATTTCAATCTAAAGCAGGTAAAAGAAATTGATTATTATTCACCATGGATTACCAATCAATTTTAATGCCTCCATTTCAAATATATGTCCTTTTAAAGTAAAATGGAGGTAAAATACACTTGCATACCTAGAAAGTAATGCAAATGTCATTTTGAGTTCATTTAGACCTTAAAAGAGCATATACTTGAGATCATTGATAACTTCAATGTGTGATGTAAATGCCCATTCTGGCATACTCCTTTTGAACCATAAAGTCCTAAACTATGGTTTACAACTTCGAATACATTGAAATGAATGAATAAGCACTTAAATTATATGGAAAATCCGCTATGGACCTATACATTTCATCTAAGAATGAAAGAATGGTCAAATGGAGTATGATGCCCTAATCATGTATTCTAATATGAAAGGTCATTTAGACCAAGCATTGAATGTCATTTAGGCATTTTTTTTGAAAATGTGTCAACTAACTTGCATAATTATAAAAGAATGAAATGAAACGATACTTGCTTACCAGGGCATTGTTGTTTGATTTTAGGTATACCAACCACAAAGACAAGCGAATGCAACCAATGAAGTTTTGACGCCTAAAAGGGTAGGATATGCTAAAGGCTTAAGGTTATCACTTTAATGGACAAGGGATTCCATTCCAATAGGCAATCGGCCCAAAGTAATTGAATATTATTCTATCTCGATTATCGGTATTTGTCGCACTGTGCTTTTAGGGTTTTTTTTAGGGATTTGCGCGCTAAGGAGGTATTTCCGTATAAGGGTCTCTCTTAAACCATACCTCATGTGACAGTGGAAGGTAATTTCTAAATTTGTGATTTTGGAGTCGTCACATGTCATTATTGATAGGTAGACTAGAAACCTAATCAAGATACAGGGGAAATACCCCGATCCTACGAACCAGAGATTATGAGTATGGAAACTTGATTACGTTATTGATCCCAAATTGAGATCCCCAACGCCCTTTCGATACCTAAGAATGATATGATGTCTAACGTGTCATGCGAATTTCCGAGACTTACTCACTAATCCTATTCGTTCTAATTGCAGGAAAGACCAAAAAAGTATTAAATGCACAATCAAAATCAATCGAGTCAATCAATCCTAAGTGGTCTCTAAAATGAAAATCAATCAAAACAACCCAAATCCTAATGAAGCTCTAATAGCTTGTTCATTTCATGATTTACACATTTTTAGAGTTTTAGGGTTTTTAGGGGTTATAACCCCTGAATTTGGAATTTTCAAAAAATGCCACTTGGACACTTCCAAAAATTCAAATTTCACTTTTTATGATTGGCCACAATGATTTTGAATCATTCTGTGAATTTTTAAAATTTTTGATTTTTTTTGAGAAAAATTTTTAAATCGAGAATTATTTTTTATGGTTTTTTGAATATTTTTTTGAATTTTATAATTTTTCTAATTTTTCTATTTGTATTTTCTGAATTTTTTAAATTTTTATGAATTTTATGGATTTTTTTTATTTTTCTAAAAATTTTCTAAATTTTCTAAATTTTTATGAAATTTGCCTAGTGGCTCCTTACTAGTAGGATTTTGGAATTTGCCTAGTGACTCATCGTCAAATGGGACTTTGAATTTGTCTAGAGGCTCCTTGCCAATAGGACTTGAAATTTGCCTAAGGGCTCCTCACCAATAGGACTTGGAAATTGCCTCATGACTCCTTGTTAAATAGGACTTTGGAATTTGCCTAGTGACTTCTCGTCAAATAAGACTTTGAATTTGCCTAGAAGCTTCTTGCCAATAGGACTTGGAATTTACCTAGGGGATCCTCACCAGTAAGACTTTGAAATTGCCTAGTAACTCCTCATCAAATAGGACTTTAGAATTTGCTTAGTGACTCCTCGTCAAATAGGACTTTGAAATTGCCTAGTGACTCCTTGTCAAATAGGACTTTGGAATTTACCTAGTGACTCTTCATGAGATAGAACTTTGAAATTGCCTAGTGACTCCTCATCAAATAGGACTTTGGAGTTTGCCTAGTGACTCCTTGTCAAATAGGACTTTAGAATTTGTCTAGTGGATCCTCCTCGGTAGGACTTTTGTGATAGCTTTCTAAAGCTACGGTTTTCGATCACTTACGGAGGGTCAATTCTCCGAGGCTACAAATCCGTGATCACTCTGAAAAGCTATAACGAGGCCATGCTTTAGACCCAAAAAGTCATCCAAAGCTACAAGTTGCGAACACTCGGAGAGTGATAGCTCCAAAGCTACAATCCTACGATCACTTGAGAAAACTATAAAGATCACCATATTTCAAAGCTGCAAAATCGCGATCACTCATGAGAATCATCACTCATAGGCTACGAAGTGCAATTTGCTTTGGAATATCTATTAAAAAATGTGATTTTAAGGATAATTTCACGAAACTTTTGTATGGTTTTTTTAGCTAACCAAAAAGTATTTTGAAACGTGGTTTGTTTATATTACCACAAACATTTTGAAAACTTGATTTTAAGTTGACCAAAAACTATTACTATTTGAACCCTGATTTTGAAATATCCATTCTTTGTATTAAATGCATTTCAAGCAATCAAATTTCCTTTTCAAGGACTTATTTGAACAAAATGCTTGCAAACTTTCAAGAAATGCTTGAAATAATCGTTTGGAAGACCTTCATTAGAAAGGATTTGTTTCAATCTATGAATTTGGTCTTTTCTTCATTTGATTGAAAGGGGACTGATATGATATCCCTCAATTTTATCTCTCTTAACCAATCCTTAGGTATTCGGAGATATTCGCAATGTATACAATCCAATTGATCCAATAAGGTCTTTCAAAAGGTTGTGATGTTAGCTTGGTTAATGGTTATTCAAAAGATAGGCATTCTGTGGCCAAGAAAAGATCTTATCATCTTTCAACTCACTTCAGGTTTTCAAGTTAAGAACCTGAAGGATAAGATAAAACAATATTGCACACACTTCATTAAGTGATGGCTTCTGTCATGAAATTATATTTTCACTCTCAACATCCCAATCTGAAGAGTCTTTGGGGAGAGGTCGTAATGTTGGTATTGAGTAAGCTCAAAAGGCTCAATTATTTTTGAATTCAAGGTTTTTGTGAAACTGGTGATCTTCTTGGCATCACCACCCTTTTTCTTTGTCCACTGGGGATCTTTTCTTATTATGAACACAAGAGTTCCCTAAATTTTCATCGAGATCTTTTCAATCACTGATTTGTTATGACTTTTGATTTTCACAACTTTTGCTTTGCTTTTGACTTGACTTTTGTCATGCTTTCTTTTGAATGTTTTTCTTTCTTTTCTTTGCTCATTTTTCTGGGCATTAGCCTTACTTTTATCAGGCATTTTGCTTTTTCATGCCCCAGACTCCTTCGTCCTTGATCTTTTTGCATTCTAAGGACTCTAGGTTCTGCCCTTTTGTTTTCTATTTATGAAAGTAGATCATATGCTCATGCTCTAGTGCGAAGAGATGATCACCAACTTGGGGTTCTAAAATGAATATTCAGGCTCAATTAGGCTTTATCAAAGGTAATGTATTTGGGTATAAGAAATGAAGTGCTCTTCTTCCTCTTGGGATGTTTTGAGCTTCTATATGACTTCATGTGAAGTTATCTCAGAAAGATTGATGCAAGAGTATGCAATAAAATCTTTGTTGATCATATTCTCCATAACTATCAATCTACAAACCTCCTGATTAGCCCCAATGTGGGGTGGTTCTTAATAGGGTTGTTTTTTGTGAAAACTTCTCTACTGTTTTGGCTCAAATTTGGTTTGTAAGGGATAACATGTGTTTGGGATAGTGAAATGATTGCCTTTCATCATTTCAATCCATGTAATCTTTACAAATATCCCCTATTTCCTTCGGATGAGTTTTTCTCACTCATTTCAATACTTTAACTTTGAGTGTATAGGGGACGTGTTTAGATATAGCTTACCTTTCATCATTTGAAGATCTTTCCATTTCATTTGATCCAATTTTTTTCTACGAAAATTTTCAATGCCTTTTGTCAAATTATCCCTTTTAGGGAATTTTGATGCTTATTGCACTTTCCAAGAAAACATGTTTCAAAATCTTTGATTGAAACATTTTTGAAGTATTTTCCTTTTCAAAACACTTTGTTTTGTTTTTGCTCATCCTTAGTGTCATTCCGCTTGGAGAAGAAAAAGTTTGATTTTTCTCTTGGTAAAGCAACTTTTTTAGCATATACCCTCACGATTTAGGGATACTTGTCTGATCAACTTACTAAGATTCCTCTTGTTTGCATGCTTTTGCTTTGGTTACACTAGGGATTCTTCTGTTTTTGCTCCCTTTCTTTGTTTCTTTGGGGATGGTAAAAAGGAAAGCACATTAGAGGCTATCAATGAAAAATAGAATTAGGAAATGATACTTCCCTCTACCATTTGATAACTCTATTAGGATTGTCAACTGGTTCAAATTCAAACTTGCTTCTTCTGCAAAATAGATAAACATGTTCATGAAATGTATGGCATGCATGATATGCACATGTTCTAAAGTGACCCGAATCTTTTCTTGAATGTTCGTCTTCATTTCATGGATAGAAAATCTTGACAGTATCTGCATTTACAAGATAGGCCAGTTCTGTTTCTGCCATATCTACAAGAATCAATGCTCCTCCTGGAAGAACCTTTTTGATAATGTATGGACCCTCATAATTCGGAGTGAATTTTCTATGAGGATCTGAATTGTTGAAGATGACTTTCTTCACTACTAAATCATCTGTTTTGAAATTCCTCGGTTTCACCTTTCGATTAAAGGATTAGCCACTCGTCTTTGATAGGCTTGTCCATGACATATAGCTCTTAATCTTTTTTCATCAATTATGTTGAGTTATTCATATCTGGATTCCACTTAGCTTCTAAAAGCTTCAACTGAGATAGTATCCTTAATGAAGGAATTGTCACTTCAACAGGTGGCATTGCTTCCATTTTGTAAATCAAGGAAATGGGGTTACATTAGTTGATGTTCAAATTGAAGTTCGGTATGCCATCAAAGTATACAACAATCTTTCGTGCCAATCACTATAATTTTCGGCTGTCTTGGCCAATATCTTTTTGATATTCTTATTTGCCACTTCAACTGCTCCATTCATTTGTGGACAATATGGAGATGAGTTCAGATGTCAGACATGGAAGTGCTCAAGTAAATCATCTACAATTTTGTTGTTTAGATTTGAATTATTGTTCGTAATTATTGCTTCTGGAATGCCATATCTAGCAATGATGTCCTGCCTAATGAATCTTGCAACATTATTGACAGTAACATTTGTGTAGGAGTTTGCTTCAATCCATTTAGTGAAATAGTCAATAGCAGCCAAAATGAATCGGTGTCCATTTGAGGCCTTAGGGTTGCTTTGACTAATTATATCAATGCCCCACATTGAAAATGGTTTAGTTTGGACATTTGATGTAGCTCATTTGGTGGTACATTGATTTTATCTCCATAAATTTGACATTGATGCTAACATCTCACATGTTAGATGCAATTTGATTCCATTGTCATCTAGTAATATCCCAATCTCATAATCTTTCGGGCTAGAAGATGTCCATTTATGTACGGTTCACATTCACCCTTGTGAATCTCTTTCATAATCTGTTTAGCTTCCGTAGTATCCACACATCTTAACAAAGTTGAATCAAATGATTTCTTGTAAAGGGTTTAACCATTAAGGAAGAATTTGTTAGCTATCTTCCTTATAAACTTCCTATCACCTTGTTGGCTTTTTTCAAGAAATTCTCCCGGTTGAAGATACCTCTTGATATCATGATACCATGGTTCGCTGTCGAACTTTGCTTGGACCATCATGCAATGAGCTAGTTGTTCGAGAATATTGATTCTTAATGGTTTTATATCCATACCATCTTTAACTTGTAGTAATGATGACAAAGTTGTATGAGCATCTACAAAATGATTCTGAGCTCTCGGAAGATAATCGAATGTTACCTTTTCGAAACTTTCCATCATCTCTTCCAAATATCTGTGATAAGGAATAAGCTTGGCATCTCGAATTTTCCATTCACTAGTTGTTTGCAATATGATGAGCATAGAATCTCCATATACTTGCAACCTTTTTACCTTCATTGAAAGGGCTAATTGTAAGCCGAGAATGCATGCTTCATATTCAGCGATGTTATTATTGTATGGAAATGCCAATTTTGCAGATACCGGATAGTGTTGGCCTTCTAGAGAGATCAGTACTGCCCCAGTTCCTGATCCAGATAAGTTGACTGCACCGTTAAAATACATGGTCCATTTGTCATCGACTAATGTCAATATGTGGTTATCAAGTCGTTCTTCAGAACTGGCGACATTCTGCAAATTTTCCCCTAGCATGTCTGCTATTGCTCGTCCTTTGACTGACTTTTGGGATGAACTTCTGATGTCAAACTCAGATAACAAGACTTGTCATTTTGCTAATTTCTCTATCAAGGAGGATTTCTCAAGAAAGTACTTGATCGTATCATTTTTTGTCACTAACAAAATTTGGTGATGAAGGGTGTACTATCTTAATCTACGTAACACCCAAATCAATGCAACGCATGTCTTCCCAATTGCTGGGTAATTCACTTATGATGTTGTGAATTTCTTGCTCAACTAATAAATTGCTTGTTCTTTACCATCATTTTATCTTCTTTGTACAAGCATAGCTCCTAACGACTCATAGTGAATCGTCAAATATAAGATCAGTGGGACTCCAGGAACTGGTGGTACCAACACTAGTGGGCATACCAGATATTTCTTCATCTTGTCAAAGGCTTGTTGACATTTCGCATCCCACTTTACTTTGGCATTTTTCTTTAACAGTTTGAAGAATGGTTTAACAATCTCATAAGCTTCTCATTTCTTTTACTGTAGAAAGAGTCTTTAAATCATATATTGCCTTGATCTTGAAGGGATCAATTTCGATTCCCCCATTACTGACCAAAAATCCCAGCATTTTGCCAGATTTTGCCTCAAATACACACTTGTTAGGATTCAGCCGCAACTTGTACTTTCTAAGTCTTTCAAACAATTTGTGAAGCACCTCAACATGATCTTCTCCTTATTTGGATTTTGCAATCATGTCATCCATATATACTTCAATTTCTTTATGCATCGTGTCATGGAACAAAGTTACCATTGCCCTTTGATATGTGGCACCAGTATTTTCAAATCGAAAGGCATCACCTTAAAACAAAATGTGCCCCATGGTGTTATGAAGGACGTTTTCATCTTATCCTCTTTCTTCATAAGGATTTGATTATATCATGAGAAGCCATCCATGAATGAAAATGTTTCGAACCTAGCAGTGCTATCTACTAATACATCGATATGTGGAAGCGAGAAATCGTCCTTAGGGCTTGCTTTATTTAGGTCGCGATAATCAACGCATACCCGCACCCGACCATCTTTCTTTATCACAGGTACTATGTTGGCAATCCATTCTGGATATGGTACTACTTTGATGAAACCAATTTTGAGTAATTTCATCACTTCTTCTTCTATTTTTTTCGCCAATTCCGGCTTTGTTCGCCTCAATTTTTGCTTTTTTAGTGGAATACTTGAATCAATTTGCAAAGCATGTTTAACTATTTTTGGATCAAGGCTTGGCATGTCAGCATAAGACCATGCGAATATATCTTGATATTCTTTGAGCAAATCTGTGATTCTTTCTACCCCTGTTAATGGAAGACTTTCTCCAATCTTAACCTCTTTGGAGTTCTTTTTATCACCCAGATTAATAGTAATCTTTTTTTTAACGTGACTGACTTTGATTCTTCATGACGGATCCATTCTCTTCTTATCCATTCCTCATCTTCATTATCCACTTCAATATCTCAAGTGATCTCCTCAGAAAGATTTGGGTCACATATGAATCCATTATGGAAGTGTGAATGCTCATGCCTGACATGTAACAAATATGATTAGTAATTGCATACAAAGTAAGGTACACATGGTCCTATGCAGAACGTTTTTGGAAATTCATTTTGAAACTTATTTTGAAAGAACCTAAAGGCAGAGCTAGTCCTCATACCATCAAACTTCTTTGCTCTTAAAATCATTTTTGCAATGAGAAGCAATATAGAAACCCAAAGCCTCAAGCCTTATAAATGAGGATAATGTTCATCATAGGTTTAGTTTTGTTTCTACATGTCCTTAACAAAACATTTGATCAGTTTTATTGAATTGAAAAATACGATTACATCTACATCAAAATGAATGTAAATTGCAACTGAATTGAAATTGCAAATGAAATCACAGGAAATTTGAAATGGCAATCAAAATGCAATGAAAAAGCTAGTAGCAAAAGTTCAAGAGAATCTTCCTACTTCAGTGTGTAGGTAACTTTCGCCTCAGTTATGATAACGTTAATGGTATTCTCTTCGAATAAACTTGGCTAAGCAGATTCTTTCTCTACATGTAAGTCTTCTTCATGAAGTAACTTGAAAGCCCCATGAAAAGTTTCCTTGATATGAATATGATGTAGGGAAACTCTCTAGTTTTGCCCTTCCATATAGTTAGATTAATGAGGCGATCATCTCGGTCTTATAGCCTCCATGGTTCTTTCGACCTTGACCTTGACCTCCATGGTGATCTTTAAAGTTATTTGGAATATATCCTATTCCGTGCTTCGTTCTTGTAGCGAGAGGAGTGATAGGTTCTTTGATTCCTTGAGACTTTGATCCAAGACCATTACCGAGAGTAAATCCATATTAGCATAACATTCTTCCAAACATAATGGATGACTTTGAGAACTCCGAGGACTTTATGATGCAACCTGCAGGAATTTACACCATTGAAATCATTTCAAAGGAATGATAACTTGATTTTTCTTTCGCTTCAGGTTCGACATATGGTATTGCACTCTCCTTGTAGGTGGTGAAATCTGTCTCTCCATGTACGGTGATCATCTTGCCATTGATGACAAATCTAACCTTCTGATGGAGACTCGAAGGAGTGGCGCCAGCCATATGAATCTAAGGTCTTTCGAGTAAAAAGTTGAAAGTCCTTGGAATATCTACTACTTGTAAGTAGATCAGAAAAGGCATAGGGCCTATGTTCACCTCGATATCACCAATTATGTCCTTCTTCTTTCCATCAAACGAGCGCACGGTTACCTTAAAAGGTTTGATGAGCTCCTTACTAATCCCCAAGCGATGCAGTGTGCTTAGTGGACACAAATTAAGTGCGAAACCATTATCGATTAGCACCCGTGACACTTCCTTGCCCTGGCATTTGACTGCAATATATAGGGCTTTATTGTGGGAACGCTTGTCAATTGGGAAATCTTTATTAGAGAAGGCAATTTGATCCTTTAGAAGAATGGCACTAACAAAGTCTTCCAATTGTACCTAATTAATCGTCTCCGGGACATACACCTCATTGAGAAGCTTCATAAGCATCACTTTGTGGCTTTCTGAAGTCTTGAAGAGATTCAACAGAGAAATCTGTGCTGGCATCTTTTTTAGCTGTTCAATTAGCTCAAAATCACTTGTCTTCATGACTAAGAGTAACTATTTAACATCTTCTTTAGTTATTCCATTCTTTTCGTATTCACTTTCATTCGGGACATTGCATCTTCACGATCGGTTTATAGCATCGACTTCTTTGGGAGAGTAATCCCAAGGTACACACTTAGTGTCAAACTTTTCTTTCGAAGGGAGAGTAACGATCACAGGCTGTGTTTCTTCTTCTTTGATCCTTAGCTGATCAATGGGAAGTTGAATAGTGACTGGTGTGATGGGACCTTCTTTCGCCTTATATTTATCCACCTCATCAAGCTTGATTATAAATGGTGTAATCATGGACACTATAACATCCTAAATTTCGACCCATTTTCGGGATCAATGAAATAAATACTATTTCTCATTTAATTTTAGTAAGTCTCGCTCGGAACTGATTACTTTCAGGATACTAACTAATGGAGAATGGCTAACTAGGAAAACAGTACGTGGACCAGGGAACCGATCGCCAAGTGGGCACCAATTCCGAGAAACGATGAGGAAATATTTTGGCCCAACATGTGCCGATCCTAGGAAGGCGATGGTTTTGATTTAGCCAACGACGTACGATCGGATCACGAGTGATTCTGCAAAACTGAGAGTACACGTGGTGAACAAATCCCGAACTTAATCCGAAGGATCGCGACCTCTGGACCTAGCAATAAATCCTCGCGCTCTCTTGGTAATCGAGACCGTCACGACTTGAGTAACCCTAGGTTGATACGCGTAACCCTTAAACAACCGTCCGTTAGTGAGAGACCCAAAAATTTTAATTGAGCAATTTTGATCAAGAAATTAGATCTGGACTTGGGTATTGAATTTCGTGGACGTACACAACTATTTTGTGAGAATGACATCATTTTAGTGTGGCCAACCATGATAGTGATCGGTACGATCAAAAAATGGAAAATCGGCCTGGAATTGGAAAATTACGATTTTGCCCATAGGCCTTATAATGGTATTCCGAATTTTGAAAAAATTTTGCAGGGCATTTTGGGGATTTTTATGGCCATGTTCAGCCCCCTCAATTGCCGAAAATTTTCGTCAAGTGTGCCCCTCCATTAATGGACTTGGATCAACCTCAACCTTTGGATTAGGGGCAAGATGGGCATTAGCTTAAGTTGGTCCAACCACTCCTTTAAGTCTATCCTATACACTCTCCCACTCGCTCTCTCTCCCTCACTTTTCTTTCTCTCCAAGTAAGCACCCAATCTCTCTCATTTCCCTCTCCCTCTTGCCAGTTCTCTTCCTCCTTCTCGGCTGCACACGCCGATCACCGCCGGAGGAGCCAATCGTTGAGCGCCACCGCCTTGCACCACCACCACTCACCCAACCGACTCTCTCTCTCTCTCTCTCTCTCTCTCTCCATTTTTCTTTCTCCCTCAACCGTGAAGAACACCGCCGATCAGCCCCTTCGCTGCGCGAGAACACCGCTGTCCGTGCGCTCGCCTAGCCTAGTCTCAACATCACCATCCACCTCGCCTCACCCTCTCTGTTCTCTTTGCTCCCTCAGCTGCCGATCAACCCCCGCCTTGGACCATCGCGGCCGCACCACCATTGCCGCACGTCGAGGTCGCCGTTCGCCATCTCGCTGCCACCGTGCCACCACCCGACCGACCTATTCTCTCCCCCTCTCATTTTTGTCCCCCGACCAGCACCTTCCCCTCCTTTTCGCCGCCGTTCAGTCTAGCCAAGGGCCGCCGATCGCCGTCACTACCGTGCGCCGCCGCGAGGATCGCCGGAGCACCGCCGTGAGCTGGCTCAGCCGTTCGTTTCTCCCTATCGGTTGAACCGCTTTTGGAGCTTAGGAGATTGTGAGTATTAGTCTCTAAACCCTAATTAGAATGATTAAGCATCTCTAGATAGGATCAGGGTTAATTAAGCGTTAATTAGGTCGTTTAGGTCTCGATTAGTGGATTATGGAATAGTGGCTGATTTGGGAGTAATTTGGGGAGCTTAATGGAGTATTTGAGGATAATTTAATGACCTAAATTGATAAAATTGGTGGCTGCCCATGTTGTGATCTATTGGCCTAGGTTCGGATTATTTAGGTTTAATCATGGAAATTCCTGAGCATGCCATATTGATTGATGTAGTGGCTGAATTGTGCTTATTTGGCGATCAAGTTATTATGCCATGTCTTGTGTTCGTATGATCGAATGATGCAGCGTGTGAATTGGCCAATAACTGACGTGAGTTGTAGTGCTTGAGTATATGAATTGTGAGCGCCCATTTATGTGTGGTGCCAAATGGTATTAAATTGAGTGCTTATATGAATTGACCCGTGAAGTGCAGGTGTGGCCAAACCTGAGATGAGTACGTGTATCCCCTTAGTTGAGATCTTATGCTGCTTGTGTTTGGTCGCATGCTGAGTGGTTGATTGCTATTTATGATTCCCTGCCTAGGACCTCATACCGGTTTATCTTGGTTTAGGTCTCTAATTCCTGAATGGAAATATAAGAGGTAGGTGAATAGTAAGGACTACAGAGATGAGGAGAAGAGGAAAGGAAATCCGAGGGCAATCGAGTGCTATGGGCCAAGAGGCCAGATATCCAAGGATGGAGGATGTTATTCAGACCCTATAGGAAATAGGAAATATTATGGGTAGGTAGGCTCAGGAAAGGGCCGCCACCATTGCCTAGGCTACTAAGGCTGTAGTAACTGCTGCTGTGAATGGAAACAATGCCAATCAAGGCCAAGCCCAGGTAGTGGCGAATAGGCAAATGCACTAGTTAGTAGAACAGTTCTTGAAGTTGAAACAGCCTAAGTTTAATAGAATGGGTGACCCCGAGGCTGCACCACGATGTGTGGAAGAGTTAGAAAAAGCCTTCGAGGTATTAGGGTGCACCGAGACTGAAAAGGTGACACTGGCAGTATATCAGCTGCAAGATAATGTCAATGATTGGTAGAAGGCTACCAGAGATAGAGTATTTTAAGAAGGTACTACCCTGACTTAGGCCGTGTTTACCAAGAGCTTTTATGAAAAATATTTCTTAGAGAGTGCTCAAAAAAGAAAACTGGCGAAATTCATGGGGCTCCACCAAGGGCAAATGACTATGGATCAATATGAAGCAGAGTTTGCGTGGTTGTCCAAGTTTGTACCTAGAATGGTTGAAAATCCGCAAGATAAGGTTTGGAGATTTCGGGATGGACTGAAGCCAAATCTTTGAAGTCAGATGATTTCTTTGAACATTAGAGATTATGGGGAAATGTACGAACGAGCCCAAGCTATAGAGCGAGATCAACTGGAAATGGCAGTCGCTTCTGGATCGCGGTTCACTCAGAATAGGGACAACCGCTGCTTTGGGAAAAAGCCAAGCCATCATGAGTTCACAGTGATGCCATTCGGACTGACGAATACCCCTGCTGCCTTCATGGACCTGATGAACCGAGTATTTAATGAGTTTCTAGACCAGCTTGTCATCGTTTTCATTGACGACATATTGGTATACTCGAAGAGCTTGAGGAACATGAAGTACATTTGACCGAGGTCCTATGGACCTTAAGAGAACACGCACTTTACGCCAAGTTCAGTAAATGCGAGTTCTGGCTCACCAGAGTAGCGTTCCTTAGACACATAATTTCAAGAGATGGGATTTCTATGGACCAGACAAAGATTGAGGCAGTAACTAAGTGGCTAAGACCAATGTTAGTGATGGAGATTCGAAGTTTCTGAGGTTTGGCTGGCTATTATCGATGTTTTGTAGAAGGATTTTCGTCGATAGCCATGCCGTTGACAAGACTACTTAAGAAGGAAATGAAGTTCAAATGGGATGACAAGTGCGAAAGAAGTTTTCAAGAGCTGAAGCATAAACTGATAACTGCCTCAGTATTGATCATTCTGTCCGGACCGGGAGGATTTGAGGTCTATAGCAATGCATCATTAAGAGGACTTGATTGTATATTGATGCAGCATGGGAGAGTAGTTGCATATGCATCATGCTAGTTGAGGTTGCATGAGATGAATTATCCGACGCATGATTTAGAACTGGCTGCAATCATTTTTTCTCTCAAGATTTGGAGGCACTATCTGTGCGGAGAAAAGTTCCAGATTTATACGGATCATCAGAGCCTCAAGTACCTATTTTTATAGAAGGAATTAAATTTGAGACAACGCTGATGGATAGAACTTCTTAAGGATTACGACTGCGACATCCTGTATCATCCCAGGAAAGCAAATCAAGTAGCGGATGCACTAAGTCGAAAGTCGAGTATGGCGCTTATGATGGTCAAGGAGTGGACCTTGTTAGAAAGGCTCAGAGATTCAGAATTTAAGTTCAAGGTGAGTCGAATGTCAAATCCATTGGTTGCACTAAGGATTGAACTGGAAATCCAGGCCACAATTAAGACACTTCAGTCTACGGACCAAGAGATACAAAAGATTGTTAGAATGGACACCGCTACGAGACAATCGAATTTCCAAGTGGGCGAGAATGGAATTTTGAAGTTCCGAGGACGATTGTGTGTACCCGATGATACAGAGCTTAAGGAGGAAATTTTAAGGGAGGCACATCGCAGCAATTATAGTATCCACTCAGGCAGTAGGAAGATGTATCAGAATCTGCGAAAACATTACTGGTGGAATGCGCTGAAAAAGGATGTAGCCAAACATGTGGCAAAATGCCTGACATAAGTTAAGGCACAACACTATAAACTCGGTGGACTCTTGCGACTATTGGAGATCCCTGAATGGAAATGGGGCACATTATAATGGATTTTGTCACGGGACTGCCAGGAAGCCAGAGAGGACACGACTCCATTTGGGTAATAGTAGATAAACTGACTAAATCAGCGCACTTCTTGGTAGAGCAAAAGGACTTTGAGTTGGGAAGATATACAGAGCTGTACGTATGATAGATCGTCAGGTTACATGGAGTACCGGTAACGATCACGTCGGACTATGATCCGAGATTTACGGCTAATTTTTGGAAAAGTCTGCAAACGGTCCTAGGAACAAAGTTGCAGTTCAGTACAGCCTACCATCCGTAGACAGATGGCCAATCAGAAAGGATGATCCAAACGTTGGAGGACATATTGCGTGGCTGTGTACTGGATTTCTAGGGCAAATGGAAAGAGCAGTTACATCCGATGGAGTTTGCCTACAATAATAGTTAACAACAAAGTATTCAGATGGCGCCGTTTGAGGCCTTATATGGTAGAGCATGTAGGACGCCAGTGTGTCGGGATGAAGTTAGTGAACGAAGTATCACGGGCCCAAAATTAGTACAACAGATGGTCAAAGCAGTCGAGATTATTCGGGAAAGGTTAAGGACCACTCAAAGTTCCCAGAAAAGTTATGCAAATCGGAGACGACGACCTTTGGAGTTCCAGGTTGGAGATCATGTATTGCTCAAGGTGTCACCTATGAAGGGATTGTCTCGATTTGGCAAGAAATGTAACCTAAGCCCGTAGTATGTCGGTCTGTTTGAGATTTTAGAGAAGATCGAAGATATGGCCTACCGACTTACCTTACTACCTAACTTATCTCAAGTACATAATGTTTTCCACATGTCAATGTCAGAAAGTACGAACCAGACCCCACCCACATTCTAAGGTATGAGGAGATAGACGTAGATGACAAGGTGTCGTACGTGGAAAGACCTGGGAGGATCGAGTATTAAAGAACAAGATAATCCCGATGGTCAAAGTTGTATGGGAGCACCATGGAACCAAAAATGCCACCTCGGAAATCGAAGAGGTCATGTGACATCAATACCTCTATTTGTTTGAGTAGATAGGTTTAGATTGCAAATTTTGAAAACGAAATTTTTGTAAGAGGGAAGATTTGTAACATCCTGAATTTCGATCCATTTTTGGGATCAAAGAAATGAATATAATTTCTCATTTAATTTTACTAAGTCTTGCCCAGAACTGATCACTCTCGGGATACTAACCAATGGGGAATGGCTAATTAGGAAAACGATAAGTGGACTAGGGAACCGATAGTGAAACGTGTACCAATTCCGAGAAACGACGAGGAAATATTTTGGGCCAAAGTGGGCTGATCCTAGGAAGGTGACGGTTTTGATTTGGCCAACGACGTACGATCGGATCGCAGGTGATTCCGCCCGATCGAGAGTATACATGGCGAACAAATCCCGAACTTAATCCGAACGATCGCAATCTTGAGAACTAGCGATAAATCCTCGTGCTCTATTGGTAGTCGAGACCATTAGTACGCGAGAAACCCTAGGTCGATACACATAACCTCTAAACAGTCGCTCGTTAGTTAGAGATCCTAAAATTTTAATTAACCAATTTTGATCGAGAAATTAGATCCGGACTTAGGCGTCGAATTTCGTGGACGTACACGACTATTTTATGAAGATGACGTCATTTTAGTGTGGCCAACCATGGTAGGGATCGGTACGGTCGAAAAATGGAAAATCGGCTCGGAATTGAAAAATTACGATTTTGCCCCTAGGCCTTATAATGGTATTCCGAATTTCTGAAAATTTTCAAGGGCATTTTGGGGATTTTTATGTTCATGTTCAGCCCCCTCAATTGCCGAAAATTTTGGTCAAAGTGTGCCTCTCCATTATTGGATTCGGGGTAAGATAGGCATTAGCTTAAGTTGGTCCAACCACTCCACTAAGTCTATCCTATACACTCTCCCACTCACTCTCTCTCCCTCACTTTTCATTCTCTCCAAGCCAGCACCTTCTCTCTTATTTCCGTCTCCCGCTCACCGGCTCTCTTCCTCCTTCTCAACCGCGCACGTCGATCACCACCGGAGGAGCTGATCGCCGAGTGCCACCGCCTTGCACCACCACCACTCACCCGACCGACTCTCTCTCTCACCATTTTCCTTTCTCCCTCGGCCGTGAGGAACACCACCAATCAGCCCCTTAGCCGTGAGCCGCCGCGACGCTCGCCAAGCACCGCCGCCGCGAGAAGCACCGCCGTCCATGCGCCCGCCTATCCTGGTCTCACTATCACCCTCCACCTCACCTCACCCTCTCTATTCTCTCTCCACCTTTAGCCGCCGATCAAGCCCCGCCTTGGACCACTGCGACCACACCATCACCGCCGCACGTCGAGGCCATTGTTTGCCCTCTCGCCACCACAGTGCCACCACCCAACATACCTATTCTTTCCCCCTCTCATTTCTATCCCCCGACCAGCACCTTGCCCTCTTTTTGCCGCCGTTCGGTCCAACCAAGGGCCACCGATCGCCGCGCTGCCATGCACTGTCGCAAGGACTGACGGAGCGCCGCCGTGAGCCCGCCCGGCTACCCGTTTCTCTCCACCAGTTCAACAGCTTTTGGAGCTTAGGAGATTGTAAGTATTAGTCCCTGAACCCTAATTAGGATGATTAAGCATCTCTTGATAGGATTAGGTTTAATTAAGGGTTAATTAGATTGTGTAGGGGATTATGGATTAGTGGCTGATTTGGGAGTAATTTGGGGAGCCTAATGGAGTATTTGAGAATAATTTAATGGCCTAGATTGATCAAATTGGTGGCTGTCCATGTTGTGATCTATTGGCCTAGGTTCGGATTATTTAGGTTTAATCATGATAATTCCCGAGCTTGCAATGTTGATTGATGTAGTGGCTGAATTGTGCTTATTTGGAGATCAATTTATTATGCCATGTCACGTGTTCGTGTGGCACAATGATGCGGCGTGTGAATTGGCTAATAACTGACGTGAATTATGGTGCTCAAGTATATGAATTGTGAGTGCCCATTTGTATGTGGTGCCAAATGGTGTTAAATTGGCTAAGTGAGCATGCGAATGCGAATTGATTGGGCAAGTTAGCCGTGGCATGGATTGAGTCTAACTTGGCATGGAATGATCATGTGCCTATAATGAAATTGGATGCTCATTGTACATTGCATTATGCTCGAGTGTAGGACTGCATTGCCATGCATTTTGCATCCTGAGCATTGGCTTGAAATGAGAACTGTGCAAGTATGTATGCCTGACATGAGTATGTGATCACTTAAATGCCCTGATGCGTTTTACGCGGGGTTTAGATAAAATTGGCTGTGTGCACATGTGATCACTGTAAACCCTGATGCGTATTACGCGGGGTGTTGAACCCGTCCCGATGCGTTTTACACGAGACGATGCCAGGTTCTACCATAAGAAGGCCAGCTTGATGCGTTTTATGCGGGTCTTGGCTCGTATATGGTGATCGGTATTACGCCTAATGCATTTTATGTGGGCTAGAGACACTGGGTCTGATGCACCGTATGCTGGTCAAGAAGTATTGGCATTGATTGTTAGACCTGATGCGCTTTACGTGGGTCGAACTTTGATTGAGAAAATGAGCAGTATGCCAGTGTGTATTACTGAGCCGAATCTTGAGCATGGCATAATGATGGCATATGTGTGCAAGAGTGCATAGGCAAGTTCGCGAGCATGTGCATACCGGTGACTTGTGTATGAGGCAGGCATTAATAAGTGTGAGCATGCTTATGGCGTACGTGTTTTTGCGTATGTGCCATGAATATTGTTAGGAATTGTCTAACCTGCAGGGTCATGTGTATGTTCGATCTGGGCCCAAGGGCCTAGGTCACTTGATTATTGGCTGTTTTACTGGTTGCGTGTGAATAGTTTGCCTGTCATGAGGTGCATGTTAGCCTAGTTTAGGTTTAGGGAATTTTACTCGTTGAGATTCGTTCTCATTGTTTTTACAACCTAAACTTTTCAGACCCCCAGCCCTGAAGATGTCAGAAGTTTTGGTACAGTTTGGCATCACGCATCAGATAAAGAGTACGATGACCGAGTACCCCGTAGGGAACGGGGATATATTAGGCATTATACTATAGTATGGATTGATGTGGGGGAGATGTTTTACCAGACCCACGAGTACATAGCTCGGTGCTTTAGGGATTACTCTAGGGAGTATAGACCTCTTCGAACTTTTAATGTCCCGTTCAACGGACTAGGCGAGATGGATCCGCAGTGTGTCGACGGAGACCTAGCGAGCCCCAAAGCTACAGCCGAGGGGAGTTTGAGTTTTGGCGCCAGACCTATCATATGGGAGGTGGATGAGCCAAACCCGATGGATGAGGAGACGGTAGATTGGGACTCTGACCTAGAGCCAACAGAGTTAGATGAAGAGCCAAGGCCTACGGAGCAGGACCCCGAGCAGGAGGGTGAGCCCTGAGGAGATGGACTTTGAGGAGGAGCCTACAAAGGCTAAGTTCGAGCTGGATTCCCCAGACTCCGAAGTCGAGCTGTCTGATAGCTCTTCCAAGTCCTCAGGATCTGACCCAAATTGGGTTCCGTAAGGTTTAGCTGTACACCTAGTTAGGCTAGGCTAGTGCCTTTTTTATCGAAGCCCCACCTTAGTTAGTATCCCTGATTGCTCGAGCCACTTACCTTTTTAACCTTAGTGGCCGTTGACCTACTTTTGTTTGCTTATATGTATTTTGTGTAAAAATGGATATTGTATATGTTTTCAGTGGTAATGTAAGTGTATATTTATAATCATGTTGATTCCCGTGGTTGTGCTATCCTTGGTCACGATGATTATTATACGGGTGTATTTAATTGCTTCCGCATGTGCATTGATTTCTGTGTTGGGTGTTGGGTCGACGACGCGTCCTGGGACGTTGCACATATTCGACCTCGGTTGGGATACTCGCACGCCGTAGGGTTCGGGGGCATGACATCCCCCTGTTGTTTTACTCTAATTGAGAAAATGAGTAGTGTGCCAGTGTGTATTATCAAACCGGATCATGAGCATGGCATAGTGATGGAATATGTGTGCAAGAGTGCTTGGGCAAGTGTATGAGCATGTGCATACCGGTGACTCGTATGTGAGGCAGACATTAATAAGTGTGAAAATGAGTATGGTGTACATGTGACCACGTGTGTTCGCGTATGTCCCGTGAATATTGTTATCCAATTGTCTAACCTGCAGGGTCATGTGTATTCTCGACCTGGGCCCAAGGGCTTAGGTCACTTGATTATTGGCTATTTTACTGGTTGTGTGTGAATAGTTTGCCTGTTAGGAGGTGCATATTAGCCTAGTTTAGCTTAGGGGGTTTTCCTTGCTAAGATTCGTTCTCATTGTTGTTAAAATCTAAACTTTTCAGACACCCAGCCCTCAGGATGTCAGAAGTTCCGGTACTTTTTGGGATCCCACAACAAATAAAGAAAGCGGTGACCGAGTGCCCCGTAGGGAATGGGGATACGTATATTTACGCATTATACTATAGTATGGGTTAATGTGGGGAAGACATTTTACCAGACCTACGGGTACGTAGCTTGGTGCTTTAGGGACTACTTCGGGAAGTATAGACCTCTTTGGATTTTTGATGTCCCGTTCAACGGACTAGGCAAGACGGATTCGCAATGTGCCAATGGATACCTAGTGAGCCCCGAAGCTACAGCCGAGGGGAGTTCGATTGAGTGCTTATATAAATTGACCCGTGAAGTGCAGGTGCAGTAGAACCTGAGGTGAGTACGTGTATCCCTTGGTTGAGGTCTTATGTTGCTTGTGTTTGGTCGCATGCTGAGTGGTTGATTGTTGTTATGATTCCCTGCCTAGGACCTCATACCGATTTAACTTGGTTTAGGTCTCTCATTCCTAAATGGAATTATAGCAGGTAGATGAGTAGTAAAGACTGCAGAGATGAGGAGAAGAGGAAAGGAAACCTAAGGGCAGTCGAGTGCTATGGGCCAAGAGGCTAGAGATCCAAGAATAGAGGATGTTATTCAGACTCTATGGGAAATAGGGAATATTATAGGTAGGCAGGCTCAGGAAAGGGCCGCCACTATTGCCCGGGCTGTTGAGGCTACAGCAACTGCTGCTGTAAATGAAAACAATGCCAATCAAGGCCAAAGCTAGGTAGTGGCAAATAGGCAGATGCATCAGTTAGTAGAACAGTTCTTGAAGTTAATGGAAGGGGTGAACCTGAGGCTACATCGCGATGGGTGGAAGAGTTAGAGAAAGCCTTCGAGGTATTGGGGTGCATCGAGACTAAAAAGGTGACATTGGCGGTATATCAGCTGTAAGATAATGCTAATAATTGGTGGAAGGCCACCAGAGATAGAGTATTTCCCTAATGTGGGCCGCGTTTACCGAGAGCTTTTATGGAAAATATTTCTCAGAGAGTGCTCAAGAAAGAAAACTGGCAGAATTCATGAGGCTCCGCCAATGGCTAATAACTGTGGATTAATATGAAGCGGAGTCTACAAGGTTGTCCAAGTTCGCACCTAGAATGGCTGAAAATCCGCAGGATAAGGTTAGGAGATTCCGGGACGAATTGATGCCGGATCTTCGAAGTCAGATGATTTCTTTGAACATCAGAGATTATGGGGAAATGTACGAACGAACCTAAGCTACAGAGCGAGATCAGTTGGAAGGGGCAGTCGTTTCTGGATCACGGTTCACTCAGAATAGGGACAACCGCCGTTTGGGAAGAAGCTGATGGCAGGAAATAGGCGATTCGTCCCATCAACTAGGAAGAATATTTGAAAGCCAAGCCATCAATCAAACAGATTTGGGGCTTATTTCAAGTGCGGAAGTTCAGAGCACCAGACCAGAAATTGTCCTCAGCAATGCCTCACCAAACCTCAGATGCAACCGCAATAGCCCCGAGTTAGGAACCAAGCCGGAAATCCCCCACCGGCTAATCAAAGATGACCGCCCGTGCAAGGACGATTTTATGCAATGGCGCGAAGAGAGGCAGAGGACACGCCGGACGTGGTCACAGGCACGATTTCTCTACATGATCATGCCGCATATGCATTATTTGATCCAGGGGCGACCTACTCATTTGTATCAGAGTAATTTGTTAGACTTGTTAGGAATGAGCCTATTATGCTTGAGACTGTGTTATGTGTAATGACCCCACTAAATGATAAGGTGTTAGTGTCGTTAGGGTGTCCTAAGTGTATGATAGTTATCGGGGGTAGAGAAGAAAGGATTGACTTCGTAGTGTTGGCCATGTTTGATTTTGATGTAATAATTGGAATGGATTGGCTAGTAAGGCAGAAAGTTGTGACGGATTACAGCAATAGAGTGATCCAATTTAACTCGATTGGACATCCTAGATTTGAATTTAAAGGAAACCGAGGAGGAATCTCGATCCCTTAGATTTCCTCGCTTGAGATGATCAAGTTGTTAGACGAAGGTTGTGAAGGGTACTTAATGAATGTGGTCGATCCGACAGTGGAGGAACCGAAATTGGAAGAGATACCCGTGGTATGCAATTTTCATGAGGTCTTTCTTCAGGAATTACCGGGTTTACCACAAGAGTGGAAAGTGGAATTTGTTATAGAATTGGCCCTAGGTACCGCGTCGATCTCGAAGGCGCCGTATCGAATGTCATTGTCGGAACTAAAGGAATTGAAAGTCCAGATGCAGGAATTATTGGACAAGGGTTTTATTCATCCTAGTGTGTCTCCATGCGAACCGCCAATCCTGTTTGTAAGAAAGAAGCATGGGACCTTGAGGTTGTATATCAGCTATCGGCACTTGAACTAGATGATGGTTAAGAATAAGTACCCACTGTCGAGGATTGACGACCTGTTCGACCAATTGCACGGAGCCTCGGTATTCTCTAAGATTAACCTACGACCAGGATATCATCAGTTAAGAATCAAGAAAGATGACATACCTAAGACTGCTTTTAGAACGAGGTACGGGCACTATGAGTTCGCAGTGATGCCATTCGGATTGACAAATGCCCCTGTTGCCTTCATGGACCTAATGAACAGAGTATTTAAGGAGTTTCTAGACCAGTTTGTTATCGTTTTCATTGACGGCATATTGGTATACTTGAAAAGCCCCGAGGAACATGAAGTACATTTGACTAAGGTGCTACGAACCTTAAAAGAACACGCACTTTACACCAAGTTCAGTAAATGCGAGTATTGGCTCAACAAAGTAGCATTCCCTGGACACATAATTTTGGGAGATGGGATTTCTGTGGACCCGATGAAGATTGAGGCGGTAACTAAGTGGCCAAGATCGACGTCAGTGATGAAGATTCGAAGTTTCTTAGGTTTGGCTGGCTATTATCGACGTTTTGTAGAAGGATTCTCATTAATAGCCATATTGTTAACAAGACTACTTAAGAAGGAAACGAAGTTCGAATGGGATGACAAGTGCGAAAGAAGTTTTCAAGAGTTGAAGCATAAGCTAACAACAGCCCTGGTATTGATCATTCCGTTCAGACTAGGAGGATTTGAGGTCTATAGTGATCCGTCATTAAGAGGACTTGGTTGTATATTGATGCAGCATGGGGGAGTAGTTGCGTATGCATCGCGCTAGTTGGGGTCGCATGAGATGAATTATTCGATGCACGACTTAGAACTAGCTACAATCATTTTTGCCCTCAAGATTTAGAGACATTATCTGTGTGGGGAAAAGTTCCAGATTTATACGGATCATCAGAGCCTGAAGTACCTATTTTCATAGAAGGAATTAAATATGAGATAACGACGATGGATAGAACTTCTTAAGGATTACGACTGCAACATCCTGTATCATCCCGGGAAAGCAAATTGAGTAGCGGATGCGCTAAGTCGGAAATTGAGTATCGCGCTTATGATGGTCAAGGAGTAGACCTTGTTAGAAAGGCTCGGAGATTTAGAATTTAAGTTCGAGGTCAGCCGAATGTCAAATCTGTTGGCTGCACTAAGGATCAAATCGGAGATCCAGTCCAAGATAAAGACACTTCAGTCTACGGACCAAGAGATACAAAAAATTGTTGGAATGGACACCGCTACAAGAAAATCGGATTTTCAAGTGGGCGAAAACGGAATTTTGAAGTTTCGAGGACGATTATGCGTACTCAACGATGCAGAGCTTAAGGAGGAAATTTTAAGGGAGGCACATCGCAGCAATTATAGTATCCATCTAGGCAGTACAAAGCTGTATTAAAATCTGCGATAACATTACTGGTGGAATAGGCTAAAAAAGGATGTGGCAAAATGTCTGACATGTTAGCAAGTTAAGGCACAGCACTATAAACCGGTGGACTCTTGCGACCATTAAAGATCCCTAAATGAAAATGGGGGCACATTATAATGAATTTTGTCACGATACTGCGAGGAAGCCAGAGAGGACACGACTCCATTTGGATAATAGTAGATAAACTGACTAAATTAGCGTACTTCCTGGCAGTGTGAAAGAACTTTGAGTAGGGAAGATATACAGAGCTGTATGTACGATAGATTGTCATGTTACATGGAGTGCCGGTAACGATCACGTAGAACTATGATCCAAGATTTACTGCTAATTTTTGAAAAAATCTACACACGGCCCTAGGAACAAAGTTGTAGTTCAGTACGGCCTATCATCCGTAGACAAACGGCCAATTAGAAAGGACGATCCAAACGTTGGAGGACATATTACGTGCCTGTGTACTGGATTTCCAAGGCAAATGGGAAGAGTAGCTACACCTGGTGGAGTTTGCCTACAATAATAGTTAACAACAAAGTATTCAGATGGCGCTGTTTGAGGCCTTGTATGGTAGAGCGTGTAGGACGCTAGTGTGTCGAGATGAAGTTAGTGAATGAAGTATCAGGGGCCTAGAATTGGTACAACAGACAGTCGAAGCAGTCGAGATTATTCGAGAAAGGTTAAGGACTGCTCAAAGTTCCTAGAAAAGTTATGCAGATCGGAGATGACGACCTTTAGAGTTCCAGGTTGGAGTCCATGTATTTCTCAAGGTGTCGCCTATGAAACAATTATCTCGATTTGGCAAGAAAGGAAAGCTAAGCCCGAGGTATGTCGATCTGTTTGAGAATTTAGAGAAGATCGGAGATATAGCCTATCGACTTGTCTTACTGCCCAACCTATCTCAAGTACATAATATTTTTCACGTGTCAATGTCCAAAAGTACGAACCAAACCCGACCTACGTTCGAAGGTATGAGGAGATAGACGTGAACAACAAGGTATCGTATGTGAAAAGACCTGGAAGGATCAAGGACAAAAAAGATCGAGTATTAAAGAACAAGACTGTTAGACGGCAAACTCAAAAATTAGTTTATTCAGAAAAATACTTGGTACTTATACACCGTAACCCTTAGACATAATAAAGACTAAAATACCCTCATACTCTTATATTATCTAACACTCCCCCTCAAGCTGGAGCATAGATATTAATCATGCCCAGCTTGTTACATATATATTCAACCCTACTACTCCCCAAAGCCTTTGTCAAGATATCCGCAAGCTGTTCACCGGTTCGAACATGGCTAGTAGAGATGACACCTTCTTGAATCTTTTCACGAACAAAATGGCAGTCGACTTCAATATGTTTGGTGCGTTCATGGAACACTAGATTCGAGGCTATATGGATAGCTGCTTGATTATCACACCTCAGAACCATTGGGGCAGGATCATTAAGTCCAAGTTCGACCAATAACTGACGTAGCCAAATTAACTCGGACGTAGCTTGTGCCATAGCTCTATACTCTGATTCTGCACTCGACCTCGCCACGACACTTTGCTTCTTACTCTTCCAGGAAATTAGATTCCCTCCTACAAAAATGCAGTAGCCTGATGTAGATCTTCTATCTGAAGGAGACCCAGCCCAATCTGCATCCGAATAGGCTTCCACCTTTCCATGGCCATGATTCTGATAAAGAATGCCACAACCTGGAGTTTTCTTCAAGTACCTCAAAATTATGATCACAGCATCCCAATGAGAAGTACGAGGCGAAGACATAAACTGACTCACAACACTCACAGGAAAAGAAATGTCTGGCCGAGTAATAGTCAAATAATTTAGTTTTCCCACAAGTCTCCGATACCTTTCTGGATCATCCAACACCTCACCATCCTCTACCTTCAGTTTCAAACCAGCTTCCATAGGAACATCTAATGGTTTGGCTCCTAACATACCTGTCTCCGTAAGTAAATCTAAAACATACTTACGTTGAGAGATATGAATACCTCTCTTTGCTTGCGCCACTTCAATACCCAAAAAATATCTGAGTCGTCCCAAATCTTTTGTATGGAACTGTTGCTGCAAATATCGTTTCAGTTCATCAATTCCTACAGAATCATCTCCAGTTATGACAATATCATCCATATAAACCACAAGAAAGATCCGACCAGTGGCAGAAGTTCGATAAAACATAGAATGATCACCATTACATCTGGACAACCCAAACTGCAGCACTACCTCAGAAAATCTCCCAAACCAAGCTCTAGGAGACTGCTTTAAGCCATATAAAGATTTCTTCAAGCGACATACATACCCAGACTCCCCCTGAGCAACAAACGCAGGTGGTTGCTCCAGATACACCTCCTCATGTAACTCTCCATGGAGGAAAGCATTTTTAACGTCCAGCTGATAGAGAGGCCAAGAAGCAAAAGCAGCCAAGGAAAATAAAAGGCGAACAGAGGTCATCTTAGCCACAGGAGAAAATGTATCACCATAGTCAATGCCATAGACCTGTGCATATCCTTTAGCAACTAATCTGGCTTTGAGACGAGCCAGAGAACCATCAGGATTAACTTTAACGGTAAAGACCCACTTACATCCAATGGCAGATTTCCCAACAGGTAAGGGAACAAGCTCCCAAGTCTGGTTCTGTTCCAGTGCTGAGAGTTCCTCCTCCATAGCTGACCTCCAGCCCGGACTAGATAATGCTTCAGCGACATTCTTTGGAATGGAATGTGTATCGATAGTGTTTAGACAAGCACGAAAAGAAGTAGATAGACCAGAATAGGAAACAAATTGAGTGATCGGATGTTGAGTGCAACTACGAACACCTTTACGATGTGCAATAGGGATATCAAGATCAGTGAGAGAAGGACTTACCTCAGGCTCAGAAGACGAGGGAGACAAAGTAGATGGAGGCACATTCGCAGGGGGCTCGACATGCTGACGAGGGCGTCTGCTGTATACATGTTGAATTGGAGGAACAGGTGAAGATTCCATAGCAGATTTCACAACATATGTAAGGACATCATCTTCTACTATAGTAGACTCAACAAGTTCATCTTGATAGATGGTGGATTCAAAAAAGGAGACATCTGCAGTAGTAAAATACTTCTGCAAAGAAGGACAATAACACCTATACCCCTTTTGTGTGCGAGAATATCCGACAAAAATACACTTAAGAGATCGGGGATCGAGTTTAGATATACCCGGACGATGATCTCGGATATAGCAGACACACCCAAATACACGAGGCAGTAGATGAAACAAGGGTGCAGAAGGAAAAAGGAGAGAGTGTGGAATTCCACCTTGAAGAACAGAAGAAGGCATGCGATTGATAAGATAACAAGCAGTCATGACTGCATCAGCCCAAAAAGATTTGTGTACCTTCATTTCAAATAATAATGAACGAGCAACTTCTAGCAAATGACGATTCTTCCTTTCAGCGACACCATTTTGTTGTGGTGTATCTGAACAGGAAGACTGATGAAGAATGCCTCGTTGAGTCATGAAGTTATTGAAGGTGTGAGAAAAATACTCTTTGGCATTGTCACTTCGAAGAACATGAACAAGAACAGAAAACTGAGTATGAACTTCATTCACAAACGTACAAAATATGGAAAACAACTCAGAACGATTTTTCATTAAATAGAACCAAGTAACTCTTGAATAGTCATCAACAAAAGTAACAAAGTATCTGAATCCTAACTTGGATAACACAGGACATGGCCCCCAGACATCAGAATGAACTAAATCAAATGGTCGAGATGACCGTTTATTGACTCTTGGACTATAACTAATACGATGAAGTTTGCCAAATTGGCATGACTCACACTCAAGACTGGATAAAGAACTAAACTGACTATCTAACTTCTTCAAAGTAGCCAAGGAAGGATGACCCAAACGACAATGAACTTGATGTGGAGAAGATGCAGAACAGGCAACACCAGTGTCCTCATCAAACATATATAGCCCCCCCGAGAGGTGTCCTCTACCAATCGTCTTCCCCGTCTTCAAATCCTGAAAGACACAAGAATCAGGGTAAAAGGTTACTGAACAGTTATAAGTTTTGGTAAGATGACTGACAGACATGAGGTTGAAAGGAGATTTGGGAAGATACATAACCGAGGACAAAGAGATAGATGATGTGAGTGGAACTGTTCCTATTCCCTTAACTGTGGATAACGAGCCATCAGCTAAGGTAACCGTGGATATAGTCTTATGAAAATCAGAAAAGGTACCTGAAACGCCTGTCATATGATCTGAAGCACCTGAATCAATGACCCAGGAGCGAGAGCTGGAAGAGAGACACGCTGTTGCATTACCTGTCTGAACAAAGGTAGCTGAGGAGGAGGATTCTGATGGAGCAAAAGGTTGAGTACCAGACTCGGTTGCATCAGCCACATTAGCTGTTGCTTGTTGAGATGGCCGACCATGAAGTTTATAACAAAACTTCTGAATGTGTCCCGGTGCACCACAGTAATGACAAACTCGAACAGCTCGTGTATCACCAGTAGACTGCCCAGATGAAGGAAGTGAGCCTCTGCCAAACCCGCGACCTGTACCTCCACGTCCACGATATCCACCTCGATAACCAGTGTCACCTCTACCAACTCCTCCAAAACGGGACTGAGATACAAGAGCTGAATTACCTGCCATGGATGTGGAATCTTGGGAAGGCTCATGAGACACCCGAAGGACACGAGCAAATGTATCTGTCAATGATGCCACTATCTCTCCTGCAAGAATCTGTGATCTGACATTTTCATATTCTGGACCCAGACTTCCCAAGTATACCATAACAGCCAATTGCTCTCTTTGAAGTCGCATCTGTTCAACATCAGTCGAAATAGGAAGTAGAGCATGCAACTCTTCATACAATCTCTTGAAGTCAGCAAAGTGTTCAGTGATAGGACGCCCCTTTCTCTCAGATCGATAAAATGCCTGTGAAAGCTCATAAACTCGAGAAAGGTTATTTCGACCAGAATATAACACATCTAGATACTCCCACAACTGTTTCACTGTATCACAATGAGTAACCAATCTAACAACTCCTTTTTCCATAGACCCCAGCATTTGACTCAAAATGAGTGCATCAACCACATCCCAATTGGCATCATTAGCCGGTTTAGATTCAGTCAAGTGATTATGCTGATTCCTACCCGTCAAAGTCAACCTGATAATTTTCTTCCAGTCTAGAAAATTGCCGATCCCCTCCAATTTAAAATCAGTAAGCCGAGCCGAAGAAGATGTAAATACTTCAATAGAACTACTCCCAGCAGTAAGTTTCTGATCATTATTACTCATGTTTTCAACAAAACTCTAATCACTCCAAAGCAAAATAACAGATATCCAACAGTCAACTCCACCAAATCAGTTCCAATGTCCAACCTCAACCAGGACGAGTCACAGCTCTACACCAAATAAGACCACTACCAACACATATCAACCTCAACACATCACAACCACAGCACGATTCTCTCAATCAAACTCACCACAGATTACCATATCATCATAAGAAGCCACAACATCACATAGAAAAATCACATAAACTTCAGACTTCACCAATTTCACAACCAGTTCGCGTGCACGACGCTGACCAGTCTTACATCAATGGTCGTGCACGCAGGAATTCACATCTGGAGCACTGGGGTCGCGGGTTGAGGGCGCGCTGAAGTCGCGTAGACGCTGGAACCGCGCTGGGGTCGCGCGGGTGAGAGGCGCGAGGTCGCGCTTCTGCGCGAAGACGCTGGTCGCGCCGGTGGAAGTGCGCTGAGGCGCGCTGGGTCGCGCCTGTAGAGGCGCGCTGGGTCGCGCCGGTGGAGGTTGCTGGTGGACGGTGGTGGGTTGCCGGCAACTAGATCGCCGGAGTTTAGATGGGGTTCAGGTGGGCGGTGGTTTAGGCTGGCTCTGATACCATGTTAGACGGCAAACTCAAAAATTAGTTTATTCAGAAAAATACTTGGTACTTATACACCGTAACCCTTAGACATAATAAAGACTAAAATACCCTCATACTCTTATATTATCTAACAAAGACAATCCCGATGGTCAAAGTTGTATAGGAGCACCATGGAACCGAAGATGCCACCTGGGAAAGCGAAGAGGCCATGCGATGTCAATACCTCCATTTGTTTGAGTAGATAGGTTTAGATTGTAAATTTCGAGGACGAAATTTTTGTAAGAGGGGAAGATTTGTAACATCTTGAATTTCAATGCCCCACATAGAAAAAGGCATCGATCCATTTGTAACATCTTGAATTTTTGTAAGGGGGGAAGATTTGCTTCAATCCATTTGGTGAAGTAATCAATAGCAACTAGAATGAAACAGTGTCCATTTGATGCCTTAGGATTAATTGGTCCGATAATGTCAATGCCCCACATAGAAAAAGGCCATGCCTTATACACTTGATGTTTGTTCTACAATGTTGGGGTCCAAACCTGGCATATCAATATAAGACCAAGCAAAGACATCCTGGTACTCCTTCAAGAGTTTGATCAGTCGATTGGCATCTATTTGAGAGACACTTGCCCCAATCTTTGTTTTCTTAAGATTTTCAAAATCACCCAAATTTATAATAACGGTTTGTTCTTCCGTGGGAGGTGTAGATTCTTCATGTCGGATCCATTCTCTTTTAATAACCTTGGAATTTTCTTCATCTTAGAGATCAGAATAATCGGGTCCACAAGAGTCTTTTGGACACGAATCCAAGCCATACATATGACTATCATGATTATGCAAAGTGTCATTCTTAAGATGCAACAAAAAATGGTTAGTATATGAAGATAAGAAATGCAATGCATGTAGATGTGATGAAAAAACTTTTCGAAATCCAGATTTTTGAAAATTTCATGGGGAACTCATCTTCATATCATTGGACATCCTTGTTCCAAAGGATTATTTTGAAAACTATAGATTGTGCAAAAGCCTAGACCTCAAAGCATCATCATAGGGCTGGTTTGGTATACTTTCGCACGTCTATTAACAAAACATGAGATTGCTTTTATTGATATGCAGTAAATGCCATATAGTGTTTTGGATCAAAAGTTCATGATCCGAATTATTACAGCATATGAAAAGAACGAATGAAATGAACAAATGAAAGTCCTTCGTAGGGGAGAATTAGATGGATTACAATTGAAAACAAAGTAGAACACGAAAACATCCCTTACACAGCGAGATCAGTAGGTGGATCATCTTCAAAGCTTTCAAAAATGGCATCCACAAAGCTCTTTTCAAATAAGTCAACGATGCCATAGACATCTACTTCTTCATCTTGGAGAAACTTCGGTGGTCCAAAGAAGAAATCTTTCAATGGAGGAGGGAACAAACGTCGATAACTCTTTTCTTTGATGCTCGGGTTTTTCTGATTACCTTGATCCTGTCGATCACCTTGGTAACCTAAGCCTTCTCGTTTATTTCTTTTATTCATCTCAATGGGTGTGAGTATGCCTTGGGATAGCTTTCCCAATCCTTTTCCAATAGTGAATCCATGTTCGATCAACACTTTGCTAGACATAAGGGCTGCCTTTAAATAGTGAGGCTTTCTCATAACAGTGTCTGCGAGCACATGAGATATTGACACTAACTCGAATGAATGGTAGCTTGATTCTCCTTTTACTTCTGGCTCAACATAGAAAATTGCAGTATTATTGAAGGTTTCGGTATCTTTCTCACAATGAACAGTTATAATCTTGCCACACACAACAAATCGGATCATCTGATGTAGACTTGAGGGTGTAACACCCGCAGCATGAATCCAAGGTCGTCCTAGTAACAAACTAAAGTTGCTTAGGATGTCAAGCATTTGAAATTTCTGAGTGAACATGACTGGACCAATCATCAATTGTAAGTCAATTTCCCCTAGAGTTTCCTTTTTCATGCCATCAAAGGCTCTAACTGGAGTATTAGAATGACGAACATTATCCATACCCATACCGTTATTAACGGACAGATCTTTATATCCTCAAAGCCATGAGCCATTAAATCTATAATCACAGGTTCCACAACATGTGCTTGGATTTTACAAGTATCATTCAATTTAATCACAACAGGATCAATCACGGCTACCATGCTGTCATCTTCAAATTCGGACCTCCATCCACTTGGGACGATAGTCTTAGGGTCGATAAAAGCGCTTGGCGGAGGAGTGTATTTTACCATGAAGTCATATTTACCACTCGGCTGTTCGAAAGTATCAACAATTTCACCTTTTTCGATTGCCTTCCTAACGAACTCTCGATCCCAATGGGAGGTATGGCGTTCAAATTCCGAATCAGCATTCGAAAGAACCTCTTTATTATCTTCATCATTCCATTCAGTTGGAACAATGTCTTTCTCATGGGCCTTCTTCATAAATTCACGACCTCAATCGGTATTCTTGCTCTCACATTCCAAAACACCAATGGAATATATGTCACTCCAAGGTTCATCAACGTCTGGCTCGTATCCATCATCTCTTGGCTTAGAGCATGAGACCTCATCTGCGAACTTGTAAGAGAAACTTTCGGATGACAAATCAACTACAGCAGTTTCGATGGACCCTTCGGGTTTCTTTCCTTAACATGGCTGAATTATACCTAAAGCAGCCATCTTGGCTAAGCAGTACATTTTCTCCTCTTGAGAGATATTTCTTTCTTTCGGTTGACATCTAGCTACGGTCAATAGCTCTTCCAACTTCACCATATCGAACAAGAAGGGTTTCTCATTCTCATCTCCAAATATCACATTAACGATTTCGGTATGATTGGGGAGTGGATTTTGTTGAACATTTGGCGTAGCATCTTTGAATGACAAGATCTTCTTATCCAGCAGGTTCTGAATCTTGACTTTTAGAGTGTAACAATTATCCACATCATGTCCCTTCTCACCCATGTGGTACACGCAAGATTTTACTGAATCACACCCAATAAACTTTGGTGGGTTGTCCCTCGGAATTTCTGTTGCTAGAAGTCTTTGTTCAATCAACATCGGCAACAACCGAGACATAGGTCTGGGCAATGGAGTGAATTGTCTTTATAGAGCTTTTCTTTTTCGGTCAAAATTTCGAGAATAGCCCCCTGCTTCCATAGTGAATGTTTGAACTGGTGAGTTTAATGGCTTTGAATACTAGGATTTTGAATATAGGCAACCTCCAGCATTGGCTCCTTATCCTTTTTTGAGGTAAGTCTGCGAGTCGTCATCTCGGATAATCTACCTTATCAAATGATTCCTTTTAGTCATGGCCACGGGCCGGGTTGGGCCCGGAACCGGCCCGGAACCGGCCCGGTCAAACCCGGGACCGGCCCGTTGACCGGGCCGGCGGTTCGGAACCGGAACCGGCCCGTGCCCTACGGGCCCGGTTCCGGTTCCCGAAATTCTTGAACCGGCCCGGAACCGCCGGTTCCGGGCCCGGTTCAAAAAAAAAAAAAAAAAAAAAAAAACCGAGCGCGCAGCCGGAGGCGGAGGCGTCGCCCGCCTCGCCCGACGCCGGCGAGGGTCGACCTCGCCTGCAACGGGCGAGGCCGGCCTCGCCCATTGCAGGCGAGGTCGACCCTCGCCTGGGCTGGGCGAGGCCGACCTCGCCTGCAACTGGCGGGGCCGGCCTCGCCCGACGCCGGCGAGGCCGGCCTCGCCCGTTGCAGGCGAGGTCGACCCTCGCCGGCGTCGGGCGAGGCCGGCCTCGCCCGTTGCAGGCGAGGTCGACCCTCGCCGGCGTCGGGCGAGGCCGGCCTCGCCCGTTGCAGGCGAGGTCGACCCTCGCCGGCGTCGGGCGAGGCCGGCCCCGCCAGTTGCAGGCGAGGCCGGCCTCGCCCAGCCCAGGCGAGGGCGGCCCTCGCCTGACTCCGGCGGCCGGCCTCAGGCGGCGACCGGCGGACGCCGCGGAGTCGCCGTCGGCCGTCCTCTCCTCGGCGCCCGGCGCCCGTCGTTGGGCCCAACCCAACGCCAACGGCGTGAAAAAAAAAAAAAAAAAAGTGCAACTTTGCACTTTGCAGGGCAGCAGGGCCTGCAGACGTGCAGGCCCTGCTGCACTCTGCAGTGCGGGGCCTGCGGGCGCCCGGGCGGGCCCTCCCTTGCGGCCCGTTGCCAAACGGGCAAATTTTTGCCCGTTTGGCAACGGGCCAACGGGCAAAAATTTGCCCGTTTGGCAACGGGCCAACCGCCAACGGGCAAATTTTCTTCTCTTTTTTTTTTTAATTTTCTTCTTAATTTTTTTTTATAAATACTCACACAATTCTCTCAATACTCACACAATTCTCTCAAATTCTCTCAAATTCTCTCAAATTCTCTTCTCTCAAGTCTTAAATTTTCTCAATACTCGAAATTCTCTCCAATTGCCAATTCTCTTAAATTCTCTCAATTTTCTCAATCCACGCAATTCTTTCTTAATTCTCTCAATTAATCCGCTCAATTCTCTCAATCCACTCGAAAAATGGCAAGTGGAAGTCGAGTGCCGTCTGACAAAGGTAAGAATATCGCGACGGAATCCCATCATTCTTTTGATCCTCGTGAATATGCAGATTTTCAAGATGATGAAATCAACATTTTTCCCGATATGGAGCGCGTCCCGACTCAAGAAAGTTTTAATCCTCCTGGAGAAATATCTACAACAAAGGAAACGGAACGAGAATTTACATCTGACATTTGGAATCACTTCACGAAAACGGAAAGGTTTGATCTTGGTGAAAAAAGGTATGATATAATTTGTAAATATTGTGGGAAAATATATAAATATACAGGTGGACAAGGATATGGAACATTTAAACGACATCTTAGGAGCAAACATCCAACCGAAACGGGAATCGATATCGGGCAACAACAAATTTCCGGGTACGTTAATCCTAACAGTTCCCCTTTATTTCGTTTTAATGACAAAACTTATAAGGAAGAATTAGGCAAATTTATTTCCGTTGAGCATTTAGCATTTAATTTTGGAGAAAGATTTGGTTTTAATGAATTTGTACAAAATGCATGTGCTCCACAAGCAAAACGTGTTCCTAGAAATTCAGTTAAACGAATAATTAAAGATCTTTACAAAAAAGGAAAAAAAGATTTACAAAATTTTTTTATGCAATTTAATGGATGCGTGCATATAGGTAGTGACATTTGGAGTGATCCTTGGCAAAGTCATTCTTACATGGGCATAACATGTCATTGGATAGATGACGAGTGGAGTATTCAAAAAAGAGTCATTGCATTTAGAGTTTTCGATGATAATCATACGGCAAATAATATTTATAGATTAATTAGGCAAATTTTAGAAGAATATTATTTGCTTAACAAAATTTTTTCAATCGGTTTTGATAATGCTGCAGCAAATACCGCTTCAATTGTCGAGTTAGAAAATATTTGTAGACCTGCTTTTGGTGGAAAATTTTTTCACGTTAGATGTGTTTGTCATGTTTTAAATTTATGTGTACAAGATGGTTTGAAAACTCTCGATATTTTTCTTCAACCAATAAAAATGGCGATTCAATTTTTATGGAAACATCCTCAAAAAATGAGAGAATGGGGTAAATTTTGTAGAGAAAATGGCAGAAGGCCAAAAAAATTTCCAAAAGATGTTCCGACTCGTTGGAATTCTACTTTCCACTTGCTTACTGAATCTTTAGCATATAAAGATTTATTATGTACATTCATTTCTAATAATGTACCTCAGATTAATTTATACCCACAAGAGTGGGATATTTGCCAAAAAATTTTAGATGTTTTAAAGGTTTTTAATGATGCAACTTATACTTTGTCTGGTGTTTATTATCCTACTACACATTTATTTTTAGTAGAGTGTATTAATATTGTCGGAATTTTTGATGAATGTGAAAATGATGTTCAATTACAACATACTATACTTGCAATGAAAAGGAAGTGGCTACATTATTATATGGAAATTCCCATTATTTATTTAGTTTCTTCTGCTTTTGATCCGCGTTGCAAAATTGATGGCTTACATGATTTTTTACGTGTGTATTATCAATGTTTAAATTGTGATGATATAAATATTACAGCTATAGTACGTAATGTTAAAAACGTAGTAATAGAATTATATAATGAATTTTATACTAAATATAATTTAGATGATACTGGATCTTCTCAATCAACGGAGATACAAAACGACGGTACAGGTAAAATTAGTAGAGGGTACCAACTTTTATTACATAGACAAAAAAAACAAAAAGGAGTTATGGGAAATATTTCTGAATTAGAGAGTTATCTAAACGTTTCATTTGAGATTACTGAATGTGGTAAGGATTTTTTAATTTTGGATTGGTGGAAGGGGCACGCAAGCCGATACCCAATCCTTGCTCTTATTGCAAAACAGATTTTTTCAACCCCTTGTTCCACAGTTGCGGTCGAACAAGCATTTAGTGCCGGAGGTAATATTTTGGAAGAACATCGTTCAAGATTAGATCCAGAATCAGTGCAGATGCAAGCTTGTGTTGCTGATTGGACGAAGGCTCAATACCGGCAACAAGAGATAGATCGCAATGCTGAATCCGAATTCTTTAACGATGGAGGAGATACTACCACTACCGGTACTGGAACGGGTAGTGACGATTGAGATTTGAGGGTAAAAGAATTATTGGAGTTGGCAAATATTTCGGGAACCCTTGTTTCTCATATCGGGTACGCCCACATGAGCTTAGGGAAACCCGAGTATAATCCGACGACACGTGACCTCTGATCCCCTATGCATTGTGCACGGAATGTTTTGGTTTTGCCGTTTTGGGATCATTTTATTTTTTAGGGCATATATATTGTGCTCGTTTTTTTTTATAAATCGTTGTAACGAATTGTAATGTGTTTAATGATAATTTATTAAGTTCAAGTCATGTATTTTTATCCCCAAATTTAATTACAATTTACATTTTAATTACAATTTATATTTAATTTTCTTTTCTTTTCTGTTTTTCCTTTTCTGTTTTTTGTTTTTTTGGTCTTCCTCCGCCGGCGCCGGCGAGGGCCGGCGGAGGTCGCCGGCGAGGGCCGGCGGAGGTCGCCGGCCTCAGGCGAGCCTCGCCGGCGTCGGGCGAGGCTCGCCTGAGGCTGGGCGAGCGAGGCGAGCCTCGCCCGACGCCGGCGAGGCTCGCCCTCGCCTGGATCTGGCGAGGGCGAGCCTCGCCGGCGTCGGGCGAGGCTCGCCTCGCTCGCCCAGGCGACGGCGAGCCTCGCCCGACGCCGGCGAGGCTCGCCCTCGCCAGATCCAGGCGAGGGCGAGGCTCGCCGGCGTCGGGCGAGGCTCGCCTCGCTCGCCCAGCCTCAGGCGAGCCTCGCCCGACGCCGGCGAGCCTCGCCCTCGCCTGGATCTGGCGAGGGCGAGCCTCGCCGGCGTCGGGCGAGGCTCGCCTGAGGCTGGGCGAGCGAGGCGAGCCTCGCCCGACGCCGGCGAGCCTCGCCCTCGCCAGATCCAGGCGAGGGCGAGCCTCGCCGGCGTCGGGCGAGGCTCGCCGTCGCCTCGCTCGCTTGAGGTGGCGAGGTCCGGTTCCGGTTCTGAACCGGTTCCGAACCGTTTCTGAACCTGACGGTTCCGGTTCGGAACCGGAACCGTCCGGTTCCGAACCGGAACCGGAACCGCCTCTGGCTGTTCCGGTTCCGAACCGGAACCGGAACCGCCTCTGGCTGTTCCGGTTCCGGTTCGTTATTGGCCACGAACCGGAACCGCCGGTTCCGAACCGGAACCGGTCGGTTCCGGCCCGTGGCCACCACTAATTCCTTTGATAAGTTCTCCCAGTTCAACCATTGCGGGAAAATTGATGCAAGTGTTATTAAACATCTTATCGAAGTATTCTCGAGGTAGAGCTCGAAGAAATAGTTACATGATTTCTTTCTCGGACATCAGAGGTTTGACTTGGGATGCTGTAGTTCTCCACCTTTGGGCATATGCTCTAAAAGTTTCATTTCTCCTTTTATCAACCTGGACCAACTCTTCATGGATTGGGGCAATTACAGTATTAAACTTGTATTGTTGGAGGACTTCATCTGCAAGATCTTCCTAGGTGCAAATTTTCTCTAAATTCAACTCGATGAACAAGTTAAGGCGGAATCAGTCAAGTTATCTTGAAAATTGTTGATCAACAACGGAGTGTTATCGGAGTAACGAGCCATCTTATTCAAATAATATTTCAAGTGGGTCTTAGGGCGTCCAGTTCCATCGTACTTCCTTGAGAATTCGAGCTCATTGTAAAAATCAGGGACTTTCACCTTTGTAAAAGGCAACAGTTTATCACAGCCTTGGAGTTGGTAACCTTGCAACATGCACAAGCGTTCTTCTAATTTTGCAAGACGTCTCGCACTCTCTTTATCCATATCAGCTAAAGGCGACCCCTTAGGTGAAGCTTCCAAATCAATGACGGCGGGAATAGCATTAACGAGGACCTCTTCAGCAAGTCCTTTGTCAACAGGATTTATCGTCGGCGCATTAGTAGGTGCATTAGGAGTAGAAGCTGCAGCAGTAGGAGCCACAGGCGTGAAGTTCTTTACTTGATTTGCAAGATCAGTTAAGAGCACCATCATTTGTGCCATCTGATTCTCAATGGTAATAACGCAAGTACAAGTGTCCTCGTTTTCCATCCTTGTTTGGCGACGGGTGCGTATCATAGAACGTGTTCAGCCGTATTTTAGTACCTTTTGTAAAAAAAAAAACATAAATAGAAGTCAAGTTAGTATGCGGAAAATGAATTGAGACGAAAATATAAAACCCTTCAATTTTATATTTCCTTTGGATGAAATAGAGATAAGAAATATTCTCATGATCCCAATATCACGTGAATAATCTCTTATCACAATTTCTTCACAAGAAATTATACAATTGAAGGGGTAACACGCAATGTTTAATCAAGATGCCCCATCTATATTCCATTGGAATCTCAGAAAAGAATGTACACAAAGGGAAATTTCACTATTATCAACAAAATTCATGAAATACAATCCCTATAGATCAATCTAAAAACAAGAAGAGAATCCTATTACATCATTAATAAAATGAGTAAAAAGGAAACCCTATACAACAAATCTATGAAATGAAAATCACATGAAAGGAGATTTCCTCATGGAATATAGCCAAACTCCTAATGGATCTTCTTTACGTGCGAGGCGAATTCATTTGTTTTCTTGGGTCAAACGTTCAACATTGGCTAAAGCCTCATCCTTTTCCCTAAAACCTCTTGCGGCTATAGCTGGGGCATCTTGAATATAAGGTAAGGTTTAAGGATAATCAGGAATCAAAGACAAGGTTTAATGATGACTAGGAACCAAAGACAAGGTTTAAGGATGACCAGGAACCTAAGACAAGATTTAAGGATGACCAAGAACCTAAGGTAAAGTTTAAGGATGACCAAGAACCAAAGATAAGGTTTAAGGATAATCAGGAACTAAAAACAATGTTTAAGGATGTAAGACAAGGTTTAAGGATGATCAGGAACCTAAGACAAGATTTAAGGATGACCAGGAACCAAAGGTAAGGTTTAAGGATGACTAGGAATTAAAGGTAAGGTTTGAGGATAACCAGGAACCTAAGGCAAGGTTTAAAGATGACCAGGAATCAAAGGTAAGGTTTCAGGATAACTAGGAACTAAAGATAAGGTTTAAGGATGACTAGGAATCAAAGGTAAGGTTTAAAGATAACTAGGAACATAAGACAAGGTTTAATGATGATCAAGAACCTAAGACAAGGTTTAAGGATGATCAGGAATCAAAGACAAGTTTTAAGGATAATCAGGAACCAAAGACAAAGTTTAAGGATGACTTGGAACCTAAAGTAAGGTTTAAGGATGACCAGGAACCTAAGGTAAGGTTTAAGGATGACCAGGAACCAAAAACAAGGTTTAAGGATAACCAGGAACCAAAAACAAGGTTTAAAAATGACAATGAAGTAAAAGTAAGGTTTAAGAATGGCCAAGAACCAAATGTAAGGTTTAAGGATGACTAGGAATCTAAGGTAAGGTTTAAGGATAACTAGGAACCTAAGAAAAGGTTTAAGGATGACCTAGAACCTAAGATAAGGTTTAAGGATAACTAGGAACCTACGACAAGGTTTAAGGATGACCTAGAACCTAAGATAGGGGGTTCTGGTTTAGGTTGACCAAAAATCGAAAATGAAGGGTTTGGTTTAAGCTGATTAAAAACTGAAAATGTGAGGTATGGTTTAGACTGACCAAAAACCAAAAATTGGGAGTTATGGTTTAGGTTGACCAAAAATCGAAAATGAGGGTATGGTTTAGGTTAACAAAAAACCAATCCACTGGGGAAAGATATTTTAAAAGAAGTTCCGAGATTGTTCAATGACAAATCAAACGGAATTATTCACATTTTGGTAAAGGACAGTGATTATCAAAATCCTTAAGAGAAAATTTTAAAAAAATTATCTTTGAATAACCATCTAAAGAGGTTAGATAAAAAATGTCAAATTGAAAAAAACCTATTCAAAAAGGTCTTTCGCATTGGCTCTCATAAAGGCTTTAATTCCCATCCATTGATGTGGGAAAGCTATTCAATTCTCACTGGTGATGCCTCACGAACTTATGTCAAAGGTTTTCGGCGACGTGCACATTGAATATAAATCAATTGATCATAAAGGTCTTTCAACAGGACCGTAATATAGGTTTGGTCATGGGCTTACACAAAGGGTATTTGTTTTGAGGCCAAGAAAAGAAATATACCATCAACATCTTCAACAAGTTTACAAGTCAAGAATCTTGAAGATAAGACAAGATAGGATTACTTCCACTCCTTCTAGCGATAGTTTCTTTGTGAAATCTTTACGTTAACTTAAACCATCCCAATCGGAAGAGACTTCGGAAAGGGTTGTAATGTCGGTTTGGGTTAGGCTTAAAAGGCTTGAAATTTTTTAAAAAGGGTTTGAAAGAGAAATGATGATGATCTTGGCATCAGTACCAAATCATCCAAATTTGACATCATTTGACTCTTAAAAATCAAATTTTTCATGAGCATCGGCTTTGCTTTTACTAGGCACACTGCTTTTTCATATCCCCTAATATTTATCTTTTCAGCTCTTTGGACTCTCAAGACACTTTATACATATTCACCAATATTTCTAAATTTCCTTGGTAAATCATATGCATTGCCTCAATGTAGGGAGATAATCAACATTTTAGGCTTTGAAATAAACATGCTTAATGCTCAATTTGGCTAAGCAAAGGATAATTGTATTTGGGGTAAAGGAAAATAATGCTCTCTTCACTTTGGGATATTTCAAGCTTCCATAAAGATCCACTTGAAATTACCACAAGAAGGTTGATGCAAGTGAAAGCAATAAAATCTTTCTTAATCTTTTTGCTCCAAAAATGATCAACCAAAACTTCTTAACTTGCCCCAATGTGGGTAGTTCTTAATATGGATATTTTGAAAATTCTCTCTATTTGGCTCAAAGTGGCTAGCAAAAGATAATATGAGTGTTTAGGATAGAGAAATGAAATGCCTTTTTTAATTTCAATCGATGTATTCAATGTGAACGAACCCTACGTCCTACGACATGGTTTTTTTACTCAATTCTCTCAAAATGAGTATAGGGACATGTTTAATCAAAAGTTTGCCTTTTATCATCCTAGGCATTTCCATTCGGCATTTTTGAGAAATCCCCTTCTTTGTTTTTTCAAAGGATCATTTGGTTAAATCTCTTGTCTGTGGGGAATTTTGATAAATCAAAACATTTGATTTTTGATTTTTTGATTTTTTGATTTTTTTTAATTTCTTTGATTTTTTTGATTTTTTTAATTTTTTTACTCCTCTAGGGATAAAATTTCAAACTTGAAAGACCTTTTGGATAGAAAAGGTCCTCACATATAGGATCTACTTCCTAAATTCTAGGGAGAAGATTGATTTTATGTAGCTACTTCCTCGAGCTTGACTCCTTGAGGTTTGGAATAGCTTCCTTGGGAAACAATTGAGTACCTACAAAATGAACAAATATGCAAAAACGCCATGTATGCATGAGATGCATGATGCAAATGTCCTAAAGAGACTTGGATTCAATCCAAAAGCAGCTCAAAACTTTTTATTTAGGGAAAATATTTCTTGACAGCATCAGCATTCACAGGTTTTGGCAACTCTCGGCCATCCATTTCTATAAGAATCTATGCTCCACTAGGCAACACTTTCTTGATGACATACGGTCCTTCATAATTGGGGGCGAACTTTTCACGATCTAGAATAATAGGTAAGACTTTCCTCAAAATTAGGTCATTGACTTCAAAATGCCTGAGTCGAACCTTCTAGTTAAATGACTTAGCCATTCGCTTTTGATAGCTTTGTCCATGGCATAGGGCTTTTACCCTTTTTTCATCAATCATGTTAAGCTGTCCAAATCTTTGTTGATTCTATTTTGCTTCGGAAAGCTTTACGTGCGAAAATACCTTTAATGAAGGAATTTCCACTTCCACAGGTAAAACTGCTTCCATTCCATATACTAATGAGAATGGTGTTGCCCCAGTCGAAGTGCGAATAGAAGTTCGGTAAGCCATTAATGCGTATGGTACCGATCATGCCAATCTCAATAATTCTCTGCCGTCTTGGACAAAACTTTCTTTATATTCTTGTTTGCCGCATCTACAACTCCATTCATTTGTGGGCAGTAAGGAGAAGAATTCAAGTGGCGGATGTGAAACTTATTGAGTAGCTAATCCACTACTTTGTTATTCAAGTTTGACCCATTATCAGTGATAATTGCTTCTGGAACCCCATATCGAGCGATAATGTCTCAATGAACAAATTTTACCACACTTTTCGCAGTGACGTGGGCATAAGAATTTGCTTCGATCTATTTGGTGAAGTAATCGATAGCAACTAGAATGAAACAGTGTCCATTTGATGCCTTAGGATTAATTGGTCCGATAATGTCAATGCCCTACATCGAAAAAGGCCATGCTTCGAACACTTGATATTTGTTCTATAATGTTGGGGTCCAAACCTGGTATGTCAATATAAGACCAAGCAAAGACATCCCGGTACTCCTTCAAGAGTTTGATCAGTTGATTGACATCTGTTTGACAGACACTTGTCCCAATCTTTGTTTCCTTAAGATTTTCAAAATCACCCAAATTTATAATGACGGTTTGTTCTTCCGTGGGAGGTGTGGATTCTTCATGTCGGATCCATTCTCTTTTAATAACCTTAGAATTTTCTTCATCTTCAAGATCAGAATAATCGAGTCCACAAGAGTCTTTTGGACACGAATCCAAGCCATGCGTATGACTACCATGATTATGTAAAGTGTCACGCTTAAGATGCAACAAAAAGTGGTTAGTATATGAAGATAAGAAATGCAATGCATGTAGATGTGATGAAAAAACTTTTCGAAATCCAAATTTTTGAAAATTCCATGGGGAACTCATCCTCATATCATTGGATATCCTTGTTCCGAAGGAATTATTTTGAAAACTATATATCATGCAAAAGCCCAAGCCTCAAAGCATCATCGTACTTCCTTGAGAATTCATGCTCCTTGTAAAAATCAAGGACTTTCACCTTTGTAAAAGGCGACAGTTTATCACAGCCTTGGAGTTGGTAACCTTGCAACATGCACAAGCGATTTTCCAATTTTGCAAGACATCTCGCACTCTCTTCATCCATATGAGCCAAAGGCGACTCCTTAGGTGGAGCTTCCAAATCAATGATGGCAGGAATAGCGTTAACGAGGACCTCTTCAGCAAGTCCTTTGTCAATAGGATCTATCGTTGGAGCATTAGTAAGTGCATTAGGAGTAGAAGCTGCAGCAGTAAGAGCCACAGGCGTGAAGTTCTTTACTTGATTTGCAAGATCAGTTAAAAGCGCCATCATTTGTGCCATCTGATTCTCAATGGTAATAACGCAAGTACGAGTGTCCTCGTTGTCCATCCTTGCTTGGCGATAGGTGCGCATAATAGAACACGTCTCAGCCGTATTTTAGTACCTTTTGTAAAAAAAACAGAAAGAGAAATCAAGTTAGTATGTGGAAAATGAATTGAGACAAAAATATAAAACCCTTCAATTTTATATTTCCTTTGTATGAAAGATAAGAAATATTCTCGTGATCCCAATATCACGTGAATAATCTCTTATCACAATTTCTTCACAAGAAATTATACAATTGAAGGGGTAACACGCGATGATTAATCAAGATGCTCTATCTATATTCCATTGGAATCTCGAAAAAGAATGTACACACAAAGGGAAATTTCACTATTAACAACAAAATTCGTGAAATACAATCCCTATAGATCATTCTAAAAACAAGAAGAGAATCCTATTACATCATTACTAAAATGAGTAAAAAGGAAACCCTATACAACAAATCTATGAAATGAAAAATACATGAAAGGAGATTTCCTCATAGAATATAGCAAAACTCCTAATGGATCTTCTTTAAGTGTGAGGCGAATTCGTTTGTTTTCTTGGGTCAAACGTTCAACCTCGGCTAAAGCTTCATCCTTTTCTCTAAAAGCTCTTGCGGCTATAGCTTGTTGTTGAGTTGGCTTCTCGGGGACATTAGGGAGATCCACTTTAAGCTCGGGCTCTAGACAACGGTGTATGTACTCCGGCAATGCATAATGTATCTTCATTTCCCCTTCCAATTCTGACTTGTCGATAATGAGAATCGGCTCCGGGTGGCATTTGTACCACATGTCAATGATGGACTTGATCATTTCCTTCAAATCTACCATTTGGTTCTTTTGGATGACATCTTTGCGATAGTCAAAATGATATAACCCCAACTTGATGAATGGCAGAATCTTTTGAAGCACGCAATATTGACGGATCACCCTAAAAGGGTAATATGACGTAGACCCCATGAGACCCAAGAGTGGGATTGGGTTGTCGGATCCATTATTAAGGCGAACCTCGGAATTTCCAAGCCAACGAACATGCCATTGGATTTGATTTGGAACAAGGTTCTTGAAAAAACTAAACCAGGTTAAGAATGACCAATAGGAAAAGATTTCTTCCTTTTCTCTGAAGAGCGAGATAGGATGACAATCTTTGGACACATCTATGATTTTCAAGCTCAAACCAAAATCTTTAAGGTGAAAGACCAACCAAATTTGGAGTAAACCTATTGGGGCTCTAAAGATACCATTTTTATGTTGTTTGAACTTATTGAGTGATACGAAGGTCTCGCCTAAGATCATATTGGAGAATCTTTTGAACATACACACTTAATTGACAATGTGAACTACCAAAGGATCCATGGTCTTTTTGGTGAATGAAAAAACCACAAAACCAAAGAATGCTAAGAGAAAAACTCGACGAATTTGATTACCCGATTCTTTTGGCAAGCTAGACAAACGTCATTCTAAAAATGTGAAAGAGAGTGCATTGGAATTTTCTCTAAGAACGCCTTTGATTTGGAGAATGTCAATTCCGAAGAATTGGCTCAAAAGAATTATAGGATCTATATCTATCGGAGGGCTAACTAGACCAAAAGACCCGACTCTACTAATAGCAATATTGTACTCCTCAATTGCAGAGGTCAACTCATTTCGACCAAACTCAAAAGTGGATGTCCTTGAGTTCCAAAAATGGGACAATGCTTTGATCATAGCAACACGAGGCTCGACGTATAGAAGTGCGGGAAGATATTTGATCCTCTTTTTCACGTAGTCTTTATGCTTTGACTCGAGACTCTCCCACATGACCACGAGAGCTCTAGGTGTGGGGCTGATTCGAATCTCCGACATATCCATTTTGACTAACCCTAATTTGGAACATCGAGATTAATCACCATGCAATATTGAAAGAAATATAATGTGGAATTGAATTGGCGTAATTGAAATTGCAGAACAATACAATCAACCTTACCATGAAAAAAATGGCAAACACATCGACACATGGCATGAGGACATGTGAGTTTTGACATCTAAGGGTAAGATTCTAAAGGTTTAAGGTCCCCACCTTAATTAGATAGGAAAAGTTTACCCACCGCTACTAACGTCGGTCGGTGCACTTCTTACTAATCAAGATGAGCGGTATCAAAGAATGGATTACCATATGCATTCACATGCAGATTCCACTCTTAATACCTCCTAAAGGTGCCCTAAAGCGATTTGAGGTTTTAGACCGCGGGACGTGGGTGCATTGTGTCGTGCTAAAGCAAGTAAACATGCATTTAAATCTAAAGCAAACAACACTTCAATATAATCTCATACATTCGACATTCACCCGAACGCCACCTACAAAACAAAGGGTTTGCATTCACTCCACCCCTTATGTCTCCCACCTACAAAACCATTTAACACATGGTTAGTGGACTAACCTCATTTTCCACGTGACTTCGATATGCAGTCGATGCTACAAAATGTAGACAAGTGAGATAACAATCAACAAGTTTATTACGACTTTAATCCACTTAGTTTTGTAACCTAGTCCCCAGCAGAGTCCCCAAGCCTGTCGCGACCTACCCCTCGAGGGCCGAACTCAATGAAATGGATTTAGAGATAAGTGCTCATGAGACGGTTCATATGGCACCTCATAAAAAATGATTTTACTGAAGTATAAATCTTTTGGTTAGCCATATGGCCCATTGATCATGAATGTGGATTTTTCCTAAATCCATATCTCGCGTAATAGCGGATCGATTTTATTTTATTTTTTAGGAGTTGCCAATAGCCTAGGTCGGGGGTCAGCTAGAATACCCAATCGAAATGCGGGAATTTCGTTTCGATTTCTATGAAAACCAAAGTTCAAAGATTCGGGGACTAGTTTACGTTAACATTTCTATTAACGCCCTTTCGGTACCGCTAAACTTAGCATAGTTATTATCTAAGTTGTCATGCATTTGTTCTTTACCATTTTTATGTCAAAATCTTAGCCCACTAGGTGATTATACATCTTGTTTTTGTATTTTCATTGAAGTTGCTAAACTAATCCTATTTTAGTCTAAAAAAAAGAAAGAAACAATCAATTGTATTGAAAGACATTTCATAAAGTTAACACTCGAAGAATTGAAAAAACGAGCTAATTCTAAGTGCTAGAAAGTAAAAATCCGCAACTCATCGGACGTTTATTACAACACAAATTGAAAAGGCCCGAAACATCATCGGGGATGTATGAATTGAATTTGAAACCGGATCGAACATTGGTTTATCGCCACCATCAAATGAGTATAAATTGAGATCGGATTGGACATCGGTTAATCGCTTTGGCCTTTTTCAATTTTGGATTATCTCCCATGGACTGCCTCTCAGGTGTCGGTGTTTACATTCATAACATTCATTCATGACAAACAATATACAAAGGAACAACCAAAGAAAAACAATGGTGCAAACAATTCACTAATTAAGCACGGGCCTTGGGATCGGCCTTTGTTTTTCTTGCATTTCGATTCATCACCCACATAATCATCTAATATTATTTGATTAATGGTTAACGATATTGGACTACCATTTGCATTCACAAAACGGCGACTCATATCAATTAACCCCTAAAGTCGGGTTCTAAGTGACCATAATGGGCTACCCACCGAACATGCATCGGGCCTAACATTCACCTAACAAACATATGCATAGCAATGAAATAAGCATGCATTTAAGCCCATGGGCCCTATTTCGAAGTCAATCAAGCAATGAGAAGTGGGCTTTATAAAAAGACCACTTATCCAGTTATTATCTAATTCGAATTGCTTCTGTTTAGATGTGATTGACTACCTTAATGACATTCAAATGAAATGATTCAGGTGTCATTAGAAAGCTTATGAAATGAGGATCAAGAGTCAAGAAGACCCTTTTTTCTAAATCCTCACTGATTTTTCCGAAAATATCAAATTTGATCCCAGTGACATGCTAGACTCGGTTCTGTTATGGATTTAAAAATAATGACGGGAAAAATAACAAACCTTATCAAAACCACGTGAAATTTTTTGTACAGTTAGGATTCCCTGTGTGTAAAAAAAATGTTTTGAGTTTTTGCTAAAACGTCCTCCAAATTTTTATAAAAGTCGGTTTTCGCGAAGGACTCAATTGCAAATCAAATTTTAACTTGTGAAGACCTTTTATGAAATTTTAAGCAAATTGACCCTCCAAAAATTGCTATTAGGCCCTCAAAATTTCCAGTCAACATAATGAGACCCTAATTAACAACTTTGTAATTTTGATTTTTTGCAAAAAAGGACTCTAACTTTATCACATTCAGAAAAACATCTTTTGAACTCCAAAGGAATGAAAATCAGATCTAGACACAAATACTGATCAGATTATGAAAATTCCTTTGGAAAATTCAAATGATCTCTGATTTTGATGAAATTAGTATCAATAGAAAGATCTCGATCTCAGTATAAACTTTTGTGAAGAAAACTTTTTCATATTTTTTTTTGGTAAGGGTAAGGTATATATTACTTTCAAAACACCAAATACAAAGGAAAGCAAGAGACTAACCAGGTCCTAAAAGGACTATACAAGGGAGCACAAACAACACAGAAAAAGAAAAAGGAAGAGACAGCTATACAAGAGAGGCCTAACACAACTCAACTACAAAAAGATGGAAGGTGAAAGCCCCAAACTCTTCTGTAGTTCTCTATTCAAAGGCGTGTCTGGAACTCTTCCAAGAGCTGCAACTTTGTCCTTTACCACTTTGATAATATGATTCCGCATGCCCGGAATGAAGATACTCTTGTTACGGAAGATAGAATTGTTTCTTTCCGTCCAAATTATGTGACAAAGGGCACCAAAAGAGAACCTAGACAGACGGTGTGCAAAAGATGGGCCTCCACAAACCTTCATTGCCCATATAATATGCTCACGCCACGGCCGATTACGCCATGGAAGGCAGCAATTTGTTGCCCAAAAAACCGCCAACCTTCTTGTAAAGGAGCACTCGAAGAAGAGGTGATCTATTGAGTTCGGGGTAGCACCGCAAAATGCACACATAGCAGAATCAATCCTGCTATTATAGATGAGAGCAGCCTGTGTAGGCAACCGGTTGAGAGAGATTATCCAAAGAAGAAAGGCGTGCCGCGGAGCAATGTGGTGATACCATATAAAGGAATGCCATTGAACCGGAAGTCCTTTTCTTCTTATATGATTCCATGCCATGGCCACTGAGAAGGTAGAGGAGGTTTAGGGCGCCCAAATGAGCTCATCTTGAACGTCTTCCTCAAAAATAGGAGTAGGTTCTGTCCAGTGTAGTATAGTTTCCAAGGAATGTGAATGCTGCCATACCGAATCATAAAAAGTTCGAACAGAAGTGTCCCGTGGAATACGAGACTAGTAGATGTCCATATTACTGAACAAGAGATAGAGGGGGCCTTTGTCGTGCCACCAGTCGAACCATAAAGAGACTGAACAACCATTGCCAATTTTCCAACGAAACATAGATCGAGCAGTATCTCGCAAGTCGAGGACTTTCTTCCACGTCCAGGAACAGATGGTGGGCTTGGATACAACCTAGAAATTGGAGTTTTTAAGAAAGTTGGAATGGATCCACTTACACCACATGGACTCCTTGTCGGTGAAAAGAAGCCATATGTGCTTGAGTAACAAAGCTCTATTATATTCAGTGAGTCTACGGATCCCAAGACCTCCTTCTTCTTTGGGTAAGCAAACCGATTCCCATGCAACTTTAGCGCCACCCGTACCAAGATCCGGGCCCTTCCATAGGAATTGTCGTAAAATAACCTCAATACCATAAAGCACTGATTTAGGTAGATAGAAGATGGTGGCCCAGTGGACTTGAATAGAATGTAGAACCGAACGTATAAGTTGCAACCGGCCCGCAAAAGACAAGAACCGGTGAGTCCAAGATCGAATGCGCGATGTAATGGAGTCTATCAAGTATTTACAGTCCACTTTGCGAAGTCTCGAAGATATAACAGGCACGCCTAGGTATCGAAAAGGTAAAAAGCCTTGTTAAAACCCAAGGCAATGAAGAATGCCCCTATGTATCTCCGAGTTCCCTCCCGAGATGTAAACATTGCTTTTTCTCGCATTCAGTTTTAGACCCGACCAAGTCGAGAACAAATCAATTGCTTCCTTAATAAGTTGGATAGATCTCAAGTGCGCTTGCGCAAAGATGAGGACATCATCGGTGAAGAAAAGATGGGAAAGACTCGTTTTCTTACACCGCCAGAACCATTGAAAGTTCGAGTTATCAGTTTTATGCCTCAGCAACCCGGAGAAGACTTCCATAGCTAAGACAAATAAATATGGCGAGAGTGGATCTCCCTGCCGTATACCCCGAGTACTGGCAAAGAAGCCATGCAGATCCCCATTTATTGCAACTGAAAATTTGGCGGTAGAGATACACGCCAAAACTAGCTGAGTAAAGCTTTCTGAAAATTTAAAGGCTGATAGCACATTTTGTATGAAGCTCCAGTCGATCGTATCGTAGACTTTTTGGAAATCTACCTTGATGGCGCACTTGGGAGAGTAAGCCTCATGGTGGAAGTCCGCAAACAACTCCTGGGTGATAAGAATGTTGTCACTTATCCTACGACCTCTGACGAATGCCATTTGAGTTGACCCAATTATCGAAGGTAGGATGTGCGCGATTCGCCTTGCAAGGATTTTGGAGATGCATTTATACAAGGTGTTGCAACACGCAATTGGTCGGAAGTCATTCATACTCGACGCATTGGGGTTCTTCGGGACCAGCGTTAGTATGGTATTGTTGATCTCTTTGAGTAGGCGGCCAGTTTCAAAGAAGTGCTTGATCGCCTTCAAACATAAAGGGCCAGTAATCCCCCAAGTGAGTTTGAAAAATTCGACGTTGTAGCCATCTAGACCTGGAGCCTTACCTCTGGCAAGTGAAAAAAATGTAGTTCGGATTTCCTCATCGGTTACTGGTTGTGTAAGGAACAGCCTTTGATTCTCATCTAACGTCTTTCCAATAAAACCATTCAGTTCCAGAAGTGGGGCCTGAAGGGTAGTTGGATTACCAGAGAGAAGTTGCTAAAAGTGAGAGACAATATGATTACCGACCGCTAAAGGTTCAGTAATAATCTCCCCACTCTCTGTTGTAACAGACAGAATTCTATTATGGAGACGTCTATGGTTGACGTGATGATGAAAGAAAGCAGTATTCATGTCTCCTTCCTTTATCCAGCGTATTCTGGATTTTTGTCTGTAGAAGGACTCTTCTTGCAGTCTCAAATCAGAGAATAATCTTTGAAGCTCTACTTCTCTTGCAAGAAGGTTTTGATCAAAAGGGGTCGAATCCAAGGCCGTCTGTACATGGAATAAGTCCGATCTAGCCTGTTCTGTTCTTATAGAGATCTCCGAGAAGGCACTACGGTTCAACTGTTTCAGCTTAGCTTTAAGAGCTTTGAGTTTGCAGCAAACATTGAACATAGGTGTGCCCACAAAGTGTGTATCCCAAACTTGAGTAACTAACTACATAAACAGTGGATGGGAAGCCCAAAAGTTGAAAAACTTAAAAGGCTTGTTCGAAGTTGTCGAAGGAACAATCTTCACCAACATAGGGGAATGATCAGAAATGCTAGGTGGAAGAAAGTTAGCTTCAGAGAAGGAGAAACTCTGAGTCCAGCTAGCATTGATAAGTACTCGGTCAATCTTTCGCATTTTCCGGTTTGCACCTGAAGAGTACGACCAAGTGTATCTACATCCAACGTATCGGAGATCGTCCAGTCCCGCATTGTTGAGGCAGTCCCTGCAATCATCAAAAGCTGGAATCCACGGAGTGGAGCTGCCCACTCTATCATGTGGGTCTCTGATCGCATTGAAATCCCCAGCAACAAGCCATGGGAGGTCACACGAGGAGAGCCGAATAAGGTCAGCCCACAAATATCTTCGATTCACGAAGGTGTGTTCTCCATATACTATTGTAAGCATACAAGTATCCTGCATGTGTAGCAATCTTGCTCGAGCATGAATTAGTTGAGTAGAAGAGTACAAAATATCCAACTCAACCTCATTTGGATCCCAGACAATCCATATTCTTCCTAGGGGAGAGTATTCATAGTTAGATTGCATAAAGAACAGCACAGAGAAGTCTCAAAAAGCTCGGCCAACCTATGATAATAGATTGCATAAACTATAGTGAGAATCGATCCATTTTCGCACTAATGAACTAGTAATGGAGAATCAAATCAAAAAAACACGATCCGGTGGCTGTTCAACGAGCAAACGACCACCACAGCTACACGAATACGCCGAGGAATGTTGCTGGAGGTTCGGGATCGCCAAGGGAGACGCCGATCAGCCGGTTCAGCCGCTTGTACCGACTGATCACATCATCGGCAGTAGCGTCGGTGATGTTGCCGAGAACAAGATCGGGCCTGAATAGCAAGCTCCGGCCACTAGCGAAGATAGCTGGTCTTGTGACCAGCCTTGTGCCGCCATGTGGGACGACGGTGGAGCAACGGCTCAGTGGAAAACAGCCGGCGATCAGGCAGAAGGCCGACGGCCGAGAGAGAACAAGAGAGAGAGAGAGATGTGGACTAGAGAGAGAGAAAGAGAATTCAGATCTGAAAGTAAGTGTCCCCCCCAAATTTTGGAGGGAAAAAACACTATATACCCCCCTCAACTTTGAATCTTAGCCCTTAGATTAATCCAATGGCCCAAAATGCATTTTTAATGATTAAAAATATTCTTTAAGGGCTAAGATTAGTGACATGGCATCATGGATGGATGTGATCAATTCTAAATGAATGGCCATGATAGATTTGTTCATCCTCTAATTAATTTATTTAATTCTTGAAGAAGGGCATTTTAGTAATTTCTCTTAGGGGCATTTTCGTAATTTTCAATTAAGGGCATTTTTTGGGCTCAAAAGGATGTGGCCAGCCTACATTAGTCAGAATAGATCGTCAATCGCCGGATTTTCGATCGGAAAATGGCCAGTTTGATCAGACCGTTTAAATTTGAATCAAACCGGGTTAATCCGATTAGTCTCGAATTTGGCCTGATTGAACTGGTTCAATCCTTGATTCCATTTGTTCCTATTTTGTACAATTTGATCTCTATCATGATTAATTGACCCCATTAATATCGAATTTGATCAAATTGAATTGAACCGATTTGAAATTCATGCACAAATTGATCCAATTCAACTTCTTTGACTCAATTAATCTTGAATTTGGGTAATTGCATGGCCAAGCTAAACTAACAAATTTAATTGAAGTCCAATTAACAAAATTGAGTCTCAATTCATCAAATTGAATATTAATCTAGAGTGGGTCAGGTTGAATTGCACTAATTGGATCAAATACTCTTAGACATTTTAATCATTGAATCATTAAATTGATCAAATTAACTCAAATTCATGTAAATTTTCCAAAATTGATTTTGAATTTGGACTTCATATAAGAAATTAAGCTCATTCGTGCCTCAATTGCGCAAATCATGAAGAATCGATCCAAATCACTCATTAGGGCCTAAATTTGGGGTTTTTGTGTTTGGCTTGGAATCACAAAATTGGTTCAAAAATTGAATATAAGATGACCTCTAGATCAAATATCGTGAAGAAAACTAACCTAAAAAATAACTAGAAATGAAGTAATTTCATTTTTGCCCGATTTGAACCAAATTCCGCAATTGAGAAAAAGTTGATTCCAAATCAATGTTTATAAAATTTCAAATGCCAAAGGTAAATTGAATGTAAAATAAGATGATTTTTGGATTTTTGTATTTTTCAATTTTTTTGGCCAAAGGTTTGACCAAAAGTCAAACCCTAATTGACTTTTCACTAGGAGGTTGATTTTATGATTAAATCTTTGAATTTTTCTTGAATTTCCACTTTTAAAGTGAAATTAAACTTGAAAGAAATCTTTTTATGCGAAAAGTCCCAATTTGACTTGGGGTTGACTTTTGGTCAAAGGATTGACCAAAAAGTCAACTCGAAACTCATCTATTTGACTTTTCGGGTTTTTACATGAAATGAATAGAAAATCGCTTACAAAAGCTAGGCCAACAAACAGAATTAAAAAATAACACTTTTTGTTCAAAAAAAGGCTCCGTCGCGATCAGAAACCATAATCTCGAATTTTCTATTTTTAATGACGTGTCTGCTAAAAATTAGGTGTCAACAGGGATACTAACCAATGGAGAATGGCTAATTAGGAAAACAGTAAGTGGACTAGGGAACCGATAGCGAATTGAGCACCGATTCTGAGAAACGATAAGAAAATATTTTGGGCCAACATGGGCTGATCCTAGGAAGGCGACGGTTTTGATTTGGCCAATGACGTACAATCTAATTGCAGGTAATTCTGCACGACCGAGAGTACATGAGGCGAACAAATCCCGAACTTAATCCGAACGATCGCGACCTTTGGAATTAGCGATAATTCCTTGTGCTCTCTTGGTAATCGAGATCGTCACGACTCGAGTAACCCTAGGTCGGTACACGTAACCTTTAAATAGCCGCCCGTTAGTGAGAGACCCTAAAATTTTAATTGATCAATTTTGATCGAGAAATTAGATCGGAACTTGGGCATCGAATTTCGTGGACGTACACGACTATTTTGCGAAGACGACGTGATTTTAGTGTGGCCAACCATGATAGGGATCGGTACGGTCAAAAAATGGAAAATAGGCACGAAATTGAAAAATTACGATTTTGCCCCTAGGCCTTATAATGGTATTCCGAATTTTGGAAAATTCTGGAGGGCATTTTGGGGATTTTTATGTTCATGTTCAGCCCCCTCAATCGTCGAAAATTTTGGTCAAGTGTGCCCCTCTATTATTGGACTTGGATCAACCTCAACCTTTGGATTAGGGGCAAGATGGGCATTAGCTTAAGTTGGTCCAACCACTCCACTAAGTCTATCCTATACACTCTCCCACTCGCTCTCTTTCCATCACTTTTCTTTCTCTCCAAGCCAACACCCTCTTTCTCTCATTTCCGTCTCCCTCTCGCTAACTCTCTTCCTCTTTCTCGACTGCGCACACTGATCACCGCTGGAGGAGCCGATGCCGAGTGCCACCACACGTTAAGCACCACCGCCTTACACCACCACCACTCACCCGACCGACTCTCTCTCTCTCACCAATTTTCTTTCTCCCCCGGCCGTGAGGAACACCGTCGATTAGCCCCTTGGTCGTCAGCCACCACGCCGCTCGCCTAGCACTGCCGTCGCGCGAGAGCACCGCCGTCCGTGCGCCCGCCTAGCCTGGTCTCACCATCACCCTTCACTTCGCCTCACCCTCTCTATTCTCTCTCCACCCTTAGCCACCGATCAAGCCCCGCCTTGGACCGCCGCAACCATACCACCGCCGTCGCAGGCCGAGGCCGCCGTTCGCCTTTATGCCGCCGCCATGCCAATACCCAAGAGGCCTATTCTCTCCACCTCTCATTTCCATCCCTCGACCAACACCTTCCCCTCCTTTTCGCCGTTGTTCGGTCCAGCCAAGGGCCGCCGATCGCCGTTGCTGCCATGCACTGTCGTGAGGACCGATGGAGCGCCACCGTGAGCCCGCCCGGCTGCCCGTTTCTCCCAATCGATTCAATTACTTTTGGAGCTTAGGAGATTGTGAGTATTAGTCCCCAAACCCTAATTAGGATGATTAAACATCTCTTGATAGGATTAGGGTTAATTAAGGGTTAATTAGGTTGTTTAGGACTTGATTAGTGGATTATGGATTAGTGGCTGATTTAGGAGTAATTTGGAGAGCTTAATGGAGTATTTCAGAATAATTTAACGGCCTAGATTGCTCAAATTAGTGGCTGCCCATGTTGTGATCTATTGGCCTAGGTTCGGATTATTTAGGTTTAATCATGGAAATTCCCGAGCATGCCATGTTGATTGATGTAGTGGCTGAATTGTGCTTACTTGGTGATCAATTTATTATGCCATGTCGCGTGTTCGTGTGGCGGAATGATGCGGCCTGTGAATTGGCCAATAACTGACGTGAATTATAGTGCTCAAGTATATGAATTGTGAGTGCCCATTTGTGTGGTGCCGAATGTTATTAAATTGGCTAAGTGGGCATGGCATAGTGATGGCATATGTGTGCAAGAGTGCATGGGCAAGTGTGTGAGCATGTGCGTACCGGTGACTCATATGTGAGGCAGGCATTAATAAGTGTGAGCGTGCCTATGGCATACGTGCGACCACGTGTGTTCGCGTATGTGCCGTGAATATTGTTATGAATTTTCTAATCGGCAGGGTCATGTGTATGCTCGATCTGGGCCCGAGGGCCTAGGTCACTTGATTATTGGCTGTTTTACTGGTTGTGTGTGAATAGTTTGCCTGTCAGGAGATCCATTTTAGCTTAGTTTAGGTTTAGGGGATTTTACTCGATAAGATTTGTTCTCATTATTGTTACAACCCAAACTTTTCAGACCCTCGGCTCTGAGGATGTCAGAAGTTCCAATATATTTTGGGATCTCGCATCAGATAGAGAGAGCGGTGACCGAGTACCTCGTAGGGAATGGGGATACGTATATTAGGCATTATACTATAGTATGGATTGATGTGGGGGAGACGTTTTACCAGACCCACGAGTACGTAGCTTGGTGCTTTAGGGACTACTCCAAGGAGTATGGACCTCTTCAGACTTTTAATGTCCTGTTCAACGAACTAGGCGAGATGGATCCGCAGTGTGCCGACGGAGACCTGGCGAGCCCTAAAGCTATAGCCGAGGGGAGTTTGAGTTCTAGCGACGGACCTATCGTCTGGGAGGTGGATGAGCCGGACCCGATAGATGAAGAGATGGTAGATTGGGACTCTAACCCGGAGTCGACGGACTTGGATGTAGAGCCAGGGCCTATGGAGCAAGACCCTAAGCAGGAGAGCGAGCCCTGAGGAGATGGACTCTGAGGAGGAGCCGACAGAGGCCAAGTCTGAGCTGAATTCCCTAGACTTCGAAGTCGAGCTGTCTGATAGCTCTTCCAAGTCCCCGGGATCCGACCCGGACTGGGTTCCGTAAGGTTTAGCTGCACCCCTAGATAGGTTGGGCCAATGCCTTTTTGACCGGGGCCCCACCTTAGTTAGTATCCCAAATTGCCCGGGCCACTTACCTTTTTGACCTTAGTGGCCGCTGACCTACTTTTGTTTGCTTATATGTATTTTGTGTAAAAATGGATATTGTATTTGTTTTCAGTGGTAATGCAAGTGTATATCTATAATCATGTTGATTCCCGTGGTTGTGCTGTCCTTGGTCACGATGATTATTGTATGGATGTATTTAATTGCTTCCGCATGTGCATTGATTTCTGTGTTGGGTGTTAGGTCGGCAACGCATCCTGGGACGTCGCACATATTTGACCTCGGTTGGGATGCTCGAGCACCATAGGGTTCGGGGCGTGACATCCCCCGTTGTTTTACTCTAATTGAGAAAATGAGCAATGTGTCTGTGTGTATTACCGAACCGGATCACGAGCATGGCATAGTGATGGAATATGTGTGCAAGAGTGCATGGGCAAGTGTGCGAACATGTGCTTACCGGTGACTCGTATGTTAGGCAGGCATTAATAAGTGTGAGCATGAGTATGGTGTACGTGTGACCACGTGTGTTCGCGTATGTACCGTGAATTTTGTTATGAATTGTCTAACCTGCAGGGTCATGTGTATTCTTGATCTGAGCCCGAGGACCTAGGTCACTTGATTATTGATTGTTTTACTGGTTGCGTGTGAATAGTTTGCTCGTCATGAGGTGCATGTTAGCCTAGTTTAGGTTTAGGGGATTTTCCTTGCTGAGATTCATTCTCATTGTTATTAAAATCCAAACTTTTTAGACCCCTGGCCTTGAAGATGTCAGAAGTTCCGGTACGTTTTGGGATCTCGCATCAAATAGAGTGAGCGATGACCGAGTGCCCAATAGGGAACTGGGATTCGTATATTAGGCATTATACTATGTATGGGTTAATGTGGGGGAGACATTTTACCAGACCTACGAGTACGTAGCTTGGTGCTTTAGGGACTACTCAGGGGAGTGTGGACCTTTTCGGACTTTTGATGTCCCGTTCAACGGACTAGGCGAGATAAATTCGCAATGTGCCGATGGAGACCTAGTGAGCCCCAAAGCTACAACCGAAGGGAGTTCGAGTTCTAACGCCGGACCTATCGTCTAGGAGGTGGATGAGCCGAACCCGATGAATGAGGAGCCGGTGGATTGGGACTCTGACCCAGAGCCGATAGAGTTGGATGAAGAGCTAGGGCCTATGGAGCAGGACCCCGAGCAGGAGGGCGAGCCTAAGGAGATGGACTCTGAGGAGGAGCCGGCAGAGGCCGAGACCAAGCTAGATTCCTTAGACTCTGAGGTCGAGCTATCTTATAGCTCTTTCGAGTCCTTGGGATCTGACTCGGACTGGGTTCCGTAAGGTTTAGTTGTACCCCTAGTTAGGTCGGACCAGTAGCTTTTTGACCTGAGCACCACCTTAGTTAGTATCCCTGACCGCCTGGGCCACTTACCCTTTTTACCTCAGTGGCCGCTGACCTACTTTTGTTTGGTTATATGTATTTTGTGTAAAAATGGATATTATTTTCAGTGGTAATGCAATTGTATATTTGTAATCATGTTGATTCCCGTGGTTGTGCTATCCTTAGTCACGATGATTATTGCACGGGTCTATTTAATTGCTTCTGCATGCGCATTGATCTCTGTGTTGGGTGTTGGGTCGGCGACGCATCCCAGGATGTCGCACATATTCGATCTCGGTTGGGATGCTCGCGCGCCATAGGTTTTAGGGCGTGCCATCTCCCATTATTTTGTTATCAGAGCAAGGTCAACTTGATCCGATTCGGTCGAAACTTGGAGTGATAGGAGCGGTGACCTTGGGTAGCTAATAAGGTGACCTTGGGTAGCTAATAGGGTGACCTCGTATACTATGTGTATTTCTTGACTGTCTGTGTTTGATTGAGTGCTTATATGAATTGACCCGTGAAGTGCAGGTGCGGTAAGACCTGTGGTGAGTACGTGTGTCCCCTTAGCTGAGGTCTTATGCTGCATTTGTTTGGTCGCATGCTGAGTGGTTGATTGTTGTTATGATTCCCTGCCTAGGACCTCAAACCGGTTTAGCTTGGTTTAGGTCTCTTATTTCTAAATGGAATTATAGCAAGTAGGTGAGTAGTAAGGACTGCAAAGATGAGGAGAAGAGGAAAGGAAACCTGAGGGTAGTCGAGTGCTATGGGCCAAGAGGCTAGAGATCCAAGAATGGAGGATGTTATTCAGACCCTACGGAAAATAGGTAATATTATAGGTAGGTAGGCTCAGGAAAGGGCCGCCACCATTGCCCGGGCTTCTGAGGCTGCAGCAACTGCTGCTGTGAATGGAAACAATGCCAAGCCTAGGTAGTGGCAAATAGGCAAATGCACTAGTTAGTAGAACAGTTCCCGAAGTTAATGGAAGGGGTGACCTCGAGGTTGCACCACGATGGGTGGAAGAGTTAGAGAAAGCCTTCGAGGTATTGGGGTGCACCGAGACTGAAAAGGTGACATTGGTGGTATATTAGCTATAAGATAATGCCATTGATTGGTGGAAGTCCACCAGAGATAGTATTTCTAGAAGGTACTGCCCTGACTTGGGCCGCATTTACCGAGAGCTTTTATGGAAAATATTTCTCAGAGAGTACTCAAGAAAGAAAACTGGTGGAATTCATGAGGCTTCGCCAATGGCTAATGACTGTGGATTAATATAAAGCGGAGTTTGCGAGGTTGTCCAAGTTCGCACCCAGAATGGTTGAAAATTCGCAGGATAAGGTTCGAAGATTCTAGGATGGACTGAAGCTGGATCTTCGAAGTCAGATGATTTCTTTAAACATCAGAAATTATGGGGAAATGTACGAACGAGCCTAAGCTATAGAGCGAGATCAATTGGAAGGGACAGTCGCTTCTGGATCGCGGTTTACTCAGAATAGGGACAACCGCCGCTTTGGGAAGAAGCCGATTACAAGAAATAGGCGATTCGTCCTACCGACTAGGAAGAATATTTGAAAGCCAAGTCAACAATCGAACAGATTTGGGTCTTGTTTCAAGTGCAAAAGTCTAGAGTACCAGATCAGAAATTGTCCTCAGAAATGCCTCATCGGGCCTCAGATGTAACCGCAACAGCCCCGAGTTGGGAACCAAGCCGGAAATCCCTCACCGACTAATCATGGACGACCGCCTGTGCAAGGACGGTTTATGCAATGGCGCGAAGAGAGGCGGAGGACACGCCGGGCGTGGTCACAGGCACAATTTCTCTACGTGATTATGCCGCATATGCATTATTTGATCCGGGGGCGACCCACTTATTTATATCAGAGCAATTTGTTAGACTTGTTGGGATTGAGCCTATTATGCTTAAGACTGTGTTATGTGTAATGACCCCACTAAATGATAAGGTGTTAGTGTCATTAGGGTGTCTTAAATGTAAGATAGTTATCGGGGGTAGATAAGAAAGAATTGACTTGGCAGTGCTGGCCATGTTTGATTTTGATATGATAATTGGAATGGATTGGCTAGTAAGGCAGAAAGCCGTAATGGATTGCAGCAATAGGGTGATCCAATTAACTCGATTGGACATCCTAGATTTGAATTTAAGGGAAACCGAGGAGGAATCTCGATCCCTTGGATTTCCTCGCTCGAGGTGACCAAGTTGTTAGACGAAGGTTGTGAATGGTACTTAGTGAATGTGGTCGATCCGATAGTGGAGGAACCGAAATTTGAAGAGATACCCGTGGTATGTAATTTTCCCGAGGTCTTTTCTCAGGAATTACCGGGTTTACCACCAGAGTGGAAAGTGGAATTTATTATAGAATTGGCCCCAGGTACCAAGCCGATCTCGAAGGCGCTATATCGAATGTCCTTGTAGGAACTAAAAGAGTTGAAAGTCCAGATGCAGGAATTATTAAACAAGGGTTTTATTCATCCTAGTGCGTCTCCATGCGGAGCGCCAGTCCTGTTTGTAAGAAAGAAGCATGGGACCTTGAGGTTGTGTATCGACTATCAGCAGTTAAATTTGGTGATGGTTAAAAATAAGTATCGACTGTGGAGGATTGTCGACCTATTTGACCAATTGCAATGAGCCTCAGTATTCTCTAAGATTGACCTACGGACCGGATATCATTAGTTAAGGATTAGAAAAGAGGACATACCTAAGACCATTTTTAGAACAAGGTACAGGCACTATGAGTTCACAGTGATGCCATTCGGATTGACGAATACCCCTGCTGCCTTCATAGACCTAATGAACCGAGTATTTAAGGAGTTTCTAGACCAGTTCGTCATCGTTTTCATTGACAACATATTGGTATACTCGAAGAGCCCCGAGGAACATGAAGTACATTTGACTGAGGTGCTATGGACCTTAAGAGAACACGCACTTTACGCCAAGTTCAGTAAGTGCGAGCTCTGGCTCAACAAAATAGCGGTCCTTGGACACATAATTTCGGAAGATGGGATTTCTTTGGACTCAATGAAGATTGAGGCAGTAACTAAGTGGCCAAGACCGACGTCAATGACGGAGATTCGAAGTTTCTTAGGTTTGGCTGGCTATTATCGACGTTTTGTAGAAGGATTCTCGTCGATAGCCATGCCGTTGACAAGACTACTTAAGAAGGAAGCGAAACTCGAATAGGATGACAAGTACGAAAGAGGTTTTCAAGAGCTGAAGCATAAGCTAATAACAGCCTCGGTATTGATCATTCCGTCCGGATCAGGGGGATTTGAGGTCTATAACGATGCGTCATTAAGAGGACTTGGTTATATATTGATGCAGCATGGGAGAGTAGTTGCATATGCATCGCGCTAGTTGGGGTCGCATGAGATAAATTATCCGACACACGACTTAGAACTGACTGCAATCATTTTTGCCCTCAAGATTTGGAGGCACTATCTGTGTGGGGAAAAGTTTCAGATTTATACGGATCATCAGAGCCTCAAGTACCTGTTTTCATAGAAGGAATTAAATATGAGGCAGCGCCGATTGATGGAACTTCTTAAGGATTACGACTGCGACATCCTGTGTCATCCCAAGAAAGCAAATCGAGTAGCGGATGCGCTAAGTTAGAAGTCGAGTACGGCGCTTATGATGGTCAAGGAGTGGACCTTGCTAGAAAGGCTCAGAAATTCATAATTTAAGTTCGAGGTGAGCCAAATGTCAAATCCATTGGCTGCATTGAGGATCGAACTGGAGATCCAGGCCAAGATTAAGACACCGCAGTCTATGGACCAAGAGATACAAAAAATTATTGGAATGGACGCCACTACGAGAAAATCGAATTTCCAAGTGGGCGAGAACGAAATTTGGAAGTTCCAAGGATGATTATGCGTACCCGATAATGCAGAGCTTAAGGAGGAAATTTTAAGGGAGACACATCGCAGCAATTATAGTATCCATCCAGGTAGTACGAAGATGTATCATAATCTGCGATAACATTACTGGTGGAATGGGCTGAAAAAGATTGTGGCCAAGCATATGGCAAAATACCTAACATGTCAGCAAGTTAAGGCATAACACTATAAACTCGGTGCTCTTGCGACCATTGGAGATCCCCGAATGAAAATAGGAGCACATTACAATGGATTATGTCATGGGACTGCCGAGAAGCCAAAGAGGACACGACTCCATTTGGATAATAGTAGAAAGACTGACTAAGTCAGCACTCTTCCTAGCAGTGCGAAAGGACTTTGAGTTGGGAAGATATGCAAAGCTGTACATGCGATAGATCGTCAGGTTACATGGAGTACCGGTAACAATCACGTCGGACCGTGATCTAAGATTTATGGCCAATTTTTGGAAAAGTCTGTAAGCGGCCCTAGAAATAAAGTTGCAGTTCAGTACGGCCTATCATCCGCAGACATATGGCCAATCAGAAAGGATAATCTAAACATTTGAGGACATGTTGCGTACCTGTGTACTGGATTTCCAGGGAAAATGGGAAGAGCAGCTACACCTGGTGGAGTTCGCCTACAATAATAGTTAACAATGAAGTATTCAAATGGTGCCGTTTGAGACCTTGTATGGCAGAGCATGTAGGACGCCAGTTTATGGGGACGAAGTCGATGAACGAAGTATCACGGGCCCAAAATTGGTACAACAGATGGTCAAAGTAGTCAAGATTATACGGGAAAGATTAAGGACGGCTCAAAGTCGCCAGAAAAGTTATGCAGATCGAAGACGATGACCTTTGGAGTTTCAGGTTGGAGACCATGTATTTCTCAAGGTGTCGCCTATGAAAGGATTGTCTCGATTTGGCAAGAAAGGAAAGCTAAGCCCAAGGTATGTTGGTCTGCTTGAGATTTTAGAGAAGATCGGAGATATGGCCTACCGACTTGCCTTATCGCCCAACCTGTCTCAAGTACATAATGTTTTCCACGTGTCAATGTTGAGAAAGTATGAACCAGACCCGACCCATGTTCTAAGGTACGAGGAGATAGACATGGACGACAAGGTGTCGTACGTGAAAAAACCTAGGAGGATCGAAGACAGAAAAGATCGAGTATTGAGGAACAAGACAATCCCAATGGTCAAAGTTGTATGGGAGTACCATGGAATCGAAGGTGCCACCTGAGAAAGCGAAGAGGCCATGTGACGTCAATACCTCCATTTGTTTGAGTAGATAGGTTTAGATTGCAAATTTCGAGGACGAAATTTTTGTAAGGAGGGAAGATTTGTAATATCCTGAATTTCGACCCATTTCCAGGATCAATGAAATAGATATTATTTCTCATTTAATCTTAGTAAGTCTCGCCCTGAACTGATCACTCTTGGGATACTAACTAATGGGAAATGGCTAACTAGAAAAACGGTACGTAGATCAGAGAACCGATCGCAAATCGAACACCAATTCCGAGAAACGACGAGCAAAAATTTTGGGCCAACATGGGCCGATCCTAGAAAGGTAACGGTTTTGATTTGGCCAATGACGTACGATCGAATCGCGGGTGATTCCACACGACCGAGAATACACGTGGCGAATAAATCCCAAACTTAATCCGAAAGATCGTGGCATTTGGAACTAGCGATAAATCCTCGCACTCTCTTGGTAATCAAGACCGTTACGACTTGAGTAACCCTAGGTCGATACGCGTAACCCCTAAATAACCGTTTGTTAATGAGAGACCCTAAAATTTTAATTGAGCAATTTTGATCGAGAAATTGGATCCGAATTTGGGCATCGAATTTCGTGGACGTACATGACTATTTTATGAGGACAACGTCATTTTAGTTTGGCCAACCATGATAGGGATCAGTACAGTCGAAAAATGAAAAATCGGCCCAGAATTGGAAAATTACTATTTTGCCCCTAGGCCTTATAATGTTATTCCGAATTTTGAAAAATTTTGGAGGGCTTTTTGGGGATTTTTATGATCATGTTTAACCCCCTCAATTGCCGAAAATTTTGGTCAAGTGTTGCCCTCCATTATTGGACTTGGATCAACCTCAACCTTTGGATTAGGGGCAAGATGGACATTAGCTTAAGTTGGTCCAACCACTCCACTAAGTCTATCCTCTACACTCTTCCACTCACTTTTCTTTCTCTCTAAGCCAGCACCCTTTCTCTCTCATTTCCCTCTCTCTCTCTCTTGCTCTCTTCCTCCTTCTCGACCGCACGCCGAGCGCCACCGCACGCCGAGCGCCACCGCCTTTCACCACCACTACTCACCCAACCGACTATTTCTCTCTCTCTCTCTCCATATTTCTTTCTCACCCGGCTGTGAGGAACACCGCCAATCAGCCCCTTGGCCGTGAGCCGCTGTGCCGCTCGCCAACCGCCGCCGCCACGCGAGAGCACCACCATTCATGCGCCTGCCTAGCCTGATCTCACCATCACCCTCCACCTCGCCTCATCCGCCGATCAACCCCTGCCTTGGATCGACGCGACCACACCGTCACTGCCACACACCAACGCTGCCGTTTGTCTCGCTGCCGCTGTACCACCACCCGACCGACCTATTCTCTCCCCTTCTCATTTTCGTCCCCCGACCAGCACATTCCCCTCCTTTTCGCCGCCATTCGGTCTAGCCTAGGGCCGTCGATCACCATCGCCGCTGTGCACCGCCGTAAGGACAGACGGAGCGCCGCTGTGAGCACGCTCAACCGCCCGTTTCTCCCCACTGGTTCTACAGCTTTTGGAGCTTAGGAGATTGTGAGTATTAGTCCCTAAACCCTAATTAGAATGATTAAGTATCTCTAGATAGGATTCGAATTAATTAAGGGTTAACTAGGTTATTTAGGACTTGATTAGTGGATTATGGATTAGTGGTTGATTTGGGAGTAATTTGGGGAGCTTAATGGAGTATTTGAGGATAATTTAATGGCCTAGATTGATCAAATTGGTGGCTGCCCATGTTGTAATCTATTGGCCTAGGTTCGGATTATTTAGGTTTAATCATGGAAATTCCCGAGCGTGCTATGTTGATTGATGTAGTGGCAGAATTGTGCTTATTTGGCGATCAATTTATTATGCCATGTCGTATGTTCGTGTGGCCGAATGATGCGGCAAGTGAATTGGCCAATAACTTACGTGAATTATAGTGCTCAAGTATATGAATTGTGAGTGCCCATTTGTGTGTGGTGCCGAATGGTATTAAATTGGCTAAGTGAGTATGTGGATGCGGATTGATTAGGCAAGTTAGCCGTGGCATGGATTGAGTCTAACTTGGCATGGAATGATCGTGTGCCTGTAATGAAATTGGATGCTCATTATACATTGCATTATGGCCAGAGTGCACGACTGCATGGCCATGCATTTTGCATGCTGAGCATTGGCTTAAAATGAGAACTGTGCGAGTATGCGTGCCTAACATGAGCATCTGATCACTTCAATGCCCTAATGCATTTTACGTGGGATTCAGATAAAATTGGTTGTGTGAACGTGTGATCACTGTAAACCCTGATGCGTTTTACACGGGGTGTTGAACTCGTCCTCGTGCATTTTACACGGGACGATGCCAGGTTCTATCGGAAGACGGTTAGCTTAATGCGTTTTACACGGGTCTTGGTTCGTATATGGAGATCAGTGTTGCGCCTGATGCATTTTACATGGGCTAGAGACACTGGGCCTAATGCGTCTTACGCGGGACAAGAAGTATTGGTATTAATTGTTAGACCTTATGCGTTTTACACTGGTCGAACTCTAATTGAGAAAATGAGCAGTGTTCCAGTGTGTATTACTGAGTCAGATCATGAGCATGGCATAGTGATGGCATATGTGTGCAAGAGTGCATGGGCAAGTATGCGAGCATGTACGTACTAGTGACTCGTATGTGAGGCAAGCATTAATAAGTGTAAGCATGCGTATGGCATACGTGTGACCACGTATGTTCGCGTATGTGCTGTGAATATTGTTATGAATTGTCTAACCTGCAGGGTCATGTGTATGCTCAATCTGGGCCCAAGGGCCTAGGTCACTTGATTATTGGCTATTTTACTGGTTGCATGTTAATAGTTTGCCTGTCAGGAGGTGCATGTTAGCCTAGTTTAGGTTTAGAGGGTTTTACTTGTTGAGATTCATTCTCATTGTTGTTAAAACCCAAACTTTCGAGAGCCCCGACCATGAGGATGTCAGAAGTTTCGGTACATTTTGGGATCCCGTAGGGAACGGGAATACGTATATTAGGCATTATACTATAGTATGGGATGATGTGAGGGAGATGTTTTACCAAACCCACGAGTACATAGCTTGGTGCTTTAAGGACTACTCCGAGGAGTATGGACCTCTTTGGAATTTTGATGTCCCGTTCAACGGACTAGGCGAGATGGATTCATAGTGTGCCAACGAAGACTTGACGAGCCTTAAAGTTAAAGCCGAGGGGAGTTCGAGTTCTGGTGCTGGACCTATCGTATGGGAGGTGGATGAGCCGAACCCGATGGATGAGGAGCCGGTGGATTGGGACTCTAATCTGGAGCCATGGAGTCAGATGAGGATCCAGGGCCTATGGAGCAGGAGGGCGAGCCTCAGGAGATGGACTCTGAGGAAGAGCCGACAAAGGCCGAGTCCGAGCTGGATTCCCTAGACTCCAAAGTTGAGCTGTCTGATAGCTCTTCTGAGTCCTCGAGATCCGACCTGGACTGGATTCCGTAAGGTTTAGCTATACACCTAGTTAGGTTAGGCTAATACCTTTTTGACCGGAGCCCTACCTTAGTTAGTATCCCTGACTGCCCGGGCCACTTACCTTTTTGACCTTAGTGGCCGCTAACCTGCTTTTGCTTGGTTATATGTATTTTGTGTAAAAATGGATATTATATATGTTTTCAGTGGTAATGCAAGTGTATATTTGTAATCATATTGATTCCCGTGGTTGTCCTATCCTTGGTCACAATGATTATTTTACGGGTGTATTTAATTGCTTGCACATGTGCATTGATCTCTATGTTGGGTGTTTGGTCGGTGACACGTCGTAGGACGTCATACATATTCGACCTCGGTTGGGATGCTTGCGCACCGTAAGATTCAAGTCGTGACATCCCCTATTGTTTTACTCTAATTGAGAAAATGAGCAGTGTGCCAGTGTGTATTATTGAGCCGGATCATGAGCATGGCATAGTGATGGCATATGTGTTCAAGAGTGCATGAGCAAGTATGCGAGCATGTGCATACCGGTAACTCGTATGTGAGGCAAGCATTAATAAGTGTGAGCATGCATATGGTGTACGTGTGACCACATGTGTTCGCATATGTGCCGTGAATATTGTTATGAATTATCTAACCTGCAAGGTTATGTGTATGCTCGATTTGGGCTCGAGGGCCTAGGTCACTTGATTATTGACTGTTTTACTGGTTGTGTGTGAGTAGTTTGCCCATCAGGAGGTGTATGTTTGCCTAGTTTAGTTTTAGGGAATTTTACTCACTGAGATTCGTTCTCATTGTTGTTGAAACCGAAACTTTTCAGACCCTCGGCCCTGAGGATGTCAGAAGTTCCGGTACGTTTTGGTATCCCACATTAGATAGAGAGAGTGGTGATCGACTACCCTGTAGGGAATAGGGATACGTCTATTAGGCATTATACTATAGTATGGGTTGATATGAAAGGAGACATTTTACTAGACCCACAAGTATGTAGCTTGGTGCTTTAAGGACTACTCTGTTGAGTATAGACCTCTTCGAACTTTTGATGTCCTGTTCAATAGACTAGGCGAGATGGATCCGTAATGTACCGACAGAGACCTTGCGAGCCCCGACGCTACAGCCGAAGGGAGTTCAAGTTCTAGCGCCGAACCTGTCGTTTGGGAGGTGGATGAGCCGGACTCGATGGACGAGGAGCCGGTGGATTGGGACTCTGACCCGAAGCCGATGGATTCGGATGAGGAGCTAGGGCCTTTAGAGCAAAACCCCAAGCAGGAGGGCAAACCTGAGGAGATGGACTCTGAAGAGGAGCCGGTAGAGGCCGAGTCCGAGCTGGATTCCCTAGACTTCGAAGTCGAGCTATCTGATAGCTCTTCCGAGTCCTCAGGATCTGACCCAGACTGGGATCCATAAGGTTTAGCTGTATCCCTAGTTAGGTCGGGCCTGTACCTTTTTGACCGGAGCCCCACCTTAGTTAGTATCCATGATCGCCCGGGCCATTTACTTTTTTGACCTTAGTGGCCGTTGACCTGCTTTTGTTTGGTTATATGTATTTTGTGTAAAAATGGATATTGTATATGTTTTCATGGTAATGCAAGTATATATTTGTAATCATGTTGATTCCCATGGTTGTGCTATCCTTGGTCATGATGATTATTGTACGGGTGTATTTAATTGCTTTCGCATGTGCATTGATCTCTGTATTGGGCGTTGGGTCGGCGACGCGTCTTGGGATGTTGCACATATTCGACCTTAGTTGGGATGCTCACATGCCGTAGGGTTCGGGGCATGACAGATACCATGCTTATGTTAGCTTCGTCGACATCCATCCACCCCAACCATCAGGTGTGATTGTTTCGATTTTGAATGCCCATGAAGGAGGTGTATATTTGACACGATAATTGTATTTACTATTGTCTTGACCCAAATAGTCAACAACTTCATCTTATCTTCGTGCTTTTCGAACAAATCATCTGTCACCTTAGCGAATCTTTCCCTTCTTTTTCTCTTCCTGATCTTCATTCTCCTCGAGATTCAATTGGCTGATCGAGACCTCATCCATGCCACCCTATCCATCCGGTACAATGACTTTATTTTTTAATGCCCACGGTGGTGGTGTATATTTGACACGGTAATTTATTTACCACTGTCTTGATCAAGTATGTATACAGTTTCGCATTCTCTAGCTGCTTTCTGGATGAAACGTCTTTCACCCTGATGGAATTTTTTTTTCTCCTCTTCATCTGGATCTACTTCATCTTGAAGTGTTTCTTTCTTGGGTAGAGTTTTCTCCTCATAACTGGTTTCATCGTCTATACCACCCCAGCCATCAGGCACAATTACTTTATTTTTAAACACCCATGGCGGTGGGGTATATTTCACTTGGAAGTTATATTTTCCGAAGTCTTCTCCTAAGTTGTCTCAAATCTCTCCTTTTAGGAGTGCTTCTTGACGAAAGCAAGCATCTCCTAATCGAGAAGCTTTAATCTTGACTTCATATTCATCGTCAAGCCTTGTCATTTCTCCTTCTGTAATGACCATATTTACTAAATTGTGCTCAGGAAGAGGGTTCTAATGCACATTTGGTCTGGCTCTTGAAAGCTTAATATCTTCTTGTCGATGAGCTACTGAACTATATATTTCAAGACTAGATAATTGTCTACATCGTGTCCTCTTTCTCCCATGTGATATGTGCAAGTCTTTGACTCATCGTACAAGGGAAACTTTGTTGGATTGTCCCTTGGCACTTCTTTGGCCACCAAATGTCTTTCCAACAGCATTGGTAGTAACTTTGACAGGGATCGTAGAAATGGAGTGAATTGCCTTACGGGCCTTTTCTTCGGCTCAAACTATTTTGGATTTCTCCAAGTGATGTTAGATTGTTTTGGAAATGAGCCTGATTAACATTGGGGCTAGACACCATAGCCACGTTACGTATAGGTTCTTTACCTACTCTTCGAGGATAAGGTCTCCGTGCTATCACTTCTTGAGATTTCTTTTCCGTGAGCGACCATTCAATTCTTTCACCGACTTTCACTAACATAGTGAATGTTTGGCAGCCCGATATATGCAAGTTGTCGTAATACTCAGTTGGTAACGACTTCAAGAAGAGCTCAATAAGCCCATCCTCACTTATAGCCGGTTTAACTTGTGAGGCTACAGCTTTCTACCTTTGAGCATAGGCTCCAAATCCTTCGCTTCTCCATTTCTTGGTTCTGACTAAGTCCCCCTGGGTTGGAAGTACTTCGACATTAAATTTGTATTGGCGAAGGAATTCTTCGGCCAAATGGTCTCATTCGGTAAAGTCTTCTATGTCGAGGCCTGTATACCATGCAAGGGTAGCCCTTCTCAAACAATCTTGAAATGTGCTGATAAGAAGTGGCATATTATCTAAATATCTTGCCATCTTACGGAAATAATACTTCAAATGGCTTTTGGGACAACCAGTGCCATCATACTTGCTCACGAACTCTGGTTCCTTATAGTTTTCAGGAATAACCACCTTCGCGTATGACGAGAACTTGTCGAACCTTTGAAGTTCATAGCCCTGACTTGCTAGGCATTCTTCAATTTTGGCCAATCTCTTGGCCTCTTCCTCATCCTTTGTTTTGGATGCCTTATTGACTTGATCATCCTCTTCTAAATTCACTATCTCATGTGTAATTTTTGGAGAATTTTCTTAAATCGGTTCTTTGTTTCTGACTAGGTCTTCAACTGGTGTTTCAGTAGCATTTGAAGTTCCTACATTTGGAGTAGTAGGATAAGACCCTCGAGATGCGAGAATAAAGGCCTTTATTTCCACCATCATTGCAACCATTTGGGTTATTTGATTCTCGACTTCAGCTAGTCGAGCACGGGTTTCTTCTTCCGCCATTCTAACTTGTAGGCGAGTCCGAGGTCTTTTACTTTCCGTTGCTAAACAACCTACTTTATAAAAAGACCCAATGTCGGCATAATGAATGATCATGAGACCCTACATCCTTTTAATTGTATGGTTTCATGAGATTGTCAATGATAAGAAATTATATACAAGTCTTAACCTTGTATAAAATCCTTCATTAATGTCTTTATCAAGGAATCATACAATTCAAAGAATTGCAATCCATGGTGATTCCTTTATGTTTTGAAATTGTGTTTAGAAAATGATCAATCTATCATTGCATATAAAATTATCTGACATCATGATTTTAAACTCAAATGAGAATCTAAATCATCCAACTCTAGGCTTCTTGCTAACTAAGATAACTTCTGCCTTTTGATATTCTTTCCATTCTTTGGCTCGAGACTCCCATTCTTCCACATCGATCACAACCTCTTTCGGGATGTAAGGTTCCACTCTAGGCATGCTTGGAACAATGTATTCCAAAACGTACTCCTCCACGGGATCCGGTACTATTCTCAATGGGACATATGGCTCGACATCAATTGGACATTTATTTTCTATTCATTTGATGTATTATTTAGAGGCTATGCAAATCGTCACATTTTCTTCCAAATTTTTTGGCCACTCGATTATTTGTTTGAGTAGGTTATCCAAAGATAAGATAATCTTGTGAATTTTGGCTTGAAGGACATTCTTCTTCTCTTCAGGTATAATCCCACTTGGGATGTCAAAGATGAACTCTTCGGGATTCCATACCGGTGGTACTTGTTGAAGTATCTCGAATTATCTAATGACGCTTAGAGGATAATAAGCTGCTCCTCCACTCAAACCAAGCAATGATACCGCATTTCCGTCTCGGCTTGTGATCTTCACCTTGCTAATCTTTGGCCAATTGATTCGCCATTAGATTTGATTAGAAGTAAAGGCTCTAATGAAATTGGCCCAATCTAAGAAAGATTGTTTGGGTAATTTGTTTTGGATACGAATGTCTCGCTCAATTGGATTTATCGCCGGACAAATTTCACGAATGTTTATGAAACGACACTAAGGTCGAATATGTGAAATGAACCATAATGACAAAAGACTAGTAGAAGTTTGAAGGTTACCCTTCCCATGATTTTTGGTATGTGTTTAAGGAGATAACGGTTTGGGCAAGAAGCATATTAGAGAAGTCCCATTTAAGACATGCTTGTCTTGCGATTACAACCACTAAAGGGTCTAATCCCGTTCTAGACACGGGGAATAGAATAAAGCCGAAGAAGGCTAGAATGAATATCCAAGCTAAAGTGTTTCCCATTTCCTTAGGAAGTTTTGAAAAGTTGTCCACTAGAAAGGATAATGGAAATCTATCCGTGTTTGATTTGATTAGCTTTTCTATTTTGGAAGTTTTGAGGTTGAGGAATTCGGCTAAAAGGCTCACAGGATTAAGTCCAATGGATGGCTCTACGACCCTAGGTTTAGAATTAATTCCAATGGTGACTTGATATTCTTCTAATGTTGGCACCAATTCATGTTCTCCAAGATGAAATGTGGCGGTGGAGGCTCCAAAAAATGCGCCAAAGCCTGGATTAAGCTGACTTGATGTTCCACATGCATAAGCTCGAGAAGGTATCCAAGCCTTTCTTGGACATAAGTTTGATTGTTTTTAGATATGTCTTTCCACCAAGCAACAAGTTCCTTTCGAGGAATGGGAATTACTTGGATGTCTAGTTTTCCCTTTGAGTCTAATTATGCAAAAAGGTTTGTCATTAGTCACCATGGATTGCGAATCAATTTTAATGTCCCCATTTCAATCATATGTTCTTTTGAGGTGAAAGGAGGTAAACTACACTTGCATGCTTCGAAAGTAATGCAAATGTCATTTTAAGTCCATTCAAAACTTAAAAGAGCATATAGTTGAGATTATGGACAAATTCAATGTGTGATGTAAATGTCTATTTTGTCATACTCCATTTAGACTATAAAGTCCTAAACTATGGGTTGCAACTTCAAACACAATGAAATAAGCATTTGAATTACATGAGAAATCCGTTGTGGACCTATACATTTTATCTAAAAATGAAAAAATAGTCAAATGGTGTATGACGCCTTAATCATGCATTCTAAAATGAAGGGACATTTAGATCAAGTATTGAATGTCATTTAGGCATTTTTAAGAATGTGTCAACTATCATGCATAATTGTAAAAGAATGAAATGGAACGATACTTGCTTACCATGATATTTTGGTTTGGTTTTAGGTATACCAACCACAAAGACAAGCGAATGCAACCAGTGAGATTTTGACGCCTAAAAAGGTTAACATATGTTAACGACTCAAGGTCATCACCTTAATGGACAAGTGATTTCATTCCAATAGGCAATCGGCCTAAAGTAATGGAATATTATTCCACCTTGGTGATCAGCATTGTATTTAAATGATCCCATGAGCAATTGGCCCATAGTGTCGCCTAAACACATATCTCCTAAAGGTAATCCTAAATGTAGTCGGGGTTGGGCCACGAGTGGTTTGTGCTAATGGTGTAGTGCTAAAGCAATTTAAAAACATGCATAGCAATTAATAACCAAACAACATTTCTAAAATTCATTCAAAACACATTCAATCCCAACACGAACCTACAAAACAAGGGTTAACAAAGACAACACCCCTTATAACACCCGCCTGCAAAACCATTTAACACTATCATTAGCGGGACGTACCTAGGTTCCTTGCAAGCACAAAACACAAGCATATCATTCTATCTAGGCCTAAGTACACTTAGAAAAAGTTAATTAATCCTCAGCGGAGTGGCCAAGCTTGTCGCGCCACGCTTTTTGGGGTTTTTTTGGGATTTACACACTAAGGAGGTATTTCCGTATAAGGGTCTCTCCCAGACCATACCTCACGTGACAGTAAAAGGTAATTTCTAAATTTGTGATTTTGGAGTCGCCACTAGTCATTATTGATAAGTAGACTAGAAATCTAATCGAGGTACATGAGAAATGCCCCGATCCTACGAACCAGAGATTCTGAGTATAGGGACTTAGTTACATTATTGATCCCAAATTGAGATCCCTAGCGCCCTTTCGATACCTAAGAACGATATGATATCTAACGTGTCATGCGAATTTCCGAGGCTTACTCACTAATCCTATTCGTTCTAATCGTAGGAAAGACCAAACAAGTATTAAATGCACAATCAAAATCAATCAAGTCAATCAATCCTAAGTGGTCTCTAAAACGAAAATCAATCAAAACAACTCAAACCCTAATGAAGCTTTAATAGCTTGTTCATTTCATGATTTACACATTTTTAGGGTTTTAGGGTTTTTTAGGGGTTATAACCCCTGAACTGGGAATTTTCCAAAAATGCCACTTGGGCAATTCCAAAAATTCAAATTTCACTTTTTATGCCTAGCCACAATAATTTTGAATCATTCTGTGCATTTTCAAAATTTTTATTTTTTTTATTTTTGATTTTTTTCGAAAAAATTTTAAACCAAGAATTGGTTTTTCATGGTTTTTTGAAAATTTTTATGAATTTTCCAATTTTTCAATTTTTATTGATTTTCTAATTTTTTTTATTTTTTTATTTGTATTTTGTATTTTTTGAATTTTCTAAATTTTTATAAATTTTCTGAATTTTTTTAATTTTTTTGAAAATTTTCTGAATTTTTATGAAATTTTCTAATTTTCTGATTTTATAAAAAAAAATCTAATTTTTTATGATTTTTGTGATTTTTTTATTTTTTTAGAATTTTCTGATTTTTTATTATTTTTTATTTTTTATTATTTTTTATTTTTGAATTTTCCGACCGGGGAAACAAACTGGACTGGCCCGATTCGACCCGGTTCGGCTTGGCCGAACCGGGCATCATTGGCACCGGTACTGATCACCTCCTTCGGCGAGCACGACGCCAAAAACGTCATCGTTTTGCCATTTTTCTCTTCGGCATTACGCTGAACACCTTGCATGCACAATTCTGGATTTTTTATTATCAAGGCCGCGACTTCGGATCGAAATTCGACGACCTTTCGATGGTATTCCGGAGCTGATTTTTGACTCTGTGCAAACCTCATGTTACCAGCTATCGATTTAGTCTAATCGACATGCCACCGGACCTTCGTCGACCGACGAAAATCGAGCTCAAATATGCTAACCTAAACTAAAACTACCATTAGCTAAGATCAACATTTTCAGAACTTAAACCATCAATCTACATCGCCCTAGCCGTCTAACACGAGCCTAAAGACTAAAAAATCAACAAACAAAGTTCAAAAAAGCTAACTTGAATGGCCTATGGCCACGGGATGCTCGGCAAGGACCTTCGACCTCCAGCGAGGGGTTTTAAAGGAGGCCGAGAAGATTTTATGCACGTTTATCACCCCAAATGCAATAACACAATGTAAATCATGGTCAGAAGCAAGTTTTATGCATCAATAAGCTCATAATCGCAACAAAAATCATCTGATTTGCAAGATTACATTCTGATTATAATATGGAAATTCTGGTAAACCGTGGTGAGAACCAAAGTTTACCTTCTTCGTTGAAGGATTGGACGAGGTTTTCGGAGCAAGTGGCGATTGTAGAATTCTTCCTTGACAACTGAGCTTCAAGAAGATGATTTCGGACTCGCTAGAGGGGCTCTGGACTCGTCAGCCAAGGCTCGTTTTCAGGCCTTCGTGATAAGCTTCGTCTCTGGCTCACCAGACGTGGAGGATCACGATTGGAGCCAATTTGCCAGCATTTTCTCATTGGAGAAAATGCCAATGGCTCGGTCCTCGAACCCTCTACATGTCTCTCAAAATCTCTCTCTCCCTTTCCTGCTCTTTCTCTCTCTAATCTCTCTCCGTCATTTCGTCAAACACCTTCTCTTCTTCTCCCCTCAGTTTTCTTCATTTTGTTGTTGATTGGTTTTCCACTCAAAAATTGTTGAAACCAAATTTCAATCGGTTGGGGTGGTTAACTGGTGCCAGCTGGACATTTCCCAGCTGGTACAATCGATTAAAATGTGCTAAAATAATTGGAAATGATCGGTGAAGTGGCAGGTTCAATTCGGTTTTCTAGGTTTATTGTGCTTCGGGCTGAGTCAGGCGAAGAAGACAATTTACCCAGGTCAGGTCGGGTTGACTCGACCGACCCGGCACATCTAGTTTTGAGTAAATACTCAAATTGGACTCAATTTCAATCGATTTTTTCAAATTAACCCCAAAATTGAATTCCCCATCATATTCCAAACCCAAATATATAATTTTCTCCAATTTTTATTGTAATTGAGCCTAAGATTTTCTCATTTTTGTACTCGGGTTAATAGGATTTTGTTCAATTTGATGTCCTAATGACCTGATTAGGCAAAATTGAAACCAAAATTGAATTACCCACATCTCATTAACCCTAGAAATGATGGTCTCATATTTCGACAATTTCATATTGAACGTGATTCCTAATTTGGGTTCAAAATTCTTAATTTTCAATCAAATTTTGGGGATTTTTTATTTTTATGTCAAATTGTGTAATTGAACCGACCAATATGCAATTCAAGATCTCAGAATCATTTGTTGTGAAGACACTATGACCTAAAAATGACTAGAAAAACTTTAATTTCATTTTTGGTTTAATTCGAGTTCAATTTTGCCCAATTTTGGAAAAAACATATATCTGATTGAGATTTTCTAAAATTAGCAATGTATTCATGAAATTGGATTTAAAATAAGACTAATGACTATTTTTATGGAATTTTTTGATGTATTCAAGAAATTGGATTTAAAATAAGACTAATGACTATTTTTATGGAATTTTCTGATTGCATTTCCTATTTTTGTTGAATTTCTCGCCTATTTTGACTAAAAGAAATTAAGGAAAAATGCAGAAAAATGCTAAAAAATTACTCTTTGGTTTAGAAATAGGTTTTTAGGCTTGGCCAAGATTCCTAGACCTAATTTTGAAATTTTTGAAAATATGAAAAAAAAATGAGCTAAAATCAAGTGTCAACAGTATTGTATTTGAACGATCCCATGAGCAATCGGCTCATAATTTCGCCTAAACACATACCTCCTAAGGGTAATCCTAAATGTAGCCGGGATTGGGCCGCGAGTGGTGTGTGCTAATAGTGTAGTGCTAAAGCAATTTAAAAACATGCATAGTAATTAATGACCAAACAGCACTTCTAAAATTCATTAAAACCACATTCAATCCCAACACCATCCTGCAAAACAAGGGTTAGCAAAGATTACACCTCTTATACCACCCGCTTGCAAAACCATTTAACACTATCATTAACAAGACGTACCTGGGATCCTTGCAAGCACAAAACACATACGTATCATTCTATCGAGGCCTAATTCCACTTAGAAAAGGTTAGTCCCCAGCGAAGTCACTAAGCCCATCGCGCTACGCCTATTTTGGACTTTCGGAATTCGCACGCTAAGGAGGTATTTTTGTATAAGGGTCTCTCCCAGACCATACCTCATGTGAAAGCGGATGGTAATTTCCTATTTGGTCTAAGTTTTTTATTATGGAGTCGCCACTAGTCATTATTGGTAGGTAGAATAGAAACCCAATCGAGGTATAGTAGAAATATCACAATTCTACAAACCAAAGATTCTAAGTACGGGGACTTAGTTATGCTAATGATACCAAATCAAGATCCCTAACGTCCTTTCGGTACTTAAGAACGATATAATGTCTAACGTGTCATGCAAGTTTCCGAGGCTTACCCACTAATTCTATCCATTCTGATCACGAAAAAATCAATCAAGAATTAATTGCGCAATCAATGTCAATCAAATCAATCAATTATAAACGATCTCTAAAAATGAAAATCAATTAAGAGATCCAAACCCTAATGAAGACCTAGAAGCTTATTCATTTCATGATTTGCATTTTCTAAAGTTTTAGGATTTTTTAGAGGTTATAACCCCTGAATTTGAGATTTTCTAAAAATGCCACTTGGGCACTTTCAAAAATTCAAATTTCACCTTCTAAGGTTGGCCACAGTGTTTTTGAACCATTCTGTGAATTTTTAAAAATTTATATTTTTTTTCGAAAATTGAATTTCTGAGAATTTCATTAACCCAGAATTGATTTTTATGATTTTCTGAAAATTTTTATGAATTTTTTAATTTTCCAATTTTTTAAAATTTTTATGAATTGTTCACTTTATTTTAGTTGTATTTTTAGAATTTTCTGAATTTTTATGGATTTTCTTAAAATTTTTGAATTTTCTGACCTCTTTTCATTTTTCTCTATGAATTTCCTATTTTTCTGAAATTTCTGAAACTCTAAAAAAATTTTGTATTTTTCCTGATTTTTTCAATTTTTTTTCAAATTTTCAAAATTTTTATTGATTTTTTTAATTTTTATTGATTTTTTTAATTTTTTTATTGGATTTGTATTTATTATTTTTAAAATTTTCCACCGGGAAAATGAACCGAACCAGCCTGATTCAACCTGGTTCGACTTGGCCGAATCAGGCCTCGTCGGTGCCGGTCGTCGATCACCTTCTCCAACGAGCACGACACCAAACGGTGCCATTTTGCCTCTCTCTTCATTGCGGCATTGCATTGAACTAGTGGTGGGCATATTTCCAACTCAAACATAATCAAGACCACCGGTATGAGCTCCTCGTCGGCGACCTTCCGATGACCTTTTTTGATTGATTTTTGGTTGTGTTAGGTTCATACCATCTTCTATCAAACTAAACCAACTGATTGGTCGTCGAACCATTGCTGATCAGCGAAAATCTCATTGGAAAATGCCAATTTGTTGTTAACCTAAACCCTGCTCATCAGAAGCTCAAAATCCCTATTTTGTTCACCCTAACCGTTTCTATCGCTCAAAACAATTATCAAAACATCAAACAAAACAAGGGAATGCTAACTTAACTAGCCTAAGGCCACGATGATGCTCCAGAGAGGATGTCCAAGCTCTAGTGAGGTGATTCGTGAGATGGCCGACTCAGTTTATGCATGTTTTATGGCCAAAAATGTAATCAAAATAATACAAACTGTGATTAGAAACAAGTTTTGAACATCAAAATGCTAAAAATCATTAACGAAATTGCATGAACATTTGCATTGGAACTGGAACTGAATTCTATAAATTTTGGAAAAACAATAATCATGAGCCAACTTTACCTTCTTTGAATGTGTACAAATCGTAGTTTCCGAACTAATCGGTGCCCGTGAAGTTGTTCTCTAATGGTCAGGCTTCAAATTGACGTCCTTAGTTCCATCGGGAATGGTCTGGACTCACCGGTCGGAGCTCGGTTTTAGGGCTTCATGATCAGCTCGCCTTTGGTCACCCGAGGAGGAGATCCTCCATAGACGGTCGATTCGCCGGTGCCGTTCAATCGACCGGTACCGATCACTCGACCTAGGGATCTCCACTCCTCTTTCTCTCTCTAGATTTCTTGCTTTTTGCCCATGTTTCTCTCTCTTCTCTCTCTTCGGCAAATCGTCGAACAGCTTCCTCCTTTCCCCTTCAATTTTTTTCTTGTTTTTGTTGATTAATTTTCTCTCCCAAAGTTCATTTCATCGACTTCTAGATCGATCATAACCAATCAGCCAAGCCAACTGGAGGTTCCCCAGCTGTTAGTGTCATTTTACATGTGCTAAATTGACCAGAAAAGATCGGCAAAGTCACGGGTCGAAGATGAATTCTTTTGGGTTTTATTGAGTTCTGGGCAGACCGAGCGAAGAAGACGGGTCGTTGAGTCAGGTCTGGTTGACCAGGTCAACCCGGCAAACCCGATTTTTAACAAAAAATTCAAATTAACCTCGATTTTGATCAAATTTTTGGAATTAAATCCCAAAATTGAATTCCTCATAACATTCTGAACCCAAATATGTGATTTTCCCCAATTTTTGTCAAAATCATGTCCCAAATTTTTAAATTTTTATAATCGGGTTAATAGGTTTTTGTTCAATATGATGTCTTAATAACCTGATTAGGAACAATTGGTGCTAAAATTGAATTACCCATATCTAATTAACCCTAAAAATGATGGTCTCGTGGTCCGACAATATCATATTGGGTATGATTCTCAATTTGGGCTTAAAATTCTTAATTTTCAATTGAATTTTGGGGTTTTCTGATTTCTTTGACAAATTGTGCAATTGGACTGACCATTATGTAATTCAAGGTCCCAGAATCATTTGTTGTGAAGACACTATGACTTAAAAATGACTAGAAAAGATTTAATTTCCTTTTTGGTTCAATTAGAGTTTGATTTTGCCCAATTTTGGGAAAAACACATACCTGATTGATATTTTTCAAAATTGATAATGTATTAATGAAATTAGATTTAAAATAAGACTAATGAATATTTTTATGGAATTTTCTGATTCCATTTACTATTTTTCTTGATTTTTTCACTTATTTTGACTAAAAGAAATTAAGGAAAAATGCAGAAAAATGCTAAAAAAATTATTTTTGGTTTAGACGTAGGTTTCTAGGCTTGGACAAGATTCCTAGTTCTAATTTTGAGATTTTGGAAAATATGAAAAAAAAATGAGCTAAGAATCAAGTGTGAACACTGATCTTCATCAAAGTAGCCACTGATTTTCTCAATTTCGATTGACTTGACCTAGTAGTTACTAGCTGCTCTTTCAACTCCTTTGAAGCGTTTTCCTACTTTAGATTTTGGAGAGCTATCCCCGGTGCCATTGTGAAGTAAACTTAGAGGCCAAATAGGTCAATTGAACTTAGCAACTTAATCGAACAAGGTTGGTGTGTCGGTGAACCTCGTTCTAGCTTACAGATGAAGTTTTGTGAGGCCGATTGATCTTGAATGAGGATAGCAATGGCAGCTGATATGTCGTTATTTCATGCTTTATGTTGATGCTAGAATAGTGCATGTTGTGATGGAAATGATTGTTGGTTGTTTATTTGATGATTGCTTGTATGCCTGCAAAATCGTGCTTATTGAGTCAGTATGCTTCCATGATTGATTTGAGCTTGAAAATATTGAAATCTCAAAATGAGCTCAACTAGTGATTTGAAAAGCACGTTCTAAGCTTAAATTTGATAGGTTGTGTGTCGAAATTGAGTATCGTTTACCATGTCAAATCATATTTGAAACTTCAAGTGAAAATTTGGAAATTATGTTCTCTGCTCTTTCTAAATTTGTGCCTGACTGACTTTGCTCCGTTCTTCGATTTTTCTTATTTTTTATGTTCATAATCTGGAAAAAAAAATTCATTAACGTTGTAGACTACATATTGATATTTTAAACCTAAAAATTTCATCAAATTTCGTAGTGATTTGATATGTATGATTCAAGCTTGAAACAGACGTCATGAAGCTTTGTTTTGATAAAAAAAATTTCCAGTTTCAGTTATTGATTTTGTTTTGTAATTTTTGTAAAGTTTGTGTCTCTTTTTGCGAAACCTCAAAACTTAAAATTTGTTCATTAGGGTATTAATTTGATATCTGGAATTTTTGGGGGCCTAATAGCAACATTTCATGGGCCAATTTCGCATAAATTGTGAATAAGGTCAATTTGGCCTTGAAAACTGCTTTGCAACGGAGTCTTGGATAAAAACTATATTAATGGGAACAATCAACTGGTTTTTAGCAAAATGTTGAAACACGAAAGTTGTTCATCACGTGTTTTACCAATTCCCTGTAAAATTTCACGCGGTTTGGACTTCATTTAATATTTTTCCCGTATTCGAGTTGATTCACATTTTTCAGGTAGATTAGGTAAAAACTAGTCGAAATGGTCTCCATGAACTTTGATCCATGCAACTTAAGGATTCTAAGGGTGCTTGAATTATGTCATTTGAACATCATTTGATGGGTTAATCACATGTATACAGATTAGACCCGAATTTAGTAAATTCAATTGAATAAGTGACCCTTTGATGGTTCACACCCTTTTGATTGCTTGATCGAGAAAATATGTCATATAACCTGCATGCATGCTTAGTTGAATGCCTTTGCATGTGTTTTTCATATGAATGTTTAGGTTCGATGCATGTACGACAGGTAGCCTATGATGATCACTTAAAACCGACTTTAGGGGTTAAGTGATATCAACAATTGTTTTGTAAATGCAATTGGTGGTCGATTATCATTAATCATCAATTAATCAATTTTAGTTGATTAGATGGGGGATAATCGAAATGCATGAAAAGCAAGGGCTGATCCCGAGGCCAATTCAATGCTTTGATAATTAGATGTCGTTGTCTTGCTTTGATTGTATGCTTGCACGTTACTTGTTCAGGATGTATGAGTTCAATAAAAACTGACACCACAAAGGCGGTCCATGGAGGAGGTGGCCAAGACCCTTGAAAATGGAGATTAAAGGTCGATGTCCAATCTGGTCTTATTTTGTACCAATTCATGTCACCCAACCATGTCTCGATTTTTCAATTTGTGTTGTAATAAACATCCGACGAGTTGTGGGTTTTTCTTTTTATTGTTCTTATATTAGCTCGTGTTTCAATACATTGAGTATTTACTTTACGCTCCATCTTTTCAATACAATTGTTTGTTTGTTTCTTTTCTAGACTAAGATAGGATTAGTTTAGACTTTTAAAATGAACCTTCTTACAATCATGTTGCATGGACACTTAGTGGATTAAGATTTTAACATAAAAATGACAAAACAAATACATAATCACTTAGATAACAACCAATTGAGTTAGCGGTACCGAAAGAGCATTAGTGGAAACATTAACATAACTTAGTCCCCATACCTAGATATCTCTGGTTCCACAAGAAATTGAGAGGAAATTTCCGCGTTTTGATTGGGTATTCTAGCTGATCCTTTGACAAAAGACTATTGACAACCCTAGTTGATAAAAACATTAAAAAAATAATAATAATTTTATGTCACGTGATGTATGGATTGATAGAGAATCTACATTCATGGTTAATGGACCTTATAGATGAACAAAAGAATAACGTTTTTTGAGCCGTCTTTTGGGATATGTCGTTTGGAATGTTTCCATAAACAATTATCTCTAAACCCGTGCCCCGAGACGACCCTAGAGGGGTAGGTCGTGACATTGGTAACAGAAGTCTCAATAATTAGCAAGCGTGTCATGGGGCTTCCAAAAGAGACGTGGTAGTAAACATGCAGATTGCTAGCGAAAAGGTTTAGGATGAAAAGGTACAAAGTTTAATGGCGTGTCTTTTCGAATTTGTAGACAATGATTGCGTACAAGAGGATGTTGACATCAAAAAAATAACCAAGTCTTTGATCATCGACTCAGGCTGAGAAAGATCGAATGTAATGATGGTAAAATTTGTCAAATGTTCAAGGCCCGTAGTCAGCAAGTAGAGTTGGTCGACAAAGTGAGTGATTTTAGCCGACGGAAAAATAACAAGGAATAAACAAGTCCTATAGCCAGGGCGTCATCAAATGAAGCTCGATTTAGTCGACAAGAGCCAAAACTAATGACATCTATGATGAGGTGGATGGAGAGTAATTATTTAAGTGATGGAGTAGATAATTTCATATACGATTCACCATGGCACATCCGCGTAGTCATGAAGAAGTAAAACTGGCATAATCATCAAGTAGTGGATGCCATTGGTCTTGGAAGCCACAACTGATAGAGGTTGAGAAATGTAGGTTATTGCAACCGTCCGGTAGTGGAACAAAGGACTTCAAAAGTAACCAATGATGTTGGACGTGCATAGTGGAGGAGTAATCGTTGGGTAGTGGAGTTGTGTCTAGGAGTTGATTAACCGTTTGTAAATACAAATTGCTGAATTCTAAGAGTCACATAGAATGCATTTGATTTCTTAGTAACCATTGTTAACTATCAGTAGTAGGTATTAATACAAGAATTGTAGTTCGTGCAAGGGACGCCAATTAATCAATGGAACAAATGATTAGCTTTACTTTTTATTTATATTTCAGTACCATTTTACATGGCTGGATATAATTGTCTCCAATCTCAATATTTTTAATTTCTCGTTATTTATGTTTCCTGTCCAAGAATTATTAAAGGATCATTCACAACTTTTTTCCATTTACTCATCGATCCCTTTTTTTTCGATTCCTATTTCCAAAGGTATTTCGCATACACTTTTCAGCAAAACGGTGGTAAATTCCTAGATCGTTGTCTCTCTTACCTTGGACTTTGAAAATCCGCTAAGCCAGCTCAGGTACTTTTTCTCATCATGGTCTGACTAAACTGCATAGATCGCATGCAGCTCATTCACGCCACTTTTAGTCCATACATAAGATTTAAGACAAGCAAACATATCAAGAGTCATAGTAACCTCCGTAGCGAGAGGTATATATATTGTCAGTTTGATTTGTGAAAATAAGATTTTGCATGAATTTTTTTTTCCCGAGGACATTATTTTCAAGAAATTTCTACAAAAAAAATGTTGGGTTCGATTTTAAAATAAGCCAGAAATCATTTTTACTGAAAGCCTTGATGATGTATTTTTGGCGAAAAAGACTCCAATCTAATGTTTTCATAGGGCGTCAGGGACTGGAGTAGGCATCGTGCCCCCTGGCAGCTAACCATACCTCCTAGACCCTAGATAAAATGGGGCCAATACCTCGACCGAGACCCCGAGTCCTCAGTGTCGAATATGAAACATTGATACCCAAGCATGCGAGCCTCTGATTGAACCTCAGATCTTAGACTCCGGTCCCAGAGGTAGGACCAGTCTAGACACCGGCATTTAGATTTGAGACACTCCGGGTTGAAACCGAAGCCCTTAAGCCCGTACCCATATACTACCATCGATGTCTTGCGTAGACACCCACAGGGTCTCTTGGGTCCGGCAGCCTAGTTTTTCAAACCTAGGAACATGGATTGGAGTCTAGGCATTTAGATAGCTAGTTCGGTCCCTTTATTTTCGAGCACTAAGGCCTGAAGTTTGGGCCGTAGGGTCCTACTAGCAGGCATATGGTCCAAGTCTTGGGCTACGTCCCGTGTTTGGCGGGTGCCAAGGTCTCAAGCTTGCCACCAAAGTCCATGGTTGAGGTGCTCAAGTCTTGAGGCCAGATGAAGTGAATGGTAACGGCGCTGCAAGTGGTCATATTGCATTTTTCGCAAAATGAATTATGGTTTTTAAGAAACATAAAATCGTTCTTTTAAAATTGAGATAATGATACAAATAGTTCTTAAACTTTAATCCAACGTAAAATGTGGTCCTTGAACTTTTAATTTAATTATTGTGGTCCTTGAATTTTTAGTACATGTTCAAACAAGTCAACACCCTATATGAAAATGTTCAATATTATTCCTGAATTTAAATTAATGGATGGACAACATTGATCATTTTCATATAATATATAGAGTAGTTTAAACATGTACAAAAAATCAGAGATCACATAAAAAAATTAAAAATTCAGGAATCATATTGCACATTTAGTTAAAATTCATGAACTATATTAAATAAATTGAAAATTAAGGAACCGTACTGCATATTGGATCAAATTTCAGGAATTATTGGTGTCATTTTTCATTTGGAATTTAAGCATAAAACTTCCTTCGTTATGAAAATATCCAGCATTTATCTAAATTCTGAAGCGACGTTGAACGGTACAAACATGAGTTACTATTTTTCGAAAAATAAATCGTTCTTAAAATTTGATAAACGTAACTGTAAAATTGCATCACGTCAACAACTATGAATCAGAAGCCTTTTTCACGTGAGCGGACCAGTCAACTTCACATGGACATTGATATTAGTCAAAAGGTCGTTCCACGTGGCAGCATTGGTCGTGCACTCCTTTCGCTTGAATCATGCCGACTACTAAATGACAAAAAAAGATTACAAAACCGGAATTTAACTTCAATTATTTGAAAAGTTTATCCGACCGTCCATGGACCAGGGGGACACGGCTTCTACGCGGCTAGGGTTTTTCGGACATTTCACTCCCTACTTTGTGATGCCAATTCCTATGATACTCTAATTTATATAAATAAAACAAAAAGGAAAATCATCTGCCGTCCATCGATTGAGGAATTTCAATACGAATATGAATATTTCGCTTTGGATAATTGTCCTGCGTTGATTAGACCTTTCGGATAGAAAGGAGGAGTCAATGATTGGTGTTCACACTGGCGTGACTTACATAATTAGTTGGTGTTCAGACATTTATGTTCCTGTTAGATGAGCTTGCTAGTCAGGTCACCCGTCTGTTTGTTCTCCTTTTTAACTTTTTATATGAAAAACTATTAAAAAATAAATAGTTCTTTTAAAGTTTATATCCCGTTTATATCATATATATTTAAGAAATAAATTCTTTTAAAAAAGTAACTATTTTTAGTTTTTTTTTCTATCAGAGAGGCTCTCATTAGGGACCTTATTAATTTGTAAGATTACATATTTTTAATCATTACTATTGATCATCGATAAACATAAAACATTGAGGGATAATAGTCACCACTAACATATGAATAGCACTGAGAGAATGCGTATTAAATTACAATAATCAACATATGATCTAGATTTATTATTGGGATAAATGCACCTGAAGATGAAAATATTATTGTTTGTTATATAGGCAGTTCATTTTATGGCAAACACGTTATTTCTTATTTTAAGCAACAAACATATCCCGGAAAGCTACAGTTAAATAATGTCATTATAGTTTCTAGATAAAATAATGTCATGCTACGGTCCGAGATAGCAAATTCATCCTCGCATCGCAGCTGCAGTTGGGACTTATTCAATACGCAAGCTGGCACGGTTTGGTTGACTTGGCGCATTCATGCTACCGATGACGCGAATCCCAAATTGCCCCTTTATTTTATTTGCATGATTGAGGTTTCGATTACCTAGTCCTGTTTGTGAATCTCTCACATCATGAACAATAATGGTATTTCATATATCGCCCAAACATCTGAAGGAAGGTGCCCACCAGAAAGTTCAACGGAAGAGAAATCACTTGCGATAAATCCGATGACAATGTCTACTATTTCTTTTTAAAATCGAAGTTAGGGCATTAAATTGTTATTTACTGAATTATTTGGAATCATACATGACTGGAGAGGTGGAGCCTAGACAATAATGTCATTATTTAATCTCCCATTTATATACTACACTAGATTCTATGGATAAGTTACATTTCTCGTACATGTATATATATTTGCAATTATTTTTCTAGTGACCATACTTTTCTATATCATTGGTATAACCTCGGTAGTAACTGTACTCTGCGTGGAACCTGTGTGCAAGTTAGATCGCCAACCTCAAATCATTGGATCGTAAGTGGTGCAAAGTAATTTTGATTTAATTAACCCAAATTTGTCTTAACGGGTGTAAGATCATTGTGATAATAGCTCGAAGAGGGGTTAGTCTTGATTGTCCCTCCTAACTCCTTTTGGCCAATCATATGTAAGCCCGATGCCCAAGTCATTTGGAATTTCAATTTGTCCTCCGCATGCTTCTCAATTGAGCAAATGCAAAACTCTCACGCTTAGTGATTTAAAATGTCAGACTTTGTCTGTTTATAAAGAGGACGAATAGATGTCCATGTAGGCAATCTCACTTGGCCTCGTCACCAATGTTAACTAATACGTTACGCAATTCATTATTTGTTGGGAAAATCCCCTGTGTTAATTTGAAGATGACAAAATAATCAAAAGGTATTAATGTGAGTATTGATTGAGTCGTGCTAGGTGATACATACACAAGCCACTATGCAGATGGTGTCCAAATCATGTGATTCTGATATGAGGAATGCTCTGCCATTGTTAATAGTGCTTTGTTGATATCGAAAGATTGCTGTCAATATCAAGGTTGAACAAGGTATTGGGTGTTAAGATATTTACAAGCGGAAAGGACCTTGAGATAAGTTAAACATCTAGAAGGACCTTGATCGAGGGTGAACAAGTTGAGTAGAATGGGGATGTTTGCAATAACTTGAAGATACTAAGATCTGGTGAACATTTGGATGGACCCGTTGATGATGAACAAGCTTAAAATGAGGATGTTCGATAAAACTTTGAAGGACCGGTAGACTCATAATCGCCAATATGCTTAGAATGACAAGAAGATAGAGGATTTAATGGTTATCAGGAGTAACGGATCGTTATCAAGAGTAGTAGATTGTTGGCAAGAGCAGTTGCCTTAATCAGATGAGGTGAAAGACTATGATGATATTAATAACCTGTGTGAGTTCACTAAACATTGATGAAGATATTGATAAGAGGAGAACAAGTCTAATATGATGAGGATTTCACGAAGACTTAGAGGTACCATGGTCAAACTTTCATCAACTAGAAGTCTTTGGAAGCTGACATACTGAGAAAGATTATTGGCTGATTGATCACAAGTCATAGACACCTAATTTTAAGTCAAATTTTAAATTTTCTTAAAAATTAAAAAATTAGGATTAGGAACCTTGGCCATGCTTACGAACCTAAACCAAAAATAATTGTTTTATAATTTTTCTGCATTTTTTTTATTTTCTTTTGGCCAAAATGAGTGAAAAATCAATAAAAATACCAAATGAAGTTAAAAAATTCCATAAAAATAGTCATTAGCTTTATTTTAATTCCAATTTCATCACTACAGCTTCAATTTTGAAAAATTTCAATTGAGGATATGTAATTCCCAAAATTGGGCAAATTTACTCCCAAATTGAACCGAAAATTCAATTGAGTCATTTCTACTCATTTTTAGTCCATAGTATCCTCGTAACAAATGATTCTGAGACCTTGAATTGCATATTGGTCATGCCAATTTTTTAATTTAATAAAATAATTGAAACACCCCAAAAAATCAATTGAAAATTAGGGATTTTAAGTCGAAATTTGGGATCTTGGTTAATTCGAAATTGTTGAACCAAGGTAGCACCATTCCTAGTGTTAATTAGTCATGGGTAATCCAATTTTGGCATCATTTTTGCCCAACCAGATCATCTAGATACTGAATTGAACAAAGGCCCGTTTATCTGAATTTAAAATTTAGGAATATTGGGTTTAATTGTAATAAAAATTGGTACAATCTCATATTTGAATGCAAAATGTGCTAAGAAATCCAATTTTGAGGTTAAATTTGAAAAACTTGGGTTAAAATCAGGCTTAATGTGCAATTTAAGACTAACCCAGGTCTGTCTGATTGACCCGACCCGACCCGACCCGGGATGGTCATCTTCTTTACTCAGTTCAACCCCACACATGAAAAAATCTAGAAAATATCTTCCTGACCTGCTACTTCACCAACTTACCCATACCATTTGAGCATGTGAAAAACAGTTTTACCAATTGAGGAATCACCAGCTGGCATCGGAGATTCGATGTAACAAATTTGGAGGTCAGTGGGAATGAATCTTTAGCAGGAAATCGAGCTAGAAAAAGGAAGAAAAACATTATCCTGCACACAGAACATGCTTGACAAAATTTTTGAGAGAGAGAAAGAGAGTTAGAGAGAGAAAGAGAGAGATCCAGAGAAGGGAGTGAGTTTAGACTCCCAAGACCGAGTGATCGGTGCTTTTTCGATCGGAAAAATGTTGGCAAATCGGCCTGAAAGGTGAGTCTCCTCACCTGAATACCTGAGTTAAACTTGATTGCCAAGGCCTGAAAATTAAGCTCGGCCAACGAGTCCAGACCTTTCCCCGGCGAGACAGCGACCATTGGCTTGAAGAACTAACATCAGTAGATCATTTTACAGTCATCGTTAGGTTCGGAAACTCCATTTTCATTACTATCAAAGCAGGTAAAGTTTGATGTCTGTCACGGTTTTCCAAAATTCCAACAAATGAGTTTGAGTTTTATATGAATGATCATGCGCTTTCTTTGATGATGATGAGTCCTTTGATGTCTAAAAAACATTTATGATCATATTTGTATTGTTTGATTGCATTTTGGATCGTTAAATGTGCATTAAACGAGTCGGCCACCATTGTTGAACCTCGCCAGAGCTTTCTTAACCTGGCTGGAGTGCCTCTCATGGCCATAGGTCACTCAAGTTAGTTGATTCTCACCTTGATTGATGTTTTGATGTTGATTTGGATCGTTTTAGATAGTTATGGCGATTAGAATAAGGATATGAAGCTTGGAGAAGCTTGTTTAGATTAGTAATGACTTAGGGTGTTTAGATCAGTTTTTTCACTGTCCGTTGGTTGTCTGACGGCGAGCTAGTCACGCTAGTTTGATAAAGATTAACATGGACTCAACATTGAATCAAGTGGAATGGTGAAAACATCATCGGAAGGTCACCGAAGATCGATTCAAACCGACGGCCTCAAAAACACTAAGCTTGAAATTATGTCCACCAGCTGTTTGATGAATTGCTTGAAAGAGAAAACCCGAAACGGCATCGTTTTGGTGCTATGTCCCGTTGGGGCAGTGGTCGGTGTCCGTGCCGGTCGATTCAGCTTGGCCGGACCAGTTTGAACTGGTCAGCTCGGTTCAATCCCCTCGGCGAGAAAATTTCAAAAAATAACAAAAAATCAAAAATCAAAAAATTCTGAAATATCAGAAAAAATTCATAAAATTTTAAAAAATTCGAAAACCAAATAAAAAATTTTAGAAAATCATAATTTTTTTAGAAATTCGAAAAATTAGAAAATTCATAGAAAATCCATAAAAATCAGAAAATTTTCGAAATTTCATAAAAAATTCTTAGAAAGTCCGCAAAATAAGAAAAATTCAGAAAAATCCATAAAATTTTTCAGAAAATTAAAAAAAATCAGTTTTTCAGGAAAAAAATTCTCAGAAAATTTTTCTGAAAATATAAAAATAAAAAATCTCAAATATTCACAGAATGACCCAGAAATCTTGTGGCCACCCATCAAAAGTGAAATTTGAATTTTTTTGAAGTATCCAAGTGGCATAATTGAGAACTCCTTAGTTTAGGGGTAAAAAAGGGTCTCAATCCCTAAAAAACCCTAAAACAACACAATTCATTGAATAAATAAGCCATTAGGGCTTCATTAGGCATTGAATGTTTTGAATTGCCTTCCTTTTAGAGAGAACTTAGGATTGCTTTGATTGATTGACATTGATTGTCCAATAATTGATTGATTGATTGATTGATAGCCCATGATTAGGATGGTTAGAATTAGTGAGTAGACTTTGGAAACTCGTATGACACATTAGACACATCGTATCATTTTAGGTACCAAAAGGGCATTAATGATCTCAATTTGGGATTATTAACATAACCAAGTCTCCTTACTTAGAATCTCTGGTTCGTAGAATTGTAGTATTTCTCCCTTACCTCGATTAGATTTCTAGTCAACCTACCAATAATAACTAGTGGCAACTCCAAATTTAAAATTAGACTAAATAGAAAGATAAAAAAAACTACAACTCGCTGTCACGTGAGGTATGGTCTGAGAAAGGCCCCTGTTTGTCTAGTGATAGGATGTCTATGAGACGTTTGGGCGAAATATCCGTATCAGACCTTAGTCGCCCATTCGGGACAGTTTCTCCATTTGTGACAAATGGAAGTACCTCCTTAGCATGCAAAAGCGCAGCGTGACAGGACAGTACCAATAGACAGATGTAATGAACACATCCGAATTATGAGTAATGGACTATGTTGGTATCAAGTCCTAGAATGTGTTGGTCACTTGCTCATTTGATCGGAACGTTGATCAAGATGGAAATAGCCATTATAAAGGCTCGGAATTCGTAAAAGGAGCACTCAAATTGATCATGAGCAATTTTGAGCAGGAAACAGACTTTGACAAAAGCAAACTAACACCATTTTTGGAAATTGCCAATGTTTGGGAGACTATCAAACGATTTTAAGCATAAGATGTTCTACAGCTGATACGGTAGAACGAATGGCTATTTGAGGGATTTGAGTTAAAAAAAGGTCATATGAGATTGGATGGGTATAAATTCAATTCAAGAGAAGTAGTAGGGTTGAGTGGACACAAACAAAACCAATCTAGTGCTTTTGAGTGTTCTTCTTTGCTCTGTTATTGTTCATAATGTCTGTGTATTGCTGGTTATTCTTTCTGTAGTGTACTTACTAGTTATAATCGTGATAAGAGTAAGTGTACAAGAGTGATAGAAGTGCTTGCGTTCGAATAGTGTGATCTATCGGTTGATAGGAATAGTACGTACTGATGGTAACTTGCTTTGAAGATTACTAGTATATTCTAGCCTTATTGTGGCTGTTAGCTCTAAAGAGTGGATGTAGGCTTGGTTATGAGCAGAACCACTACAAATCTTTGTGTGCTATCTTTTAGTCGCTGGTTATCATCTATACTTTTCTAATAGCAGTGCACATAGTCGTTATTATCTGCATCAACGGATTTCCAAAGTGTTGACAATTGATATTCATCTATCTATTCCTGCTTGCTGTATCTCCCTTCATTTTTAGCATATATTCATTAGTATCACCTGCACTTGATATCTATAATTTGCTTCTACTGCTATTGAAGTTAAAGTTGTTATATTCCGCAAAAGTTTCTCATAATTCTCATACAACATATCCACCTCCTCTAGGTTATATTATTAGCCCTAACAATTGGTTTAAGAGTTTCATGACTTGTTACTTGAAGTGTTTTTACTTCTCAGCATAAACATCCTTTATGGCTAACGTTATGGAAATTTCTTTTCGTGAAGGACCTCAATTTTTTTCATCTACCTTGTCTGATGGAATTGACTATGGTTATTGAAATGCAGGATGAGAGTTTTCATTAAATCCATGGATTATGACTTTCTGATTTTGATCGGAAGAGGTCCATATCCAACAAGAGGAAATGCAATCCACGTAAATGTAGAAGAAATGAGATGTTTCGCTCTAAACTCTAGAGCTATAAATCTTTGGCATTGTGGTTTATCCAATACCGAGTTTGATAGAATTTCATCTTGTAGCTAGGCAAAGGAAATTTTGGACGCTTGAAGTTGGCTATGAAGAGATTGCTAAAGTCGAAGAAACCAACATGAATATCCGGCTTGGTGATTATATGACTTTCAAGATGGGAGCCACATGAAGATATCAAAGAAATGTTTATGCGCTACAATGACATGATGAGTGGACTTGTTGTGCATGGCAAGATCGACACGAATGAGGAACATGCAAACAAAATTTTTCGAGCATTACCAAAAGAATGGGTTCATGTGAAAACATCAATCATGTAGCTCAAAGACTTCAACCTTGACTTGAATGAGCTTAATGGAATGCTCATGGCTTACGAATCCGAATCCAATAATGAGCCAAGTAAATACAAAGGTGAAAAGTCTATTGCATATAAAGCTAACTTTTTTCATGTAGATTACGAAGGATTGTCTTCCAACTATGATGATAAAGACGATGAGGATATGGTTTTGTTGGTTCAAGAACACATAAGGTCCTTGAAAGGAAAGAGGAAATCCAAAGGCAATAATACCGTACATCCGAAGCTCAAAAAGAAGAAGAAAATATGGAAAACAAAAGCTTCGAGCGAATCAGAAATGGAGTCACCTGACAACTCGAGTCTATATCTATATTTTCATTGCATTTTGGTGTTTATAACCACTAGACATCCGACCTAGTAATGGAGTCAACTAATATCAGCAACCAACCTAGACAACACTAGAAGGAGATAGATAAGAGCGCTGCTGATTATCTAGAAAGGATTATGACCAAATCTTATCCTAGTCAAATCCTGATGCTATCAAAGAAGGATCTCAAGTAAGGATTGATAAACATCAGCTTCAAAGGTATGATACTTGTTAAATTTCTACCTTGAATAGGAGAATCAAATTTCATGATTATCCTCTAACGTGCCTCACAAATCTTTAGATGGATTTATTATGAATCTTAATGATAATAGTTTTAGATAGTTGCTAAAGTATTGATGATTCATATTGATTTTATTTCATGTCATAAGTATAAGGCATAACATGCATTTATTGCAAAACATGGCATTGTTGACACCTGATTTTTAGCTCATTTTCAAAAATCTCAAAATTAGGACCAAGAATCTTGGCCAAGCCTAGAAACCTATTTCTAAACCAAAAATAATTTTTTTAGCATTTTCCTGCATTTTTCCTTAATTTCTTTTGGTCAAAATAAGTGAGAAAATCAAGCAAAATAGCAAATGGAATTAGAAAATTCCATAAAAATAGTCATTAATCTTATTTTAAATCCAATTTCATTAATACATCATCAATTTTGAAAAATCTCAATCGGGTATATGTTTTTCCCAAAATTGGGCAAAATTAAACTCGAATTGAACAAAAAATGTAATTAAATTTTTTCTAGTCATTTTTAAGTCATAGTGTCTCACAACAAATGATTCTGAGACCTTGAATTACATAATGGTTGGTCCGATTGCACAATTTGACATAAAAATAAAAATCCCCAAAATTTAATTGAAAATTAAAAATTTTGAAACCAAATTGGGAATCGTGCCCAACATGAAATGGTCAAACTATGAAACCATCATTTCTAAGGTTAATTAGATGTGGGTAATTCAATTTTGACATCAATTTTGCCTAATCAGGTCATTAGAACATCAAGTTGAATAAAATCCTATTAACCCAAATACAAAAATGTGAAAATCTTGGACACAATTATAACAAAATTGGGAAAAATCACACATTTAGGTTCAAAATGTGATGGGGAATTCAATTTTGGGATTTAATTTGAAAAAATCAGTCGAAATTAAGCTCAATTTTAGTTTTTAATCAAAATCGGGCCTGCCCAGTCGATCGGGTCAACCTGACCCAACCCGAAGACCTGTCTTCTTCGCCTGACTCACCAGAATGCAATAGAACCCAGGACAAACAGTTCACGCTTGAGACTTTGCCAACCTACCCCAATCAAATTAGCACATTTTAACCGACTGGGCTAGCTGGAGAATCTCCAACTAGCACCAGGTAACCGATCTAACCGATCGAAAATCGGTTCCAACAAACTTTGGGTGCAAAAAATCGATGAGCAAAAAGGAAGAAAACTAAACATTGCGAAGAAGAGGTGTTCGACGAAAATCCAAATAGAGAGGGGGGAGAGAAACGGGCGAAACCAAAAAGGAAAAGTCAGAGAGAGAGGGTCTGAGGTTTCCACCGGAGTGTCCGACGCCACCCTAGACGATGGAGCACCGGCGAATCGGAGTTTGGCCGAAACCTCCCTTCACTATTCCATTCAGCTCGGCTGGTCTTGAAGGCCTAAAACTAAGCTCTTCCGGTTATTCTAGAGCTCTTTCGGTGAAGCTAAGACCACCAGGTGGAAGTGCAAGTATCAGGGAACAACCCTATAGGCGCGGATCAATTCGACAATTTCTTCTGATCATCAAATAAAGCAGGTAAACATCTCTCATAGTCACGATTTTTTCAGAATTTCAGAAAACATGATTCGGGTCAACCTTGTTGTTAATGTCATTCTGATCATGATTTTGTATTTTTGAATGTTATAAACTTGTCTCTAATCATTTTTAGTGTTATTTGATTGCATTTTGGGTATCAAAAAATGCATAAACTGAGTTGGCCATTTCTAGAAAATCTCGCCGGAGCAATCATGACCTCGCCAGAGCACATCCCGTGTCCTTAGCCATTCAAGTCAGTCTTCTTTGATCCTTGTTTGGTGTTTTGTTAGTGATTAGGATCGAATTAGATGACTAGGGCGAACAAGATAATCATTTATGTTGTAAAATATGCAAGTTTTAGCCAGTGAAAGTTAATTTTTTTGAGATTAGATTTCGCTGGCCGGCGAAGATCCGATGACACTCCGGTTAGGCTAGATTGGTAGTAGGTAATATGGACTTTATTTGGATCATTCGGAATGGCAAAAAATTCACCAAGGGTCATCGGATTTCAATCCAAAGTCATGGCCTCGAAAACCCTTGTACTAAATTCATACATACCAGGTGCTCGACCTAATGCCCCAAAGAGAAAATCCCTAAACGGCACTGCTTTTGGATGTTGTGACTCGCCAGGGAAGACAACCTGCACCAATGCTGGTAAAGCTCGGTTCGGCCAAGTCGAACCGGGTTGAACCGAACCAGTCCAGTTCATTTTCCTAGCGGGAATTTAAAAATAATAATAATAAAATAATAAAATAATAAAAAATTGAAAAAAAATGAATGAAAAATTTCATAGGAAAATAAAAAATTTAGAAAAATTAAAAAAATAAAAAAATTTGGAAAATTGGAAAAAATTCAGGAAAAATAAAAAAATTCATAGAAAAATATAAAACATTAGAAAATTCATAAAAATTCTCAAAAAATTCATAAAAATTGAGAAAATTCAGAAATACAAATAAAAATGTGCAAATTTTAGAAAATCAATAAAAAATTGAAAAATTCATAAAAAATTTTCAGAAAATCATAAAAATCAATTCTCGTTAATGAAATTTATGAAAAAGAATTCAAAAAAAATTTTAAAATTCACAAAATGATCCAAAAACACCATGGACAACCATAAAATGTGAGATTTGAATTTTTGGAAGTGCCGAAGTGGCATTTTTAGAAAATTTAAAATTCAGGGGTTATAACCCCTAAAAAAACCTTAAAAACCCCTAAAAATGTGAATCATGAAATGAATAAGCTTCTAAAGATTTATTAGGGTTTGGATGTTTTAATTGATTTTCATTTTTAGAGATCATTTATGATTGATTGAACTGATTGATATTGATTGTACATTTAATATCTGATTGTTTCTTCCTGCGATTAGAATTGATATAATTAGTAAGTAAGTCTCGAAAATTTGCATGATACGTTAGACATCGTATTGTTCTTAGGTATCAAAAAGGCGCTAGGGATCTCGATTCGGGATCAGTAATGTAACCAAGTCTTCGCACTCAGAATCTTTGATTCGTAGAATCGTGGTATTTCTCCCATATCTCGATTAGGTTTCTAGTCTACCTACTAATAATAACTAGTGGCGACTCCAAAATCACAAACTTAGATTAAATAGGAAATGACCACCCATTGTCACATGAGGTATGGTCTCGGAGAGACCATTACACAGAAATACCTCCTTAGTGCGCAAATCCTGAAAGCCCCCCCCAAAAAAAGCGCGTCACGACAGGTTTAGAGACTCTGCTGGGGAGTTACTTTTTCTAAGTAGACTTAGGCCTAGATAAAACGATATGCTTATGTTTTGTGCTTGCAAGGATCCCAGGTATGTCCCGCTAACAATAGTGTTAAATGGTTTTGCAGGCAGGTGGTATAAGGGTACAGTCTTTGCTAACCTTTATTTTGCAGGATGGTATTGAGATTGAATGTGGTTTGAATGAATTTTAGAAGTGCTATTTGGTTATTAATTGTTATGCATGTCTTTAAATTGCTTTAGCACTACACCATTAGGACACGACACTCATGGCCCAACCCCAGCTACATTTAGGATTACCCTTAGAAGGTATGTGTTTAAGCGAAACTATGAGTCGATTGCTCATGGGATCGTTTAAATGCAATACCGATAACCGAGGTGGAATAATATTTCATTACTTTGGGTCGATTGCCTATTTGAACGGAATCCCTTGTCCATTAAGGTGATGACCTTGAGCCTTAACATATCTTACGCTTTTTAGGCATTAAAACTTCACTAGTTGCATTCGTTTGTCTTTGTAATTAGTATATCTAAAACCAAACAAAAATGCCATGATAAGCAAAGTATTGTTCCATTCCATTCTTTTACAATTATGCATGTTTTTTTTTGTTAAAACAATTATGCATGTTAGTTGGCACATTTTCAAAAAAATGCCTAAATGACATTCAATGCTTGGTCTAAAATATCCTTTCATTTTAGAATGCATAATTAGGCTGTCATACTCCATTTGACCATTCTTTCATTTTTAGATGAAATGTATAGGTCCATGGCGGATTTTTCATGTAATTCAAGTGCTTATTTGTTCATTTCAATCTATTTGAAGTTGTAAACCATAGTTTAGGACTTTATGGTCTAAATGGAGTATGACAGAACGGGTATTTACATCACATATTGAATTTGTCCATAATCTCAATTATATGCTCTTTTAAGGTTTAAACAGACTCAAAATGACATTTGCATTACTTTCGAGGCATGCAAGTGTACTTCACCTCCGTTTTACTTCAAAAGGACATATGATTGAAATGGAGACATTAAAATTGATCATAATCCATGGTGATTAATAACAAATCTTTCTGCACAATTAGGCTCAATGGGAAAACTAGACATATAAGTAATTCCCATTCCTCGGAAGGAACTCGTTGCTTGGTGGAAAGGCATGTCCAACGACAACCAAACTTATGTCCAAGAAAGGCTTGGATACCTTCTCGAACTTATGCATGTGGAACATCAAGTTAGCTTAGTCCAAACTTTGGCACATTTTTTGGAAGTTTCCATCACCACATTCCAACTTGGAGAATATGAATTAGTACCAACATTATAAGAATATCAAGCTGCCATTAGAATTAATTCTAAACCTAGAGTCGTAGAGCCACCCATTGGACTTAATCCTATGAGCCTTTTAGTGGAATTCCTTAAGCTTAAAACTTCCAAAATCGAAAAGTTAAACAAATCAAACACAGGTAGATTTCCATTATCCTTCCTAGCAGACAACTTTTCAAAACTTCCTAGGGAAATGGGAAACATTTTAGCCCAGGTATTCATTTTAGTTTTCTTTGGCTTTATTCTATTCCCCATGTCTAGAATGGGATTCGACCCTTTAGTTGTTGTGATCACAAGACAAGCATGTCTTAAGTGGTACTTTTCTAATATACTTCTTGCCCAAACCATCATTTCCCTAAACACATACCAAAATCGTGGGAGAGGTATCTTTCAAGCTTCTATTAGTCTTTTGTCATTATGGTTCATCTCACATATTTGACCATGGTGTCGTTTCATGAACATTCGCAAAATTTGTTCGTCGATAAATCCAATTGACGATATATTCGTCTCTAAAGCAAATTACCCAAACAATCTTTCTTAGATTGGGCCAATCTCATTAGAGCCCCAACTCCTGATCAAATCCAATGGCAAATCAATTGGCCAAAGATTAGCAAGGCGAAGATCACGAGCCGAGAGGGAAATGCAGTACCAATGCTTGGTTTAAGTGGAAGAGCAGCTTATTGCCCTCTAAGGGTTATTAGACAATTTGAGATATTTCAGCAAATACCACCGGTATGGAATCTTGAAGAGTTCGCCTTTAACATTGCAAGTGGAACTATATACCCGAAGAGGAAAAGAATATCCTTTAAGCCAAAATTCACAAGATCATCCTATCTTTGGATAACCCATTCGAACAAATAATTGAGTAGCCAAAAAGCTTGGAAGAAGATACAAAGATTCGCATAGCCTCTAAAGAATACATCAAATTGATAGAAAATAAGCGTCCAATTGATGTCGAGCCATATGTCCCGTTGAGCGTGGTACCAAATCCTATAAATGAGTATGTCCCATAATACATTGTTCAAAGCATGCCCGAAGTGGAACCCTATGTCCCTGAAGAGGTCGTGATTGATGTGGAAGAATGGGAGTCTCGAGCCAAGGAATGGGAAGAATACCAAAAGACGGAAGCTGTCTTAGCTAGTAAGAAGCCTAGGATTGGATGATTTAGATTCACATTTGAGTTTAAAATCATGATGTCAAACAATTTCAAATTTTATATGTAATGATGGATTGATCATTTTCTAAATATGCATGGATAATTTTAGAACATGATTTCAAAATATAAAGGAATCACCATGGATTACAATTCTTTGAATTGTATGATTCCTTGAGAAAGACATTGATGAAGAATTTTATACAAGGCTAAGGTTTGTTGAAAATTTTTATCTTTGAAAATCTCATGAAACCATACAATTAAAAGAATGTAGGGTTTAGTGATCATTTTGCTATGCTAATATTGGGTCTTTTTATAAAGCAGGTTGTTTAGCAACAGAATGCAAAAGGCCTCGGACTCGCTTACAAGTTAGAATAGCGGAAGAAGAAACTCATGCTCGACTAGTTGAAGTCGAGAATCAAATGATCCAAATAATTACAATGATGGCAGAAATGAAGGCTTTTATTCTCGCATCTCGAGGATCTTATCTTGCTACTCCAAATGTGAGAACTTCAAACGCAACCGAAACACCGATTGAAGACTAAGTCAGAAACAAAGAACTGATTCAAGAAAATCCTCCAAAGACTACGCAAGAGGTGGTAAATTTGGAAGAGGATGATCAAATCAAAAAGATATCCAAAATAAAGGATGAAGAGGACGCTAACAGATTGGCCAAAATTGAAGAATGCTTAGCAAGTTATGGTTATGAGCTTCAAAGGTTTAACAAGTTCTCCCTGTATGCAAATGTACTTGTTCTAAAAAACTATAAGGAACCAGAGTTCGTGAGCAAGTATGATGGCATTGGCTGTCTCAAGAGCCATTTGAAGTATTATCTCCATAAGATATTCAGACAACATGCCACTTCTTATTAGCACGTTTCAAGATAGCTTGAAAGGAGCAGCCCTCGCATGGTACACGGCTCTCGACATAGAAGACTCACTGAATGGGATTATTTGGCGGAAGAATTTCTTCGCCAATACAAGTTTAATGTTAAAGTACTCTTAACTAGAGAGAATCTCGTCAGAACCGATAAACGGAAGAATGAAGGGTGTAGAGCTTATGCTTAGAGATGGAAAGCTATTGCCTCACAAGTAAAGCCCGCCATAAGTGAAGACGAGCTCATTGAGCTCTTTCTAAAATCATTGCCAGCTGAGTATTGTGATAAGCTTCATGTATCAAGCTATCAAACATTCACCATGTTGGTAAAGGTTGGTGAGAGAATTGAATGGAAAATAAAAGAGAAGAAGGCTAAAGAAACAGCGATACGAGGCCTTAACCCAGGAAAAAAGACAAAGAGCCCATCCAAGAAGTGGCTATGGTGTCTAGCCCAAATACTCATCAAGCATCATTTCCAGGACAATGAAATGTCGCTTGGAAAAACCCAAGACAGTTCGAGCCAAATAAAAGACCCATGAAGCAATACACATCGCTGCCCCGACCTCTGTCAAAGCTGTTACCAATGCTTCTAGAAGGGCATTTGGTGGCCAAGGAAGTATCGAGAGACAATCCTGCAAGATTTTCTTGGTACGATGAATTAAAAACCTACACCTATCACATGGGAGAAAGGGGATATGACGTGGATAATTGTCCCACTCTAAAGTACAAGGTTCAACAGCTCATTGACAAGAAGATATTGAACTTCTAAGAGCTCGAGCCAAATGTACATCAGAATCCTCTTCCTGAGCATAATACAGTAAACATGATCAAAGATGAAGAACCAGTGATCGAGTCTAACGATGACGATGAATATGAAATCAAGATTAAAGCTTCTCGATGAGGAGATTCCCGCTTTCGTTAGTAAGCACTCCTAAAACGCAAGGTTGTAGATAACTTGGAAGAAGACTCTGAAAAATATAACTTCCAAGTAAATATATCCCACCACCATGGGCATTCAAAAATAAAGTAATTGTGCCTGATGGTTAGGGTGGTATGGACGATGAACCCGATCCTAAAGAGAAAATCTTGTCTAAGAAGGAAATGCTCCAAGATGAAGTAGATGTGGATGAAAAGGAGAAACAAAAAGTCTGATAAGGTGAAAGGCATTTCACCCAGAAATCATCCGTTGAAGGCGGAACCGTAGATTTACTCGGTCAAGATAGTGGTAAATACAATTACTATGTTAAATATACGCCACCACCACGGGCGTTAAAAAATGAACACAGTGTACATGACGGATGGGGTGGCATGGATTAAGTCCCGATCAGCCAACTAAGTCTTGAGAAGGATGAAGATCGAGAAGAGAAAAAGACTCGCCGAGGTGATAGGCGAGTTATTCGAAAAGCACAAAGACAATGTGAAGTTGTCAATTTTTTGAGATGAGATAGTGGCCGGTATAATTACCGTGTCAAATATAAACCTCCTTTATTAGCATTCAAGAATGAAATGATCACATCTGATGGCTGGGGGAATGGATGCTGACGAAGCCAATAGAAGCATGGCATCCATGATTACACCATTTTTAATCAACCTTGATGAGGTAGACAAATATAAAGAGGAGGAAGATCCTGTCAAACCAATCACTATCCAACTTTCCATTGATCAGCTAAAGATTGAAGAAGAAGAAACACAACCTGTGATTATCACTCTCCCTCCAAAAGAAAAGTTCGATACTAAGTGTGTATCTTGGGATTACACTCCCGAAGAAGTTGATGTTATAACCTAATCAGGGAGATGCTGTCGCGCCCCAAACCCCATTGAGCACGCGACATCTCTATGGTCGAATATCGCGATGTCCCAGAAAATCACCGACCTAATTTACTTATAAGAGATTTAAAACACCATCAAAAGCCATAAACATCCGAACAATAATTGACGAGGGGTAAAAAGGAGAATAGACATTCATTACTTATCCAACTTTATACAATATCCATCATATACAACCCATATCATAAACATGCACACCGAACTATCAAAACTACACACCACAGATATAAAAAAGATCAGGAGCCTGGATATACCTTATCTCCAAAAATGGAATGCTTCAAAGGTTTACCTAACCCCTAAATCTAACCCATACGCCCCCTGGATGGTGTCCACTCTAAGTCCGACTCCTCAAGACCCGAGTCTGAATAGCCCTGAGCCACCTGCTCCTCTTAGGACTCTGAATCAGCCTCGATCTCAATTGGGTTGTCCATATCACTCGACTCCATCAGAACATCGACTCGCTCCTCCTCATCATACTCCTCTTCCGGCTCGTCCTCTAGTTCATCCTCTGGCTCGTCCTCAGGTTTGTTCTCTGGTTCCATCTCTGGGTCTTCTTCGGGCTCATCTTCGGGTTCTTCTTCCGATGCCTCTTCAAGTTCTTTCTCAGGATCTTCTTCTTCTACTTCCTTCTCTGGTATCACATCGAGATCTACATCCATAGATCATATCCTTCCTGTGACTCCTCCAGCTCTGGATTGGGCTCAGCCATGGGAGGTTCAAGTGCTACAGGCACGGCCTACTGTCCCAATTGCGTTAGACTAGTCTCCAAACTAGTCATCTCACCGTCATGAGGGGGTATGGCTAACGAATCCCAATCCCCAACTCTGTCAAATGGGACGTCAAAGCTGCGGACGGGGCCAAACTCATCCAACCCATCCCGGAACATCCAAGCGGTGTAGGTATGGGCCTACTAAAGAGGTAATCCTACGTCTACCCAGACTACGGTAGTATGTTTCACCCAGGTCATATTTTCGTCTATTAGGTACTCTACGATATCATGGTCGGTGTGCATCGGAGTCCCAAAATACTGCGACGGCAGCGGTGGAAGGTTCATAGCTCAAGCCAGAGTTCTGAAATTATTTGGTTGAAACAACCATGAAAAACACTGCTCAATAAGTACACACCCCTTAACCCCACCTAGGCTAACACATACCTCCAGACCAATCAAACGCACTAACACTCAGCAATCATATAATAAGCACACAATTTGCACTTACCTGGGCTTTTGGTATGCGCAATCTGCAGGTTAGTCTGAATTATATAATTTCCAATCACATGCACATTTCAAATTACTTTCATGCCCAATACACAAGTCGAACACATGGCAATTCCAATTCCACATTCCACACACTCATTTCTGCCTCATCACACTATTTTCACCTGACTCGCCAATGACCCGCGTAATAGTACCGCCTCAGGTTCACCACAACCAACTCATATTCACAACACTCCTTAGCCCGCGTAATGGTACCACCTCAGGCTCAACATCTACCACCTACGGTACAACCCGCGTTATGGTATCGCCTCAAGTTGGCCGTCTTCTAGTAATACCGGGCATCGTCCCACGTAATAGCACTACCTCAAGACGGATCAATTCCCCGCATAATGGTACCACCTCAGAAATTTTCGTGGCCACACATACAACATCACACACCACTTCTCATTTATTCACTCGCTCGATTTACGTGCCGACATGCCAATATACTAGCCGATTAAATTCGGCTCGTGCATGCACCAAACTACTCGCATTTCTCATGATTAATAAACACCCAATCATGGCCAATTGTCAGTCCATTCAATTCAGCCCATGTATGCACATAACGACCCGCATTTTAATCAATCAACTCACAATTTAACAACATATAAGGCCACTATCGGGCCCACAATCACAGCCACAATCATGGTATAAATTTAGCATTTCCAAGCTCATTTCAAACCATAACATGCACCACAATCCAGCCACATTACAACATACCAAACAGACATCATTTGTCCCTAAATCGAGCCATATGCTTGTCAATTCAATCCATGACGTCCAGCACTCAACTCAGCCTCAAACTAGTCCTAAAACATCACCAATTCATCCTCAATTCAACCAATACCATTCCCCAAATCAGTCCACCAAATTAACCCCTAAACAAACTCGAAATAACCCCTAAACAGCCACTAATCGACCCTATTCAGCCCCTAATCATGTGTATCGATACCTGATACCCTAAATAGGATTTGGGGGGCGATTTACTTGGAATCTAGGCTAGCTCGGTTGAAGGGGAAAGGGGCGGCTGACCGGCGGCCACACGATGGTGAACAGTGATGGCGAGCGGCTGAACGGCGGGCGGTGGTGGCTGGTGGTCTATTGGCCTGACTCGACTGAGCTGAGTCGAGTGAAGACTGGTGGGGGAGTGATTCGATGTAGGGAAAATAGGGAAGGGTGAGGCGGTGAGGTGAGCGGCCAAGGCGGCGGTGAGCTGCTCTAGGCGCGGTTGATCCGGTTAGGCAAGAGGATGATAGTGGCTGCTAGCTAGGCTAGACGACCACAGTCACAGTAGGGAGGGGTTGGCTCGGTCGTGAAGGGGATAGAGTGAGTGAGGCCGAGAGAGGTGAGAGAGTGAGGAGAGAGAGAAATGGGGAAATATATATGAAGAACACCAATAATTTGTGTCTAACTCAAGCCTAAATGACCATCATACCCCTCTCTCACAATTCCAATCAACGGTCAGGATTCGATCTTATCCTAAGATTGATAGTCCGGATTAATCCTTGCCAAAAATATCCAAGGGCATAATTGGAATTTCACAAAATTCTCAAGGGCAAAATTGTTCAAAAATTGTCATTTCTAAAGTGAGGGTGAAATGACCAAAATGCCCCTCCCCATTTTTACTTGGCCTTAACAAAATTCCAAGGGTAAAACGGTAATTTTTCATTTCTCGTCGAAATTCGATTTTTCTAAAGGATTCGGACAATTGTAAGGTTGATCATGCTCATAACAATGTCGTCTAAATGTTCCGTCGTGACTTTCTAAATTTTCAATATCCAACTTGGTCTCTAATTAATGACTAAATTTTAAATAACGCAACTTGAGCATATCTCAGACTAACGGGTGACTTTTGGGGAAATTCGCACTTTTGACCCGTGATCGATACTGAATCAAGCCATGTTCAAGCTCACTTGGGTCGTGACGACCTCGGTTGTCATTTAATTGCGAGGATCGATCGTTAGTTCCGACGGACACGATCGTTTGGTGTAGGTTTAGAGTCATTCGTCAGTTCATCTCGTGGTCAAGCAGAATCACCAGCGATCCACTAATATGACAGCGACGAATTGTTCCCTAACTATCCTTGGATCAGTCTACATTGGCTCAAAATGTCACATCGATAATTTTTTTATGGTCGAAAGTTAATTCACAGTCAAGTTTCTTTAGTCGTGCAAATTTAAATCCCTAATTAGCCTTTCCCTAACGGTTAGTATTCCAGGAATGATCAGTTCCGGGCGAGATCTAACTACAAAGACGTTCATAAAATCATCCATTTCATAAATTCCAAGTGGGTAAAGTTTCAAAATATCATAGATGCAATGTCCCAAGAGAAGGTGAGCACGAAAAGAAAGGAGTAACCGAAGAAGATGTCAAACAGTTGCTTTCGATCATGAAGATGAGTGAATTTGAGGTAATTGAATAGTTAAGGAAGATGCCGGCACAGATTTCTCTATTGGATCTTTTCAAGACTTCAGAAAGCCACAAAATGGTTCTTATGAAGCTTCTCAATGAAGTGCACGTCTCGAAAACAATTAATAAAGTACAATTGGAAGACCTTGTTGGCACTATTCTTTTGAAAGATCAAATTGCCTTCTCCGATAAAGATTTCCCGAATGATGGGTGTTCCCATAATAAAGCCCTATATATCGTCGTCAGGTGTCACAGGTGCTGATCGATAATGGTTCCACACTTAATTTATGTCCGTTAAGCACATTGCATCACTTAGGAATTAGCGAAGAACTCATTAAACCTTTAAAGTAACTATGTGTTCGTTTGATGGAATGAAGAAGGATGTTATTGGTGATATCAAGCTCGAGGTAAACATAGGCCCGTGCCTTTTCTGATTGACTTCCAAATAGTGGATATTCCGAGGACTTTCAACTTGTTACTCGGAAGACCTTAGATTTATATGGTTGGTGCCATTCCTTCAAGTCTCCATCAGAAGGTCAGGTTTGTCATTAATGGCAAGATGATCATCGTACACAGGGAGACAGATTTCACCACCTACAAAGAGAGTGCAATACCGTATGTCGAACCCGAAGTGAAAGAAGAACCAAGTTATCATTCTTTCGAAATAATCTCAACGGTGCAAATTCTTGCCGATTGCATAATAAAATCTCCAGAATTTTCAACATCATCCATTATATCTGGAAGGGTGTTATGCCACTATGGATTTACTCTTGATAATGGTCTTGGATCGAAATCCCAAGGAATCAAGGAACCTATCACTCCTCTTGCTACGAGAATGAAGCACGGAATAGGTTATTTTCTAGACAATTCTAAGGACTACCATAGAGGCCAAGGCCGAGGTCGAAAGAACCTTGGAGGCTGTAGAGGCCGAGGTGATTGCCTCATTAATCAATCCATATGGAAGGGTAAAGCTAAAGAGCTTCCCTATAATCATATCCACATCAAAGAAACTTTTCTTGGACCTTCCAAGCTACTTCAAGAAGAAGACTTACATGTAAAGGAAGAATCTGTTGTCTTAAACTTTTGCTACAAGCTTTTTCCATTGTATTTTGTTGATTACAATTTCAAATTTCTTGTGATTTCATTTGCAATTTTAGTTCAGTTGCAATTTACATTCCTATTGATATAGATGTAATTACGTTTTTCAATTCAATAAAAGTGGTCAAATATTTTGTTAAGGACATGTAGAAACAAAACCAAACCTATGATGAACATCATCCTCATTCGTGAGGCTTGAGGCTTTGGGTTTCTATATTGCTCCTTATTGCAAAAATGATTTTAAGAGCAAGGAAGTTTGATAATATGAGAAGTAGCTCAGTTTTTTTTATTCTTTTAAAACAAGTTTCAAAATGAATTTCCAAAGGGTTTTTCACAGGACCATGTGCATCACTTAATTTGTATGCAATTACTAATCATGTTTGTTACATGTCAGGCATGAGCATTCGCATATCCATAATAGGTTCATATGTGACCCAAATCTTTCCAAGGAGATCACTTGCGATATTGAAGTGGATAATGAGGATGAGGAATTGGTTAGAAAGGAATGGTTTCGTCACGAAGAATCAAAGCCACTCAAGTTAGAGAAAATGATCACGATTAATCTGGGCAATAAAGAGAAGCCCAAAGAAGTTAAGATTGGAGAAAGTCTTCCCTCAGCAGAAGCAGAAAGGATCACAGATTTGCTTAGAGAATATCAAGATATATTCGCATGGTCTTATGCTGACATACCAGGCCTTGATCCAAGCATAGTTAAGCATGCTTTGCCAATTGATCCAAATATCCCACTAAAGAAGCAAAAATTGAGGCGAACAAAGCCGGACTTGGCGAAAAAAAATAGAAGAAGAAGTGATGAAATTGCTCAAGGTCGGTTTCATTGAAGTGGTACCATATCCAGAATAGGTTGCCAACATAGTACATGTAATGAAAAAAGATGGTCGAGTATGGTTGTGCGTTGATTATCACGACCTAAATAAAGCAAGCCCTAAGGATAATTTCCCACTTCTACATATCGATGTATTATTGGATAGCACTGCTGGGTTCGAAATATTTTTATTTATAGATGATTTTTCAAGATATAATTAAATCCTTATGAAAAAAGAGGATAAGGTGAAGATGTCTTTCATAACACCATGGGGCACATTTTGTTACACGGTGATGCCTTTTGGTTTGAAAAATGTTGGTCCCATATATCAAAAGGCAATGGTAATTTTGTTTCATGACATGATGCCCAAAGAAATCGAGGTATATGTGGATGACATGATCGTAAAATCCAAACAAGGAGAAGATCATATTGAGGTGCTTCGCAAATTGTTCGAAAGATTTAGAAAGTACAAATTGCGGTTGAACCCTAACAAGTGTGTATTTGGGGCAAAATCCGGCAAACTGCGAGGGTTTGTGGTCAGTAGCAGGGGCATCGAAATAGATTCCTCCAAGATCAAGGCAATATACAACTTGAAAACTCCTTCTACGGTAAAAGAAGTGAGAAGCTTGTTGGGGCGATTAAATTACATTACCCATTTTATCTATCAGCTTTCTGAGACTGCTAAATCATTCTTCAAATTGTTAAAGAAAAATACCAAAGTGAAGTGGGATGCGGAATGTCAACAAGCCTTTGACAAGATCAAGGAATATTCGGTATGCCTGCCAGTGTTGGTACCACCAATCCCTAGAGTTCCGCTGATCTTATATTTAACGATTCACTATGAGTCGTTAGGAGCGGTGTTTATACAAAGAAGATCAAATGATGGTAAAGAACAAGCTATTTATTACTTGAGCAAGAAGTTCACAACATCATAAATGAATTGCCCAGCAATCGAGAAAATGTGCATTGCATTGATTTGGGTATTACATAGATTAAGACAATACACCATTCATCACTAAGTTTTGCTAGTGACTGAGAATGATCTGATCAAGTACCTTCTTGAGAAATTCTCCTTGGTCAGAAAATTAGCAAAATGGCAAGTCTCGTTATCTGAATTTGACATTAGAAGTTTATCCCAAAAGTCAGTCAAAAGACAAGCAATAGCAGACATGTTGGTAGAAAATTCACAAAATATTGCTAGTCTTGAAGAACAACTTGATGATCATATATTAACACTGGCTGACGATAAATGGGCCATGGATTTTGATGGTGCAACCAACTTATCTGGATCAGGAACTGGGCGGTACTGATCTCCCCAAAAGCTCAACATTATTTGATATCTGCAAAATTGATATTTCCATGCACCAATAACGTTGGTGAATACGAAAATGCATTCTCGGCTTACAATTAGCGCTTTCAATGAAGGTAAAAAGGTTGCAAGTATATGGAGATTCTATGCTTATCATATTGCAAATAATTGGTGAATGGCAAACTCGAGATGTCAAACTAATTTCTTATCACAGATACTTACAAGAGATGATAGAAAACTTCAAAGAAGTAACATTCGATTATCTCCCAAGAGCTCAGAATCATTTTGCAGATGCTTTTCTAACTTTGTCATTCTTACTACAAGCTGAAGATGGTATGAATATAAAACCATTGAGAATCAATATTCTTGAACAACTAACTCATTGCATGATGGTTCAGGCAGAATTTGTCAATGAACTATAGTATCGTGACATCAAAAGATATCTTCAATCGGAAGAGCTTCCCGAAGAAAGCCAACCAAGTGACAGAAACTTTATAAGGAAGATAGCTAACAAATTCTTCCTCAGTGGTCAAACTCTCTGCAAAAGATCGTTTGATTCGACCCTACTAAGATGTGTAGATGCTATGGAAGCTGAACAAATGATGAAAGAAATTCATGATGGTGAATGTGGACCGCACATGAATGGACATCTTCTAACCGGAAAGATTATGAGATGAGGATATTATTGGATGACAATGGAAACAGATTGCATCTAACACGTGAGATGTTGTCATCAATGTTAGGTTTATGGAGACAAAATCAATGTACCGCCAAACGAGCTACATCAAATGTCCGAGCCGTGGCCATTTTCAATGTGGGGTATTGATATAATTGGTCCAATCAATCCTAAGGCCTCAAATGGGCACCGGTTTATCTTGGTCGCTATTGACTATTTCACTAAATAGATTGAAGCAAACTCCTATATGAATGTTACTACCAAGAATGTTGCAAGATTTATCAGGCGGGACATCATTACTAGGTATGGAGTTCCAGAAGCAATAATTACGGACAATAGTTCAAATCTAAACAACAAGATTGTAGATGATTTACTCGAACACTTTCACATCCAACATATGAACTCATCTCTATATCATCCACAAATGAATGGAGCAGGTGAAACAGTAAATAAAAATATCAAGAAGATATTAGCCAAGATAGGAAAAAATTATCGTGATTAGCACGAAAGGTTATCATATGCTTTGATGGCATACCAAACTTCATTTTGAATATCAACTGGAGCAACCCCATTTTCCTTGGTTTATGGAATGGAAAAGTGCTACCTATTGAATCAGATTTTCCTTCATTAAGGATATTATCCTAATTAAAGCTTTTAGAAGCTGAATGGATTCAACAAAGATATGAACAACTCAATATGATTGATGAAAGAGATTAAGGGTTATATGCCGTGGGCAAACCTATCAGAGAAGAGTGGCCAAATTTTTTAACCGAAAAGTGAAACTAAGGCATTTCAAAACAGAGGATTTAGTAGTGAAGAAAGTCATCTTTAACAATTTAAATTCTCGTGGAAAATCACTCCAAATTATGAGGGTCCATACATTGTCAAGAAAATTCTTCCTAGAGGAGCATTGATTCTTATAGATGTGATAGGAACAGAACAAGCCTATCTTGTAAATGCAGATGTTGTCAAGATTTTCTACTCATGAAATGAAAACAAATACTCGAGAAAAGATTCGGGTCACTTTAGAACATGTGCATATCATGCATATCATGCATACCATGCATTTCATGAACATATTTATCTATTTTGCAAAAGAAAGCAAAAAAAAAATCCGAACCAGTTGATGATTTCAGAATCCCCAATGGAGTTATCAAATAATAGAGGGAAGTATTATTTCAATTCAATTTTTTGTTAATATTCCCTAAATGTGCTTTTCGTTTTTATTATTCCCAAGGAAACAAAGAAAAGGGAGCGATAAAAAGAAAAATCCCCAGTGGAATCAAAGAAAAACATTCAAACAAGAGGGATCTTGGTAAGATTGATCAAACAAGTACCCTTAAGTCGTGGGTGTATGTGTTAAAGAAGTTGCCTTTCTAAGAGAAAATCGAACTTTTTCTTCTCCAAGCGGAATGGCACTAAAATTGAACAAAACAAAACACATTGTTTTGAAAAAGAAAATATCTCAGAAATGTTTCAAATTAAAAGTTTTGAAACACGCTTTCTTTGAAAATGCACTAAACATCAAAATTCCCTAAAAAGGGATAATTTGACAAAAGGCTTTGAAAAATTTCAAAGAAAAAGTTTGGATTAAATCGAATGGAAAGACCTTCAAATGATAAAATGTAAGCTATATCCAAACACGTCTCCTATACACTCAGTTAAAATGGAGAAGTGAGTGAGAGAAACTCGTCCGAAGGAAATAGGGATTGTTCACAATGATTACATGGATTGAAGTAATGAAAGGTAGTTATTTCACTATCCCAAATACATGTTTATCCTTTGCAAACCAAATTGGAGTTGAAATAATGGAGGAGTTTTTTTTCAAAACAACCCTGTTAAGAACCACCCCACATTGGGACAAATCAGGAAGTTTGTGATCTACATCTATGGAGAATAGGATCAAGAAAGATTCTATTGTATATTCTTGCATTAATCTTTTTGTGATAACTTCAAATGAAGTCATATGAAAGCTCAAGACATCCCAAGAGGAAGAAGAGCACTTGATTTCTTACACCCAAACACATTACCTTTGACAAAACCCAATTGAGCATGAATATTCATTTCATAATCCTAAATTGGTGATCATCTCTTCACACTATAACATGAGCATATGATTCACTTTAATAGATAAGAAACAAAAGGGCATGACACATAGTCCTTAGAATTCAAAAAGATCAAAGGAAAAAGAATCTGGGACATGAAAAAGCAGTGTGCTTGGTAAAAACAAGGCCAAATGCCCAAGGAAAATGAAAAAGAAAAAGAGAGTTAAAAAGAAAGCTCGAAATGACAAAAAAGTCATGACAAAGTAAAGTTGAGATCATAAGAGATCATAGATCACAGTAAGTGAAAATGAGCAAAAGAAAAGAGATTGTAATGAATGTTTAGGGAACTCTAATGTTCATAAAGGAAGACCCCTAGTGAAAAAGAAAGAAAAGGGTGGTGATGCCAAGAAGATCACCAATTTCACAAAAATCCTAAATCCAAACAAATGAGCCTTTGAGCCTACCCAATACCAACAATACAACCTCTCCCCAAAGACTCTTCAAATTGGGATGTTGAGAGTAGAAACATGACTTTATGACAAGAAGTCATCACTCAAAGAAGTGTATGCAATAATATCTTGTCTTATGCTCGAGGTTCTTAACTTATAGACCCAAAGTCAATAGTGACGAAACCCTTTTTCTTGGCCTCATAATGTCTATCCTTTGAATAACCATTGACCAAGCCAACATTACAACATTTTGAAAGACCTTATTGGATCAATTGGATTGTATACATTATGAACATCTCCAAACATCTAAGGATTGGTTAAGAGAGATAAAATTGAGAGATATCAGACAAGTCCCCTTTCAATCAAATAAAGAAAAGACCAAATTCATATATTGAAACAAGTCATTTCTAATGAAGGTCTTCTAAACGATCACTTCAAGCATTTCTCGAAAGATTGCAAGCATTTTGTTCAAATAATTCATTAAAAAGGAAATTTGATTGTCTGAAATGCGTTAATGCAAAGAATGGATATTTCAAAACTACTTTTTTAAAGTTTTTGGTCAACTTAAAATCAAGTTTTCAAACAGTTTATGGCAAGCTAAGAAAAAACCACATTTCAAATAGTTTTGATTAATTTCAAAACTACTTTTTAAAATAGTTTTTGGTCAACTAAAAAACCATACAAAGGTTAATGAAACCTCAAAATCACATAACTCACGGTCAAGGCATTCATTGTTTGAAGTATTCCCAAAGTCTTACAAGCGAGGAGACCCTAGGCAAATTCAAAGTTTACAGGTGAAGAGCCTTTAGGCAAATTCAAAATCCTACAAACAAGGAGCCCCTAGGTTAATGCAAGTCCTATAGGCAAGAAGCCCCTAAGCAAATTCAACTCCTACAAGCGAGGAGCCCCTAGGTAAATTCAAGTCCTATAGGCGAGGAGCCCCTAGGCAAATTTAAAGTCCTACTGATGAGGAACCACTAGGCAAATTCAAAGTCCTACAGGTGAGAAGCCCCTAGGCAAATTCAAGTCCTACAAGTAAGGAGCACTTAGGCAAATTCAAAGTCATACTGGTGAGGAATCACTGGGCAAATTCGAAGTTCTATAGACGAGAAACCCCTACGCAAATTCAAAGTCCTACAGGCAAGGAGCCCCTAGGTAAATTTAAGTCCGATAGGCGAGAAGCCCCTCGGCAAATTCAAAGTCCTATAGGCGAGGAGCTTCTAGGCAAATTAAAGTAATACTGGTGAGGAACCACTAGGCAAATTTCCAAATTCTCAAGCAAGGAGCTTTAGGTGTTCATGGTTCGTGGATCCGTCCTTAAACCACGAAATCAGAATAACCATCATAATTATCACCACCATCAATTCATGCCCTTGGATAAGCGATAAAGAGACGCTCATAAACAGCTAAGTTTTTCTCCCTTAATCATTACGAACCTTTCAAAATATGTTTTGAAAAGAAAACCTTTGGATTATATCAGGGATTTCAAAAGCAAGATCCTAATTAGTTGATGTGAAATTTACATCTTATCTTGTTTGGCGAGTCGACTAAAAATTCAAATGTCACCTTATCTTTGAGATCAACATCTAACGAGCTTAATCTCCAAGAGGGACAGTTGTTGACACTTGATTTTTAGGTCATTTTGGAAAATCTCAAAATTAGGATTAGGAATCTTGGCCAAGCCTAGAAACCTATTTCTAAACCAAAAATAAAATTTTCAGCATTTTCCTGCATTTTTTCTTAATTTCTTTTAGTCAAAATAAGTGAGAAAATCAAGAAAAATAGCAAATGAAATCAGAAAATTCCATAAAAGGGTCATTAGTCTTATTTTAAATCAAATTTTATTAATACATCACCAATTTTGAAAAATCTCAATCAGGTATATGTTTTTCCCAAAATTGGGCAAAATAAAACCCAAATTGAACCAAAAATGCAATTAATTTTTTTCTAGTCATTTTTAAATCATAGTGTCTTCACAACAAATGATTATAGGACCTTGAATTACATAATGGTTGGTCCAATTGCACAATTTGACATAAAAATAAAAAATTCCCAAAATTTAATTGAAAATTAAGAATTTTAAACCCAACTTGGGAATCGTGCCCAATATGAAATTGTCGAACCATGAGACCATCATTTTTAGGGTTAATCAGATGTCGGTAATTCAATTTTGGCATCAATTTTACCTAATTAGGTCATTAGGACATCAAATTGAATAAAACCCTTTTAACCCGAATACAGAAATGTGAAAATCTTGGATACAATTATAACAAAAATTGAGGAAAATCACATGTTTAGGTTCAAAATGTGATGGGGAATTCAATTTCAGGATTTAATTCGAAAAAATAGTCGAAATTAAGCTCAATTTTAGTTTTTAATCAAAACCGGGCTTGCCGGATTGACCGGGTCAACTCGACCCTACCCGAAGACCCGTCTTCTTCGCCCGACTCACCATATTGCAATAAAATCCAGGAAAAATAGTTCACACCCGAGACTTTGCCAACCTCGCTCGATTAAATTAGTACGTTTTAATCGACTAGGCCAGCCAGAGAATCTCCGGTTGGCACTAGGTAACTGATCTGATCGATCGGAAATCGGTTCTAACAAACTATGGGATGGAAAAATCAATGAACAAAAAGGAAGAAAATTGAAGATTGCGAACAAAAAGTTTAAAGAGAGAGAGGGTCTGAGATTCCTACCCGAGTGCCCGGTGCTGCCTTAGACAGTGGAGCATTGGCAAATCGGAGTTTGGTCGAAACCTCCCCTCACTATTCCAGTCAGCTCGGCTAGTCCTCGACTAGTCCTAAAGGCTTGAAATCGAGCATTTTCCGATCAATCCAGAGCTCTTCCGGTGAAGCCAAGACCATTAGGTGGAAGTGTAAGTGTCAGAGAACAACTCTATAGGCGCGAATCAATTCGACAATTTCTTCTTATCATCGAACGAAGCAGGTAAACATCTCTCACTGTCACGATTTTTCCAGAATTTCAGAAAACACGATTCGGTTCAACCTTGTTGTTCATGTCATTCTGATCGTGATTTTTGTATTTCTAAATGTTCTAAACTTGTTTCTAATCATTTTTGGTGTTGTTTGATTGCATTTTGGGCATCAAAAAATGCATAAACGGAGTCGGCCATTTCTGGAAAATCTCACCGGAGCAATCATGACCTCGTCGGAGCACATCCCGTGTCTTTAGGCCATTCAAGTCAATCTTCTTTGATCCTTGTTTGGTGTTTTGTTAGTGATTAGGATCAAATTAGATGGTTAGGGCAAACAAGATAATCATTTATGTTCTAAAAAATGCAAGTTTTAGCCAGTGAAACTTAATATTTTTGAGATTAGATTTCGCCAGCCGGCGAAGATTCGACGACACTCCGATCAGGCTAGATTGGTAGTAGGTAATATGGACTTTATCGTGGATCATTTCGAATGGCAAAAAATTCACCGAAGGGTCATCAGATTTCAATCCAAAGTCACAGTCTCGAAAACCCCTGTACTAAATTCATGCACACTAGGTGTTCAGCCTAATGCCCCAGAGAGAAAATCCCTAAGCGGCGTCGTTTTTGGATGTTGTGACTCGCCGGGGAAGACAACCAGCACTGGCGCAGGCACCGACGAAGCCCAGTTCGGCCAAGCCGAACTGGGTTGAACTGGGCCAGTCTAGTTCATTTTCCCAGCGGGAATTTTAAAAAAAATAAATAAATAATAAAAAATTGAAAAAAAAATAAATGAAAAATTTCATAGAAAAATAAAAAATTTAGAAAAATTAAAAAAGTAAATTTTTTTTGGAAAATTGGAAAGAATTCACAAAAATAAAAAAAATTCACAGAAAAATATAAAAAATTAGAAAATTCGTAAAAATTCATAAAAATTCAGAAAATTTAGAAAATACGAATAGAAATGTGGAAAATTTAGAAAATCAATAAAAAATTGAAAAATTGAAAAATTCTTAAAAATTTTCAGAAAATCATAAAAATTAATTCTCGATTAACGAAATTTTCGAAAAAAAATTCAAAAAATTTTAAAATTCACAGAATAGTCCAAAAACACCGCGGCCAATCATAAAAAGTGAGATTTGAATTTTTGGAAGTGCCCAAGTGGTATTTTTAAAAAAATTTAAATTAAGGGGTTATAACCTCTAGAAAACCCTAAAAAACCCTAAAAAAATGAATTATGAAATAAATAAGCTTCTAGAGCTTCATTAGGGTTTGGATGTTTTGATTGATTTTCATTTTTAGAGACCATTTAGGATTGATTGAACTGATTGACATTGATTGTACATTTAATATCTGATTGTTTCTTCCTGCGATTAGAATGGATAAAATTAGTGAGTAAGCTTCGAAAATTTGCATGACACGTTAGACATCGTATCATTCTTAGGTACCGAAAGGGCGTTAGGGATCTCGATTCAGGATAAGTAACGTAACCAAGTTCCCGTACTCAGAATCTCTAGTTCGTGGAATTGTGGTATTTCTCTCGTATCTTGATTAGGTTTTTAGTTTACCGATCAATAATGACTAGTAGCGACTCCAAAATCACAAACTTAGATTAAATAGGAAATTACCACCCATTATCACGTGAGGTATGGTCAGGGAGAGACTCTTACACGGAAATACCTCCTTACCGCGCAAATCCCGAAAGCCCCCCCCAAAAAAAAGTAAGGCGCGACAGGCATGTGTAATGCTTGTATACAATAGGAGCATCAATATCTCCTTTTGCAATTGCTACATGTTATATTCTCAATGCATTTGAGATTCTTTTTGCTTAAGAAAAATCCCTTGATGTTGAAATCAACCAACTCATGCTTTCATGTATTTGGATACAAATGGTATATTCTCAAGAAAACACTAATGATAATGTTGGTAAGTTTGAACCAAGGGCTCATAAAGGTATATTTCTTGATTATTCTTCTCCTAGTAGAGCATATCCTATATTTTCTTGTGTTTGACTGAAATCTGAAAATGAATTGAAAGTAATTTTCCATTATTTGAAAAGGAAAATTTGCTTTTATTTTCCTAAAGAGATAAGCATTTTTCGTGTAATATAAGGGCTACATGTGTTTATGTATTAAATTAGGGTGTGTTTATTGTATTGAAAACTTCTTGTCATTGGAAATTGTTTTAAGGAAATTCAATTTCAGGGAATATAAATCATTTTCTGGTGTTTGTTTGTGCCGAAAACAAGTTGAAAAAAATTACTTTCATGGCATTTGATGATAAGAGAATCCATTAGGGATAGCTTCTATACTTCAAAATCATAAAAAATGATTCCTTTAGGAAAATTATTTTTGCCAATTTAAACTTATTATTTTCAATTCAAAAAAAATGCTTTCTGTTGATCGAGTAGTTTTCCCTCATGCAAACATTGAAAACTGTGGAAACAATTTCTCAAAAATGGTTTTTCATCAAGCAAACCGATCCTAAAGAGCAAAATGGTCCGCCATGATGTGCGGAGACCACAAGCTAAGAGGACCCAAGCATATAATGTTGGCGACCGAGACTGAAGCATATTTCTAAAATTTGATTGATATATAACCTATCCGTACGATGGAGATGCCATAAGCAAAAACTCGGTTCTTTTTGTTCCATGGAAGGAACCGACTCTTTAGAACAAGTATTGATGCAAAACTGGGGATGGAGGATGAAGGAACCAGACGAGCAGGAATCTTAATGTCATAACATAATAAGAAAAACTTAAATTGGTTCCAATCTCACATTTTTCCCAATAAATTTCAGAAATCTATTTTGAATCATAAACACATTATACCAATTGAGTCACAAATTGTGCTTTACATGTAAACAGATAAGTCTCTACAATTTTACATCACGATTCCTTCAAGTTAAGAAGGTGAGGTGGTGTGATTGTGTATCATATAATTTGTTCCCTCGCACGATGTGGGCTCTCTTTGTTTTGCTATTTATTTATTTTTATAACCCAGGATTTCGATTGTAATTGGTCGGCTACCAGGAGGGGAAATAGTATAACAACGTACTTTAAACGCCGGCCCCCCAAACATTGGGAAATTCCTTGAGCCTTGGTTTTTTTGAAAAATATCTTCCACTAAATCTCACTTTCCCTTGGGTTAATTCCAATAAAAATCCCAAACCGGTACTCTCAACTCAAAACTATTCTGTTAGTATTTCATTCCATATATCGTTAAAATGCATATGTGTGATGTGGAGAATTACAAATCCAACATGAAAATTCATATGTGTTGACATGTATACAGTGTAATAGGATAATTTGGGTTAGGGGTATCGATTAACAATTTGTAGTTAGAAGAGAATTAATTTGAGATAAATCTATCATGTTGTATTAATTGTGTATCAATTTGAGATTTTTAACTAACCCTTTTTCGTAAAATAAACGCCTAAAAAGATTTGGGTAAAGCTGCAAATGAGTACTCAAGAGTTTTGCAAAATTTAGGTTATTTGACGATCCATCCTTTCTACTTAAAAAATATTTATTATTAGATCAAAAGGGTATCATATTAGAATGGGTTAATACTATGAAAAACCTTAAACTAGTACACTTATGACAGATTTACCCCAAACTAATTTTTTGATCACGAAAAATCCCAAACTGGTACACCCGTAATAAATTTATCCCAAACTAATTTTTTGACCACCAAAAACTCAAAACCGATACATTAGTGATAAATTTACCATATGTTAAATTGGATTAATACCACAAAAAATCATAAATTGGTAAATCTGTGACAAACACAGGAGTAAAACTCTAAACTGGTATACCTATAACTATTACATGTTATTCAACTTAGCAATTTGATGATAAAATTTAACGCAAACTAACGGATGATAAATTTGTTATAAATGTACCAGTTGAGATTTTTTGTGGTAAAAAAATTAGTTTGAGGTAAAATCTATCACAAGTATACCGATTTAAGATTTTTTGTGGTATTAACCCCGTAAGACTAACTTATTTCACTTCAAAAAACAAGCGAGGCTTGACGAAGGAAATGTGGGAATCTATAGAGAGGAGCGACCACAAACCCAGAAAAATAAACCGAAAATTTAGAAAGGGCGGCTAAGGGGTAACGCATTATTTAATGGCCGAATCTGCCTCTCTTTGACGGTCGTTAGTCTCCAGATGTCAAAAGCTCATTGAATTACACCTCAACCTCCTCTGGTTTGGAGTTTGAACCGACCTTCCTAACCTTCCTTACGTGGGAGCCACGGATAACTCTCTCCTTTTGACGCTTTGCGGATTCTTTCCATCGCCAAATTAGAAAATGTTAGAGGTGTCCAAGGAGACATCTGTACCAGGTGGACCTCTTTTCACTCTTGTGGTTAGAGGGCATCGACAACCTTTCCTCCGCGCGCACCAGACTTTCTTTTTTTTTTCCTTTGGTAAGGGAAAAAAAACACATTGATAGGATTCTTTTTCCATACATAATCTAGAAGTATGGAAGTAGATGTGCGGTTCTTTAGAGGCTCATGAAAACACATTGTTGGCTCTATTGATCAGTTAAGTCTAGACATTTGATCTATATACGTGGCCCATATCCATAGCAATTTGCATGAAATTGATAGGATTCAGACAAATAATTGAAAATTTCTTAACATACCCAATCATTTGTGAACCCCAAATTGACTATCTCCTTTATCAGTGCACCCTAAATTGACCTAGGCTAAACATGCTACCCTAGCACTCTACATGGGAATCCAGCACTCATGCCAGGGACCCCGGCGAACGTCTCATGATGCCCAGCAATTGAGGTAAGGTCACTTGAGGCTGGGCCTAGGTCCCCTGAGGCTGATCCATGAACCCGAGGACTAGGCTCGGGTCTCGGACGGCGGGCTTGATCTCATGCACTAAAGCCCCAATGCCCGATGTTCGAGCCCGAGACATAGGGTTGTACTAGAGATGTTTTCTTCAACATGTATTCGATAAATTTTCTGTAATAGATATAAGAAAATTACTTTCATATTATTCGCCATATACAACCATACATAGAAAAATTCCTTGAAAATTAGTTTTTAGAAAAAAATATTTTCCAGCAAAACACATTTTCCATGAAACAAATTCACAATGATTTGGGTAATGCTGCATTTGTATACTCCAGGTTTTTTCAAAATTTTGGTTTATTGACTATCCATAATATACATGTATGTACACCAGGTTGACTGTCTCCTTTATATACACCTCCACCGCCCCTTTTAATTCTCGCAACAAGAAGAACAGTTTCGTTCCTGTACCGCAATAACTAAAAGCGATGAGCTCTCCTTGTTTAGGCAAAGAAGTTGTGCGTCTTTGTAGTGCTTCATGGCTCAAACTAGCCCGCCTCTGCAGGTCCTTTTGCTTCATCTTTTCTTGCATTTACCGCTTCCTGCTCCTCCGAGTCAACTCCTTTTGCATCCAAGTTTTCTACTTCGTCTTCCTCTCGTTCCTTGGCTTCTGGGTCCTCAAGGACTTAAGGCCACGAACCAATTCCTTTAGGCCAAGGGATTTGGATCTGTTCTTCACCTCTGTCTCCGCGGCAACCGTCTCGAGCATGTCCACGGTGGAGATGGAAGTCTTCTCCAACTCCCAGCTTATTGTGATGATCGTCCTGATGTTCATCGGAGGGGAGGTCGTCACTTCCCTCGTCGGGCTTCACTTTAGGAAATTGAAACTGCGGTGGCTCATCAAAACCGAAGAAAAAGTTGCCTCCGTCAATACCAATCTCTGCCCTTCGAACCCAACAAACGACATTATTAACCACTTAGAGTTAGGTGTAGTAGCGAATTCAGATTGCCGGAACTCACAAGTGGAGCCTCAATTGTACGGACCGCGAGATGAGCCCTTATATCTTGACCATTTGAAATATTGTTCTGTTAGGTTTTTGTGTTTTGTAGTGTTAGGTTACCTCATAGGAGTCCATGTTCTCGGCCTTGCCGCAGTTTCACTCTATATGGCACTTATTTCTAGCGCAAGAGACGTGCTAAAGAAGAAGGGTCTCAAAATGGTGACCTTTTCCATCTTCACCGTTGTGTCGACCTTTGCTAGTTGCGGGTTTGTCCCGACGAATGAAAACATGATCATCTTCAGCAAAAACTCTGGCCTCCTCCTAATTCTCATCCCTCAAGTCCTTCTTGGGAACGCACTGTTCCCGCCGACCTTACGGTTCACGCTTTGGCTCATGGGGAGATTCAACAAGAAAGCAGAAATCAAGTACTTGTTGAGCAGAACAGGTGAAGTTGGTTACAAGCACTTGCTTCCGAGCGTCTACTCGTCGCTACTGGTGGTAACGGTGTTGGGGTTTATTGGTGTTCAGTTTATCATGGTTTGCTCGATGCAGTGGGATTCGGAGGTGTTGAGTGGACTGAGCACGTATGAGAAAATAGTGGGCGTGATCTTTCAGTGCGTGAACAGCAGACATACGGGCGAGACGATCGTCGATCTGTCCCAAGTTGCTCCTGCCATCTTGGTGGTATTCGTCGTCATGATGTGAGTCTCTCTCTCTCTCTCTCCCTCCCCTAGCCATTCACGAATAGGAAATTTGGCTGGCGATTAGGAATAGTACAAAGGAATTTACATAAATTCCTGTCTATGATAGCGAGCCCACAGCATTTAAACTTATATCCTTTTACAAAAGAGTATGTACATATATTAAATTTTGCAAATTAATCTTATAATGACAAATTAGATGGGCGTCTAGAGATGTGAAATATCGTCCAATTTGATTCTCGACACGGGCACATTGGTGTGAAATATAAGCAAATGGTTTGGATGCATTTGAAAATGACCGCATCATCACGATGTCAACATGGATTTGATTTGTTCGTACATTAACAAAATATTCTCTATAGGAAGTTTGCTAAACTAATTGCATTATTGAAGGATGTATAATTTAGAGCATTATTCTGCGGCATTATTGAGGTCCCTTCTGTGGAATTGGCGCGTTGTCTGAGGTTTCTGTGCTCATTCCGTAATAGGTCGAGTCATATCTATCAACCAGTCTCCATTCATATTCGAATTGAATTACACGTTGAAAACGCTCTTGAGGTTGAATATGGACAACGACAAGAAGCTCCTTTCCAAACCTAAAGGAGCGTACAAAAGCCGACATCTACCTTGTAAAGGCATGCTTCTTTCCAAACCTACCATCATGCCCGATAATAATCATCATCCACCAAATCATTGCCAACTATTCTAAAAATTTAAGCTGATAATATATAATTGAGGAGGCAAATAGAGGCTCAAAAGATTTGAACTCATGACCCTAATATCATGTGAGATTTTATGAGATCACTGTTAACTGTCTTAAAAATTTAAACTGTTAGATGAATGCACAATTTTATATTATTTTATTTAACACCATCCACTAAGTATACTTATACGTGTATGATCTTCAGGTACCTTCCGCCTTACACGTCATTTCTACCGGCGAAAGGTGGTGAGAGGCTCCCGGGAAACAGCAAAAGAAGAGAGCCGAAAAGGAGTTACAAGCAACTGTGGGAGAATCTCAAATTCTCACAGCTCTCCTACCTGGCCATCTTTATCGTCATGGTCTGCATCACGGAGAGGAAAAAGACGAAGGAAGATCCCCTCAATTTCAACGTCTTGAACATCGCGGTGGAAGTGATCAGGTAAAGCATTTTTGTTTCCCTTCCTCTCCTTTTCGTCCCGTCTTTTAAATTTAAATGCGGATAACCATATTCAGAGATGGTCATAAAGAAATGGCATGTGGTGCGAAATGATTTTTAAATTCCAGCGCTGCAAATTCGACAATTTTTAAATTCCAGCGCTGCAAATTCGACAAGTTTCAAGATTTTTCAGGTATGAATGAAATAGGGATAAGTGCACTAGAAATCCTAAAATTTATCGCGAAAGTATAATTAAGTCCTAAAACTTTCCAAAAATGCAATCGAGTTTTATAACTTATCACGTAAATACAATCGAGTCCTAAAATTTATCAAAAAAGTATAGTTGAATCGTAAAAATTTTAAAAAATGCAATCAACGGAATTACTTGATTTGAGTAATTTGAGAAATTTAGGACTTGATTGTACTTTTTAAAAGTTTCAGGCCCCAATTGCACCTCATGATAAGTTTTAGAACTTAATTATATTTTTTGAAGGTTTTATGACTTAATTGTACTTTCGTGACTAGTTTAAGGACTTCCAATACACTTACACCAATAAAAGGAAAGGAACCGGACAACCGAAATTAATATTTTTTTCAATAGGATGGAATCGTGAGGCATTGCTTTTCACTAGTTGAGTATTCTCATGGTTACAAAGCACCATCCCTCGTTACCACCTCCTCAAATTCCTCACAAAACGTCCACGAAAAGTGGTCCATCGTACCCTTCCATTGGAAGCCACTCTATCTAGGCATGTGAATGCACGTTTCCTCACACGTGCTTGACCGTTTGCTTGAGTCAAGGACAATACCTTTCGAGAACAAGAAACAACGTTGACATATGGTTGCGCCTTAGAGCTTTGCTAGGATGACCAATCATGATCTCCCCCAGCTCTACATGAATTTTATTGGTGATAATCAAACATTTGATCCCGCATGCCAAGGAAGAAAAGAACTTGCGTGATTTTTTCGTAGGTGGTGTTCAGATATTGTCAACATTTTCAACATCTCAATTATTGGATTAAACTATGTTGCGTGACTAACATCACCTATGTAGCCTAGGAAGGTGAATGAAACCAAAAGTAAAACTTCTCTCCTTTTGTTTGGTCAATAGGCACGCCCCCTAAGTGTGACCTCTTCAAATCACACCAACATATCAGTGTAGTGTCAATCACACGTACGAAATACAGGCAAATTCATAGGTGCATTCGAGTCGTAGAGTTGATGGGCATATGTACACATAACATGAACAAACTTGTGTAATGAAATCTTGGTTTTTGAAATTGTAGCGCATACGGGAACGTGGGGTTCTCGACAGGTTATAGTTGCGAACGACAGCTAAGGCCCGTCGAAGGCTGCGAGGACAAGTGGTATGGATTCTCCGGAAAATGGAGCGATCAGGGCAAAATCATCCTCATCGTCGTTATGATTTTCGGAAGATTAAAGAAGTTCAACATGAAGGGTGGCCAAGCTTGGATACTCTTGTAAGAGAGACAAAAAACCTCTTCACGCCCTACCAGCAAGCAAATGGAACATCACTAGGTTTAGAGACAAGGGCAAATCATCCTCATTGTCCTCATGATTTTGCACCTCCAACTTTTTTTTTCTTGTCCAGTACACTAGGTGTTCTAATTGTGAAAATTAATATCCCAAGACCACAAGGTAGATATCCCGTGCCAATGTATTGCATGTAAGACTTCACCATAGTGGAAAATTCTTGAGCTTTTCGCTAATATCTTTTTGAGTTATTACATTGTGCAATACGGCGGAATTCGATTCAACCGTCGGGGCACTCTATATGGAAATTTCTGGTGGTTTTGATATAGGTACCACAAAAATGAGACAATACCGATGCTGCCCATATATGTAAAGTCCAATAGTTTGATAAATTGTTACAAAAAAATTATAGGATGGAAGAAAACAATAGCATGGAATATATGACAGTGAGCATAAGCGTGACTTGCTTTTAATCAGGTGCAATAATAAGTGTAACTTAGCGGTACTTTAAGATTGATCTATTTAAAACAAACAGGAGGGACGAAAACCATAGCAAGCCAAAACCTGAAGTGATCTGTATGCCACACTCGAGGGACTAGATGCCTAACTTGAAGTGGGTGCGGGGAGGTTTGGTATGAGGATATGATTCCCCATACTATCCTTAGACTAGTGTTTTCGACTCATTAGGCGCCACATAAGCTTTTTCTTGGCCAATAAACTTTTGGGTTGTGATAAAATATTCTAACAAGACCCAGTAAACTAGAACAACAAAATCTGTTGATTGCAAGAATATAATGACCTAATTGAACAAAATAAAAATTTAAGGGCCAAATTGAGCAATGACTAGGCTCCGTTTGTTTGGCAGAAAATATTCTTCTTTTGAAAAATATTTTTCCGGAAGTCATTTTCCTGGAAAATGTTTTCTCGGAACATAATTTTCCGGTATTCGGTGACCAATATGAAAAAGTTTCGGAAAATATTTTTCGCTGGCGACCGGCGGCGGCTGGCGACCTTAGTGAAGAAGAAGAAGCTCCGGAAAATGATTTCCGCTTTTGAAGAAGCGGAAGTCATTTTCCATAGACTTAGGCTATTTTGTGAGGGGGGAAGAAAAATATTTTCCCAAGGAAAACATTTTCTGCCCCCCGAACACCGGAAAACCCGGAAAATATTTTCTGCCAAACGAACGGAGCTTAAGAGTGTGAAGACTATTTGGACATTGTCCCATATCATCATCGTCATTTCAATGATCATGCATGTTTTCGTTCTAGTTGTTAGCTCCACTTTTTTTTCACTCATTCAAAGAGGTTATCCAAATATGAATTGAACTATATGTCAGCTAAGAATTGGAATCCTTTCACGGTAGGGTCTCTATATCACTCCCCTCTTGGAAGAATGCCCGACCAAAACACTTTTCAGACATTTTCAAATGTTATTCAATTTCCCATTCCTTTCCTTTTCTACTCTTGATTTTTATCCTCTTTTCTATTACCTTTATTGTTTTTTTTTCACCGGTTTCCAAATAATTACATTGAAGTGCGATAGTCAACGTTTTGCCTCTAATCACCGTTACCACCACTAGAGCCTCCGTTCCTCGTTCCCTCTCTCCAGGCTTTAACTATTAATGTGAGGTAGTTAGATTCAAGGGTTTTGCTAGCACAACGGTCTTTGGGCTATTGTTACACTAACGGCATTTGTGAACCACAAATTCTTAAAGAAATGAACCACACAACAATTTCTAATTATTTGTTATTTATTTTTTTCGTGGCCCAAAACAAGCTATTATTCTTCCAGTAGATTAAGGATAGTCATATAAGCATTACTCTAGATTGAATCAATGATGCACCGAGCCTAGGGAGGCCAAAACGCATAGGCCAAATTCAAGAATGAAATTTCTTGCCCAGAGCCACCCAATTTGATCTAGGACCAAACCCAGCTCGGCCTTGGGGGCCTCCCACTAGCTAATCTATCCTACTCACTATCACGCCCCGTACCCCACAAAGCGTTAACATCCCACTCGGTCGATCATGATGCAACGCTCTCAGGAAGCATCGCCGACCCAACGCCCAACAATTAGAGATAAATACACAAGCGGAAGAAACATATATAAAAATATATATACACCTTACAATAAATCAGACAATCAAGGATAGCACAACCGTTAAAACCAATAAGACTGGAAACCTACTCATTCCATTTCTAGTAAAATATTTACAATATCTATTTTTCACCAAGTACACTTATAAAAGCCAAAAAGGGTCAATAACTACCAACATCAAAAGAGGGTACATGACTCGGCGGTCAAACGTCATATCTATTCGAGGCTCCTCCCAAAGCGTGTCGGTTCACCTGCCATCCTCAATGCTGGGAGGGGCTTGAAAAGAGTGGGTTTATACAATAATGAGACAAGCTCAACGAGTAAAAACCCCTAAACCTAAACTAGGCTAACATGCATCTCCTGACAGGAAAACCAAGCATACACTGTATAACAATTTCAGTCAATTGACCTAGGCCCTCAGGCCCAGATCGAGTATATAACCGATCCTGCAGGTGAAGCATTTTATATAAATCATGGCACATACACGACACACTGGTCACCTGTACGCCATACGTATGCTCATGCCTCAAGTGTCTGTCTCACACATGAATCACCGACACGCACATTAGTCACATACTCTGGCACACGTTTCTCATGCTTATGAGTCTCCTCAAATAATACACTTTGACGCACGTCTCATTTTAGCAATTTATAAACTGACTCAAAGGCCATAGCTCAAAGGCTCACAACACTCCGCGACCCGCGCCGAAATGCATTTCCGGCCCAGTGTCTCTAGCTTGCTCAAAAGTGCATGAGGCGCAACACCGATCTCCTTACGGACCAACGCCGTCTTCCGGACAAACCAGGCATCGTCTTGCTTCAAAGTTTTAGAGGACAGCATGACCCGAAGGCCTTAACTGATCACACGGCATACCGCCAATTTTATCTGAGCCCAGCGTAAACGCATCGGGGCATTTAGGGTGATCACATATGCTCATGTCAGGCACGCATACTCGCACAATTTAAATTCATGCCTCATACTCGGCATACACAATGCATGTCCATGTAATGTCACACCATACACCATAAGCATCAAAAAATAACTCAAGCACCCAATCAATTCAATGCCACAAACACGTGCTCAATTGGCCCATTTAATACCGTGCGGTCCAGTACACAAATTTCAATTCGGCATTCAATTCAAACTACAATTGGCCAATCACATACCGCATAATTCCAGCCACACGAGCATATAACATGGCATTTCACAACTAAACACAATTAATCACTAATCAATCGACAGTCAATCACTTTGGGTAATCCCGGCCATTCAGCTAACAATTCTTACTGTCCGTTATAATCCGATACATTCCTCAAAGCACGAACATCCACTATTCCATCAATCCGAGCCCAATAATTATCTATAATTATCCCACTAAATTCCTCGGATTTTATTTCCACCAATCAGTCCTCAATCTTGTCCTAAATATACATCGATAATATCTAAGCCAGTCCAGAAAATACACCGTCAGTCCTAATCCAGGTTTAGGAGGTATACTTACATAATTTCTAGACCATGACGATGAGAAACGAGCGGCCGATTGCCGGTGAACGGCAAAATCAACGGCAGCATTTCAGAGGTGGCAATGGCGACGGTTCACGGCGACCGACGGTACGGACGTTGTATAGACGGAGGGGGCTGGTGGCCGGCGAGGCGGCGGTGGTTGGCACGGCGGTCGTACAGACGCCGTACTGACACCGTACGGATGGCCGGAGAGGGAGAGAGAAAGAGAGAGAAGTAGGGGTCGGGATGAGGGTGGTGAGGCGAGGCGACGGCACGGCGGCGCGGCTGGACGGGTGGCGGCACATGCGGCGACGACGAGCTCCGGCGGAGGAGGAGGAAAACTTGGAGGGGCTGGTTGGGGGACTGTTGGCCGAAAATGAGGGAGGAAAGAGAGAGAGAAAGGTTAGACCGGTCAAATATAGGGGGCTAAGGCTGCCACGTGTCGCCAATCCGGGAAGTTTGACCAAAATGCCATAATCCGACGGTCTTAAATCATCTCTATGCAATAATTGATGGGCATTAAGGTCATTTGCCCCCAATAATTGAGCTGAAATATCCAAATTAATTATTCCAAAATTTTCCAAAAATTCGGAACCCAAAAATAGCCTAGGGGCAAAATGGTCATTTTTCCGGTCCCGAGGCGAAATTTCAATTTTTGGCTACATCAACTCTAAATTTGTGTGGCCAACATAATATGGTGTCGGAATCGCGAAAATAGCCTCTTAAGCTCTCGAAAATCGACTGCAAAGTCCTGGGGATTAAAATAATATTATTTTTCACTTTTGAGCCAAAATTCCAATTTTTGATTGTAACAACTCTAAATGTGCCTGGCCACCCGAAAATGTCATTGGCCTCAAAAAATAATCTCATACGGGCTCAAAATCAGCGTCGGGGTCCCGATGGGCAAAATAATCATTTTTGACTTCTAGATCGAAATTCCAATTTTTGACCGGACTAACTCCAAACGTGTATGGCCAGCATAATATGATGTCCGAATCGTGAAAATAGCTGTACAAGCCTTCAAAAATCGGTATTGAAGTCCGAGTCTAATTCCGTGGCCAAAGCTCGCTAAATTTCAAATTTCAGGGTCTTTCACTAACGGGCAGCTATTTAGAGCATACGCGTATCGACCTAGGGTTCCCGATCATTGAGAGAATAAGAAATTATCACTAGTCCCAGAGGTTGCGATCATTCGGTTTAAGTTCAGGACTGATTGGCCACGTGCACTTTTCGGTCGTACAGAATCATGTGCGATCCGATTGTACATCGTTGGCCTTGGCCAAACCAAATCCATCACTTTTCCAAAGATCGACCCACGTCGGCCCAAAATATTCTCATCATTTCTCGTGATCGGTGTCCGATTCGCGATCGGGTCCCTGGTCCACGTATTGTTTCTTAGTTAGCCCTACCCCATTGGTTGGCATCCCGAGAGTGATTAGCTCTAGGCGAGACTTACTAAAATGAAATGCGAAATAATGTCAATTTTATTGATCTCGGAATTACATTGAAATTCGGGCTGTTACAACCCTTCCCCTCTTACAAAAATTTCTTCCTCAAAATTTGCAATCTACCCTGAGCTACTCAAATAACTGGGGGTGTTGATGTCTCAGGGCTTATTCGCTTTCTCAAGTGGCACCTTCCGTTCCGTGGTGCTCCCAAACCACTTTGACCATCGGGATTGTCTTATTCCTCAGTACCCGATCTTTTCTATCCTCAATCTTGACTGGTCTTCTCACGTACGACACTTTGTCGTCCACGTCTATCTCTTCGTAGTTCAGAACATGGATAGGGTCTGGTTCATACTTTTTTAACATCGACACGTGGAAAACATTATGCACTTGGGATAGGTTGGGAGGCAAGGTAAGTCGATAAGCCATATCGCCAATTTTTTCCAATATCTCAAATGGTCTAACGTACCTTAGACTGAGCTTTCCTTTCTTGCCGAATCGAGATAATCTTTCATTGGCGACACCCTGAGAAATACATAATCTCCCACTTGAAACTCCAAGGGTCGTCGTCTTTTGTCGGCATAACTCTTCTGGCGACTTTGTGCCATCCTCAGTCTATCCCGAATAATTCCAACGGCTTTCACCGTATGCTGTACTAACTCTAGGCTTGCTATAATTCGCTCACTAACTTTGTCCAAACATAATGGCGTTCTACAAGCTCGGCCATATAATGCTTCAAATGGTGCCATTTGAATACTCTGTTGTAGCTGTTATTAGAGGCAAATTCCACTAGATGCAATTGCTCTTTCCATTTTCTCTGGAAATCAATTACACAGGCTTGTAACATATCCTCAAGGGTCTGAATTGTTCTTTCCGACTGGCAATATGTCTGAGGATGATAAGCAGTACTAAACTGCAACTTTGTTCCTAAGGCCGATTGCAAACTTTTCCAAAAGTTGGCCATAAATCTCGGATCACGATCTGAGGTGATCGTCACTGGAACTCCATGAAGACGAACTATTTGCCGCACATACAATTCTGCATACCTTTCCAGCTCAAAGTCCTTTCGCACTGCCAGAAAGTGCGCTGACTTGGTTAAACGATCCACTATCACCCATATTAAATCATGTCCTCTCTAGCTTCGTGACAATCCCTATACGAAATCCATCGTGATATGTTCGCACTTCCACTTAGGGATCTCTAACGGTCTCAATAAGCCACCTGACTTGCAATGTTGTGCCATCACTTGTTGGCACGTCAAATACTTGGCCACATGCTTGGTCACATCCGCTTTCATTCCGTTCCACCAATAATATTGCCACAAATTCTGATATATTTTCGTGCTGCCTGAATAGATACTATAATTACTCCTATGAGCTTCTAACAAAATTTCTTCTTTGAGTTCTGCATCATCAGGCACGCACATCCTTCCTCGGAACTTCAAGATTCCAATTTTGCTTACTTGAAATTCCGGTTTCCTTGCAGCAGCATCCAACCTAACTATCTTTTGTATTTCTTGGTCCGTGGACTGGAGTACCTTAATTCTTGCCTGAATCTCAGGTTCAATCCTCAATGCGGCCATCAGGCTAGACATCTGACTCACCTCAAATTTAAATTTCGAATCTCTGAGCCTTTCCAACAAAGTCCACTCTTTAACTACCATATGCGCCGTACTCGACTTGCGACTTAGCGCATCCGCTACTCTATTTGCCTTTCCCGGGTGATACATGATGTCGCAGTCGTAGTCCTTCAGAAGTTCCATCCATCGGCGCTGCCTCATATTTAGTTCTCTTTGAGAGAATAGGTATTTAAGGTTCTGATGATCTGTATAAATCTAGAACTTTCTTCGCATAAATAATGCCTCCATATCTTAAGGGCAAAGACAATCGTTGCTAACTCTAAATCATGCGTCAGATAATTCATCTCATGTGGCCTCAACTAGCGCGACACATACGCGACTACCTTTCTGTGTTGCATCAATAAACAACCAAGTCCCCTTAACGAAGTATCACTATAAACCTCGAATCTTCCTGGCCCAAATGAAATAGTTAACACTGGGGCCATTGTCATTCTATGCTTCGACTCTTGAAAACTTTTCTCACATTTATCGTTCCATTCAAACTTAGATTCCTTCTTTAACAATCGCGTCAATGGCATGGCTATCGATGAGAATCCTTCTACAAACCGTCGATAATAGCTAGCCAATCCTAAGAAGCTCCGAATTTCAGTCACTGAGGTTGGTCTTGGCCACTTTATTACTGCCTCAATCATTACTGGGTCCACTGAAATTCCATCTCCCGAAACTATGTGTCCAAGAAACGCCACTCTACTTAGCCAAAACTCACACTTACTGAACTTGGCAAAGAGTGTGTGTTCCCTCAAAATCCATAGCACCTCAGTTAAATGTACCTCATGCTCTTCCGGGCTTTTCGAATATACCAATATGTCGTAAATAAACACTATAACGAATCTGTCCAAGAACTCCTTAAACACTCTGTTCATTAGGTCCATGAAAGCTGCAGGGGCATTGGTCAATCCGAAGGGCATCATTGTAAAGTTGTAGTGCCCACACCGCGTCCTAAAAGCAGTCTTAGGAACGTCCTCCTTCCGAATTCTCAACTGATGGTACTCGATTCGCAAATCAATCTTAGAAAATATGGATGCCCCTTGCAGCTGGTCAAATAGATCATCGATCCTCAGTAGTGGATACTTATTCTTGATCGTCACCTGATTCAACTGGCGATAATTAATGCACAACCTCAATGTCCCATCCTTCTTCCTTACAAATAGAACTGGTGCTCCCCATGGAGACACACTAGGGCGAATAAAACCTTTGTCCAATAACTCCTGCATTTGAACTTTCAGTTCTTTCAATTCTGACAGCGACATTCGATATGGTGCCTTTGAAATCGGTTCTGTGCTCGGTGCCAATTCTATCACAAATTCTACTTCCCGCTCTGGTGGCAAACCAGACAATTCTTGAGGAAAAACTTCAGGAAAATTGTACACTACTGGTATCTCTTCTAACTTAGGTTCTTCCACTATCAGATCAACTACATTCACTAAATATCCCTCACATCCTTCATCCAACAATTTAGTTACCTCAAGCGAGAAAATTCAAGGGATCAGGGTTCCTCCTCGGTTTCCCTGAAATTCAAAGTTAGGATGTCCAACAGGATTAAACTGGATCATCCTATTGTTGCAATCCATTAAGGCTTTCTCCTTAGTTAGCCAATCCATACCAATTATCACATCAAAATCGAACATGACCAACACTGCCAAGTCGATGCTTTCTTCTCTACCTCCAATCACTATTTTACAACTAGGACACCCCAATGACACTAACACTTCATCAGTTAAAGGGGTCATCACACAAAGCATATTCTCAAGCAGTACAGGTTCAATTCCAACCAATCTAACAAACTGCTTTGAAATAAATGAATGGGTTGCCCCCGGGTCAAACAATGCATAGGCAGCATGATCACATAAAGAAATCGTACCTGTAACCACGCCCGACATATCCTCCACCTCTCTACGCACCATAGCTTAAACTCGTCCTTGTGCTGGCGGCCTGCCCTGGTTAGGTAGTGGGGGATTCCTGGCTTGATTCCCCATTCTGTTTTGCTGTGATTGTCCTGGGGTTACTGAAGGGCGCTGTTGGAGACAATTTTTGATCTGATGCTCTAAACTCCCGCACTTAAAATAAGCCCCAAATCTGCTCGGTGGAGGGTTCGATTTCCCAATGTTCCTTCTAATTGGCGGGACAAAGCGCCTATTTCCTGCCATCGGTCTCTTCCCCAAACGGCGGTTATCTTTGCTCTAGGCAAACCGTGATCCAGATACGGCTGCCCTATCCACCTGGTCCCGCTCAAGAGCCTGAGCTCTATCATAGATATGCTCATAGGTTTTCAAATTGGACGATATTAATAGGGTACGAATGTCAGGTCTCAATCCTTCCAGAAATTTTCGCGCCTTGTCCTCGGGATGTTCCACCATCCTCAACGCAAACTTAGACAATCTAGCGAATTCCACCTCATACTGATCGACAGTCATCTGACCCTGGCGGAGTCGCACAAATTCTGCTATCTTTCTTTCTCTAGCACTATCCGAGAAGTATTTTCCATAAAAATTTTCGGTAAATACAGCCCAAGTCTGGGCGACACTTTCCGGAAATACGCTACCCCTGGTGGCCTTCCACCAATCATTTATATTTTCCTGTAACTGATAAACCGCTAGGGTCACTTTCTCCTGCTCGGTGCACCCCAATACCTCAAACACCTTTTCCAGCTTCTCTACCTATTTCGGTGCAGCCTCGGGGTCACCTTTTCCCATAAACTTGGGCGGTTTTAACTTTAATAATTGCTTTACAAGTTGATGCATCTACCTAATTCCAGTTGCCTGAGCCTACCCAACATTAGCTTGGTTCTCATTCGCAGCAGCAGCCTTAGCAGCCAGGGCGGTCACATTATCTTGCTTTTGAGCTTGCCTATCCATCACATTTCCAATCCTTTCTAATACCCTAAAAACTCCTTCCATACGCTGATCTTCCACAGGTCTAATATCAACTCTGGGGTCCGCTGCACCTCTAGCGTTAACTCTAGTATTTTCTACCACTCTAACACCCATCTCGAGGTCCTTTACAACTCTAGCTCGCACACGACCTCCACCTCTGGTTCCTCTTCCCGCGCCCCTTCTTGAGACTCTTCCTACACCTCTTCCTTCGCTACTTATTATATCCGCTTCCTACCACTCTCCTACCTGCTGTAATTCCACTAGGAATTAGAGACCTAAACCAAACTAAACCGGTCTAAGGCCCTAGGTAGATAGTTAGCACAACAACAATCAACCACCCAACATGCAGCTAAACATAAACAACACAGGACCTCAAACAAGGAGGTACACATACTTACCTCAGGTCCTGCTGTACCTGCATCTTACGGGCAAATTTATATATGCACTCAATCAATCGCAAATAGTCAAGAGATACACTTAGCACACGAGGTCACCCTACTGGCTACCCAAGGTCATCGCTCCTTATTACTCCAGGTTTTGACCTGATTGGACCCAGCTGACCTTTGCTTTGATATCAAATCAAACGGGGATGTCACGTCTCATACCCCACCAAGCATTAACATCCCACTCAGTCGATCATGATGCAATGCTCCCAAGAAGCGTCGCTGACCCAACGCCCAACAATCAGAGATCAATACACAAGCGAAAGAAACGTATATAAAAATATATATACACCCGTACAATAAATCAGACAACCAAGGATAGCACAACCATTAAAACCAATAAGACTAGAAACCTACTCATTCCATTTCTAGTAAAATATTACAATATCTATTTTTCACCAAGTACACTTATAAAAGCCAAAAAGGGTCAATAACTACCAACATCAAAAGAGGGTACATGACTCGACGGTCAAACGTCATATCTATCCGGGGCTTCTCCCAAAATGTGTCAATTCACCTGCCATCCTCAATGCTGGGAGGGGTCTGAAAAGAGTGGGTTTATACAACAATGAGACAAGCTCAGTGAGTAAAAACCCCTAAACCTAAACTAGGTTAATATGCACCTTCTGACAGGAAAACCAAGCACACACTACATAACAATTTCAGTCAATCGACCTAGGCCCTCGGGCCCAGATCGAGTATACAACCGACCCTGCAGGTTAATCATTTTATATAAATCACGGCACATACACGACACACTGGTCACCCATACGCCATACGTATGCTTATGCCTCAAGTGTTTGTCTCACACACGAATCACCGGCACGCACATTAGTCACATACTCTGGCACACATTTCTCATGCTTATGAGTCTCCTCAAATAATGCACTCTGACACACGTTTCATTTTAGCAATTTATAAACCGACCCGAAGGCCACAGCATGAAGGCTCACAACACTTCGCGGCACGGGCCGAAGCGCATTTCCGGCCCAGTGTCTCTAGCCTACTTCAAGGTGCATAAGGCGTAACACCGATCTCCTTACGGACCAATGCCGTCTTCCGGATAAACCGGGCATCGTCCTACTTCAAAGTGCATGAGGACGGCACGACCCGAAAGCCTTAAATGATCACACGGCATGCCATCAATTTTATCTGAGCGTAGTGTAAACTCATCGGGGCATTTAGGGTGATCACACATGCTCATGTCAGGCATGCATACTCGCACAATTTTAATTCATGCCTCATACTCGGCATACACAATGCGTGTCCATGTAATGCCACACCATGCACCATGAGCTTCAAATAATAACTCAAGCACCCAATCAATTCAATACCACAAACACGTGCTCAATTGGCCCATTTAATACCATGCAGCCCAGTACAAAAATTTCAATTCGGCATTCAATTCAAGCTACAATTGGCCAAACACATACTGCATAATTCCAGCCACACGAGCACACAACGTGGCATTTCACAATTAAGCACAACTAATCACCAATCAATCGACAGTCAATCACTTTGGGTAATCCTGGCCATTCAGCTAACAATTCTTACTATCCGTTATAATCTGGTACATTTCTCAAAGCACGGATAGCCACTATTCCATCAATCCGAGCCCAATAATTATCTATAATAATTCAACTAAATTTCTCGGATTTTATTTCCACCAATCGATCCACAATCTTGTCCTAAATATACACCGATAATATCTAAGCCAGTCCAGAAAATGCACTGTCAGTCCTAATTCGGGTTTAGGAGGTATGCTCACCTAATTTTTAGACCACGACGATGAGAAACGAGCGGCCGATTGTCGGTGAACGGCGAAATTAGCGGTGGCATTTCAGAGGCGGTGACGGCGCTGGTTCATAGTGGCCAGCGGTACAGATGTTGATATGGATGTCATACGGACGGAGGGGGATGGTGGCCGGTGAGGCGGCGGTGACTGGCGTGGCGGTCGTACGGACGTTTGTACTGACATTGTATGGATGGCCAAAGAGGGAGAGAGAAAGAGAGAGAAGTAGGGGTCGGGATGAGGGTGGTAAGGCGAGGCGACGACACGGCGGCGCGGCTGGACAGGCGGCGGCGCGTGCAGCGGTGACGGTCTCATGCGGGTGGCGAGAAAAATCGGCGAAGGAGAAGGAAAACGTGGAGGAGGGGCTGGTCGAGGGACTGTTGGCCGAAAATGAGGGAGGAGAGAGAGAGAAAGGTCAGACTGGTCAAATATAAGGGGCTAAGAGTTCCACGTGTTGCCAATCCGGGAAGTTTGACCAAAATGCCCCTAATCTGACAGTCTTAAATCATCCCTATCCAATAATTGATGGGCATTAAGGTCATTTGCCCCCAATAATTGAGCCGAAATATCCAAATTAATTATTCCAAATTTTCCCAAAAATAGCCCAAGGGCAAAATGGTTATTTTTCCAGTCCCGGGGCGAAATTTCAATTTTTGGCTATATCAACTCCAAATATATGTGGCCAACATAATATGACTTTGGAATCACAAAAATAGCCTCTTAAGCCCTAAAAAATTGACTGCAAAGTCCTGAGGATTAAAATAATATTATTTTTCACTTCCGAGTCAAAAATTTCAATTTTTGACCGTAACAACTCTAAATGTGCGTGGCCACTCCAAAATGTCATCGGCCTCAAAAAATAATCTCATATGAGCTCAAAATCAACGTCGGGGTCCCGAGGGGCAAAATTGTCATTTTTGACTTCCGAGTCGAAATTCCAATTTTCGATCGGACTAACTCCAAACATGTGTGGCCAGCATAATATGATGTCCGAATTGTGAAAATAACTGTACAAGCTTTCGAAAATCGGTACTGAAGTCCGGGATCAATTCTATGATCAAAGCTCGCTAAATTTCAAATTTCAGGATCTCTCACTAACGGACGGCTATTTAGAGGATACGCATATCGACCTAGAGTTATCCGAGTCATGACTGTCCCAATCATTGAGAGAATGAGAAATTATCACTAGTCCCAGAGGTCGCGATCATTCGGTTTAAGTTTAGGACTGGTTGACCACATACACTTTTTGATCATACAGAATCACGTGCGATTCGATTGTACATCGTTGGCCTTGGCCAAACCAAATCCATCAACTTTCCAAAGATCGGCCCATGTCGGCCCAAAATATTCTCTCATCATTTCTCATTATTGGTGTCCGATTCGCGATCGGGTCTCTAGTCCACGTACCGTTTCCTAGTTAGCCATACGCCATTGGTTAGTATCCCGAGAGTGATCAGCTTTGGGCGACACTTACTAAAATAAAATGCAAAATCGAGATTCGGGCTGTTATACTCACAGTTAAGCCTCCTAAAAATTAGGCTGCGTTTGGTCGTCCGTATAAAACTCGGGATAGGATATGTTTTATCCTATCCCGTGTTTGGTAGGTGTCCCGGATAGTATAATGTCGGATATAGAGGGGATATAACCCGGATAAAAAAATCCAAGGGGAGGGGGTAAGATAAGGTCGAATAGGATTTCTCCTATTCGTCCTATAAAAGCAAATTTTTAGAAACCCTACCCTTCATTCACGTGCTCTTCACCCACGCGGCTTGTTGAGATGTTGAATTGGAAGGATCCGCAGGAGGAGGAGATCAGGTGGTCGTCCGCAGAAATACTGTTGAAGCTTGCTGGGAAGAAGCACTTTTCCGCACCTCGCCACCGACATCAGAGAAGCTCCGACCCTATTCGTTGCTTCTTCGCCTAAGAAGGGTGCGGGTGCGGTGAAGTCTCCGCCTAAGAAGAAGCTGAAGAATGATTTGTTTGCGGAAAAGTGCTCAAAGAAAGACAATGATGACAATTTTCTTGTCTCATTTGTTTCTATTTTCATTTTATATTTTTTTAAAGAAATTTGAAAATCTAATAAAATTTCATATTTTCAAGTTTATTTGTGTATGAGAATGTTATTTTTATAGTAATAAGATCGAAATATTTCATGAGCATCACGTAGCGGTATATATGTCCTTTATATTGATATACAATTTCTTCCAAATGCAAGATATGATAGGATATGAGAATATCCGACTTTAAATCCGTACTTCATCAAACAGTGGACAGGATATGGCCAGATCCCCATATTTCCTATCCTGACCAAAAATACGGACGACCAAACACAGCCTTAGAGTTTCTAACTTCCGGCATCTTGGTATATAAGATTGCCAATTAGCCGGGTAACCTTAGCTTGGTTTTGAGGTGGTCATTGACAGATGCAAGCATGCATCATCAAGGAATTACTAAATGGGAAAAACGAGTCCATTGCAGTATCATATCCTCACTGAAGATGGACTTGCGCCAGAAACATCATTGACTTTCTTTCTAGAAGGTGATTTCTGTGAATTGGGACTCAAAATTACTTCTAGCTAGTGAACTCTTTGAATCGCCTCTGCCAGAAGCCAGAGGCCATGCAACAGTTTAATATCAATGCCTCTTATTCACAAAAACAGAGAACCATTTTGAAGCATGAAAAACGATAAAAGTACACTATAAGTGCCATAACTTGTGTACGGCCCTTACTTTGGTGCCATAACTTTTTTTTGGATCAATTTGGTGCCAAGTCGGAGGAAAAACGATCACTTAAGTGTCATAACTTTTTTTTGGATCACTTTAGTGCTAAAATTTTTGAAAAACAATCACTTAAGTGCTAAAATTTTTGAAAAACGATCAATTGAGTGCTAAAATTTTTGAAAAACGATTACTTAAGTGCCAATCTCCGGCGAGACTCCGGCGAACCACGTCAGCTTCAGAAATTAATAAAAAAGATACCACGTCAGATTTCCGGCGAAAAATTGTGTACGGCACCGGAGTTGGCACTTAAGCGATCGTTTTTCAAAAATTTTAGCACTTAGGTGATCGTTTCTAAAAAATTTTAGCACTAAAGTGATCTAAAAAAAAAGTTATGGCACTAAAGTGAGCGCCGTACACAAGTTATGGCACTTGTAGTGTACTTTTCCCCATGAAAAACTGTAGTAAAGACAGAATACTCAAGGAAAGTAAACTTCTACAACGATTGGCAAAAACTAGTGTTCTTCAGAAAGTCATATTCTTCATCTGTATTAAAATGAGAAGCAAAGTATGAGTACACAGACCGAAGATCCAAATGAAACCTGTGCAAAATCAGTAAATCGAAGAAAACCTTGAATATTAGCAAACAACAGTTGAACCAAATAGAAAGCTTAGACGGCGCTTGCTCCAAGAAGCCTTTTGAAAAAGAGAAGAAGCGAAGTACGTTGTGGAAGTAGACCAAAGAAATGATGGCTGAAGAAAACGCATAAATCAAATGGCGGCACCTCTCAAAATCAGTAGAAGTGGAAGGACGATCATCCTCCTTTCACTACCTCTTGTGACTCGGTTGCTTAACGTTGGTGCAAATGATCTTTAACCATTCCTTTCCACGTAAAAAATAATTTTTGATATGAAAATGATTGATTCACGACGATCCTAGGTAGCCTAAAATGCAGAGGCCGAATTCAAGAATGTAATTTCTTGCCCAGAGCCACCGGTTTTGACATTGGACCAACCCAGGCTGGGCCTTGGGGGCCTCCCACTAGCTAATCTATTCTACTCACAGTTAAGCCTCCTAAGATTTAGAGGTTCTGATTTCCGGCACCTTGATATCTGAGATTGACAATTAGCCGGGCAACCTCAGCTTAGCTTTGATGTGGTTGTTGACAGGTGCAAGGGCATCGATGCAGTGGTGGCTGATCAAGTGGCACGGCGGTGCTATTAAAAATGATTTAGGGAATAGATGTCAAATAATATGGCAACGCCAGTTTTTCTTGGAATTCCTCATGGTTTCCGATTTTCAGAGTTACGTGTTGGTTTTTGTGGCAATGGAGGAATAAATCATAGTTTTTGGCTTCACCAATACACATAATTAAAGCATATGTCAAGCACATACTTGATGCACAGGAGGTGTAGGCAAGATTTTTAATGAGCTGAGAAGCCCATACATGAAATTTTGGGCCTAATACTCTATAAAAACTCTTAGCTTTAGGCTCTCTAAAAAACATCCCCTACCTTCACTCTAATCCCAATTCTGTCTATACATTAATAAAAAGCAACTAGTTTCTTCAATGTTATTAACATCATGACCAGTTAGAGGCTGATTATCAGAACTCGCATCGATATCAGATTCTCATCTTCATATGGAACAACAACCGCCTCCTAGTGTTGATAATAGTTAAAGTTGATGGTTTTTTTTAGACAAAATAAATGTTCAGTGTAGAAATTGAATTTGGATTACACCTAAAGTTGGGTTTATGAAGGAATTAGCCCAAATTTTGATGGGATGGAACCCACTTCCATTAGGTTGGGTGAAACTAAACATTGATGGGACCTATAAAGGCAATTCAAGTCTAGTTTCCAAGGGAGAGCTCATTGCAGATGAAGTCGGAATTTGGCGTGACGGTTTTGCGAGGAAGGTTGGAGTATGTTGTGCTCTAAAAGCTAAATAATGGGGGTATATTCTTGGGTCCAAAGTTGCTCCATCAATTAGGCTTTCACAAGGCCATTATTGAAGTGGATTCTCAGGTGGCCCTCTCTTTTTCAACCGTCGAGAGCGAATAACAGGACAAAAAATGGACTTCCTCCTCCAAATTGCAAATCACGATTGAGAAGACTATCGAGTTCTGCACATGTATAAGGCAACGCCTATCGTGACAGACTTGCGAATTTTTATTTAACTCGGAGTCTTATAATGATTTAGGTTCTTTTCCCTCTAAAGATATCGTTCTTTTACTATATGGTAATCAAGTAAGCGTTTGTGAATGTAGGATTGTAAAGATTCGATTTCTTATGGCTTTTTCCCTTTTATACAAAAACAAATATTCAGGGAAAGAGAAAATGAGAGAAAATTAAGATTTCTTGTGATAGGTCCTTTTACTCAATCCTATGATGGCCTTACCCCTAAGGTTAGCATCCCGAGAATGCGCAGTTCCGGGTGAGATATCACTATAAGTGCATTGGCCAAAATATTCATTTCATAAATCTCGAGAAAAGGATCGAAAATTCAAAATGTTATAACTCTTCCCCCTAATAAAAATTTCGTTCTCGAAATTTACAAATATACCTAACTATTTAAACAAATGGTGGTAATGGCGTTTTATATTACTTCTTCATTTTCCCAAGTGGCACCCTTTGTCCCGTGATGCTCCTAAACAACCTTGACCAACAGGACCGTCTTATTTCTCAAAACCTGCTCCTTCCTATCCTCAATTTGTACTGGTCTCTCTACGTACGACACCCTATCGTTTATGTCTATTACTTCGTGATTCAGCATGTGGGTCGGATCCGATTCGTACTTTCTTAATATCGACACGTGGAAAACATTATGAATTTGCGACAAATTAGGTGGTAAGGCGAGACGATAGGCCAACGTTTTAATTCTCTCTAAAATCTCGAATGGGCCTATGTACCTTGGACTCAGCTTTTCTTTCTTACTAAACCGAGACAGTCCTCTCATTGGCGAAATCTTAAGGAAAACGTGGTCACTAACTTGAAATTCTAATGGTTTACGCCTTCGACCGCATAACTCTTTTGACGGCTCTGTGTTGTCTTTAGCCTTTCCCGGATAATTCTTACCGTTTCCACCGACTGTTGAACTAACTCTGAACCCATTACACTTCTTTCTCCCATTTCATCCCAACACAAAGGTGTCCTACATGCTCTACCATTAAGCGCTTCAAACGGTGCCATCCCAATACTCTGCTGAAAGCTGTTATTATAGGCAAATTCAACTGAATGTAATTATTCTTCCCACTTGCCTTGAAAATCTAGTACTACACATGCTCTCAGCATATCCTCTAAAGTCTAAATAGTCCTTTCAGACTGACCATCCGTCTACGGATGATAGGCCGTACTAAATTATAACTTTGTTCCCATGGCCGTTTGAAGACTTCTCTAAAAAGCAACAGTAAACCGGGGATCACGATATGTAGTGATCAATACCGGTACTCCATGAAGTCGGACTACCTATCTCACATACAATTCTGCATACCTATCAAGCGCGAAGTCCTTTCGCACTGGCAGAAAATGTGCCGACTTTGTTAACCGATCAATTATTACCCAAATTGAGTCATGTCCCTTATGACCTTTGGCAATCCCATGACGAAATCCATCGTAATGTGTTCCCATTTTCATTCTGGGATTTCTAACGGCTGCAACATTCCACCAGGTTTACAATGTTATGCTTTCACTTGCTGGCATATTAAATACTTGGCCACATCCACCTCCATTCCATTCTATCAATAATGTTGTCGAAGGTTCTGGTACATTTTCGTACTACCCGGGAGAATGTTATAATTGCTTCTATGAGCCTCTGATAAAATTTCTTCCTTAAGTTCCAAATCATTGGGTACACACAAATGTCCTCGAAACTTTAAAATTCCGTCCTCAGACACTTGAAAGTCCGATTTTCTCTTAGTACCATCCATCTCCAGAATTTTCTAAATCTCAGGGTCCATGGACTGTAACGCCTTGATTTTGGTTTGCACTTCCGGTTCAATCCTTAATGTCGCCACCAAACTAGAAAAATGTCCCATCTCAATTTAAACTCTGAGTCTCGCGCTTCTTCCAATAAGATCCATTCTTGGACTATTAACTGTGCGATGCTCGACTTTCGACTTAAGGCATCCGCTACCCAGTTGGCTTTTCCGGGATGATTCAAAATATTACAATCATAGTCCTTTAGCAACTACATCCAACGACGTTGTCTCATATTTAATTCTTTCTGAGAAAACAAGTATTTGAGACTCTGGTGGTCCGTATATATCTGGAATCTTTCTCCATATAAATAGCACCTTCAAATCTTAAGTGTAAAAATAATTGCTACCAGTTCCAAGTCATGAGTCGGATAGTTCATCCCACGAGGCCTTAACTGATGCGATGCATAAGCAACTACCACTCCATGTTGAATTTGCACGCACCCCAATCCTTTAAGCGAAGCATTGCTATAAATCTAAAATCCTCCCAGTCCTGAAGGGATTGTCAGTATTGGTGCAGTTGTCAATCTCTATTTCAATTTCTGAAAACTTTTGTCGTACTTTTTCGTCCATTCAAATTTCATCTCCTTCTTAAGTAACCTTATCAGTGGAGTGGCTATCGCTAAGAATCCTTTCATGAATTGGCAATAGTAACTTGCCAGACCTAAAAAGCTTCAAATCTTAGTAACTGTCATCAATCTTGGCCAATCCATCACTGCTTTAATCTTCACCAAATTTATGGAGATTCCTTCTTTGAAGATTACATGTCCAAGGAACACCACTCGATTAAGCCAAAACTCGCACTTGCTAAACTTAGCATACAGTGCATGCTCTCTTAACATTTGTAGGACCTTTTCCAAGTGTACTTTATGTTCCTCGAGACTCTTTGAATACACTAAGATATCATCTATGAAGACAGTTACAAACTGATCCAAAAATTCTTTGAACACCCTATTCATTAAGTCCATGAAAGCTACAAGGGCATTAGTTAGCCCAAACGGCATTACCGTGAACTCGTAATGTCTATACCTCATCCCGAATGCCGTCTTTGGGATATCTTCGCTTTTGATTCTCAACTGGTGATACTCCATCCTCATATCAATCTTAGAAAATACAGAAGCTCCTTGTAATTGATCAATCAAGTCGTCGATCCTTGGAAGGGGATACTTATTCCTAATTGCCACCTAATTCGGCTAACGGTAATCAATACACAGCCTCAACAACCCATCCTTCTTCCTTTCGAATAAGACTGGCACTTCCCATGGAGACGCACTCAATCGAATAAAACCCTTATCCAACAGTTCCTGCTTTTGAACCTTTAATTCTTTCAATTCCGACAACGATATTCTATAAGGCGGCTTTGAGATTGGCTCAGTCCCAGGAGCCAACTCGATAACAAACTCTACTTTTCTATCTAGTGGTAATCCCGGCAATTCCTGAGGAAAAACATCGGGAAAGTTGCACACCACAGCTATATCCTCTAGTGGCATTTCTTCTAAGGTTAAATCCACCACACTTGCTAGGTAACATTGACACCCATCATCCAATAATTTGGTTACTTCTACTGATGAAACCCAAGGGATCAAGGTTCCTCCTTGACTCCCTATAAATTCAAATCTAGGGTATCCCGTCGGACTAGACTGGATCACCCTGTTACTACAATCCATCACAGCATTCTATCTAACTAACCAATTCATGCCCACAATCATATCAAAATCATACATGGTCAAAACAGCCAAATCTATCCTGCTTTCTACACCACTAATTACTATTTTATAGTCCATGTATCCTAACGATATGTATATCTTATCAATCAATGGTGTAGTCGCACACAATTGCACTTCTAATAAAACGGGTTTTAACCCAGCCAATTCAACAAATTGAGCAAACACAAACGAGTGCAACGCCCCCGGATCAAATAGAGCATATGCAACGTAATTACACAGAGAAACCATACACATCCTTGTGCTAGCGGCCTGCTTAGATTAGCTGGCGGGGCTACACTAGTTGGATTCCCAATCCGAGGTGACTGTGATTGTGGGGATGGTCGACTCTTATGATTCGGGCAATTCCTTATGTGATGTCCCATTTCGCCACACCCAAAGCATGCCCCTGTCATACTTGGGCAGGGGCTACTCCCATGATGTCTCCCACAACGTCTACAGGCCGAATTAGATTGATGTGATGATTTCCCAATATTCCTCCTTACCGGAAGAACAAAACGTCGATTTCCCATCATCGGCCTTTTCCCTTGCTGACGATTTTTCTTGGCTAAGGTATACCGTCATCCTGACGCGACGGCTCTATCTATCATTTCCTGTTCGATAGCCTGAGTCCTCTCATATAATTCCTCATAAGTTCTCAAATTCACCAATATCATTTGACTGCGAATGTCAGCCATCAATCCATCCCGAAACCTTCGTGCCTTGTCCTCAGGATGGTTTACCATTCTAGGCGCAAACTTAGACAGTCTAGCAAATTCTGCTTCATATTGATCTACAGTCATTTGGTTCTGTTGCAGTCTAAGAAGAACCGTCATCTTCCTTTCTCGGGCACTTACCGAGAAATACTTCTCATTAAAGACCTGGACGAAGGCCGTCTAATTTTGATCTACACCCGTAGGAAACACTCGGCCCTACATGGCTTTCCACCAATCATTCGCATTACCCTGAAGCTGGTACACTGCCAGCGTCACTTTATCTGCTTCAGTACACCCTAATAAAGCAAAGGCTTTTTCTAATTCCTCAACTCATTTAGAAGCAGCCTCTGGGTCCCCTACTCCTTCGAACTTTGATGGTTTCAGCTTCAGAAATTGTTTTACTAACTGATGCATCTATCGATTCCCTTTTCCATTACCAGCATTCTCATTAACTAAGGTAGCTGCGGCCTCTGCAGCTTGAGCGGTCGCATTAGCTCGCTCTTGAGCTTGTCTATCCATCAAATTCCCAATCCCTTCTAGCACCCTGAGAACTCCTTCCATACGCAAATCTTCCGTGATCAAAATCTAAGAGCTCGATAAGCCTCCCGCTCCTACACCTCTCCTACTCGTTCTCACGAGCTCTCCATACAGGAATTAGAGACCTAGCCAACTATACTAGTCCAAGCTCCAGCCACAAAACTCGACAACCAGCACTCAATAACCAACAACCAACTAGCAAATCAATCAAGTAACATCCAACTAACATCACCAAGCAACCAATAGGGTTCTCATACTCACCTCAAATCCTGCCGCACCTTCGTCTCAATCAACATTATAACCACAATAAACCACTCAGTAACCACCGGCGCGTACTCACAGGACATGCACAGTCCATATAACATGCATTCTACAAAGGGCTCCCTAACTGACTACCCCGAAGTCGTCGCTTTTTATCACTCCATGTCTTGACCTTACTCGTATCGAGCTAACCTGGCTCTAATACCAAATCGAACAGAGATGTCACGCCCCAAACCCCATCAAGCTCACGACATCCTTGTTTTGTTAGTCGAATAAATGTGACGTCCCAGGAAAAGAATCGCCAACCCAAATGATCAGAAGCACAGGCAGAAAGAAATATAAAAACACTCGTACTATCAAAGATGACGACGGGGTAGAGCATTGAGACAATCAACGAACTAACAACATTCATTTTTATACATTACTATCAAACCGAGCATACAAACCACATTACATACAAACTTAGTAAGACAAGCATCCAAAACACCACCGATACAACAAAAAGGATCGGGTGGTTGGGTTAATTTAGCTTCACTATAGGTCGATTTATCTATCAAAAAGTGACCAGTCAGACCTACTCTACATAACCCCTAAATCACCTCGGTGAAACCTAAGGGTCACCCTCCTCCTTTTCTTCCACTAATTCCTTTGGCTCGTACTCTGGAAGATCATGTGGATCACGATACGGAGGGATTGCCTGCAATGGTTGCACCGCCAGCGGCTCCACTGAGAATACTATAGGTGACTACTCTAGATCAATGATCTCGCCATCAGGAGGGATGATCGCCATTGGATCCCACTCACTAACGTTGTAAAAAGGGATGTCGAAGCTTCTCAATAAGCCTGTCTCCTCTAAACCATCCTGATAGGTCCATACAATGTACCAGTAAGGCTCCCAGTATAATCGACCCTCGTCAACCCAAACTGTGCTCGAATATCTGACAAAAGCTCGGTCGCCTCCTAAAGGGTATTCCACCTCCTGATGATCCACATGCCTAGGGATCCCAAAACGAGGAGGTAGGTCTCCTGGGTTCATGGTTGGGGGTTTGAAATTGTGGTTATACAACCATGAGACGAATCTCAATAAGTGCACAACCCCAAGCCTACACAACAACCAATCACACTAACAATAACATGCGATCCTACTTGGGATCTATCATGCACATCCCTTTATGTCAGATAATAATACAGCCAATCCATTCATGTCCTCACTCATCAAACACTATGTCACGCGAGGCAACCCATACTCACACACTAACTCACACTATACGTCAACTTTCACAAATCTCGCACATCAAGTCAAGTCCATTTCATTCCCAACTTTCCATCACTACTGTGCCTGCGTAAAAACACATCAGGCTAATGGTCTTCTGACCTCATCAGGCATTATCACCCTGTCGGGCCGGGCATCGTCACATCGTCAAGGACGGCATCGTCCCTTGTAACACGCCTCAGGACGGAACCTACCCCGCGTAAATGAATATGCCTCATAATACCACTTTTCCAACCATTCTAATCATCTCATACCATCATACCACACATACACACGGCCACACAATTTCACGCCACACGGCCACACCTATTTGGCACGCAACCTCATTACACGTTCATACTATCACACCTTGACAACCACACACATTTAGTCCAATACTCAGTCTAAAATCAACCAACAACCACAAATCACACCATCATACATACCAGCCCATCCAAGGCATAAGACTACCAATCAAACTCTCAATTCAGTCCAGGTCAATCCACATTATAATAGCCCTATTTAAGCCTTCTAAATCGCACATACTCAGTCACCAATTCGTCCAAACAACCTAATATCCAGCCCCGGTCTAAGTTTCCAAACAACAACATAAACTATCTAAATCGAGTCCTAAACGCGTCCAACAATACCCAAGGTCCGAGGTAAGGTTTGAGGGAGTCACTTACCTTAAAAAGGAGTGACAACCAGGCTAGACAAATGGCTAGAACAGCTGGACTGGAAGCAGCAGCTGAGTAGAAGCGCCGACGGCCAGGTAGGCGAGCAACGGCGACACTGTGGACGAGTGGCTAGCAAGCAGCGAACGAGCGGCTGGGGGGGTGGTGATGGGGATGTATGGAGCAGGGGAGGACAGCCAGGGGTGGCTCGGTGGTAGCTGGGCTGAACAGAACAGGGCGAGAGGGAGATAGGCGGACAGTGGAGTGCGACCGAGGAAGAAGAAGCAGCGGCGGTGGACTGCTGGCCGGCGGCGACCAAGTGGCTGGGCTAGACAGGCTAGTGGCCGGCCAAGCTGGCGCACGCACGGAGAAGGAGGGAGAGAGAGAGTTCCTATCGATTGGGAGGAGGAGAGAGAGAAAGAGAGAAATGATTATTTATATGGTGCCCCCAATAATTGATCTCTAATACCCCCACCTAAAATTATCAAATTACCCTTCTAACGACCCCACAATCCAAGGGTCAAGATTTGATCTTATCCAAATCTAACGGCCCATATTTAATCTTATCCAATAATTCAACTGCAAAAAGGTAATTAACAGTTGGAGGAGAGGAATTCTTGTCCTCTCAATTTTGGCCATACAGGGTAATTCTTAGTCCTTCGACTTAATCCAGTCTTCAAAATTCGTTCGTGGTTCCAAGGACAAAACGGTCATTTTTCTGATCCCAAACTGAAATCCATTTGTTGACAAAAACAGGTGGCCCCAAGGTTGGCCATACCAAAAACATCATCAGCCGCTAAAAATTATCACTTTCAAAATTCTCGATTCCCGAGTTCGAATTCCAAGAAATGCTTAAAATCGAACAATCGCGACTTTAGATTATTTCTGGCTAACGGGTAGCTCAATGGAATTACGCGCTCTCGACCCATGACTGACACTGGGTTAAGTCACGTTTGTCATGTAACTGCGAGGGTTCATCGCTAGTTCCCTTCGAACACGATCAATCAAGTAGATCGGTCTTTGTTGGCCCAAAGTTGAAGGTCAAACCAAGGTCGAGTTCTTTGGTCGTGCGAACTCAATCCCATAATGGCCTTACCCCTAAGGTTAGCATCCCGAGAATGCGCGGTTTTGGGTGAGATCTCACTATAAGTGCATCGGCCAAAATATTCATTTCATAAATCCCGGGAAAAGGATAGAAAATTTAAAACGTTACATTAAACATGGCCCAAATTAGTGTTGTCCACTGGTCAATTTGCGTATTGCTCAAGAGCCGCCTGTTAGTCAGAGATACGCTCAAGTCATGTTGGTTCAATCTAACCACTAAATTGAATCCAAGTTTCGGGTTCGAAATTTCTTGAAAGTCATGACAGAGTAATTAGACGATGTCGTTATCACATGGTCAGCCTCGGATTTGTCTGAATTCATCAGAAAAGTGAAATTTTGACCGAAAGTGGAAAATGACCATTTTGCCTCAGGATTTTATGAAGACCAAGTGTAATATGAGAAGGGCATTTTGGTCATTTCATAACAACTTTAGAGATAAAAATTTTTGGACGATTTTGCCTCTACAGTTTTTGTGAAATTCCCATTTTACCTTTGGATATTTTTTGTGAGAGTTGATCTTGGCCGTCGATTTTAAGATAAGTTTGAATCTTGGCCGTTGGATGGAAAGTTGAGAGGAGAGTAGGATGGTAATTTTGACTTGGGGTAGGTACACTAATTATTGGTGCCGCCTATTTAATCATTTTCCTCTCTTTCTCTCTCTCCCCCTTGGTCGTGTGATTGGCAGGAGCCGTGTCGAATTGCCGTCCGCTCGCTTGCTTGCTCACCGTCCGCCGTACGTCTAAACGTCGGACCGCCGTGGCCGCCGCTTCCTTGCCACCTTGCCGCCCTCTTGCTAGGTTCTTGCTTGGAATTTCCAAGTAAGTGACACCCTATTCCCTATTTAGGATATCGGGTATTGATGGGCTCGTTTAGGCACGATTTAGTGTAGTTTTGTGGCAGTTTTGGACGAGGGTTATTATGGACGAAATTATGGTGATTTGGTGAGTATTTAGAGGCTAAACGAGCGCTGAGTATGGTTGATTCAAGTGCTGCAAAATTCGATTTGGTGCGTAGGGTGTATAATTTGGTTCGACTCTTAATGGTGTGAAATCATGGTGTAGTGTCACGTCCCGAACCCTACGACACGCGGCATCCCTTTTGCGGTCGAAATAGTGTGACGTCCCACAACTCATCGTCGACCCAAAACCCCAGATCAGAGAAATTACACATGCGGAAACGATCACACACCCGTACACAACAAACATGACCAAGATAGCAACAAACATCATAAACACATATTTATATTAAGCAAGGAAGGATTTACAATATCCATTAGAAACATAAGTATAGATAGGCCTAAAATGGGTCAATAAGCCACTATCATAAAAAAGAGATTCATGGCTTAGGGCGGTTAGGTGTTATATCCAAAAAGGGCTCTCTTCAAAAAGTGTCGACCCTAAATGCTAGCTAAGCTTTAGACTAACCCCTAGGTGGTACCCAGTCTGAGTCGGATCCAGAAGACTCGAATGAATCGTCGGATGACTTGAACTCGGAATCCACAGACTTGGGCTCGGACTCGCCCTCCAACAGCTCCTCCTCGGGCTCCGGCACCTCCTCGAGATCCTCCTCTGGCTTAGGCTCCAGTTCCATTGACTCCGGTTCAAGGTTGAACTCCCACTCCATCGGCTCCTCCTCCTCACGCTCGGAATCCATATCGGACTCTATGATGACGGCCCGGGGGTTAGAATCCGCCTCGGACATAGAATCGGGGCTCACTACCTTCCCATCAGCTGCATGCAAGTCCCATCGACCTAACCCGTCAAACGGGACATCAAAAGTCTTAGGGGGCCCGTGAAAGCCGGTCTGGTCCTGATAGCACTAACTAAGGTAGGGATGCGCCTTAAGCTGTGGCCCGTCCTCGTCAACCCAAACGATAGTGTAAAACCTAATATAAGCCTCCCCGTTCCAACCGGCGTACTTGATCACCGAATGCTCAATACGGTCCGAGATCCCAAAATGTAGCGGTATGCTGGCCATCCTCAAGGTTGGGAGTCTAAAATATTAGGGTTTAATAACAGTTAGAACGAATCTCAGTAAGTAGGCCCCCTAAACCTAAATTAAGCTAACATGCACCTCTAAACAAGTTACTAACTAAACATACAGTCTAGTACTCAAATGACTTAGGCCCTCTGGCCCAAATCAAACATATAATTGACCCTGCAGGTTAGGCACATAATAATAACACCAAGAAAATCAATCATGGTACCTACACATTATCAATTGGCCATGATCACTTGCCATGCACATGCTTACACTCATTAATGGACACTTTGTACACGTGCCAATTTCCCATTTAATCTCCGACCCACATTAAATGAATTGGGTCCATCACTACTCGAGACTCGCGTAACATGCCTCAAGTCCATGACACAACCCGCATGAACGACGCCTCAGGTTGGCCATCATCCCGTACTCCGGGCATCGTCCTGCGTTAAACGCCTTAGAACAAGTTCAATACCCCACGTTAAACGCCTCAGGGCTTATGTGATCACATGTATACACTTCACCAATTATTATCTGAACCCCACGTAAACGACGCCTCAGGGCGATTTATGTGATCACATACTCAATGCCGTTCATACAAACTCACATGATTTACACATTATGCCAACATTCGATATGCGCAAAATCATGGCCATATCATCCAAAACTCGAGGTATCAATTGAATCCACATTTTTTTATTCAATTCAACATAACAACATGCTTAATTTGCTGATCAAGATAATTCAGCCACGGTCCACAATTCGGGGCATAAAAATCATGCAATTAAGTCATTATAATCACACATGCCTAAGGCCCACAATGCTCCCTCATCTCACGGCCATATCAAGCATCCAACATAATATCACAACGTCACGTAATTAATTCTAGCCATGCATAATCCAGCCACTTCATTGTCCATCCATGGCACACTTAGCAAATCACATTTAAATCATAAACTAACAACACATGGTCCAACCAAGCCTATACTAATCAGCCATTAAACAGACCACTTAATGCCTCTAATCCACCTTTAAAATAGCACATTAGGCTCCTAAAATCATCTCACCATCAGCCTTAATCACCAGCCCTTAAACAATACCTAAATTACCCTAATTAACACTAAACTTGCTTAAAATGTACAAAAGCCTAATTAGGGTTTAGGGTTTCCACTCACCCAACTCCTAAGCTCCAAGAGGGGTGCCGAATTAGGGGAAAAGGGGGCTGGTTGGTCTCTGGTTCACATCGGACCAGCATGGACTTGGCAGCTCCCACGGCGGCAACGGGCTGGTGGTCCGCGGCTAGGCAAGACGGCAGGAAGGGGTGAAGGTGATGGTGGTGAGGTGTGGAAAAGGAGAGGGAAAAGGTGAGGGTGGCAGCGGTGGTGGCGCGTGAGGCGGTCATGTTGCCGGCAGTGACGGCGGATGTAACATTCTGAATTCGACCCACTTTTGGGATCAATGAAATAGATATATATTTCTTATTTCATTTTAGTAAGTCTTACCCGGAACTGATCACTCTCGGGATACTGACCAATAGGGAATGGCTAACTAGGAAAATGGTACATGAACCCACGAACTCGACCATGAATTGAGCTTCGATTCTGAGGAACAATAAGGGAATATTTTGGGCCGATGTGGATCGATCCAAGGAGGGTGACGAATTTGGCATTGCCAACGACGTGCAATCGGATTGCGGGTGATTCCGCACGACCGAGAGTACGAGTGGCAAACGATCGCAACCTCCGAAACTAGCGATAAATCCTTGCATTCTCTTGAAAATCGAGACCGTCAATACTCGAGTAACCCTAAGTTGATATGCGTAATCCCTAAAAAGCCACTCATTAGTAAGAGACGCTAAAATCACATTTGAGCGAAATTGATTGTTGAGTTGAATCCGGACTTAAGTGTCGAATCTCACAGACATACTCGACTAATTTGCAAGGACGACATCGTAATACTATGGCCAATCATATGTAGGATCAGTATGGTCGAAAAATGGATTTTTGGATTGGGAGTGGAAAATTACCACTTTACCCTTGAGCCCTATGCATTCATTCCGAATTTTTTAAGGACAAAATGGACTTGTTCAGCCCCTAATGTGACCGAAACTCATGGACAATTAAGCCTCCACCACTCTTGCTCATTTCCCATTTCACCTATAGATATTTTGTTCAAGATGAGATCTTGGCCATTGATTTTGGATAGATTTGATTGGCTTTTAAATTTCAGCCATTGGATTAAGTTGATAATGGGGTGGTTAGATTGGTTATTATAAGTGGAGTTGGTCATCTACCCCACTCAAGCAATTTGATAAAACTCTTTCACTTTCTCTCTCTCCCTTCACTTCCCCTCGTTTGGCTGGCCATCACTCCCCCACTCTCTCTCCATTCTCTCCTCTCTCACGTGAAGCCAGCCCCTACCGGAGCAACCATCGCTAGGCCATGCCGCCATCGCCGTTCGTGTGACCATCTTGCGCCATACCACCACCACTCGGCCAGTCCATTTTCTCCTCCTCTCCCCTCTCATCTTCAGCGCCACACCACCATCACCGAGTAGCCCAGCCGCTGCCGTGTGCCGCCATCCAAGCGCGCCGCCACCGCCGGCCCGTGAGTGTCCCACACGCACCATCATTGCCACCACCCTCGCCCTTCCTATTCTCTTTCCAAGCTACACCGCCATCATCACCGTCAACCCCCTTTTCTCCTTGTAGATCAATCGTGAGCCATCACCCACCGTTCGCCGCCCGTGGAGCCACTGGAGTTGCCCACTGGTGTGGCGTGATCCGTCAACCGTCCAGCCCATTTCCTCCTATTTCAGCATCCCTTGGAGCTTAGGACCTTGGTGAGCGGAAACCCTAAACCCTAATTAGGATTTTGTGCATTTTTAGACAAGTTTAGGGGTTAATTAGGGTAATTTAGGGGTTGCTTTAGGGCCGATGACTAGGGCTGATCATGTAGTGATTTTGGTGGCCTAGTGTGATGATTTAAAGGTGATTTGGAGGTAGAGTGGTCTAGTTAGTGGCTCATCAATGTGTGCTTGAATGGACTATATGGTGAAAATCTATGGTTCAAATGTGAATTGCGATGTGTATTGTGATTGGACTATGTAGTGGCTGATTTGTATATGGTTTGGGATTAATTGTGCAACATGTAGTGGGTGCGTGTCTTGGCCGTGAAATGAGGAATACGGTGGGCCACAAACTAGTATGGTTTTAATGACTCAATTGCATGATCTTGGTGCGCCAAATTGTGGATCATGGCTAAATTATTTTTAAATCGTCGAATTAGGCATGTTGATATGTTGAATTGATTGAATAATGTGGATTTTATGAATGCCTGAATTTCGGATGATATGGCCATGATTTGTGCATATTGAGTGTTGGCATATTATGCGAATTATACAAGTTGTATGAATGGCATTGATCATGTGATCACCTAAATTGCCCTGAGGCATCGTTTACGCGAGGTTCAGATAATAATTGGTGGAATGTGTACGTGTGATCACATAAACCCTGAGGCGTTTAACGCGACGTATTGAACCCGTCCTGAGGCATTTAACGCGGGACGATACCCGGTTTACCGAAAATGGCCAACCTGAGATGTCGTTCACGCGGGTTGTGTCATGGACCTGATGTGTTTAATGCAGGTCAAAGATTAATTGGAAAGTGATGGACCTGATGCGTTTAACCCTGGTCGGAGATGAAATGAAAAAATTGGCATGTGTGCGAAGTGTGCATTAATGAGTCTAGGCATGTGCATGGCAAGTGATTGTGACCAATCGATGATGTGTATGTGCCATTGTTAGCTTCGGTATTATTATTATGTACCTAACCTGCAGGGTTGCTAATATATTTGATTTGGGCCCGAGGGCCGACGTCATTTGAGTGCTGGATTGTTTGTCTGGTTAGTAGCTTGTCTGGAGGTGCATATTAGCCTAGTTTAGGTTTAATAACGATTTATGCCCATGAAGTGTTTGAGAAAATGCTCGAATGAAAGACGCCAAAAACAGTGTTGTTTTGGCACCGTGCCCCCCGAAGAGGGTAATTGGCACCGGCGCCGGCGACAGCCGATTCGGTCTTGGTTGAACCAGTCCGAACCGGTCCAGTTCGATTTGTTCCCCTCGGCGGGAAAAATTCAAAAAAATAAAAAAAATTAGAAAATTTCTAAAAAATTTACAAAAATCATTACAAAAATTAGATTTTTTTTAGAAAATTCGAAAATTTGCAGAAAATTCATAAAAAAATAAAAAAATTACAGAAAATTCAGAAAAATACAAAAACTTTTAGAAAATTCATAAAAATTTAAAAAATTCTGAAAAAAACAAATAAAAATTCTGAAAAATTCACAAAAATTTTCAAAAATTCATAAAAAGTCATTTCTTTGTTAAAAGAAATTTTTCCAAAAAAAGAAAAAAAAATCAAATCAAATAAAAAAAATTAAAAACTTGAAAATTCACAAAAAGGTCCAAAATCATCGTGGCCAGCCATAAAAGATGAAATTTGAATTTTTAAAGTGTTCAAATAGCACTTGAAAAAAATCAAAAATTTTGAAAATCCATAGAATGATTCAAAATCATTGTGGCCAGTCATAAAAAGTGAAATTCAGATTTTCCAAAATGCCCAAGTGGCATTTTTGGAAAATTCCAAATTTAAAAAACAAAACCCCTAAAAAATCCTAAACTCTAAAACATAAAATGAACAAGCTATTAGAGTTTCAATAAGGTTTGGGTGTTTTGCTTGACTTTCATTTCTAGTGGCCAAATTAGGATTGCTGTGATTGATTTGCCATTGGATGTCCGTTTGATTTTTGGATGCTTAATTGTCTATCCATGATTAGATTAGTGAATTGACCTTAGGGATCCGTGTGATGCATTAGACATGCCATATTGTTCTTAGGTACCAAAAGGGTGTTAATGGTCTCAATTTGGGATCGTTAACGTAACCGAGTCCCTTATCCAGAATCTTTGGTTCGTAGGATTGCAGTACTTCTCCAGTACCTCAATTAGGTTTCTAGTCAACCTACCATAAATGACTAGTGGCGACTCTAAGTTTAAATTTAGATCAAACAAACCCCGCTGTCACGTGAGGTATGATCTGGAAGAGCCCTGTATAGAAAACTACCTCTAGCCTATCGCGCGTGGCGCAACAAGCTTGGCGACTCCACTGGGGAAGCTTAAATTTCTAAGTGGATTTAGACCTAGATAGAACGATATGCATGTATTTGTGCTCGCAAGGATCTCAGGTACATTCCACTAATGACGTGTTAAATGGTGATATAGGTGGGAGGTATAAGGGATGTAGTCTATGCATACCTTTGTTTTGCAGGATGGTGCTGGGATTGAATGTGATTTTGATCAAATTTTAGAAGTGCTGTTTGGTTATAAATTATTGTGCTTGCCTTTAAATTGCTTTAGCACTTTACTTTTCACACACATTACCCATAGCCCAACCCTGACTACATTTAGGATCACCCTTAGGAGGTATGTGTTTAGGCGAAACTATGAGCCGATTGCTCATGGGATCGTTTAAATACAATACCGATCACCAAGATGGAATAATATTCCATTACTTTATACCGATCACCTATTGGAATGGAATCCCTTGTCCATTAAGGTGGTGACCTTGCGCCTTTAGTATATCCTTACCCTTTTAGGTGTTAAAACCTCACTTGTTGCATATGCTTGTCTTTATGGTTGATATACCTAAAACCAAGCAAAATATGTCGGTAAGTAAGTGTCGTTCCACTTCCCTCATCTTTTCAATTATGCAAAATTAGTTGACACCATTTTGTTAAAAAAATGCCCAAATGACAATTAATGTTTGATTAAAATGCCTTTTCATACTAGAATGAATGAATAAGGTGACATGCTTCATTTGGTCACATTTTTCATTTCTAAGATGGAATGCATAGGTCCATAATGACTTTCAATGTAATTTAAGTAGATTGAATGCTCAAAATGTGACAAGTACAATCCCATTTGCCAAAAATCTATTTTTTATGTATTCGAAGTTGTAAACTATAGGATAGGACTTTATGGTCGAAAGAGAGCATGTCAAAAGGCATTTGCATTAAACATTGGTTTCATTCACATTTTCAAGTATATGCTCTTTTAAGGTATAAATGGATTAGAAGTGGCATTTGTATTACGTCATAAAAATGCAAATGTACTTTACCTCGATTTTGTCCATAAAAGGACATATAATTAAAATGGGGGTATTTAAAATTAATTCATGGTGACTAATAATGAACTTTTTACATGATTAGGCTCAATGGGAAAACTAGACATTCAAGTGGTTCCTATTTCACGAAAAGAGCTCATGGCTTGGTGAAAGGACATGACGAAAGATAACCAAATTTATGCTCAAGATAGGTTGGGATACCTTCTAGACTTGATTCATGTCGAACATCAAGTCAGTTTGGTCCAAGCATTGGCGCAGTTTTGGGAAATTTCCACCGCCACTTTCCAATTCGGAGAGTATGAATTGACGCCAACTTTGGAAGAGTACCAAGCTGCCATTGGAATTGATTCCAAGCTTGGGGTCGTAAAGCCGCCCATTGGACTTAATCCCATAAGCATTCCTGCCGGCGTTCCGGGGGCAAGCCAGCGGTCACGACGACACCGGCAAGGGCGATTAGTGGCTGGTCCTCTTCTGTTTGGGGTTGGAACCGGGCTGAGGATGGCGATTCAGGTGAGAGGAGGCGTCATGGATGATTGAGGCAGTGGCTGGTGGTGGCCAACAGCTCCAGCGGTGACTGTTCCGGCGTGAACAGTACCAGGACGAGCAGAAACGCCCACGGTAGAAATGAAACGAGAAAAAGGAAGAAAAATTTGGGGGAAATGGCCGAATGATCTTTAGGATAGAGAGATGGTCTGGTCAAATGTGGTCAAGCTTGGTGTGAGTGGAATCCAAGTGTCCAAATCTTGGGCCAATGGACAATTTTGCCCTTGATCCAAAGGCTAGAATTTGCCATAATCCAATAATTCAAGGGTGAAAGGTCATTTGTCACTAACCCAAGGCCAACCAGACCTGGTTAGTCTCATTTAACCTTGGTTAAGCCCCTAATTTAATCCAATTTTCGGAATTAGCCAAAATGGCTCTAGGGGCATTTTCATAATTTTCCGATCCTGGATGAAAATTTCAATTTTTGTCCATACCGATCCATGTATTCATAGCAGGCATAATACGGTGTCGGATCCTTAAAAAATTATCCTTTAAGACCCTGAAAATTAGTCCAAGAGTTTTTTTTTGTAAGGTAAGAGATAATATTAGCTTTATAAACACAATGTACAATAAGGATCTGAACACGACAAGGATCCAAATTAGTCCAAAAGTTTGGAGGGCAAAACCGTAATTTTTTCGCTTCGGAGTCGAAATTCCAATTTTTGACCTTATGCATTCCAGACATGTGTGGTCACCTCAAAATGGCATCGATTCCGAAAAATAATTTCGTTTAGGCCTCGAAAACGGACATCGAGGTTCCCAGGGGCAAAATTATAATTTTCTCCAATTTCCGTCGAAATTTCCGTTTTTAACCGTTCTTGTTCCAAACTTATTCGGCCATTATAAAATAATGTCCGTCTTGCAAAATAGTTGTAATTACTCTTGAAATTTTGATATCAAAGTTCGGGCTCAATATTGCGATCAAAATAACTCGTTTCGAAGTCTTAGAGCCTCTCACTAATGGATGCTGTTTAGGTGTTACGCGTATCGACCTAGGATTGTTCGAGTCGTGATGACCTCGAATTTCGGGAGAACGAGAGGAAGTATCGCTAGTACCGAGGGTCGCGATCGTTCGGATTAAAATCGGGATTCATTTGTCAGGCATACTTTCGGTCGTGCGGATTCATCCGTGATCCGATTGTACGTTACTGAGTACATCCATCATTCTCTTAAGATCGGCCCATATTGGTTCAAAATATTCCTTCGACGTTTCTTGAAATCGGCGCTCAATCGCGATCGAGTCCTCGGTCCACGTACCTGTTCCTATTTAGCTTTTCCCATTTGGTTAGTATCCCGTGATTGATCAAGTTCGGGCGAGACTTACCAAAATCAAACTAGAATTAATATACACTTTATTGGTCCCGGTAACATGTCAAAATTCAGGATGTTACAACTCTTCCCCCTTTACAAAATTTTCGTCCTCGAAATTTGTACTCTAAACTTATTCCTCTAACAACTGGGGGTGCTGACGTCACATGGCCTCCTCGCTTTCCCAAGTAGCGCTTTCTGTCCTGTAGTGCTCCTAGACTACCTTGACCATCGGGATTGTCTTATTCCGTAATACTCGATCTTTCCGATCCTCAATTCTAATTGGTCTCTCCACGTACGATACTCTGCCATCCACGTCTATCTTTTCATATCTCAGGAAGTGTGTCAAATCTGGCTCATACTTTCTCAACATCGACACGTGGAAGACATTGTGTACCTGAGACAAGTTAGGTGGCAGGGCAAGCCTATACGCCATATCGCCAATCTTTTCCAAAATCTGGAATGGTCCGACAAACCTCGGACTTAGCTTTCCTTTCTTGCGGAATCATGATAACTCTTTCATAGGCAACACCTTGAGGAAAACATGATCTCCAACTTGGAATTCCAAAGGTCTTCGTCTTCGATCGGCGTAGCTCTTCTGACGACTTTGTACTCTCTTCAGTCTTTCTTGAATGACCTCGACAGCTTCCACTGTCTTCTGTACCAGTTCTTGGCCATTAATGCTTCGCTCACCTACTTCATCCCAGCAAACTGGAGTCCTACATGCTCTGTCATATAAGGCTTCAAATGGGGCCATCTGGATACTCTGCTTATAGCTGTTATTATATGCAAACTCCACCAAATGCAGCTGTTCTTCCTATTTTCCTTGAAAATCCAGTACGCAAGCCCTCAACATATCTTCGAGGGTCTGTATCATCCTTTTCGATTGATCGTCAGTCTGCGAATGGTAAGTTATACTGAACTGCACCTTTGTTCCCAAGGCCATCTGCAGACTCTTCCAAAAATTCGCCGTAAACCTCGGATCACGATCTGATGTAATTGTTACTAGCATTCCATGCAATCTAACAATCTGCCTCACGTACAATTCTGCATACCATTCTAGCTTAAAATCCTTTCGTACTGCTAAGAAATGTGTTGACTTCATGAGTCGATCCACAATCACCCAAATTGAATCATGCCCTCTTTGGCTTCTCGGTAATCCGGTTACAAAGTCCATGGTGATGTGTTCCCATTTCCACTCAGGAATTTCCAACAGTCACAGCAGTCCTCCAGGTTTGCAGTATTGTGCCTTTACCTGCTGACATGTCAAACACTTAGCTACATACCTGGCCACATCTGTTTTCATTCCGTTCCACCAATAATGTTGTCGTAGATTCTGGTACATTTCGTGCTGCCAGGGTGTATACTGTAATTGCTGCGATGAGCTTCTCTTAGTATTTCTTCCTTAAGCTCAGTATCATTGGGTACACACCATCTTCCTCTAAATTTCAGGATTCCATCATCCGATACTTGGAAATCTAGCTTCCTTATAGTGGCATCCATTTCCACGATTTTCTGAATTTTCTGATCCGTGGACTGCAGCGTCTTAATCTTGGTCTGAATCTCCGACTCGATTCTCAAAGTAGCCAGCAGATTCGACACATGGCTCAATTCAAATTTAAATTATGAGTCTCGGAGCCTCTCCAGTAACGTCCACTCCTTGATCATCAAGTGTGATACATGATGTCGCAATCATAATCCTTTAATAGTTCCATCCATCTACGCTGCCTCATATTCAACTCTTTCTGCGAGAACAGATATTTGAGGCTCTAGTGATCCGTATAAATCTGGAACTTTTCCCCGCATAAATAATGTCTCCAGATTTTCAGTGCAAAAATAATGGCAGCCAACTCTAGGTCATGCGTCAGATAATTCATCTCGTGCGGCCTTAACTGACGTGACGCATACGCAACTACCTTTCCATGCTACATCAGTACACAACCGAGTCCTCGGAGTGAGGCATCACTGTAGACCTCAAATCCACTAGGTCCAGAAAGAATAGTTAAGACTGGAGCCGTCGTCAGTCTGTGCTTTAGTTCCTGAAAGCTTCGTTCGCACTTGTCATCCCATTCAAACTTAGTCTCCTTCTTCAGCAATCGCATTAGTGACATGGCTATCGATGAGAATCTTTCCACAAAACGTCGATAATAGCCGGCCAATCCCAAGAAACTCCTGATTTCCATCACTGACGTCGGTCTGAGCCACTTAAGTACTGCCTCAATCTTAGCCGAATCCACATATATTCCTTCTTTTGATACAATATGTCCAACAAATGCTACTTTGCTAAGCCAGAATTCGCATTACTGAATTTCATATAAAGTGCGTGTTCCCTTAACGTCCGTAGTACCTCAGTCAAGTGCACTTCGTGTTTTTCTGGGCTCTTTGAGTATACCAGAATATCATCGATGAACATAATGACAAACTGGTCCAGGAATTCCTTAAAAACTCTATTCATCAATCCATGAAAGCTATAGAGGCATTCGTTAAATCGAAGGGCATGACCGTAAATTCATAATGTCTGTACCTTGTCCTAAATGAAGTTTTGGGTATATCTTCCTTCTGAATTCTCAACTGATGATACCCAGTCCGTAGGTCAATTTTAGAGAACACTGACGCTCCTTGTAATTGATCGAACAAGTCGTCAATTCTTGGCAATGGATACTTATTCTTTATAGTCACCTGATTCAACTGCCGATAGTCTATGCATAATCTCAACGTCCAGTCCTTTTTCCTCACAAACAGGACTGGCGCTCCCCATGAAGACGCACTAGGACGAATGAACCCCTTATCTAACAATTATTGCATTTGGACTTTCAACTCTGATAGGAAAATCTGATACGGGGCTTTAGAAATTAGCTCAGTACCTGGGGCCAATTCTATTACAAACTCTACTTCCCGTTTTGGCAGTAAGCCCGGCAATTCCTGAAGGAAAACCTTGGAAAAATTGCACACTACAGAGATTTCTTCCAACTTAGGTTTCGCCAATGTCGGATCATTTACATTCACCACGTATCCTCCGCAACCTTCATCGAGCATCTTAGTCGCCTCGAGTGAGGAAATCCAAGGGATCGAGATTCCCTCTCGATTTCCTTGGAATTCAAATCTAGGATGTCCAATCAGATTGAATTGAATCATCCTATTTCCACAATCCATAACGGCTTTCTGCTTTGTCAGCCAATCCATACCGATGATCACATCGAAATCATATATGGCTAACACAGCCAAATCAATCCTTTCCTCTACATTCCCAATCACAATTTTGCAATCCAAGCACCCCAATGATACTAACACCCTATTATGCAGTGGGGTCGTTACACATAACATTCTTTCAAGCAATACGGACTCAGGACCAATCAATCTAACAAACTGTTTTGAAATAAACGAATGGGTTGCCCCGGGATCAAATAACGTATAGGCAGCATGATCATAGAGAGAAATGGTACCTGTGACCACACCTGGCGCGTCCTCGGCCTCTTTTCGCGCCGTTGCTTATACTCGTCTTTGTGCAGGTGGTCTGCCCTGAATAGCCGGTGGGGGATTTCTGGCCTGATTTCCCACTATGGGCTGCTGATGTTGTCCCGGGGGTCCCAAAGGTCGTTGCTGGGGACAATTCTTAATATGATGCTCCAAGCTCCCGTAGCGAAAATAAGCCCCGGATCTATTTGGTATCTGGTTGGGTTTCCCCATATTCCTTCTCGGTGGTGGAACAAATCGTCTATTATTGGTCATCGGCTTCTTTCCGAAACGATAATTATCCCGATTCTGATTAAATCGTGAACCCGATACTGCTGCCCTTTCCATTTAATCTCTCTCCATGGTTTGGGCTCGTTCATACAGTTCCCTATAATTCCTGATATTCGGCAAGAGCATCTGGGTGCGAAGATCCGGCTTTAGTCCATACCGAAATATTCGAGCTTTATCCAGTGAATTCTTAACCATCCTTGGGGCGAATCTCGACAATCTTGCAAATTCTGCTTCGTACTGAACTACTGTCATTGGCCCCTGATGAAGTCTCATGAACTCCGCCATCTTCTTCTCTTGAGCACTTTCTGATAAATATTGTCCATAGAAATGCTCAACAAATATTGCCCATGTTTGTTCCATATTTTCTGGGAATACTCTATCCCTGACTGCCTTCCACCAATCGTTGGCATTGTCTTGCAGCTGATAAGTTTCCAATGAAATCTTTTCAGTCTCAGTACATCCCAACAAGTCAAACGCTTTCTCCAATTCCTCCACCCAACGTGGGGCCGTTTCTGGGTCACCTCTGCCCGTGAACTTAGGCAGTTTCAGCTTGAGAAACTACTCCACCAACTGGTGCATTGGTCTAGCTGCTACCATTGGTTGAGCTTGAGCTTGCTAGGCTTGGCCTTGATTCCCGTTGATGGCGGCAGCTGCTGCAGCCTCAGCAATGACTGCTGCTCTCTCTTGGGCTTGTCTGCCCATGACATTCCCTATTTTTCTTAGGGTTTCGATGACTTGTTCCATCCTAGGGTCTCTGGCCTCTTGACCACCGGTACTGGACTGTACTTGGGGTTCCTTGCCCCTTCTTCGGCTCATTCTTCAAGTCAGAGTGCTCAACTACCTGTTATAATTCCGTCAAGGAATTAGAGACCTTAATCAACTGGTCTAAGTCCTAGGTAGGTATCAACACAAAAACAATCAAACACTCAGCATGCAACTAGTGCAACGGCACTAACATTTCACCCAAGGACTTGCACACTTACCTTGGGTCCTGCCGTACCTGCATAACATTGGTTCAATTAATCACCAAAACACTCAAACACAAGTAGTCTGGAGGTATACTTAGCACACTAGGTCACCCTATGGCTACCCATGGTCACTACTCCTTATCACTCCAAGGTTCAACTAGATTGGATTGAGCTGTCCTTGCTCTGATACCAATTCAGACGGGGATGTCACGCCCCGTACCCCACGAAGCATGAACATCCGCGTATAGGTCGAATGTGGTGCGACGCTCCCAGGTTACGTCACCGACCCAAAATCCAAATCAGAGAAAACACGACACATGCGGAAATGACGTATATATAATAGATATATATATACCCAGACAATTTAAAAGCAACCATGAATAGCATGAGACAACAAATTACAAACGATTAAAAACAATATATACTTTCATTATATAACTTACATACAATATCCATTATAAACAAGATACAACAAAAGGGCCACTAAAATAAAAAGGGATCGGTGGCCTAGGGGGATCGGACTAACAACCGAAGGGCTACAGTCAAAAAGGGGGTTGGCCCTCACTCCTAATACTAAGACCTAATCTAAGGCTCCCAGTCTGGATCGAATGACTATGAAGACTCCTTGGAAGAACCCTCTTGAACCTCAGACTCCGCTGAATCCATAGCTTTTGCCGCCATCCTATCATCCTCCGAATCAAGCTCTAATTCCGGATCCAGGTAAAGATCTAACTCATCATCCTCCTCAGCTCCTATCTTCACGTCTGATCCTATCTCAGCAACTTCTCCGGCTGCCTCATCATCCAAGTCCATTGCCTTCGGATTAATCTCTTTGTCGACCACTTGTCCTATGTCTACAACTATCACTTGCTACTCTTCCTCTTCCTCATCCATAGCTACCGGTCCATCTACGGTCTCATCCTGAAAGCTCGCACTAAGAGAAGATGGAGGGTCCGATATCTCACCACTTACCATTTGCGGGATCATAACACCATTTACATCCACTGGGACGTCAAAAGTTCTTAGCAGGTGTCCGGTCACGCCATCCACTCCCCTATAACACCAAGCTACGTACTCTTGGGTGTGGTAGTAATCCTCTCCCACGTTAACAAACAAACCAAATAATATCTCACATACGCTGCTCCATCTCCACAGGGGTGTACGCTAGACGACCGCTGGATTTGATGCGGTATCCCAAAAAGAGGGGTTGTCCTCGGCATTCTATGGCTGGGGGTCTGAAAATGTCGATTTTACCACAACCGTGAGAAATCTTAGCAAGTACAAACCACTAATCCTAAACTAGGCTAATGTGCACCTCCAGAAGGGTAAATAAAACGCATCAACATTGAACTAGTAAAACAACATTAATTTCACTCTAGGCTCACAGCCCAATATTTTTTTTTTTAATATCCCTGCAGATTAGGCATTTAACATTAACGCAAATCACGTGCAATTATACCGACCCGAAGGCCCACAATTGAATATAACGACCCGTAGGCCCGACCCAAAGGCCATAGTTGATAAAACGACCCGAAGGTCACAAGAGATTATAACAACCCGTAGGCCCGACCCGAAGGCCACAATTTAATAAATTCAAGCATGCACTTCAAAGCACTCAATTTCACTTGTAACACAATACACTTTGCGAGCTACAACCCGAGGATTCAACAAATTTAACGCATTCTCGGTACACCCAATTATCTCCAAATTGAATCCAATCAACTCAACATTTACTCCGCACATTTAATCCAAAACAATTCCACGCCCTAGGCCCGCCACGAGTAAATTCGATCTCGATAATTGTTTTTATCGACACGGGGCCACTTAATAGGATTAAACAAGTCCCAATCAACTCATAACATGACTAAATTTCCAGCCATTAATCCATAAACCATTTAATGCTCAACTTAGACAAATTGCACAAATTCGGTACTGAATGAACAGTACCAGGGCAGGACATATTTTGTCAACTAAATCACAATTAAATACTCTCATTAGGCTCTAGTCTCAAACCCTAATCACCCAACAACCAAGTACACTTTAATTAAGCCTCAAATAAGCCTAATTAGCTCCTAAAATGTCCAATTCCAAGTCATTAGCAATTGAACCCAATTAGTGAAAAACTTAGGCAAAATGCACAATTTCGGTACTGTATGAACAATACCAGAACAAGGGGCTGTTTAAACACTAATTCAAACTTAAAATAATCTCATTAAGTCCTAATGACCTATCCTAATCATCCTACACTCAAATAAACATCATTAGGTCCTAAATAAGCTTAATTAACCCCTAATTACCCTCTAAGAAGTACAATTAGACTAATTACGGGTTTAGGGGTTTATACTCGCCTAAATTAACTCAGGACGATGGGAACGAGCGGTCAATCACCGACACGTGGTGAGAATCGACGGCGGCGTTTCGGGGGCAAGCCGGCGGACATGGCGACACTGGCGAGGGCGATTAGTGGCTGGTCCTCTTCTGTTTGGGGTTGGAACCGGGCTGAGGGTGGCGGTTCAGGTGAGAGGAGGGGTCATGGATGACTGAGGCGGTGGTTGGTGGTGGCCAACAGCTCCGGCGGTGACTGTTCCGGCGTGAACAGTACGAGGACGAGCAAAAACGCCCACGGCAGAAATGAAACAGGAAAAAGGAAGAAAAATTTGGGGGAAATGGCCAAATGATCTTTAGGATAGAGAGATGGTCTGGTCAAATGTGGTCAAGCTTGATGTGAGTGGAATCCAAGTGTCCAAATCTTGGGCCAATGGACAATTTTGCCCTTGATCCAAAGGCTAGGATTTGCCCTAATCCAATAATTCAAGGGTGAAATGGTCATTTGTCACTAACCCAAGGCCAACCAAACCTGGTTAGTCTCATTTAACCTTGGTTAAGCCCCTAATTTAATCCAATTTTCGAAATTAGCCAAAAATGGCTCTAGGGGCATTTTCGTAATTTTTCAATCCCGGACCGAAATTCTAATTTTTGTCCATACCGGTGCTATATTTTCATGGTAGGCATAATACGGTGTCGGATCCTTAAAAAATCATCCTTTAAGCCCCCGAAAATTAGTCCAAAAGTTTGGAGGGCAAAACCGTAATTTTTTCGCTCCGGGGTCGAAATTCCAATTTTTGACCATATGCATTCCAGACATGCGTGGTCACCCCAAAATGGCATTGATTCTGAAAAATAATTTCGTTTGGGCCTTGGAAACGGACATTGAGGTCTCCAGGGGCAAAATTGTAATTTTATCCAATTTTTATCGAAATTTCCGTTTTTAACCGTTCTTGTTCCAAACTTATTTGGCCATTATAAAATGATGTCTGTCTTGCAAAATAGTCGTAATTACCCTTGAAATTTTGATATCGAAGTTCGGGCTTAATATTGCAATCAAAATAACTCATTTCGAAGTCTTAGGGCCTCTCACTAACGGGCGGCTGTTTAGGTGTTACGTGTATCGACCCAAGATTGTCCAAGTCGTGATGGCCTCGAATTTCGGGAGAACGAGAGGAAGTATCGCTTGTACCGGGGGTCGCGATCGTTCGGATTAAAATCGGGATTCATTTGTCAGGCAAACTTTCGGTCGTGCGAATTCACCCGCGATCCAATCGTATGTTACTGAGTACATCAAATCCGTCATTCTCTTAAGGTCGACCCATATTGGTTCAAAATATTCCTTCGACATTTCTCGAAATCGGCGCTTAATTGCGATCGAGTTCTCGGTCCACGTACCTGTTCCTATTTAGCCTTTCCCATTTGGTTAGTATCTGTGATTGATCAAGTCCGGGCCAGACTTACTAAAATCAAACGAGAATTAATATACACTTTGTTAGTCCCGATAACGGGTCAAAACTCAGGATATTACAGCGGGAGCCGCCTATTGTCCTTTGTGAGCCGTCATACAATTTGGGATACTTCAACAAGTTCCATCGGCATGGAATCCTGAGGAGTTCACTTTTGACATCCCAAATGGGATTATAGCCGAACAAGAGAAGAAAGACCTTCAAGCCAAGGTTCACAAGATCATCTTTTCTTTGGATAATTCACCATCAAGAGTAGTGGAATGGCAAAAAAAAAGAGTAGTGGAATGGCCAAAGAACTTGGAAGGAGATATGAAGATTTATATGGCATCCAAGGAATACATCAAGTGGATGGAAAGTAAACGGCCAATTGATATTGAGCCATATGTTCCATTGAGCATTATAACGGATCCCGAGGAGGAGTATGTTCCAGAATACATCGTCCCACACGTGCCTGGAGTTGAGCCTTACATCTCCGAAGAAATCGTGATCGATGTCTAAGAATGAGAATCCCGAATCAAGAAATGGAAGCATTACCATGGAGCGAAAGCTACCTTAGCTAGGAAGAAGTCTAGACTTGGATGATTTAGAATTTCCATTCGTATTTAAAATCATTTTGTAAAGCAATCTTGAATTTTATATGAAATACTCATTTTTTAAAATCTATTTGGCTAAATTCAAAATCATAATTAAAAATAAGGATCACCATGGATTACAATTCTTTGAATGGTATTATGATTCCTTGAGAAAAAACAATGATGAGAAATTTTATATAAGGTTAAGGCTTGTGTAAAAGTTCTTATTCTTGTTAATCACAAGAAACCATACAATTAAAAGTTTGTAGGTTTTCATATTCATTTCACCAATTTAATATCCTGATAGTTTTCATGAAGATAGGTTTTCTAACAACGGAAGGCAAAAGGCCCCAAACCCGTTTACAAATTAAAATGGCCGAGGAAGAAACTTGTACTCGACCAGCTAAAGTGGAGAATCAAATGACGCAAATAGCTGCTATGATGACAAAAATGAAGGCTTTTATTCTCGCATCTCGACGGTTTTATCCTACTACTCCAAATATAGGAACCTAAAATGCTACTGAAACACTAATCAAATTCCTAATTAGAAACAAAGAACTGGTTCAAGAAAACTCTCAAAAGACTATACCTGAGATAGTAAATTTGGAAGAGGATAATCAAACCAAGAAAACATTCAAAACAAAGGATGAAGAAGAGGCTAAGACATTGGCTAAAATTGAAGAATACCTAGCAAGTCAAGGCTATGAGCTTCAAAGATTCAACAAGTTCTTACTGTACGTGAAGGTAGTTGTTCCAGAAAACTGCAAAGAGCTAGAGTTCGTGAGCAAGTACGATGGAACCGGCTATCCTAAAAGCCATTTGAAATATTATCTTTGCCAAATGGCGAGATATTCAGACAATATGCCACTTCTTATCAATACATTTCAAGATAGCTTGAAGGGAGTAGCTTTGGCATGGTATACCGCTCTTGATATATAAGATTTTACCGAATAGGACCATTTGGCAGGAAAATTCCTTCGCTAATACAAATTCAATGTCGAAGTACTTCCAACCCGGGAGGACTTAGTCAGAACTGAGAAACGAAGAAGCGAAGGATTCAGAGCTTACGCTCAAAGGTGGAAAGTTGTAGCCTCATAAGTAAAATCGGCTATAAGTAAGGATGAGCTTATTGAACTCTTCTTCAAGTCATTACCAACTGAGTATTACGATAAGCTGCATATATCGAGCTGCCAAACATCCACCATGTTAGTGAAGGTTGGTGAAAGAATCAAATGGTCATTATAGGAGAAGAAATTTCAAAAATCGATAGCACGGAGACCATATCTTGGGAGAAAAGATAAAGAACCTGTACGTGATGTGGCTATGCTATTTAGCCCCAATGTTAATCAGGCTTCATTCCCAAAACAGTCTAATGTCCCTTGGAAAAATTCAAAACAGTTTGAGCCGAAGAAAAAACTCGTAAGTCAATTTACCCCGTTGCCACAGCCCCTGTAGAAATTATTTACGATACTATTGGAAAGGTATTTGATGGCCAAAAAAGTGCCAAGTGATAATCCTATAAGGTTCCCCTAGTACGATGAGTCGAAGACTTGCAAATACCATATGGGAGAATGAGGACACGATGTGGACAATTGCACAGTCTTGAAATACAAAGTTCAACAACTCATAGACAAAAAGATATTAAGGTACCGCATGATAACCATTCTCATTCTGTCCAGAACTGGTTTTTTGCTCCCGAAATCAGTTTTAGCCCAAAAACCCGTTTGTTAACGCAATTTAATTTTTCTATTTCCGGGACAAGTTTTTGTCCCGGAACTCATTTCAGACCAGAAATGAGAAATAGAAAAAACTAGGTTTTTCGTTTCTAGACCAAAAATGAGAACTCATTCCCGAAGAAATCGATTTTCTTCAACATATATCTCTCGTCTCCTTCGAGCGCTATCTTCTGCCTGTCTCTCTCTACTCTCTTCTGTTGCCGTCGAGAGAGGAAGCCACTCGTTTGCTCGCTCCGACCGAGAGGAAGCCAGGGCCGCTCGCTCCTGCTCCACGTAAGTCCGATCGTGCGCAAATCTCCTCTCATCTCTCTCTTTTCTGGATTTGGAAATCGCTGTGATCGAGGGGCTCAGCTTCAGCCTTGCCGTGGGCGACGGTCGAGCTCGCCATTGCCCAGATCTGGGCGAGGCCGAGCGGCCTCGCAGTGGGCGGCGGTCGAGCTCGCCATCGCCCAGATCTGGGAAAAATTTGGTTGTTTAGGATTTATTGTAAGTCGGTTCCGTCGCTTAACCATATCATGCCGTGAAGGCATTCAAAGTCGACCCGAGATAATCGAGATTTGTTTGTCAGATGTAAACTCACGAGGCCGTGTGATTATCTTCACTCTTGAATCGTGATCGATCTTAATTGTTAGATGCAGCGATATGGAAGTTATTAGGTATGTAGTGATGCGCTTCGGGTTGCTCAGTAGGAAACGGAGTAATTATGGAATGCCGTGAGCTACTTACAGTATCTTCTTGGTGTAAATTTTTTAATTGTGTGCTTTTTCAGGCGAAGCAGTCTGGGGATTTGAAAGAGGTGACTCACAAAGTTTATTTTGACATGGAGATAGCTGAAAACCAGCAGGTGGAAAACCAGCAGGTGCGCACTGCTTCACTTGGATAGCCTGGACAGCGACTTGGGATTAATTACCTCAAAACCCATACATTCTCATACTCTCGCTTTAATCTTTGTAGTTCTAGCTTTTACACTTGCCTTACTTGTTGGGATCAAGAGAAGTCAATTTGGAGTGTGATGTAACACATGAATTGCAATTATCCTAGTCAAGATCACTGATAAAAGCTTCTTTCTTAGTGTGAAGTGAAACTTGCGATTCTGCATTGACCAATAATGCTCCTCTGATTTTCTATACCTGTTAGCCAGTTGTGCCCTCCTCTAACTTGTTCTATGGGAGAGGAAGGTGTTGCTTTCTGTCCATTATTGGAAACCATAAGAAATCTAAATGATGGTGCTGTCTGCAAATACCGATGCACGTGATTTGACAATGTTATGTCGGAATTTTCTGCATAAAGGATAGTTCTGGCTTGCGATTGCTGATGTACCTTCATCTGTTTCTAGGTCGAATTGTCATAGGTCTATTTGGAAAAACAATTCCAAAAAATTTGGTTGTTTAGGATTCCTTCAGTTTTTGGGGTGTCTGTTTCTCAAGAATTTGTGGTGTGTGGACTCGTCGATTGCTAGGGTTTGGGTTGGATGAGATTAGTCGGTTCGCATTAACGTGCTCGGGATATTGAATGGGGACCTCTTAATAAGCTGAAAGATGTAGAAGTCACGATGCTTGGGAACATTCTGACCACTAAACAGTTGCTCTATAATTCGTAGCGAACTCCAAATTGGTGAAGTAAATGGGTTTCTATTTTTGAAAGCCAGTGTTTCGCCCGATTTTTTCACTGATTTGATCTAGGGAATTTTGCAGTTGGGTTCGATTTCCACTTCTTTGAAGTTTTCGTGTCAAAATTCTTCGAGGTTCAACTCAGGTATGCAATTTCTTCTTTGAAATCTTCGATTGGGAGTGCTTCAACTATTCTGAAATTTGCGAATCTTGTTGATTTGACTATGATGATTTGTGTTTTTTAAAAATTGATGTGCATCTCCGAAGTCTTCCACTGTTTGGAAGTTATCCGAATATTATGAATTCTGTGAATGGAGGAAGATTTCTATAGAATGATTTCGGTGCAATTTTTTGAAAACTCGTTCAACATTAACGTAGGTTTCCCCAACTAGATGGGGAACAAGAATTGCTAACAGACTTCATAAGCATCATTCCCCTTTTCGATGATAGCTAGCAAAAAATGCAATAATATTGTAGTAAATTTAACTTTAGTTTTCCATCCCTGTGACTTTGCCTTTTGCGCATGACCATTCATGGGAGTTTGGCGTTCGTTGCTTTCCCTCGGTCAGTTTGGGAAAAATTTGGCTGTTTTTAGTGTTTGATTCGGGGGATTGCTTTGTATGCGTCCCCTGTTTTGTCAGTTGATTGAATTGCTGTCCTGGGATTTGAGAGTGTAACATGATCTGTTGGGCGTTTGCATCAAAATTACATAAGTTTGATAGGACTTCAAATTCCAGTGATTATTCTTATTGGATGATCAACTCTGCTGGTCTTGTCGGTGACTCAGTTGTTGGTGATTTTTCTTAAATAGTTTATGGGTGGTTTGAGCTAACCCTGGAAAGTTTGGATCGTTTGGCAAATTCTTGGCCTAGTCAATCGGCATTTGTTGGTTGTTTGCGTTTTGGCAGGATTTGTCTGATTAGAAGCTGTCTGGCATAATGTTAGATCGGATGATCCTTTTTTTCTGAATTTATTGGATGATCTCTTCCCTTTCTCTTAGCTGGGGGGGATCTCTTTTCCTTCGGCATCATTGCTTAGATGCATCTTTTTGCAAGTAGTTGTCCAATTCAAAGAATGTGCAGTGCCACCACCGTAGGTAAATCATTTATGATGGTGCATTATTTGCAAAACTAGTAGCTAGTAACCAAGAACATGCCCTTAAAGTCGAGACAGGGCCTAACAGCTGTCATGGGGATAGATTTTGGTAGATCAATCTGTATTTGCAGGCCTTCTTGTATGGGCAACTGATGTTGCATTCAAGCAAGAAAAGCATCTGCAGGAGAAATGCATTCCGAAAATTTTGACAAATGGGTTGAAAATAAAAATGGGCGCTCGCAATTTAATAGCAACATTTAGGCAAGCAGAGACCATATTTAAGTTAGACGAAGGCAAGAGTTTGGTGTTAAATGATACTATTCAAATTGAATGATGATTCGGTGTGGATGGTAGCTTTTGGGGGCTAATATGCCACCATAATAGACCCGTAGATACCAAAGATGTTTTAGCACTATGTCTTAGAATGATGCTACCAATGCTGTTTAATTCTTTATAATTGCATTTTTGGAAGCACATAAATCATGCTATTCTGTTCGATTTTCTCACTTATGGTACGCATTTCCTTAAGGGTAAATGATATGCTTCATTTGATGTTCAACCAGTTAAGGGTAAATGGCATCCCAAAAAGAGGCATTTGTGTGGCAAAGTGGATTGAGCCTTTAACCAATTTGCTTGTTAGCTTATTGGTTGAAGAGGTAAAAAAGGGAAATCGCACCACCACTACCTATAACAAAGTAGGGTGGAATAACATAGTTACCGAGTTCAATAAACAAACAACACTCTGGTTTACTGTAGTTCAGTTGAAGAACAGGACAAACAAATTGATGAGACAGTATGGGAGTTATAAGAAACTTCTTTCACAATCTGGATTTGGATGGGATCATGTTAACAAAACGATTATTATGGAGGATCCAAGTGTATGGGATGATCACATCACGGTATCAGTTTACTTGGCTCATTTTGTTCTATTTGTGGATGTATGTTTCGATGATGTCGCTCATGTATGTCACTATTTTTTGAAATTGCAGGATAACATCGAATGGGCTAAATTCCGAAAGGATGGGTTTCCTCAATATCCCGATCTGTGTATCGTGTTTGGCGATACATATGCTACTGGGGATTACGCAGTAGGAAATGCAGAATGCTTGGTGGTGTCGGAGGAGGAAGACAATGATAGTGGTGGTGACAATGGTGGTGGTGCTTTGGAAGGTGATCCAAACGAACTTAATGATGGAGTCTTCACACCTAACGTAAGTGCCACGCAAGTTCGTGAGAAGCATAAGTTGGATAGGACTCCAAATTCCAAGAGGAGGAGAAAGAGTAGCACATATGATATTGCTAGTACCTACAAAGCCATTCAAGACATGATCAAGTCCAAGGCGAGTCAATCAACAAGTGGCTCCATCACCTCACATGCCCCTCCACCCGAGAACCCCTACTCCATGGGAGCCGTGGTTGCCATTTTAAATGACATGCCTGACTTAGAGCAGAATCTTTACAGCAAAGCTATGAACCAAGCATGCCTTAGTGCCAACTGGAGAGAGGGTTTCATCCTATCTTTACCTGAAAGGAGACGCGGTCTTCTTGAATCTCTTTGAATAGATGTTGGGAACTACGATGACTTTTTCATGTTTGTTTTATTTTCACTTAATGACTTGTGTCCTTGAGATACTTTGGTTTGTTTTTATTTATGGAACTATGATGTCTTTGGTTTGTTTTTAATTATGCAACTATGATGCCGTGGCTATTGTTAATTATGGAACTATGATGACGTTGTGGATGCTGTTGATTCCTGACTTATTTGTTGTGTTGGTGTTCTTCGTGCGAGGGCATAGGTAATATGGAGGGGGGTGAAAGTAGCAGCATTAATGGTCCAGTAGCATCAGTTGAACCAATTGAACAGGTTTTCGATGATGTTGAACTTAATATATTGAAAGCATGGATGTGTATTGTTTTGATGAACATGTCTATGCACACCATAAAACCTATTAGGGACAGTAAATTGTCAGGGCCTGAATGGATAAGAGAGATTCTTTATGGACATTCAGACAGGATATATGAAGCTTTTTGAATGGAGAGACATGTTTTTCTCAACCTTTGTGATTTAATGAGAGAAAGGGGTTGGTTGGCAGATAGTCGATATATTAAGGTAGACGAACAAGTTGGGATATTTTTATTGATGATTTGTCACAAGAACTCGAATAGAGATTTATGCGAGAGATTTCAACATTCGGGACAAACTATCAGCAAGTACTTTGCTAAAGTGTTGCAAGCAGTTCTGAATTTGGCAAGAGAAATTATCGTACCACCTTCATTTGATGTTGTCCCAGAAGAAATTCTTATCAATCCTAAATATAATCCTTACTTCAAGGTACGATTTGCATACATTCCTTTACATCGTTAGTTACATTTTGTTGATAATCTTGTATAATGTTAGTCTTTGCTGAAATGATAGGGCTGCATAGGCGCTATTGATGGCACTCATATTCATGCTTCTGTACCAGTGTCAAAACAGATCCCATTTAGAGGCAGGAAAGGAATTACCACTCAAAATGTGATGTGCGTTTGTTCATTTGGTATGAAATTTACATTTGTGTATGTTGGTTGGGAAGGCTCTGCCAATGATTGTCGGGTGCTCTCGGCAGCACTCGAGACACATCGCTTACAATTTCCTCGACCTCCACCAGGAATTTGCTTATTTTTCAAGAGATAATTTTCTTTATAATTGTATTGCATTTGCGAATCATAATCAATATATGAATACCTTTTGATAGGCAAATACTACGTGGTAGATTCTGGTTATGCTGCAGCTCCGGGATTTTTTACTCCTTTCAAAGGCGAACGGTATCATATTAATGATTTTAGGGGTAGAGTGAGGCAAGCAAGAACAGCAAGAGAATTATTCAACCATAGGCATTCTTCGCTAAGGAATGTTATTGAGAGATCATTTGCGGTGTTAAAGAATCGCTTTCTCATTTTAAAACACATGCCTTCATTTTCAATTCAAAAGCAGTCATGTATTGTAATTGCATGTTGTGCTATTCATAATTACATCCGTGATCAAGACAAGATGGATAAGAACTTTTCCCAATATGGTGATTCAGAGTACTCGTTTGGAAGTGCACAAGATGAGGTTATTGACGATACATCAACAGAGGAGGATATCGAGATCAACATGCTTAGGAAAAGAATTGCCAATCAATTGGCAATTGATAATAATATGTCGGAGATTCCATGAAAATGTATTTCCGACTTTTCTAATGTATTTCCATTATTTTGTATTTGACGATTTTTTATGTTGGCTCTTGTAATGTGATGTGGCATTTTGGGATTTCCTATATTGGCTCTTGTAATGTGATGTGCTTGGTTTACTTTCTCCATAAGCTTTTGCGATATTATGTGGAACGATGCATACTCACAAATATTGAGAGCAAATATCGAGAACGATGGTGGTTGAATGCTGAAGACCCGTTCCAGTGCTTGGCCATTTACATTAATTTAACTGGAATTTGTGTGCGGGCGTACGTAACGTTATAAATCTAATGTGAAATTTAATTTCAAAACTTCAAAATTTGTGGTCACCTGCTTTTTTGAAATTTTATTTTTTTTAGGTGTCAAAAAAATTAAAAAAATTAAAGACATCAAAACTTCATAGAATGGCTTAGAATATCTGTGGTCACCCATTTCGAAAAAAAATAAAATAAAAAATAAAAAATTTGTAAATTTCTCAGAATGGCTTAGAATATCTGTGGCTACCAACTTTGAGTGAAATTTAATATTTTTTTAGTTGATGAAATAAAAAAGCAAAAAATAAAAAATACCATTTGGGCACCTCAAAAATTTTATATTTTACTCAAAGTGAGTGGTTAGAAGTATTTTAAGCCATTATGTGAAGTTTTCAAATTTTTAATTTTTAATATTTTTTGTACCTAAAACAATTAAAATTTACTCAAAAAGTGGGTGGCCACAGCTATTCTAAGCGATTTTGTGAATTTTTGAAATTTTTTTATTTTTAATTTTGTTGGGTACCTCAAAAAATTTAAATTTCACTCAAAGTGGATGGTCACATGTATTCTAAACTATTCTGTGAATTTTTGAAATTTTTTATTTTTTTTGGGAACCTAAAAAAATTTAAATTTCACTAAGAGTCGATGGCCACAGGTATTCTAAGCAATTCTGTGAAGTTTTGAAATTTTTTATTTCTTTATTTTTTTTGAAAAATTTCAACAAATTTCCTATTTTCCCGAAATCTGAATTTTTTTTATTTTCTCGACATTTTGATGATTTTTTCTGGAATTTTTCAAATTTTTGGGATTTTCGAAATTTTTTTAAAGATTTTTATGAATTTTTCAGATTTTTTTATTATTTTTATTTCATTTCTAAAAACATGGATTTCTGTTCCTGGAAATAGAATTTTATGTTGTTTATCAAACGGGTTTTTGTTTCAGGAAATAGAAATTTCGTGCTGTTATCAAACGGGTTTCTGTTCTAGAAACAGAAATTTTCTATCGTTATCAAACGGGTTTTTTTTTCCCAGAAACTCATCCAGGAACCAAAAATAGAAAAATCTATTTCTGGTTCAGGAACTCATTCCGGACCAGAATGGTTATCATGCGGTACCTAAGTTTCCAAGAGCCAGAGCCAAACGCACATCAGAACTCTTTTCCTGAGCACAATGTGGTAAATATGGTCCTCACAGAAGGAAAAATAATAGAGCCCGATAGAGAAGATGAATACGAGGCCAAATTAAAGTATGCCCGACAAGGAGATACTCGCTTTCACCGTGAAGCATTCTTAAAAGGGGAAGTTATGGACAACTTGGGTGAAGATTTTGGCAAATACAACTTCCAAGTAAAGTATACTCCACTGCCGTGAGCTTTTAAAAGTGAAGTGATTGTGCCCGATGGTTGGGGTGGCATGGATGATGAGCTCAGCAAACAAAATGAGACTCTATCCTGTGATGACGAGGATCAATTTGAAGAGCAAAAAGAAAGGATCCGGTAGGGTGAAAAGCGGTTTACCAAAACTTCATTTGAGCAAGGTGACACTATAGACCTCCTTGGTCAAGACAATGGGAAATATAATTTCCATGTTAAGTACACATCTCCATCTTAGGCTTTCAAAATGAAACTATTGTGCCTGATGGATGGGGAGGCATGGATGAAATCCCAATCAACAAATTAAGTCTTGAGGAGAAAGAAGATTAAGACGAGAAAATGAAGAAAAAGGTTCGCTAAGGAGACCAGTGATTTGTTCGCAAAGCACGAAAACTAGGCGAAATTATGGATTATCCAAGACAAGACAATGGTCGGTATAACTAACGTGTCAAATACACACCACCTTTATGATAATCCAAAGAGGAAAATATAGTGCCTAATGGTTAGGGTGGAATGGATACTATTGAAGCTAACAAAAGCATGGTGTCCATTATTACACCATTATTGATTAATCTTGATGAAGTGAATAGACTTGAGAAAAAAAAAGATCATGTTGAACCAATTACCATTGAACTCCCAATTGGTCAACTAAAAATTGAAGAGAAAGAGGTGCAGCATATAATCAACACTTTGCCTCTAGAGGAGAAATTTGATACCAAATGTGTACCATGGGATTACACACCTAAAGAAGTTGTTGCAATAATTAGATCGGGAAGATGTTATATCCCAAAAGAATGTGAGCATGAAAAGAAGCGAATAACTGAAGAGGATGTCAAGCAGTTGCTGTCAGTCATGAAGACAAGTGAATATGAAGTAATTGAGCAATTAAGAAAGATACCGCCATAGATTTCCTTACTAGATGTTTTTAAGATTTCAGAAAGCCACAAAATGATGCTTATGAAGCTTCTTAATGACGTGCACGTCTCAAAGACGATTAATGAGGTACAATTGGAAGATTTTGTTGGTGTCATTCTTCTAAAGGATCAAATTGCCTTCTCTGATGAAGATTTTCCAATTGATGGATGTTCCCACAATAAAGCCTTGTATGTTGCTGTCAAATACCGAGGCAAGGAAGTGTCACGGGTGCTGATCGATAATGGTTCGGCACTTAATTTGTATCCACTAAGCACACTGCATCACTTGGGGATTAATGAAGAACTCATCAAACCTTCGAAGGTGACTATACTTTTGTTTGATGGGATGAAGAAGGATGTTATCGGTGACATCGAACTAGAAGTAAATATAGGCCCTGTGCCTTTCTTGATCGATTTTCAAGTGATAGATATTCCAAGGACTTTCAACCTACTGTTAGGAAGGCCTTGGATTCATATAGCTGGTGCTATTTCCTCTAGTCTTCATCAAAAGATTAGATTCGTTATTAACGATAAAATGATTATTATGCACGGGGAGATGGACTTTACTACTTACAAGGAAATTGCCATACTTTATGTCGAACTTGAGATAAAAGAAGAGCCCAGTTATTATTCTTTCGAGATGATTTTCATGATACAAATTCCCGCTGGTACTGTCATGAAGACTCCAAAATTTTCGGCATCATTTATTATGTCTGGAAAGGTATTATGACAATATGGATTTAACCATAATGATGGGCTTGGGACAAAAGCGTAAGGAATTAAAAAACCGAATATGGGGTGGGGTATGAAGTTGCTAGTAATCACAATGGAGACTAAGGCCAAGGTCAAAAGAATCATGAAGGCCGTGGAAGCCGAGGTGATCGAACTATTAATCCGTCAATATGGAAGGGTAAAACTAGAAAGTTACCCTATCATCAGGCTCACATAAGAGAAAACTTCTCCATGCCTCTTAAACTGCTTTCAGAAGAAGATTTACATATAGAAGCGGAGCCTGTCTTGCTAGGTTTATTTGAAGAGGACATTATCAATGTCATTATAACAGAGGACGAAGACACTTACGCATTGGAGTAGGAGGATTCTTTTGAACCCCTTTCTTTATTGTTGCCTCTACAATTTGTCTTTTTCATGTTGATGTTGTTTCAATTCGGTTGCAATTTATGTTTCTTTCAATATAGATGTAATTTCATTTTTCAAATTCAATAAAAGTGTTCAATGTTTTGTTAAGGACATATGGAAACAAAATTAAACCAATGATGAATATCGCTCTCACATGTGAGGCTTGAGGCTTTGGGTTTCCGTATGACTCCTCGTTGCAAAAATGGTTTTAAAAGCAGGAATGTCCAACGATGCAAGGATTAGTTCTATTATCTTGATTTCTTCAAAACAGGATTTCAAAATAATTTTCCAAAACGGTTTTTCATTAAACCTCATGCATCGATTCATTTCATATGCAATTACTAATCATGTTTGTTACATGTCATGTATAAGCATTCACACACCCATAATAGGCTCATAGGTGACTCAAATCTCTCTAAGGAGATCACTTGTGATATTGAAGGGGATAATGAAGACGAGGAATGGATCAGAAAAGAATAGATCCGTCATGAAAAATCAAAGCCACTCACGTTAGAGAAAATAATTACTATTAATTTGGATGATAAAGAAAGCCCCAAAGAGGTCAAGATTAGAGAAAGTCTCTCTCAGCAAAAACAGAAAGAATAATAGACTTGCTCAAAGAATATCAAGATATATTCACATTATCCTATGCTGACATGTCAGGCCTTGATCCAAGTATAGTTGAATACGCTTTGTCAATTGATCCAAGTATTCCACCAAAGAAGTAAAAATTAAGGCGAACAAAGCCGAAATTGGTAAAGAAAATAAAAGAAGAAGTGATGAAATTACTTAAAGTCGGTTTCATCGAAGTGGTGCTATATCCAGCATAGAATTGTATAATCATTAGGACACGTGGATTTAGAAAATATCAACCATAACATATAATACTATGGGTGATACAAGGTGAGTTCAAGAAATGTGAGAAACAACACATCTATTTCGACCCTTCTAATCTACCTTGACCCACCAAACTTTAACCAAAAACTAGCGGCTATCACCCATGCTTCACGACTCCATCCCAAAAACAAACAATCGTGCCTTCTCCAAAAAAAAAAAAAAAGCTACTTCCTACTCCTCCTCCCGATGCTATCTTCAAAGGACTCCGCCTCTCGCATCACCATCATTCCCATCCGACCCATGGTATGGAAGGGGTCCTACCAACCGTCCCCCGTCGAGGGCATAAACCCTGACGAAGCCCAAAAGAATAAGTCCCCCTGGGAACCCAACATCCACGGTCAGAATAGAAATGCATTTTATGAAAGCAATTCCAGGGAATTCCGAGACCACGAAGGCAAATAGACGGCTTTCAAAATCAACCGGCACCCTATAGCTTATCGAGGTTGAGGCAGGAAGGATCGGCATAACTACTAATCTGAAAAAATGTCATCAACAACCAGTGAGTGAAAACTCAGCCAAGTAAACACTATCACGCCATACTAAACTGAAAATGACAGGCACTTCAATCGAGTCAAATAGGTAGATAGATGAACCAATTCACAACCAACCATAGCATATAAGACTCCCTTTTTATTTGGGCATAAAACCACCAGACAAGATTTCCAATCGACTAACAGCCATTCACACGAATTCTCAATGCATGCGTTAGGTGATCACAAGTAGTTTTAATTCGCGTTGAGTTAGTAACTCAAGCTACAACATCGTATGGGGAACCCAGTTAACCCCTGGGCATCTCGCACCCATCACGAGGATATCTAGGCAACCGAGGGAACCCAGTTACCCCCTCAGGCATCTCGCACCTACCACGATATCGCGAGGACATCTGGGGAGCCGTATTACACCCTCAAGCATCCCAACTCTGGGGTATCAACATCATGGGGACCAAGGAACAACCACACTTGCAATTCACACCCTTTGGCATATAAAGTACAGAAATTTAGAAATGTAATTTACAATACCTAACATAAAGGAAACATCTCATCAGAAGATCCACAACGTGTACATTACATTTCCCGAAGACACCCAATCGAAATTATAATGTCTCCAATAAGAATCAATGAAACCTGGAATTTTGGCAATGCTGGATAGTTTTGTAGACCCTAGGAAATCAATCTCAAACACATGGTAAATGAGTTCCAAAAATTCCGAAATTTTAATATGATATTAAAAAGACCTGAACATATATTTTTCATGAAGAACACAATCCCAAAATCCTCCTGGAAAGGGTACTTTTGAGGGCACGAAAACAGACTACTACTGGTTCGCTGAAACAGTAAAATTGAATCCAAAAGTATTCTTATTTCACAGACCAAACAATCTTCAAACACTTCAAAATTTTTATATGTTATAAACAAGAGAATTATGAACAAATTTTGTGAAGAAACCATGGCCAAATTCGAAGTGGATATTTTTATATAAATTCGAGAAAGTCTAGAGGTTGCTGTCTCCACCGAAAATGCAATTCTGATCCGATAAAAGATTGGCCCTTCGTGAAATCCATTTGAGCACAAAAAAATCTGAAATTTTTTTATATTGTAGATCAAGATATTCTCAACAACTTTTAAGAAGAATGTTTAGCAAAATTTTGTCCACAACAAAAGCTATAAAAATAGAGAACAATGGTTTTCTAGAGAAGTCAGTTTCTGAAACCCAAAATAAACATCAAGAAATGGTTTCCCATCGAAGATCTACTACCTTCCAGCCATGAATTCACCATTCTAGGGACTTAAATCAACATGCATGGCCTGTTCTAAACTAGTCTGGCACTCTAGACCCACCTAGGTTCGTTATGATGTATCAATCCTTCAAGGACAGTCGTTGCAACTACTCGGACTCACCTAACACCAACTCATATCAGTTCAAAACTTACCCAAGACCCAACCTTCATGCAACCATTACCGAGGCTAGTATAAGGTGATAGAGAATACTTGCCGATGAGAGGAAATGGCTGAGATGGTGAGGCGAAGCTGCTAGGTCTGGGGAAGAGCAAGAAAGGCGTTGGTTCGGGGATTGATCTGGTGATGGTTGCTACTGCTGGTTCGACGCGGAGACGGGATGGCTGGGCTACTGGTTGGCGAACCGATGGACTCCCGGGTGGATAGAGAGAGAGAGACCAGAGAGTGAGAGTGAGCTGGGCGAGAGAGAGAGTGAGCTGAGGGGTTGAGATAAGGGGAAAAGATTTTCTAAAGTTGGTTCAGCTCCCTTGCGTGCATGTCGCGACCTACCCCTCGAGGGCCGAACTCAATGAGGTGGGTTTAGAGGTAAGTGTTCAAGAGACGGTCCGTATGGCACATCACAAAAGATAGCTTTATCGAAGCATCGACCTTTTGGTCGTCCATACGGTCCGCATGACACATCATAAAAGACGGCTTACTGAAGCATAAATCTTTTGGTCATCCATATGGTCCATTGATCATGAACGTGGATTTTCCCTGAATCCATACCTCGCGTGACAACATATCGATTTTATCTTTTTTAGGAGTCGCCACTAGCCTAGATCGGGGGTCGGCTAGAATACCCAACCGAAACGCGAGAGTTTCATCTCGATTTTTACGAAAACTAGAGATCATGAGTTCGGGGACTAGCTTACGTTAATATTTCTATTAATGCCCTTTCGGTACCGCTAAACTTATCATGGTTGTTATCTAAGTTGTCATGCATTTAATTTTTTACCATTTTCATGCCAAAGTCTTAGTCCACTAGGTGATCATGCATCTTGTTTTTGTATTTTCATTTAAGATTCTAAACTAATCTTATTTTAGTCTAAAAGAAAGAAACAAATAATCAATTGTATTGAAAGACATTTCGTAAAGTAAACACTCAGTGTTGAAAAGACAAGCTAATTCTAAGTGCTAGAAAGTAAAAACTCGCAACTCGTCGGGTGTTTATTAAAACACAAATTAAAAACCCGAGACATGATTGGGGATGAATGAATTGAATATGAATTGAAATCGGATTCGACATCGGTCTATCGCCATCATCCAATGAATACAAATTGAGACCAGATTGGACATCGGTCAATCGCCTTAGTCTTTTCAATTTTGGATTATCTTCCCATGGACCGTCTCTCGAGTGTTGGTATTTACATTCACAATATACATTCATAACAAACGATACCCAAAAGAATAACCAATGAAAAACAAAGGTGCAAACAATTCATTAATCAAATACGAGCCTCGGAATCGGCATTTGTTTTTCATGCATTTCGATTCACCACCCACCTAATCATCTAATATTATTTGATTAATGGTTAATGATAATGGGCTACCATTTGCATTCACAAAACGGCAACTCATATCAATTAACCCCTAAAGTCGGGTTCTAAATGACCACAATGGACTACCCGCCAAACATGTACCGAGCCTAACATTTATCTAACAAACACATGCATAGAAATGGAATAAGCATGCATTCAGGCCCATGGGCCTTATTTCGAAACCAATCAAGCAATGTAAAGTGGGCTTTATAAGGAGACCACTTATTCAATTATTATTTAATTCGGATTACTTCTGTTCGGATGTGATTAACTAACCTAATGATGTACAAATGAAGTGATTCAGGTGTCATTAGAAATATTATGACATGAGGATCAAAAGTTAAGAAGATCATTTTTTCGAAATCCTCACCGATTTTTACGAAAATGACAAATTCACCCTCGGTGACAGACTAGACCCGGTTCTATTAGGGATTTCAAAATAATGGCGGAAAAAATAACAAACCTTATCAAAACTGTGTGAAAAGTTTTAGGTAGTTAGGATTCTCCGTATGTGACAACTTTCATGTTTTGAGTTTTTGCTAAAAAGTCATCCCAATTTTTATAAAATTCGGTTTCCGCGAAGGACTCAACTGCAAATCAAATTTTAACCCGTAAAAGCCTTATATGAAATTTTAAGCAATTTGACCCTCCAAAAATTGCTATTAGGCCCTCAAAATTTTCAGTCAACATAATGAGACCCCAATGAACAACTTTATAATTTTGATTTTTCGTAAAAAAGGACTCTCACTTTATCAAATTCAAACAAACATCTTTTGGATTCAAAAGGAATGAAAATCAGATCTGAACACAGATACTGATTAGATCATGAAAATTCATTTTGAAAATTCAAATGAATTGCGATTTTGATGAAATTAGTATCAATAGAAAGATCTCGATCTCAGTGTAAACTTTTGTGAAGAGAATGTTTTAATATTTTGAACACACAATTTTATGAAAATTGAAGAATACACGAAGGTTAATCAGAAACCAGTTTGTTACCCGATTCATGTATGAATGACGTTGCAGATCGTACCCTACTAACATGCTTGGAATTTTATAAAAATTTTATGATGAATAGATTAAGACGTTCTCTACAACTTTCATGGAGAAAGTTTTTTCAAAAAATGATCGTAGAAAATCAGAAAAATCATCAAACAGCACAACGTCAATTAACACATCATCATAACAGACTTGAACATCACATTCCAAATTCTAATCCTAACTTTCGAAAGAGTTTTGACATAGCAAATTAAGTCCGATTGAAGCATGCGATATATCAAATCGAAGCTTAAGACATGTTTTACAATTCTCTAGTTTATCACTTTGTGAGATTTCGACATTAACGAGCTGAAATCAGCATCTCAAACATGCATGTTTCTCTGTACACGAATTTGCAGAACAACATTCAAGTGCACTTACCTTGTTTAACGATTCTTCGACGCGCAATCGAGTGATTCAGCCTCCGTATTCAGATCAAGAACAGCACGGAGAAGTCTCCGAAAGCTCGGCCAACCTATGATAATAGATTGCACAAACTATAGTGAGAATCGATCTATTTTCGCACTAATGAACTAGTAATGGAGAATCAAATAAAAAAAACACGATCCGGTGGCTGTTCAACTAGCAAACGGCCACCACAGCTGCATGAATACGCCGAGGAACGTTGCTAGAGGTTCGGGATCACCAAAGGAGATGCCGATCAGCTAGTTTAGCACTTGTAGCGGCTGATCACATCACCGGTAACAGCGCCGGTGATGTTGCCGAGAAGAAGATCCGGCCTGGACAGCAAGCTCCGGCTAGACCCGTTAAACGGGTGGGTCGGGTCGGGTCATAAATGGTCTAACCCAAATTGACCCATTAACCCGTTTATGACCCATTTATTCATAGTGTAAATATCTCGACCCATACCCGACCCGACCCGACCCATATTGCTAAAACACTTTTATATTTAACCTAATCTAGGAATACTTATTTTTTATGATTTTTTTAAAATTATACTGCTAAAACATTTTATGCAATACAAAGCTAGTGAAAAATTTTATATTTTTTTAAAAAATTGAGGTTCTGTTTGTTTTACGAAAAATGTGACATTTCTAGAAAATATTTTTCATAAAGTTATTATCCAAGAAAATAATAAAAAATTAATATTTTTTTTATTTTTAAAATCAAATTTTTAATTATTTTTTTCTTTTTCCTTTATTTTTGGCCGATCGCCAGCCTCGCCCGAGGCCGGCGAGCTCGAGCTTTGCCGGCCTCCGGTGAGGTCATTCCGCCCAGTGGCCGATCGCCGTGGCCAATCACCGGCTGGAATAAAAAAAAAGAAAAAGAAAGAAGAGAAAAGAAAAAATTAAAAATAAAAGAAGAAGAGGAAAAATAAAATAATTAAATTTCCATTTTTTAAAACATTTTTGTAAAGAGGGAGAGAGTGTGTGGATGGGTCTAGTAGGTGGGTTGGACATGGGTTCCAAACTCAACCCATTTAGACCCATTTATCTTTAAGCTTTAAAATTTAAAACCCATTTAAGTTTGACTCTTTAAAAGTAAAGTGACCCATTTATTTTTAAATGGGTCATATATGGGTTTATAACCCATTTTGACACCTCTAGCTCCGGCCACTAGCGAAGATAGTTGGTCTTGCGACCAGCCTTGTGTCGCCGTGGGGGATGACGGTGGAGCGGCGGCTCACCGGAAAACAGCCGGCGATGAGGCGGAAGGCCGGCGGCCGAGAGAGAACACGAGAGAGAAAGAGAGAGAGACATGGACTAGAGAGAGAGAGAGAGAGAGAGAGAGAATTCAGATTTGAAAATGAGTGTCCCCCCAAATTTTGGAGGGAAAAAACACTATATACCCCCCCTCAACTTTGAATCTTAGCCCTTAGATTAATCCAATGGCCCAAAATGCATTTTTAATGATTAAAATATTCTTTAAGGGCTAAGGATTAGTGACATGGCATCATGGATGGATGTGATCAATTCTAAATGAATGGCCACGACTGATTTGTTCATCCCCTAATTAATTTGTTTAATTCTTGAAGAAGGGCATTTTAGTAATTTCTCTTAGGGGCATTTTCGTAATTTTCAATTAAGGGCATTTTTGTCATTTTTGGGCTCAAAAGGATGTGGCCAACCTAGATTAGTCAGAATAGATCGTCGATCGCTAGATTTTCGACAGGAAAATGGCCAGTTCGATCAAATCGTTTGGATTTGAATCAAACAGGGTTGAGCCGATTAGTCTCGAATTTGGCCTAATTAACTAGTTCAATCCTTGATTCCATTTGTTCCTATTTTGTACAATTTGGTCTCGATCATGATTAATTGACCCCATTAATATCGAATTTGATCAAATTGGATTGAATCGATTTGAAATTCATGCACAAATTGATCCAATTTAACTTGTTTGTCTCAATTGATCTTGAATTTGGGTAATTGCATGGCCAAGCTAGACTAACAAATTTAATTGAAGTCCAATTAACCAAATTGAGTCTCAATTCATCAAATTGAATATTAGTCTAGAGTGGGTCAAGTTGAATTGCACTAATTGGATCAAATACTCTTAGACTTCTTAATCATTGAATCACTAAATTGATCAAATTGACTCAAATTCATGTGAATCTTCCAAAATTAATTTTGAATTTGGACTTCATATAAGAAATTAAGCTCATTCGTGCCTCAATTGCGCAAATCATGAAGAATCGATCCAAATCACTAATTAGGGCCTAAAATGGGGGTTTTTGTGTTTGGCTTGGAATCACAAAATTGGCTCAAAAATTGAATATAAGATGACCTCTAGATCAAATATCGTGAAGAAAACTAACCTAAAAAATCACTAGAAATGAAGTAATTTCATTTTTGGCCGATTTCAACCAAATTCCGCAAATTGGGAAAATGTTTATTCTAAATCGATTTTTGTAAAATTTCAAATGCCAAAGGCAAATTAGATACAAAATAAGATGATTTTTTGGATTTTATATTTTTCAATTTTTTGGTCAAAGGTTTGACCAAAAGTCAAATCTTAGTTGATTTTTCACTAGGAGCTTGATTTTATCATCAAATCCTTAAATTTTTCTCAAATTTCCACTTCTAAAGTAAAATTGGACTTGAAATGAATCTTTTTTATGCGAAAAGCCACAATTTAACCGAGGGTTGACTTTTGATCAAAGAGTTGACCAAAAAGTCAACGCGAAAGTCAACTGTTTGACTTTTTGGGTTTTTTTTTTTGCATGAAATGAATAGAAAATCATCTATAGAAGCTAGGCCAATAGATAGAATTAAAAAAACGACACTTTTTGTTCAAGAAATGGGGTTCTGTCACGATCGGAAACCATAATCTCGAATTTTCTACTTTTAATGATACATCGGCTAAAAATTAGGTGTCACCAGCTGCCCCTCTTTAAGTGGGAGTTCGAAAAGGTTTTGCTCAAAGACCAATTGGCACCTGCAAATTTTTAGTCGACTCTATTTAGGAAATGAAAGAAAATAAAGACAAAGATATTTGATCAGAGTCTTACCTGAAGCACTTACCATTGGATTGTCAGATCGTTCACGTGTTCTTCTCTCTCTCGTGGGGTGGAATGAAGGAAGAAAAGAAAGAGAAATGATTTTGTAGGAAATCTATGGTTTAAGGAAAACCAAAAACCAAAGGACAAGATTTAAGGATAACCAGGAACCTAAGGTAAGGTTTGAGGATAACCAGAAATCTAAGACAAGGTTTAAGAGTGACCAAGAACCAAAGGTAAGGTTTAAAGATGACCAGGAACCAAAGGTAAAGTTTAAGGATAACCAGGAACCTAAGACGAGGTTTAAGGATGAGTTAGAACTTAAGGTAAGGTTTAAGGATAACCAGGAACCTAATATAAGGTTTACGGATGACCGAGAACCTAAGGTAAGGTTTAAGGATGACCAGGAACCAAAGATAAGGTTTAAGGATAATTAGGAACTTAAGACAAGGTTTAAGGATGACCTAGAATCTAAGGTAAGGTTTAAGGATGACTAGGAACCAAAGGTAAGGTTTAAGGATGGCTAGGAACCAAAGGTAGGGTTTAAGGATGACCAGGAACCTAAAATAAGGTTTAAGGATAATCAGGAATCAAACGTAAGGTTTAAAGATGACCAAAAACCTAAAATAAGGTTTAAGGATGATCAGGAATCAAACGTAAGGTTTAAGGATGACCAGGAACCAAAGGTAAGGTTTAAGGATGATCATGAACCAAAGGTAAGGTTTAAGGATGATCAGGAACCAAAGACAAGGTTTAAGGATGACCAGGAACCTAAAATAAGATTTAAGGATGACTAGGAACCAAAGGTAAGGTTTAAGGATGACCAGGAATCTAAGGTAAGATTTAAGGATGATCAGGAATCTAAGACAAGGTTTAAGGATGACCTAGAACCTAAGATAAGGGGTTATGATTTAAGCTGACCAAAAACCGAAAATGAAGGGTATGATTTAGGCTGACCAAAAACCGAAAATGTGAGGTATGGTTTAGGCTGACCAAAAATCGAAAATGGGAAGTTATGATTTAGGCTGACCAAAAATCGAAAATGAGGGTATGGTTTAGGTTAACCAAAAACAGATCCACTAGGGAAAGATATTTTAAAAGAAGTTCCGAGATTGTTCAACGACAAATCAAACGGAATTATTCACATTTTTGTAAAGGACACTGATTATCAAAATCCTTAAGAGGAAATTTTAACAAAATGATAATAACCATCTAAAGAGGTTAGATAAAAAATGCCAAATTGAAAATAACCTAATCAAAAAAGTCTTTCGCACTGGCTCTCATAAAGGCTTTAATTCCCATCCATTGATGTGGGAAAGCTATTCAATTCTCACTGGTGAATCCTCACGAACCTATGTCAAAGGTTTTCGGCGACGTTCACATTGAATACAAATTGATTGATCATAAAGGTCTTTCAATAGAACCATAATATATGGTTTGGTTATGGGCTTACACAAAGGATATTTGCTTTGAGGCCAAGAAAAGAAATATACAATCAACATCTTCAGCGGGTTTACGAGTCAAGAACCTTGAAGATAAGACAAGATATGATTACTTCCACTCCTTCTAGCGGTAGTTTCTTTGTGAAATCTTTACGTTAACTCAAACCATCCCAATCGAAAGAGACTTCGGAGAGGGTTGTAATGTGGGTGTGAGTATGCCTTAGGATAGCTTTCCCAATCCTTTGCCAATAGTGAATCTATGTTCGATCAACACTTTGCTAGACATAAGGGTTGCCTTTGAATAGTGAGGCTTTCTCATAACAGTGCTTGGGGACACATGAGATACTGACACTAACTCGAATGAATGGTAGCTTGATTCTCCTTTTACCTCTGGCTCAATATAAGGAATTGCAGTATTATTGAAGGTTTCGGTATCTTTCTCACAATGGACAGTTATAATCTTGCCACACACAACAAAGCGGATCATCTGATGTAGACTTGAGGGTATAACACCCGTAGCGTGAATCCAAGATCGTCCCAGTAACAAGCTGAAGTTGCTTGGGATGTCAAGCATTTGAAATTTCTGAGTGAACATGACTGGACCAATCATCAGCTGTAAGTCAATTTCCCCTAGAGCTTCCTTTTTCATGCCATCAAAGGCTCTGACTGGAGTATTAGAAGGACGAACATTATCCACACCCACACCAAGTTGGCGTAAGGTTGCTAACGGATAGATATTGAGAGCTGAACCGTTATCAATGAGTACTCTCGATATCTTTACATCGAAGTGTTGAACATAGATGTATAATGCTTTAGAGTGCATTCGCCGTTCTAGTGGCAAGTCCTTTTTGGAAAAAGAAATTTGATCCTTAAGAAGGATAGCACCTACAAACTCTTCCAACTGTACCTCTCCAATTGTCTCGGGTACATGTAATTCATTAAGAATTTTTAAGAGAGTATTTCTATGTCTCTCAGAAGACTTGAATAGTTCAAGTAATGAGATCTGAGTCGGCATTTTTCTTAACTGCTCGATCACTTCTGCTTCACTCGTTTTGAGGGTTTTGAGGAGTTGCTCTGCCTCCTCTTCGGTTACAGCCTTTTTCTCAACACATTCACGAGATGGAAAACATCGGTCTGACCGAGTAACAACGTTTTTCTCATTAGATTCATAATTCCAAGGAACTGCCTTGAAGTCATAAACAGGGGGTATTCTTGCCTTCAAATTCTCATCTTTCTTCGGTGGCAGCTCGATTACAACAAGTTCAAAGTCCTCATTAGAGATCTTTATATCCTGGAAACCATTAGCCATTAAATCTATAATCACAGGTTCCACAACATGCGCTTGGATTTTACAAGTATCATTCAATTCAATCACAACAGGATTAATCACGGCTACCATGCCGTCATCTTCAAATTCGGACCCCTATCCACTTGGAAAGATAGTCTTAGGGTCAATAAAAGCGCTTGGAGGAGGAGTGTATTTTACCATGAAGTCATATTTACCACTCGGCTATCCGAGAGTATCAACAATTTCACCTTTTTCGATTGCCTTCCTAACGAACTCTCGATCCCAATGGGAGGTATGGCATTCAAATTCCGAATCAGCATCCGAAAGAACCTCTTTATTATCTTCATCGTTCCATTCAGTTGGAACAATTTCTTTCTCATGGACCTTCTTCATAAATTCACGACCTCGATCGACATTCTTGCTCTCACATTCAAAATCACCATTGGAATATGTGTCACTCCAAGGTTCATCAACGTCTAGCTCGTATCCATCATCTCTTGGCTTAGAGCATGAGACTTTGTCTGCGAACCTGTAAGAGAAACTTTCGGACGACAAATCAATTATAGCGGTCTCGATGGACCCTTCGAGTTTCTTTCCTTGACATGGATGAATTATACCTAAAGTAGCTATCTTAGCTAAGCAATACATTTTCTCCTCTTGAGAGACATTTCTTTCTTTCGGTTGACATCTAGCTACGGTCAATAGCCCTTCCAACTTCACCATATCGAACAAGAAGGGTTTCTCATTCTCGTCTCCAAATATCACATTAACGTTTTCAGTATGATTAGGGAGTGGATTTTGTTGAACATTTGGCGTAGCATCTTTGAATGAAAAGATCTTCTTATCCAGCAGGTTCTGAATCTTGACTTTTAGAGTGTAACAATTGTCCACATCATGTCCCTTCTCACCCATGTGGTACACGCAAGATTTTGCTAAATCAAACCCAGCAAACTTTGATGGGTTGTCTTTCGGAATTTCTTTTGCTACGAGTCTTTGTTCAATCAACATCGGCAACAACTGAGACATAGGTCTGGGCAACGGAGTGAATTGTCTTTGTGGAGCTTTTCCTTTTCGCTCAAAATTTCGAGAATAGCCCTCTGCTTCCATAACGGACCTTTGAACTGGTGAGTTTAATGGCTTTTGAATACTAGGATTTTGAATATAAGCAACCTCTAGCATTGGCTCCTTATCCTTCTTTGAGGTAAGTTTGCGAGTCGTCATATCGGATAATCTACCCTCTCGCACGATTCCTTCGATACGTTCTCCCAGTTCAACCATTGTGGGAAAATTGATGCAAATGTTATTAAACATCTCATCGAAGTATTCTCGAGGTAGAGCTCAAAGAAATAGTTGCATGATTTCTTTTTCGGACATCGGAGGTTTGACTTGGGATGCTGTAGTTCTCCACCTTTGGGCATATGCTCTAAAAGTTTCATTTCTCCTTTTATCAATCCAGACCAACTCTTCACGGGTTGGAGCAATTTCAGTATTAAACTTGTATTGTTAGAGGAATTCATCTGCAAGATCTTTCTAGGTGCAAATTTTCTCCAAATCCAACTCGATGAACCACGTTAAAGGCGGAATTAGTCAAGCTATCTTGAAAATTGTTGATCAATAGCAGAGTGTTATTAGAGTAACGAGCCATCATCTTATTCAAATAATATTTCAAGTGGGTCCTAGGCAAACCAGTTCCATCGTACTTTCTTGAGAATTCGGGCTCCTTGTAAAAATTAGGGATTTTCACCTTTGTAAAAGGCGACAGTTTATCACAGCCTTGGAGTCGGTAACCTTACAACATGCACAAGCGTTCTTCCAATTTTGCGAGACGTCTCGCACTCTCTTCATCCATATGAGCCATAGGCAACTCCTTAGATGGAAATCAATGACGGGGGGAATAGCATGAATGAGGACCTCTTCAGCAAGTCCTTTGTCAACAGGATCTATAGTCGGCTCATTAGTAGGTGCATTAGGTGTAGAAGCTGCAGCAGCAGGAGCCATAGGCGTAAAGTTCTTTACTTGATTTGAAAGATCAGTTAAGAGCACCATCATTTGTGCCATTTGAATCTCAATGGTAATAACGCAAGTACGAGTGTCCTCGTTTTCTATCCTTACTTGGTGACGAGTGCATACAATAGAACGCGTCTCAGCCATATTTTAGTACCTTTTGTAAAAAAAAAAAGAGAAATAGAAATCAAGTTAGTATGCGGAAAATGAATTGAGACGAAAACATAAAACCCTTCAAATTTATATTTTCTTTGGATGAAATAGAGATAAGAAATATTCTCATGATCCCAATATCACGTGAATAATCTCTTATCACAATTTCTTCACAAGAAATTATACAATTGAAGGGGTAACATGCGATGATTAATCAAGATGCCCCATCTACCCATCTATATTCCATTGAAATATCAAAAAAGCACATAAAAGGGAAATTTCACTATTAACAACAAAATTCGTGAAATATAATCCCTATACATCAATCTAAAAACAAGAAGAGAATCCTATTACATCATTACTAAAATGAGTAAAAAGGAAACCCTATACAACAAATCTATGAAATGAAAATTACATGAAAGAAGATTTCCTCATTGAATATAGCCAAACTCCTAATGGATCTTCTTTAGGTGCGAGGCAAATTTGTTTGTTTTCTTGGGTCAAACGTGCAACCTCGGCTAAAGCCTCATCCTTTTCCCCAAAAGCTCTTGCGGCTATAGCTTGTTGTTGAGTTGGCCTCTTAGGGACATTAGGGAGATCCACTTTAAGCTCGAGCTCGAGACGACGGTGTATATACTCCGGCAATATATAATGTATCTTCATTTCCCCTTCCAATTCTAACTCGTCAATAATGAGAATCGGTTCTGGGTGGCATTTGTACCACATATCAATGATGGACTTGATCATTTCCTTCAAATCCACTATTTGGTTCTTTTGGATGACATCTTTGCGATAGTCAAAATGATATAACCCCAGCTTGAGGAATGGCGGAATCTTTTGAAGCGCGCGATATTGACGGATCACCCTAAAAGGGTAATATGACATAGACCCTGTGAAAGCCAAGAGTGGGATTAGGTTGTTGGATCCGTTATTAAGGCGCACCTTGGGATTTCCAAGCCAACGAACATGCCATTGGATTTGATTTGGAACAAGGTTCTTGAAAAAACTAAACCAAGTTGAGAATGACCAATAGGGAAAGATTTCTTCCTTTTCTCGGAAGAGCGAGATAGGATGACAATCTTTGGACACATCTATGATTTTCAAGCTCAAACCGAAATCTTTGAGGTGAGAGACCAACTAAATTTGGAATAAACCTATTGGGGCTCTAAAGATACCATTTTTGTTTTGTTTGAACTTATTGAGTGATACGAAGGTCTTACCTAAGATCATATTGGAGAATCTTTTGAACATACACACTTAATTGACAATGTGAACTACCAAAATATCCATAGTCTTTTTGGTGAATGGAAAAACCACAAAACCAAAGAATGCTAAGAGAAAAACTCGAGGAATTTGATTACCTGATTCTTTGGCAAGCTAGAAAAATGTCGTTTTAAGAATGTGAAAGAGAGTGCATTGGAATTTCCTCTAAGAACGCCTTTGATTTGGAGAATGTCAATTCCTAAGAATTGGCTCAAAAGAATTATAGGATCTATATCTCTATCGGAGGGCTAACTAGACCCAAAGACCCGACTCTACCAATGTCAATATCGTACTCCTCAATTGTAGGGGTCAACTCATTTCGACCAAACACAAAAGTGGATGTCTATGAGTTCCAAAAATGGGACAATGCTTTGATCATAGCAACACGGGGCTCGACGTATAAAAGTGCGGGAAGATATCCGATCCTCTTTTCCACGTAGTCTTTGTGCTTTGACTCGAGACTCTCCCACATGACCACGAGAGCTCTAGGTATGGGGATGATTCGAATCTCCGACATATCCATTTTGACTAACCCTAATTTGGGGCATCGAGATTAATCACCACGCATTATTGAAAGAAATATAACGTGGAATTGAAATGGTATAATTGAAATTGCAGAATGATACAATCAACCTTACCATGAAAAAAAATGGCAAACACATCGACACATCGCATGAGAACATGTGAGTTTTGACATCTAAGGGTAGGATTCTAAAGGTTTAAGGTCCCCACCTTAATTAGATAAGAAGAGTTTACCCACCGCTACTAACGTCGGTCGATGCACTTCTTACTAATCAAGATGAGCGGTATTGAAGAATGGATTACCACATGCATTCACATGCGGATTCTACTCTTAATACCTCCCAAAGGTGCCCTAAAGCGATCCGGGGTTTTAGACCACGGGACGTGGGTGCATTGTGTCATGCTAAAGCAAGTAAACATGCATTTAAATCTAAAGCAAACAACACTTCAATCTAATCTCATACATTCGACATTAACCCGAACGCCACCTACAAAACAAAGGGTTTGCATTCACCTCCACCCCTTATGTCTCCCACCTACAAAACCATTTAACACATGGTTAGTGGACTAACCTCATTTTCCACATGACTTCGACGTGCAGTCGATACTACAAAATGTAGACAAGTGAGATAACAACCGATAAGTTTATTACGACTTCAATTCACTTAGGTTTGTAATCTAGTCCCCAATGGAGTCGCCAAACCTGTTGCCACCTACCCCTCGAGGGCCGAACTCGATGAGGTGGGTTTAGAGGTAAGTATTTAAGAGACGGTCCGTATGGCACATCACAAAAGATAGCTTTACCGAAGCATCGACCTTTTAGTCGTCCATACGGTCCGCATGACACATCATAAAAAATAGCTTACTCAAGCATAAATCTTTTGATCATCCATATGGTCCATTGATCATGAACGTGGATTTTCCCTAAATCGATACCTCATGTGATAGCGGATCAATTTTATCTTTTTTAGGAGTTGCCACTAGCCTAGGTCAGGGGTCGACTAGAATACCCAATTGAAACGTAGGAGTTTCGTTTCAATTTCTACGAAAACCAGAGATCATAAGTTCGGGGACTAGCTTACGTTAATATTTCTATTAACGCCATTTCGGTACCGCTAAACTTATCATGGTTGTTATCTAAGTTGTCATGCATTTAATTTTTTACCATTTTCATGCCAAAATCTTAGTCCACTAGGTGATCATGCATCTTGTTTTTATATTTTCATTTAAGATTCTAAACTAATCCTATATTAGTCTAAAAAAAAAAGAAAGAAACAATCAATTGTATTGAAAGACATTTCGTAAAGTAAACACTCAAAGTATTGAAAAGACAAGCTAATTCTAAGTGCGAGAAAGTAAAAACCCGCAACTCGTCGGGTGTTTATTACAATACAAATTGAAAACCCGAGACATGATCGGGATGAATGAATTGAATATGAATTGAAACCGGATTCGACATCGGTCTATCGCCATCATCCAATGAATACAAATTGAGACCGGATTGGACATCGGTCAATCGCCTTAGTCTTTTCAATTTTGGATTATCTTCCCATGGACCGTCTCTCGGGTGTCGGTGTTTACATTCACAACATACATTCATGACAAACGATACCCAAAAGAATAACCAATGAAAAACGAAGGTGCAAACAATTCACTAATCAAACACGAGCCTCGGGATTGGCATTTGTTTTTCATGCATTTCGATTCACTACCCACCTAATCATCTAATATTATTTTATTAATGGTTAACGATAATGGGCTACCATTTGCATTCACAAAATGGCAACTCATATCAATTAACCCCTAAAGTCGGGTTCTAAATGACCATAATAGACTACCCGCCGAACATGCAACGGGCCTAACATTCATCTAACAAACACATGCATAGCAATGGAATAAGCATGCATTCAGGTCCATGGGCCTTATTTCGAAACCAATCAAGCAATGTAAAGTGGGCTTCATAAGGAGACCACTTATTCCATTATTATTTAATTCGGATTGCTTCTATTCGGATGTGATTAACTAACCTAATGATGTCTAAATGAAATGATTCAGGTGTCATTAGAAAGATTATGACATGATGATCAAAAGTCAAGAAGACCATTTTTCCGAAATCCTCACCGATTTTTACGAAAATGACAAATTCACTCTCGGTGACAGACTGGACCCGGTTCTATTAGGGATTTCAAAATAATGGCGGGAAAAATAACAAACCTTATCAAAACTGTGTGAAAATTTTTAGGTAATTAGGATTCTCCGTATGTGACAACTTTCATGTTTTGAGTTTTTGCTAAAAAGTCATCCAAATTTTTATAAAATTCAGTTTCTGGGAAGGACTCAACTGCAAATCAAATTTTAACCCGTGAAAGCCTTATATGAAATTTTAAGCAAATTGACCCTTCAAAAATGGATATTAGGCCCTTAAAATTTTTTGTCAACATAATGAGACCCCAATGAACAACTTTGTGATTTTGGTTTTTTGCGAAAAAGGACTCTAACTTTATCAAATTCAGAAAAACATCTTTTGGATTCAAAAGGAATGAAAATCAGATCTGAACACAGATACTGATTAGATCATGAAAATTTCTCTTGAAAATTCAAATGAATTGTGATTTTGATGAAATTAGTATCAATAGAAAGATCTTGATCTTAGTGTAAACTTTTGTGAAGAGAATTGTTTCATATTTTGAACACACGGTTTTATGAAAATCGAAGAATACACAAAGGTCAGTCAGAAACCAGTCCGTTACCCAATTCATGCATGAATAATGTTGCAGATCGTACCATGCTAACATGCTTGGAATTTTATGAAAATTTTATGATGAACAGATTAAGATGTTCTCTACAACTTTCATGAAGAAAGTTTTTTCAAAAAATGATCGTAGAAAATCAGAAAAATCATCAAACAGCACAACATCAATCAGGGCATCATCAGAACAGACTTAAACATCACATTCCAGATTCTAAATGCGATATATCAAATCGAAGCTTAAGACGTATTTTACAATTCTCTAGTTCATCACTTTGCGAGATTTCAACATTAACGAGCTAAAATCAGCATCTCAAACATGCAGGTTCTCTGTACACGAATTTGCAGAACAATATTTAAGTGCACTTACCTTGTTTAACGATGCTCCGACGTGCAATTGAGCGATCCGGCCTCCGTATTGAAATCAAGAATAGCACGGAGAAGTCTCGGAAAGCTTGGCCAACCTATGATAATAGATTGCACAAACTATAGTGAGAATCGATCCGTTTTCGCACTAATGAACTAGTAATGGAGAATCAAATAAAAAAAATGATCTGGTGGCTGTTCAACGAGCAAATGGCCACCACAGCTACACGAATACGCTGAGGAACGTTGCTGGAGGTTTGGGATCGCCAAGGGAGATGCCAATTAGCCGGTTCAACTGCTTGTACTGGCTGATCACATCACCGACAGCAGCTCCGGTGATGTTGACGAGAAGAAGATCGGGCCTGAACAGCAAGCTTCGGCCACCAGCAAAGATAGCTGGTCTTGCAACCAGGCTTGTGCCGCCGTGGGGGATGACGGTGGAGCAGCGGCTCACCGGAAAATGGCCGGCAATGAGGCGGAAGGCCGGCGGCTGTGAGAGAACACGAGAGAGAGAGAGAGAGAGAGAGAGAGAGAGAGAGAGAGAGAGAGAGAGAGAGAGAGAGAGAGAGAATTTAGATCTGAAAATGAGTGTCCCCCCAAATTTTGGAGGGAAAAAACACTATATACCCCCCTCAACTTTGAATTTTAGCCCTTAGATTAATCCAATGGCCCAAAATGCATTTTAAATGATTAAAAATATTCTTTAAGGGTAAGGATTAGTGACATGGCATCATGGATGGATGTGATCAATTATAAATGAATGGCCACGATTGATTTGTTCATCCCCTAATTAATTTGTTTAATTCTTGAAGAAGGGCATTTTAGTAATTTCTCTTAAGGGCATTTTCATAATTTTCAATTAAGGGCATTTTTGTCATTTTTGGGCTCAAAAGGATGTGGCCGACCTAGATTAGTAAGAATAGCTCGTTGATCGCCAGATTTTCGATCAGACCGTTTGAATTTGAATCAAACCGGGTTGACCCGATTAGTCTCGAATTTGGCCTGATTGAACTGGTTCAATCCTTGATTCCATTTGTTCTTATTTTGTACAATTTGGTCTCTATCATGATTAATTGACCCCATTAATATCGAATTTGATCAAATTGGATTGAATCGATTTAAAATTCATGCACAAATTGATCCAATTTAACTTGTTTGTCTCAATTGATTTGAGTTTGGGTAATTGCATGGCCAAGCTAGACTAAGAAATTTAATTGAAGTCCAATTAACCAAATTGAGTCTCAATTCATCAAATTGAATATTAGTCTAGAGTGGATCAAGTTGAATTGCACTAATTGGATCAAATACTCTTAGACTTCTTAATCATTGAATCACAAAATTGAACAAATTGACTCAAATTCATGTGAATCTTCCAAAATTGATTTTAAATTTGGACTTCATATAAGAAATTAGGCTCATTCGTGCCTCAATTGCGCAAATCATGAAAAATCGATCCAAATCACTAATTAGGGCCTAAATTGGGAGTTTTTGTGTTTGGCTTGGAATCACAAAATTGGTTAAAAAATTGAATATAAGATGACCTCTAGATCAAATGTCATAAAGAAAACTGACCTAAAAAATGACTAGAAATAAAGTAATTTCATTTTTTATCGATTTGAACCAAATTCCGCAAATTGGGAAAAAGTTGATTCTAAATCGATTTATGTAAAATTTCAAATGCCAAAGGCAAATTGGTTGCAAAATAAGATGATTTTTGTATTTTTCAATTTTTTGGTCAAAGGTTTGACCAAAAATCAAATCCTAATTGACTTTTCACTAGGAGTTTGATTTTATGATCAAATCCTTGAATTTTTCTGGAATTTCCATTTCTAAAGTGAAATTGAACTTGAAATGAATCTTTTTATGTGAAAAGCCCCAATTTGACCGGGGGTTGACTTTTGATGAAAGAGTTGACCAAAAAGTCAAAGCGAAAGTCAACCGTTTGACTTTTCGAGTTTTTGCATAAAATGAATAGAAAATCGTCTACAGAAGCTAGGTTAATAGACAAAATTAAAAAACGATACTTTTTGTTCAAGAAATGGGTTCCATCGCAATCGGAAACCATAATCTTGAATTTTCTACTTTTACTGATGCGTCGGCTAAAAATTAGATGTCAATAGTGCATGGGCATGCAAGGGTGCCCAGTGGCACCTCTCTCCTGTTAAGTGCAAGGGGAGAAAGAAGACAAGGAAGAGAAGACAAGGAAAGGAAGAGGAAGGGGCAGCTGCTAGCGTGGGTTCTTGGGGAGAAAGAAAAGGGGAAAGAAAAGAACAAAAAAGAAGGAAAGAAAAAGAGGGGGGCGGTGAGTAAGGGGAAAAAATAATGGCGATGAATTTGACCTGGGGTCGGTTTTTGCGGACGATGTGATGTCGATTTAGACGGTTCACTGATAATGATTATAAGATTCCAAACCTGTGATTCCAAAAACGATAATGGCGACGCTAACTTCCAATTTCATTTTCCTAATTCCGTCGACAAGCACCCTAATCCATTATGGTCCTTTAATCTTTGGCCATGAAAATTCGGGATGCCACACAAAACTCTCTCTAGGACCTCGGGCATTGCTAAACATGTTTAGTACTCGGTTTAGGTGATTTAAGTGACTGTTTTGGGACTTAGATAGGGGCTGGATGTTTGGCTGTTGTGGACTGATTTGGGGACTGAAAATGTGCAGTTTGGAAGGCCTGGATTAGGCTGTGGTGAGGCGGATCGATCGTGACTAAATTGCATGTTGAATTGGTAAATTTATTGCCCGAATGAGCTCGTACTTGTGATTGCATAGTTTGTGGCTATTGGCTGATTTTTGAGTAAAGGTTGGACTAAATTGTGAGTTTGATTGGTATTCTTATGCCTTGGATGGGCTTGTACGTGTGATGGTGTGATTGTGGTTGCTGGCTGAATTTTGACTGAGTATCAGATTGAGTACGTGTGATGGTGTGATCATGTATTGAGGTCATGTGCCAAGTATGCGTGACAGTACGGAATGATGCGTGTTTGTGAAATGTATGTGTGGCACGTGATTATGTGGCCGTGTGGTATGTGTGGCACGATGGTGCGAGAGAATTGGAATGGTTGGAAAAGTGTTACCTTGAGGCGTGTTCGTTTACGTGGGGTATGTTCCGTCCTGAGACGTGTTTGTTTATGCAGGATAATGTTGTCCCTGACGAGGTAACGATGCCCGACCCAACGGGGTGACGATGCTTGATGAGGTCAGAAGACCGTTAGCCTGATGCGTTTTACGCGGGCGCGGTAGTGGTGGAAAAGTTGAGAGTGAGCTAGAGTTGGCTTGACGTGCGAGAATTGTGAAAATTGATGCATGGTGTGAGTAAGTGCATGAGTATGGTTTGCCTCGCGTGACATAGTGTTTGATGAGTAAGGATATGAATGGATTGGCTGTATTATTATCTGACATGCAGGGATGTGCATGATGGATCCCAAGTAGGATCGCATGTGAGTGTTAGTGTCACGCCCCGTACTCCACGAAGCATGAGCATCCCACCACAGGTCAAATTGGTGCGACGTCCTAGGAAGCATTGCCGACCCAACGCCTAACAAAACAGAGATCAGAACACAAGCGAAAGCAACGTATATAAATGCATATATACACCCGTACAATAAATAGATAACCATGAATAACACAGTACAGAAATTCAGTAGTTTAAAAACATAGACATTTTATTACTATTAAAATAGATACGGTATCCATTTATGGGGAGTACAGATTATCTCCAAAAATGATCAATGGCCATTAAGGTCAAAAAGGGGTCAGTGGCCAAAGGTTACAGAGCTAAGATGGGCTTCAATAAAAAGGTACAGCCCGCTCTATTTAAAACTAAAGTCAACCTAGGGGACCTAGTTTGGGTCAAACCCAGAAGACTCTGACGAAGAAGAATTGTCTGGCAATTCATCATTAGAATCTAATGAGTCTAACTCAGACTCAGCCTCCTCTGGCTCGTCCTCAACGTCCATCTCCTTGGGCTCGAGATCCTCCTCCATAGGCTGCTCTAACTCATCATTAGCCGGCTCCATGTCCATCGGCTCGACTTCATTAACCTCGTACTCCACAGGTACGCCATCGGAGCTCATACTCTCCTCGTCTGAGGTGCCGAGGTCTACCACCTATCCATCAGGGCACTGCGGGTCTACCTCGCCCTGCCCGTTAAACAGGACATCAAAAGTCTGGAGGGGCTCGGTCTACTCCCCATTGTACGTCCTATAACACCAAGCCACATACTTGTGGGTCTCAGATACTAACTCCTCGACATCAACCCATACTAAGGTATAGTATCTAATATACATATTCCCGTTACGGACATAGTCTTCTCAATGAAGTGGGGAATGTCGAAACGCACAGGCGCGTCTGCCATCCTCACTACCAGGGGTTTGAAATGTCGGTTTCTAACAACTGTGAGATGAATCTCAGCAAGTAATAACCCCTAAACCCAAACTAAACTAACATGCACCTCCTGACAGGCGATAAAAAAAAATACACATAACAGTGTACCACAACATCACAATAATTGACCTAGGCCTGCAGCCCAGATCACTCATACAATGACCCTGCAAGTTAGATATTTCATATTAAGGCTCACGACACATACGCGCACACACTAGTCGCGCATACGCCATACGCATGCTCATGTTCATTAATGTTAGCCTGACATGCAATTCACCGAATGCGCACCACGGCTAACACACTTCGGCACACAACTACCATGCTCATGAATCGTCCCAAGCAATGCACTCCGGCATGCGGCTCGTCTACAAGTATAAATCGACCCGAAGGCCATGACTCGAAGGCTAACAAATATTTCGACCTGAAGGCCAACAAATATTCTGACCCGAAGGCCACAACCCGAAAGGCCAACAATTATTTCGATCAAACAGGCCTACTCGCACACTTTTCAGTCTCATGTCTAGTCTCAGCATATGAATGCTTGGCCATAAAATATTCACACTCAAGCACTAATGCCATGCACAATGAGTGTCAAATCACAGAGGTACATAATTATCTAATGGCCAAATCCATGTACAATTCAATATGCCCAATCACGTTGACAATTCAATTCAGCCACTCATGCCCAAACAATGCCATTTACTACATTCCGACACAACGTGTCATTCACGCAATTAGTGCATACAAACTAGCACAATCAAAGCCCGGCATTATAAAATCATTCTCGGCTCTTAAGTATACACGTGGCTTCATACATTTGATCAAGATTAAACACCAATTAATCATTAAATTGATCAATTCAAACAACCACGGCAATGAGCCAATTGAACCCCAACTTAACCAATTAATAAAATTCGGTTTCCTAAGGGGCAGCCCTAAAACAACCCCATTTGGGTCACCGATCCACCTCCAAATTAACCTATTAAATCCCAATTATACCCCATAATCATCTGGTATTCAACAGTCCATAATCAGATTAAATTATAATCTAATTAAACCCGAAATTCACCTATCTAGAAATGCATTTAGACTAATTAGAGTTTAGGGATTAAATACTCGCCTAATCTAACTCGGGTCGACGGGAACGAGGGGCCAATTGCCTGTGGACGGCAAGATCGGCGGCGGCGTTCCGACAGTACGAACGGTGACGCGGCGTACGAACGGCGACGTACGGACGACGGCGTATGGACGGCGAAAGGCGACGTACGGACGGCACCATACGGATGGCGGTGAACGGTGGCCAGCGCTGGTGTGGCTCTAGCGGTGGTTGGCCGAAGGAAGAACCAGTGAAGGGGAAGCGGACGGAAGAGGGGGAGTTGGCCGAGAGAGAGAGAGGGAAATGAGGAGATATGATGGTCAACATGGTCAAAAATATGGGCTGGTGGGGGACACGTGTCACGATCCTAGGCTATTTCCCAATTTGCCCTTGATCTAACGGCCCAAATGTGTGTTTATCCAATAATTCAATGGGCATAATAGTAATTCAATAAATCCTAATAATTACCCACTTAATAAATCCTCAATTATTGCCCAAAAATTAATCCAAATTTTGGAATAGTGAAAATTAGGCACAGGGGTATTTTCGTAATTTTCCGGTCCCGGGTTGAAATTTCATTTTTCAAACGTATCAATCCCAACTATGGTTGATAACTCAAAAATGATGTCAGCCTCACAAAATAATCATTTACGCCCTCGAAAATCCGATATAAGGTCTTGAGGGGCAAAATGGTAATTTTTCACTTCCGGATCGAAATTTCATTTTTCGACCGTACATACTCCAAATATGCGTGGTCACCCTAAAATGGCATCGGCCTCAAAAAATAACCTCATACAACCTCGAAAATTGACATCAGAGTCCAAAGGGGTAAAATCGTAATTTTTCTAATTTCGGCCAAAATTCCAATTTTCAGTTGTATTAGCCCCAAATGTATGTGACCACTCAAAAACGATATTAGCCATGAAAAATAGTCGCATACGATCTTGAAAATTGACATCCAAGTCCAAGTTAATTTTCCGCGATCAAAATCGCTCAATTTCAAATCTCAAAGTCTCTAACTAACGGGCGGCTGTTTAGGGTTATGTGTATCGACCTAGGGATACTCTAGTCATGACTATCTTGATTACCGGGAAAAACGCGAGAATTTATCACTAATGTCGGAGGTCACGATCGGTCGGTTTAAGCTTAGGATTTATTCGACATATGTACTTTAGATCGTGCGGAATCACCCACGATTCGATCATGCATCGTTGGCTAAACCATATCCGTCACTTTCCTATGATTGGCCCACATTAGCCCAAAATATTTCCTCGTTATTTCTTAGAATCGGTGCCCAATTCACGCTCAGGCCCCTGGTCCACGTACCATTTCCTAATTAGTCATTCCCTCTTGGTTAGAGTTCCAAGAGTGATTAATTCCGGGCGAGGCTTATCAAAAATGAAATGAGAAACAATATTCACTTTATTGATCCCAGAAATGGGTCAAAATTCGGAATGTTACAACTCTTCCCCCTTACAAAAACTTCGTCCTCGAAATTTACAATCTACACTTACTCCTCAAACAAGTGGGGGTATTGACGTCGCATGGTCTCTTCACTTTCCTACGTGGCACCTTCCGTTCCATGGTGTTCCCATACTACTTTGACCATTGGGATCATCTTGTTCCTTAGCACGCGATCCTTTCTGTCCTCTATTCGTACCGATTTCTCCACGTATGACATTCTGTCATCCACGTCTATCTCTTCGTACCTTAGAACGTAGGTCGGGTCTAGTTCATACTTTCTCAATATCGACACGTAGAAAACGTTATGTACTTGGGATAAGTTAGTTGGCAAGGCAAGTTGATACGTCATATCCCCAATCTTTTCTACAATTTCAAACGGTTCAACAAACCTTGGACTTAGCTTTTCCTTCTTACCGAATCGGGATAACCCTTTCATTGGTGACACCTTAAGAAATACGTGATCTCCAACTTGGAATTCCAAAGGTCGTCGTCTCCGATCGGCGTAGCTTTTCTAGTGACTTTGGGTTGTCTTCAGCCTTTCTCGAATGATTTCAACAGTTTTCACTATCTGCTATACCAACTCTGGGCCAGTAATACTTCGCTCACCAACTTCGTCCCAGCACAAAGGTCTGGATTGTCCTTTCAGATTGACCATATGTCTGCGGATGGTAGGCCGTACTGAATTGTACCTTCATTCCCAAGGCCGTTTGTAAACTTTTCCAAAAGTTAGCCGTAAATCTCGGGTCACGATCCGAAATGATTGTTACCGGTACTCCATGCAGACGAACAATCTGCTGCTCATATAGTTCGGCGTACCTTTCCAACTCGAAGTCCTTTTGCACTGCTAGGAAATGCGTTGACTTAGTAAGTCGATCTACTATTACTCATATAGAATTGTGTCCTCTCTGGCTTCTCGGTAGCCCCATCACGAAATCCATGGTAATGTGTTCCCACTTCCATTCTGGGATTTCTAACGGTCGCAGCAGTCCTTTAGGCTTGCAGTGTTGTGTCTTCACTTGTTGGCACGTCAAACACTTGACCACATGTTTGGCTACATCTTTCTTCATTCCATTCCACCAGTAATGTTGCCGCAGATTCTGGTATATTTTCGTGCTGCCAGGGTGGATACTATAATTGCTGCGGTGAGCTTTTTATAGGATTTCTTCCTTAAGCTCGGTATCATCGAGCACACACCAACGCCCTCGAAATTTCAGAATCCCGTCGTCAGACACTTGAAAATTCGACTTCCTTGTAGCAGCATCCATTTCCATAATCCTTTGAATTTCCTGATCCGTGGACTGTAGTGCCTTAATCTTGACCTGAATCTCCGGCTTGATTCTTAATGTAGCCAACAGGTTCGACACATGGCTTAATTCAAACTTAAATTCCGAATGTCGGACACGCTACTCGATTCGCTTTCCTAAGATGGTACATGATGTCGCAGTCATAGTCTTTCATAAGTTCTATCCACCTGCGCTGCCTTATGTTCAATTTTTTCTGTGAGAACAAATACTTGAGGCTCTAATGATCCGAATAAATTTGGAACTTTTCCTCATACAAATAGTGTCTCTAGATCTTGAGTTCAAACACAATTGCAGCCAGCTCCAAGTTGTGCGCCGGGTAGTTCATTTCATGTGGTCTCAACTGACGCGACGCATACGCAACTACTTTCCCATGTTGCATTAATACACAACCGAGTCCTCTTGATGAAGCATCGCTATAGACTTCAAATCCTCTAGGTCTAGACGGAATAGTCAACACTAGAGCAGTTGTTAGTCTGAGCTTCAACTCTTGAAAACTTCGTTCACACTTGTCATCCCACTCAAACTTGACTTCCTTCTTAAGCAATCGTGTTAGTAGCATGGCTATCGACGAAAATCCTTCCACGAAACGTCTATAATAGCCAGCCAATCCCAAGAAATTCCTAATTTCCATCACGGAGGTTGGTTGAGGCCACTTAAGTACTGCCTCGATCTTAGTCGGGTCCATTAAGAGTCTATCTTCCAAAACTATGTGTCCAAAGAACGCTACTTTACCAAGCCAAAATTCACACTTACTGAACTTGGCATAAAGTGCATGCTCCCTCAAGGTCTGTGGTACCCCAGTCAAATGCACTTCGTGATCCTTTGGGCTCTTCGAATACACCAGTATATCGTCAATGAACACTATGACGAACTGGTCTAGAAATTTCTTAAATACCTTATTCATCAGGTCCATGAAAGTTGCAGGGGCATTCGTTAAGCCAAAGGGCATCACTGTAAATTTGTAGTGCCCGTATCTCGTCCTAAAGGCAGTCTTGGGTATGTCTTCCTTCCGAATTCTCAATTGATGATACCCAGTCCTTAAATCAATCTCGGAGAACACCGAAACTCCTTATAACTGATCGAACAGGTCGTCGATCCTTGACAGTGGATATTTGTTCTGCACTGTTACTTGGTTCAACTGCCGGTAATCTATACATAGCCTTAGAGTCCTATCATTTTTCCTTACAAATAGGACCAGTGCTTTCTACGGAGACGCACTAGGATGAATAAACCCTTTATCCAGTAATTCCTGCATCTGGACCTTCAACTCCTTCAACTTTGATAAGGACATCCGATATGGAGCCTTAGAAATTGACTCAGTACCTAGGGCTAACTCTATTACAAATTCCACTTCCCGTTCAGGCGGTAAACCCTGCAATTCCTCAGGAAAGACCTCAGGGAAATTGCACACTATGGGTATTTCTTCCAATTTAGGTTCCGCCACTGTTGGATCTATTACATTCACCAGATATCCCTTGCAACCTTCATCGAGCAACTTAGTCACCTCAAGCGAGGAAATTCAAGGGATCGAGGTTCCTCCTCGGTTTCCTTGGAATTAAAACCTAGGATGTCCAATCGAGTTAAATTGGATCATCCTATTGCTGCAATCCATAACGACTTTCTGCTTCATAAGCCAATCATACCGATGATCACATCGAAATCATACATGACCAATACAGCCAAATCAATCCTTTCTTCTCTATTCCCAATCACAATTTTACAATCAAGACACCCCAACGATACTAACACGCTATCATGCAGTGGGGTCGACACGCAAAGCATATTCTCAAGCAATACAGGTTCAATACCAACTAATCTAACGAACTGCTCTGAAATAAATGAATGGGTCGCGCTGGAATCAAATAATGCATATGCAGCATGATAACAGAGAGAAATGATACCTGTGACCATGCCCGGCGCATCCTCAGCATTCTTATGTGCCATTGTATAGACCCTTCCTTATACAAGACGCCTTCCTTGATTAGCTGATGGGGGATTCCCGCCTTGATTCCCAACTCTGGGTGTTTGTTGCATCGGGGGTTCTGAAGGGCGCTATTGGGGATAACTTCTAACATGATGTTCCAAGCTCCCGCATCTGAAATAAGCTCCAAATCTATTCGATTGCTGGATCGGCTTCCCGATGTTCCTCCTAGGCGGTGGGACAAATTGCCTATTACCCGTCATCGGTTTTTTACCAAAACGGCGATTATCCCTCATCTGAACAAACCGCGACCCAGATGCGGTTGCTCTTTCCATCTGATCCGTTCTATCATTTGGGCTCATTCATACAATTCTCTCTAATCTCGAATGTTTAGTAGGAGCATCTGAGTACGAAGATCCGATTTCAAACCATCCTAGAATTTTCGAGCCTTGTCCAGTGGATTTTCTACCATTCTGAGAGCAAACCTCGATAGTCTCGCAAATTCTGCCTCATACTGGACTATCGTCATTGATCCCTGACGAAGTCTTATGAACTCTGCCATTTTCTTCTCCTGGGCACTCTCTAAAAAGTATTATCCATAAAAAATCTCAACAAATGCAGTCCAAGTCTGATCTACCCCCTCGGGAAACACTCTATCTTTGATGGCTTTCCACCAGTCGTTCGCATTGTCCTGCAATTGGTAGGTTGCAAGAGTAATCTTCTCGGTTTCGGTGCATCCCAGTAAATCAAATGCCTTCTCTAACTCTTCCACCTAACGTGGAGCGATTTCGGGGTCACCTCGGCCCGTAAACTTGGGCGGTCTCACTTTAAGAAACTGCTCTACCAACTGGTGCATCTGCCTATTCGCCACCATTGGTTGAGCTTGTGCCTACTGGGCTTGATTCCCATTAATAGCAGCAGTTGCTGCAACAACAGCAGCCTCGGCAAATGTAGTAGCCCTTTCCTGAGCCTACCTACCCATAAAATTTCCCATCTCGTATAAGGTCTGAATAACGTTCTCTAGTCTGCGGTCTCGGGCCTCTTGGCCTCCTGAACTAGACTGACCTTGGGGTTCATTTCCCCTTCTCCTACTAATCTTTCCAATCTCTGATACTCAACTACTTGCTGTAATTCCGTTCAGGAATTAGAGACCTAAACCAACTAAACCGGTCTAAGTCCTAGGTAGGCATCTGACACAATAACAACCAAACACCCAGCATGCAGCCTAGCTCAACAGCACAAAATTTCACCTAAGGGATTAGTATACTTACCTCGGGTCCTACCACATCTGCATCACACGGGACACATCTAACCAAACAATGCAAACACAAATAGTTAGGAGGTACACTTAGCACGCGAGGTCACCCTATTGGCTACCCATGATCTCATCGCTCCTTATCACTCCAGATTTCGACCTGATTGAACCGAGTTAACCTTGCTCTAATACCAATTCAAACGGGAAATGTCACGCCCTGTACTCCACGAAGCGTGAGCATACCACCACAGGTCGAATTGGTGCGACGTCCTAGGACGCGTCGCCAACCCAACGCCCAACGAAATAGAGATAAGAACACAAGCAGAAGCAACATATATAAATGCATATATACACCCGTCCAATAAATAGATAACCAGGAATAGCACAATACAGAAATTCAGCATTTTAAAAACAGACATTTTATTACTATAAATAGATAAACAGAGATGTCGATTTTAGCTCGTTAATGTTGAAATCTTGCGAAGTGATGAACTAGAGAATCATAAAACACGTCTTAAGTTTCGATTTGATATATTGCATGCCTCAATCGGATTTAGTTTGCTATGTCAAAACTCTTTCGAAATGTGATGTCCAAGTCTATTCTGATGTATTCCTGATTGATGTTGTGCTCTTTGATGATTTTTCTGATTTTCTATGATTGTTTTTTGAAAACACTTTCTTCATGAAAGCCGTAAAGCATATCCTAATCTATTCATCATAAAATTTTCATAAAATTCCAAGCATGTTAGCATGGTACGATCTACAACGTCATCTATGCATGAATCTGGTGACAGGCTGGTTTTTGACTGACCTTCGCGTGTTCTTCGATTTTCATAAATTCGTGTGTTCAAAATATGAAAAAATTTTCTTCACGAAAATTCACACTAAGATCGAGATCTTTCCATTGATACTAATTTCATCAAAATCGAAGTTTAGTCAAATTTTGCAAAAGGAATTTTTATGATCGAATCAGTATCTGTGTTCAGATCTGATTTTCATTCGTTTGAAATTCAAAAGATATTTCTCCGAATTTGATAAAATTAGAGTCCTCCTTTGCAAAAAATCAAAATTACAAAGTTGTTCATTGAGGTCTCATTATGTTGACTGAAAATTTTGAGGGCCTAATAGAAATTTTTGGAGGATCAATTTGCTTAAAATTTCATAAAAGGTCTTCACGGATAAAAATTTGATTCGCAGTTGAGTCCTTTGTGAAAACCGAATTTTATAAAACTTTGGAGAACTTTTTAGCAAAACCTCAAAACATCAAATTTGTTGCACACGAAGAATTCTAACTGTGTAAAATTTTTCACGTGATTTCGATAAGGTTTGTTATTTTTCCTGCCATTATTTTGAAATTCATAATAGAACTGGGTCTAGCCTGCCACCGAGGGTAAATTTGTCATTTTCGGGAAAATTGGTGAGGATTTAGAAAAAATAGTCCTCTTGACTTTTGATCCTCATGTCATAAGCTTTCTAATGACACCTGAATCACTTCATTTGGACATCATTAGGTTAGTTAATCACATCTGAACAGAAGCAATCTGAATTAGATAATAACTGAATAAGTGGTCTCCTTATGAAGCCCACTTCTCATTATTTGATTGGCTTCGAAATAAGGCCCATGGGCTTGAATGCATTCTTATTTCATTGCTATGCATGTGTTTGTTAGATGAATGTTAGGCCCGGTGCATGTTCGGCGGGTAGTCCATTATGTTCATTTAGAACCCGACTTTAGGGGTTAATTGATATGAGTTACCGTTTTATCGTTAACCATTAATCAAATAATGTTAGATGATTAGGTGGGTAATGAATCGAAATGCATGAAAAACAAAAGCTGATCCCGAGGCCCATGCTTGATTAGTAAATTGTTTGCATCATTGCTTTTCTTTGGTTGTTCCTTTGTGCATTATTTGTCGTGAATGTATGATTGAATGTAAACATCGACACTTGAGAGACGATCCATGGGAGAATGATCCAAAGTTGTAAAAGACCAAGACGATTGATCGATGTCCAATCCGATCTCAATTTGTATTCATTTGATAATGGCGATAGACTGATATCCGATCTGGTTTTAATTTCAATTCAATTCATTCATCCCCGATCATGTCTCGGGTTTTCAATTTGTGTTGTAATAAACACCCGACAAGTTGCGGGTTTTCACTTTCTAGCACTTAGAATTAGCTCGGTTTTCTAATACTTCGAGCATTTACTTTACGAAATGTTTTTTCAATACAATTGATTATTTCTTTCTTTTTCTAGACTAAGATGGGATTAGTTTGGAATCTTAAATGAAAATACAAAAACAAGATGCGTGATCACCTAGTGGACTAAAACTTTGACATAAAAATGGTAAAGAACAAATGCATGACAACTTAGATAACAACTTTGTTAAGTTTAGCGGTACCGAAAGGGCGTTAATAGAAATATTAACGTAAGCTAGTCCCTGAACCTTTGATCTCTGATTTTCGTAGAAACCGAAACAAAACTCTCGCATTTCGATTGGGCATTCTAGCCGACCCCCGACCTAGGCTAGTGGCGACTCCTAAAAAAGATAAAATCGATCTGCTATCACGCGAGATATAGATTTAGAAAAAATCCACGTTCATGATCAACGGGTCATATAGATAACCAAAAGATTTATACTTCAGTAAAATCATTTTTTATGATATACCATATGAACCGTATCATGAACACTTATCTCTAAACCCTCCTTATCGAGTTCGACCCTCGAGGGGTAGGTCGTGACATTGGTAAGGCAATTTCCCAAATCCTACGGGCAAGGAGCCTTTAGGCAAATTCAATTTCTACTGGCAAGGAGCCACTAGGTAAAACCAAAATCCTACAGGCAAGAAGTCCCTAGGCAAATTCAATTCCTACTAGCGAGGAACTACTAGGTAAAACCAAAATGCTACAGGTGAGGAACCCCTAGGCAAATTAAATTCCTACTGACAAGGAACCACTAGGTAAAACCCAAATCTTACAGGCGATGAGCCTCTAGGCAAATTCAATTCCTATTGGCGAAGAACCATTAGGTAAAACCCAAATCTTACAGGCGAGGAGCCCCTAGGCAAATTTAATTTCTAATGGCAAGGAACCATTAGGTAAAACGTAAATCCTACAGGCGAGGAGCCCCTAGGAAAATTCAATTTCTAATGGCAAGGAACCATTAGGTAAAACGTAAATCCTACAGGCGAGGAGCCCTTAGGAAAATTCAATTTCTAATGGCAAGGAACCATTAGGTAAAACGTAAATCCTACAGGCGAGGAGCCCCTAGGAAAATTCAATTTCTACTAGCGAGGAATCACTAGATAAAACCAAAATCCTACAAGCGAGGAGCCCCTAGGCAAACCCAAATCCTACTGGTGAGAAACCATTAAGTAAAAATCAAGGTCCTAATAATGAGAAACCACTAGATAAAATTCAAAGTTCTAAAAACGAGGAGCCCCTAGGCAAATCCAAAGTTCTATAGGTGAGGAACCACTAAGCAAGCTCAGGTCCTAAGGCGAGGAGCTGCGGGCGTTCATGGTTTATGAATTAGTTCTCAAACCGAGAAATCAGAACAATCATCATAATCATTACTATCATCAATTCATGCCCTTGGATGAGCATCAAAAAAACTTTCACAAACAAGTAAGTTTCTCTCTCTCTCAAATCAATAAAAACCCTTTCAAAATGCGTTTCAAAAAGAACCTTTGGATTAGATCACGAATCTCAAAAGCAAAGACCCTAATCGGCTGTTGTGAAATTTCTATCTTGTTTAGTGAGTCCACTAAAAATTTAGGTGTTACCTTATCTTTGAGATTAACTTCTAACGAGCTCAATCTCAAAGAGGGGCAACTGTTAACACCTAATTTTTAGCTAATTTTTATTATATTTTCAAAAATTTAAAAATTAGCTCTAGGGATCTTGGCCAAGCCTAGAAACCTATTTCTAAACCAAAAATAATTTTTTAGCATTTTTTCTTAATTTCTTTTAGTCAAAATAAGCAAGAAAATCAAGAAAAATAGTAAATGGAATCAGAAAATTCCATAAAAATAGTCATTAATCTTATTTTAAATTCAATTTCATAAATACATTGTCAATTTTAGAAAATTTCAATCGGGTGTACGTTATACCCAAAATTGGGTAAAATTAAGCCGAATTGAACCAAAAATGAAATTAAATTTTTTCTACATATTTTTAAGTCATAGTGTCTTCACAGCAATTGATTCTGGAACCTTTAATTGCATAATGGTTGATCCAATTGCACAATCTGACATAAAAATAAAAAATCCCCAAAATTTGATTGAAAATTAAGAATTTTGAACCAAAATTGGGAATCGTGCCCAAAATGAAATTGCAGAAATGTGAGACTATCATTTCTAGGGTTAATCGGGGGTGGGTAATTCAATTTTAGCATCAATTTTTCCTAATCAGGTCATTAAGACCTCGAATTGAACAAAACCCTATTAACTCGAATATAAAAATGAGAAAATCTTGGGTATAATTATAATAAAAATTGGGGAAAATTATATGTTTGGGTTCGGAACATGCTGGGAAATTCAATTTTGAGGTTGAATTTCGAAAATTTGGTGGAAATTGAGTTTAATTCGCGAATTTAAGTAAAACCGGAACTGCCGGGTCTAGCGAGTCGACCCGACCCGACCCGAACAGTGTCATCTTCTTCACTTGGCCACTTGACCCACGAAAAACCCAAAAAAAAAAACCAACTTGTGCCTGCGACTTCATTGACTCACCCCGATCAAATTAGCACGTTTTAATTTAGTTTTCCAGTAGGATATTATCCAGCTGGCACCGTTTAACGACCCCAACCGATTAGGAGTCGGCGCGAAATCGAAGAACAAAAAAAAGAAGAAAAACGGAAGAACAGTGAGCAAAAGTTGTTCGAGAAATTTCCCAAGAAAGAGAAGAGAGAGAAAGGAGAGAAACTGAAGAGAGAAAACGAGAGAGAGAGGGTCAGAGGTCTCCCTATGAGTGTTCGGCACCGCCCTAGATGGCGAGGCACCGGCGAATCACAAGTTGGTCATGACCTTCCCTCGCCATGTCAAGCCGGAAAACGTGATCGGGAATGTCTGAAACCAGGCATCGTCCGGTCACCTTGGACCTGTTCCGGCGAATCAAAGAACATCGAGAGGAAGAGAAAGTGTCAAGGAACAACCCTTGAGGCTTGGATCACTTCAAAAATTTCATTTGGTCGTCGAATGAATCAGGTAAATATCGCTCAGAGTCAGTTTTTCTTAAAATTTTTCCAGAATAGGTTTAGGTTTGTTCATGCATATTTCCTTATGATTTTATCGTTTTGATGCCCAAAACTTGCTCTGATCATCTTTTCGTATGCTTGTTTGTGTTTTGGATAATTGGAAATGCATTCAAATTGAGTTGACCATGGTTGTTGAATTTCGCCAGAAAACCCGAAGCCTCGCCGAAGCATCAATGTGACTATAGGTCATCCAAGTAGTCTTCCTTTCACTTTGGTTGATGATTTTTATGCTAATTAGAATCGATATAGACGACTAGGCCGATTAAGTTTAAAACTTGTATTCTGGAAAAGTTTGCCAAAATAGTTTGCAAGTTAGGGTTTTCGGACTGATTGTTCGCTAGCCAACGAAGGTTCGACGGCAAATTAAGTAGGCTGGAATGATAGATGGTGATATGAGGATGACACAGAACTAAAAATCATTGCCGGAATATCGCCAGAAGGTCGTTGGAGAGTGGCTCAAAGTGGCGGCCTTAAGAACATAGAATAAGGATTCATGCCCATGAAGTGTTTGAGAAAATGCCCGAATGAAAGACGCCAAAAACGGTGTCGTTTTGGCCCCGTGCCCGCCGGAGAGGGTAATCGGTGCCGGCGCTGGCGACAGTCGGTTCGGTCTTGGACGAAGCAGTCCGAACCGGTCCAGTCCGGGTCTTTCCCCTCGGCGAGAAAAATTCAAAAATAAAGAAAATAAAAAAATAAAAAAATAAAAAATTAGAAAATTTCTAAAAAATTCTAAAAAATGTACAAAAATCATAAAAAAAATTAGATTTTCTTAGAAAAATTGAAAATTTGCAGAAAATTCATAAAAATCAGAAAATATTAAAGAAAATTCAGAAAAATACAAAAATTTTCAGAAAATTCATATAAATTTCAAAAATTTAGAAAAAATAAAAATTCTGAAAATTCTGAACAATCAATAAAAAAATTGAAAGATTGGAAAATTCACAAAATTTTTTAGAAATTCATAAAAAGTCATTTCTTGGTTAAAATAAATTTTTCCAAAAAAAAATCAGATCAAATAAAAAAAATTCAAATAAATTCAAAAAATTTGAAAATTCACAAAAATGTCCAAAATCATCGTGACCAGCCATAAAAGATGAAGTTTGAATTTTTGAAGTGTTCAAATAGCACTTAAAAAAATCAAAAATTTTGAAAATCCACAGAATTATTCAAAATCATTGTGGCCAGTCATAAAAAGTGAAATTTGGATTTTCCAAAATGCCTAAGTGGCATTTTTGGAAAATTCTAAATTTAGAAAACAAAACCCCTAAAAAACCCTAAATCCTAAAAAATGAAATGAACAAGCTATTACAGTTTCGTTAGGGTTTGGGTATTGCGCTTGACTTTCATTTCTAGTGGCCAAATTAGGGTTGCTGTGATTGATTTGCCATTGATGCGCATTTGATTTTTAGATGCTTAATTGTCTGTCCATGACTATATTAGTGAATTGACCTCAGGGATCCGTATGATGCGTTAGACATGCCATATTGTTCTTAGATACCGAAAGGCATTAATAGTCTCAATTTGGGATCGTTAACGTAACAAAATCCCTTATCCAGAATCTTGAGTTCGTAGGATTGCGGTACTTCTCTCGTACCTCAATTAGGTTTCTAGTCAACCTACTGTAAATGACTAGTGGCGACTCCAAGTTCAAATTTAGATCAAACAAATCTCGCTATCACATGAGGTATGGTTTGGGAGAGGCCCGTATAGAAAAATACCTCCATCTTAAGCACGCGAACGCGTGGTGCGACAAAAGGATGGCCCCGAGGCCACGTTGCGTTGGGTGGAAGAACTGGAGAAGGCCTTTGAAGTTCTGGGGTGCACCGAGGCCGAGAAGATGACATTGGCCGTGTATTAGTTGCAGGAGAATGCTAGTGACCAGTGGAAGGCCACCAGGGGGAGAGTGTTCCTTGAGGGTACCACCTAGACTTGGGCTGTATTCATTGAGAATTTCTATGAGAAGTACTTATCTGAGAGTGCCAGAGAAAGGAAACTAGTAGAGCTTATGAGACTCGGCCAAGGACAGATGATGGTAGATTAGTACGAGGCGGAATTTGCGAGGCTATCAAAGTTCGCACCCAAGATGGTGAAGGACCTACTAGATAAGGTTCAAAGGTTTTGGGATGGGCTGAAGCTAGACCTTCAAAATCAGATGATCTTGCTAAATATCTAGGACTATGGAGAAATGTATGAGCGAGCTCAAGCGATAGAGCGGGATCAGATGGACAAGGCTGCCGCTTCTAGATCGCAATTTGCTCTGGCTAAGGACAACTGCCGCTTCGGTAAGAGGTCGATGGCAAAAAATAGGCGTTTTGTCCCTCCCATCAAGAAGAACATCAGGAAGCCTAATCATTCTCAGAACCGATTTGGGGCATGTTTCAAGTGTGGGAGTATGGATCATTAGATAAGGCATTGCCCTCAATGTCCAGCAGGACCGCCAATGCAATCTCAACCACTCCGGGTTGGGAATCAGACTGGAAATTCCTCGCCGGCTATTTAGGGTAGACCGCCAGTTCAAGGAAGGGTGTATGTAATGGCGCGAAGGGAGGCTGAGGACACGCCAGGCGTGGTCACAGGTACGGTCTCTCTCTGTCATCATGTTGCGTATGCCTTGTTTGATTCGAGAGCATTAAATTCATTTATATCGAAGCAGTTTGTTAGAGTGACTAGAATTGAATTGGTTTTGCTTAAAGTCATGCTTTGTGTAATGACTCTGCTGAATGATACGGTGTTAGTCTCGTTCGAGTGTCTTGACTGTAAGATAATAATTGGGGGTAGAGAGGAAAGGATAGACTTGACGGTATTGACCATGTTTGATTTTGATGTGATTGTCGGGATGGATTGGCTAATTAAGCAAAAAGCCGTGATGGATTGTAGTAACATGGTGAATTCAACCCAACTGGACATCCTAGATTCGAATTCATGGGAAACATAGGAGGAACCTTGATCCCTTGGATTTTTTCCCTTGAGGTAACACAGTTGTTGGATGAGGAGTGTGAAGGGTATTTAGTAAAGTCGTGGATCCGATGGTTATGGAACCAAAATTAAAGGATATACCCATGGTGTGCAATTTTCCCAAAGTCTTTTATCACACCCCGATCCCATTCGAGCATGCGATACCCTACGTAAATAACAAGTACACTTAAGGTCATAACGAAAGATGTTGTCCTAGGCAAACGTCACCGACCCTACGATCAATAGCACATGCGAAAATGAATGTAAGAACTCTCGTACTAAAAAGATGACAATAAGGTAGGGCATCAAGAGAGTCGATGAACTGATAGCATTAACTTTTATACATTACCAACGTACCAAGCATACAAACAGCATTACATACAGGCTTAGCGAGATGAGCATCAAAATACCACCGACACAACAAAAAGGATCAAGTGGCCGGGTTAACTTACCTTCACTATAGGTCGACCTATCTTCCAAAAAGTGATTGGTTAGACCTACTCTATACAACCCCTAAAATACCCCGATGGCCCCTAAGGATCACCCTCCTCCCAATCTTTTGCAAGGTCCTCTGGCTCGTACCCTGCAGGAATACATGAATCGTGGTACGGAGGGATTGCCTGCAAGGGTTGCACAGCTTGCGATTCTGCTGGAGGTACCATGGGCGGCTTCTCATTTGGTTCCTCGAGATCAATGATCTCGCCATCAAAAGGGATGATCGCCAAAGGGTCCCACTCACCGACGCCGTAAAAGGGGATGTTGAAGCGTCTTAGTAGACATGTCTCCTCTAAGCTATCTCCATAAGTCGACGCCACGTACGAATAAGGCTTCAGGTACAATCCGCCCTCGTCAACCCAAATAATGCTCGAGTACCTAACGAAAGCTCGGTCGTCTCCTAAGGGGTATCCACCTCCTGATTATCTGCATGTCTAGGGATCCCAAAATGAGGAGGGGGCCTCCTGGGTTAATGGCTGGGGGTCTGAAATGGAGTTTATACAACAATGAGACGAATCTCAATAAGTGCACAACCACAAACCTCACATAGGCTCTCACGTATCGCTAGACAAAACATGCATAACACAAACAACCAACCATACTAACAATCACATGTGATCCTACCTGGGATCCATCATACACATCCCTGTATGTTAGATAATAATACAGCCAACTCATTTATGTCCATACTCATCAAGCGCTATATCACGCGAAGCAAACTACACTTCCACACTAACTCACGCCATGCGTCAACTTTCACAAGTCTCGTGCATCAAATTGAGTCCAGCTTATTCCTGACTTTCCACCACTACCATGCCCACGTAAAAACGCATCAGGTTAACGGTCTTCTGACCTGATCAGGCATTGCCACCCCGTCGGGCCGGGTATCGTCACCTCGTCAAGGACGGCATCGTCCCACGTAACACGCCTCAGGACGGAACCTACCCCGCGTCAACACGTCTCAGGGTACCACTTTCCAATCATTCAAACCATATTGTGCCATCAAACCACAGGTGCCACATGGCCACACATAACACATGACCACATAATCTCACGCCACACTACATTTCACAAACACACATCACCATCACACAATCACACCAAAAAAGAGGGTGACAATAAGCTGGGTAGGTGGCTGGACAGCCGGACTAGCAGCAGCAACCAAGCACCGTCGTTGGCGGCCAGGCAGGCGAGCGGTTGTGACGCTATGAACTGGCGGCTGGCAGGCGACGAACTAGCTACTGGGGGCGGCAAAAGGGATGTATAAGGCAGGGGAGGACGGTCTTGGGGTGGCTCGAGTGATGGCTAGAACGGACAAAGGAGCACAAGATAGAGAGAGAGGAACGGTGAGCGGTAGAGGCGCGATCGGGGAAGAAGAAGCAGCGGCGGTGGACAGCTGGATTGGTGGTGACCAGACAGCTGGGCGAGCTGGTGGCTGGCCAAGCTTGGCACGCGCAAGGGAGAGAAGAGAGAGAGAGAGAGAGAGAGAGAGAGAGAGAGAGAGAATGAATTATAAGAGGGAGAGAGAAAATTAATATAAATGGTGCACAATTATTGGTCTCTAAAACCCCACTAGAAATTACCAAACTACCCCTCTAACTGCCGCCCCAATCTAAGGGCCAAGGTTTAATCTTATCCAAATCTAATGGCCCACATTCAATCTTATCCAATAATTCAAAGGCAAAACGGTAAATGATCCTAAGAGGAGAGGGGCATTCTTGTCCTTCCATTTTCTACCATATAGGGTAATTATCAGTCTCCCAATTTAATCCAATCTTTAAAATTTCGTTCGTGATACAAAAGGGCAAAACGGTCATTTTTCCAGTCCCGAACCAAAATCTTTTTTTTACAAAAATGGATGGCCCCAAGGTTGGCCACACCAAAAACGTCATCGGTCGCTAAAAATTGTCACTTTCGAAATTCTCAATTCCCGAGCCCAAATTTCAAGAAATGATTAAAATCGAACAATCACGACTTTAACTTACCCCTTACTAACGCGTGGCTCTTTGAGATTACGCGCTCTCAACCCGTGACCGACACTAAGTCGAGTCACGTTTAAGTTTGCTCAAATCAAGGCGACCTCAGTTGTCATGTAATTATGAGGGTCTGCCGCTAGTTCTATTTGGACACGATCGATCAAATGGATCGGTCTCTATTGGCCAAAAACATTCCCTCGTCAATCCTTATGATTGAAGGTCGGACCAAGGTTGAGTTATTTGGTTGTACGAACTCAATCCCGTGATAGCATTATCCCTAAGTTTAGTATCCCGAGAATGATCAGTTCTGGGTAAGATCTCACTATAAGTGCATTAACAAAATATCCATTTCATAAATCTCGAGAAAAGGATCAAAAATTCAGAACGTTATAACTTTTCTCCCTAATAAAAATTTTGTCCTTGAAATTTACAGCCATACCCAGCTATCCAAACAAATGGAGGTGTTAACGTTTCATCACTTCTTCGTTTTCCTAGGTGGCACCTTCTGTCCCGTAATGCTCCTAGATGACTTTGACTAACAGGATCATCTTATTTCTCAAAATCTACTTCTTCCTGTCCTCAATTCGTACCAATCTCTCCACGTACGACACTCTATCGTCCACGTCTATTACTTCATGATTCAGCATGTGGGTTGGATTCGGTTCATATTTCCTTAACATTGACACGTGGAAGATATTATGAACTTACGACAAATTCGGTAGCAAGGCGATAGGCCAACGTTTCAACTCTCTCTAAAATTTCAAACGGGCCTATATACCTTGGACTTAGCTTTCCTTTCTTACCAAACTGAGATAATCCTCACATTGGTGAGATCTTAAGGAAAACGTGGTCACCAACCTGAAACTCTAACGATCTACGCCTTCAATCCGTGTAACTCTTCTGACGGCTCTGTGTTGTCTTTAGCCTTTCCCAAATAATTCTTACCGTTTCCATCGATTGTTGAACTAAATCTGGATCCGTTACACTTCTTTCTCCCACTTTATCCTAACATAACAGTGTTTTACACGCTCTACCATAAAGCGCTTCAAACGTACCATCCCAATACTCTGCTGAAAATTTTTATTGTAATCAAATTCAACTAAATGTAACTGTTCTTCCCACTAGCCCTGAAAATCTAATACATATGCCATCAGCATATCCTCTAAAGTCCTAATAGTCTTTTCAGACTGGCCATCCGTCTGCGGATAATTGGCCATACTGAACTGCAATTTTGTTTCCATGGTAGTTTGAAGACTTCTCCAAAAAGCAGTAGTAAATTTTGGATCCCGATCCGAGGTGATCATCACAGGTACTCCATGAAGACATACTATCTATCTTACATACAACTCAGCATACCTATCGAGCGCGAAATCCTTTCAACTGCCAGAAAATATGCCGACTTTATCAACCGATCGATTACTACCTAAATCGAGTCATGTCCCCTTTGACTCCTTGGCAATCCCATGATGAAATCCATTGTAATATGTTCCCATTTCCATTCTAGGATTTCTAACGGCTGCAACATTTCTACCAAGTTTGCAATGTTGTGCCTTTACAAGTCAAACACTTGGCCATATATTTGGTCACATCCACCTTCATTTCATTCCACTAATAATGTTGTCGAAGATTTTGGTACATCTTTGTGCTGCCCGGGTGAATGCTATAATTGCTATGAGCTTCCGATAAGATCTCCTCCTTAAGTTCCAAATCGTCGGGCATGCATAAACGTCCTCGAAACTTCAGAATTCTGTCCTCGGACACTTGGAAGTCCGGTTTCCTCTTAGTACTAACCATTTTCATAATCTTTTGAATCCCAGGGTTCGTAAACTGTAACGCCTTAATTTTATTTTGCACCTCTGGTTCAATCCTTAACGTCGCCACCAGGCTAGAGAGGTGTCCTACCTCGAACTTAAACTCGGAGTCTCATGCTCCTTCCAACAAGATTGCTGCCATCTCTAAGTCATGAGTAGGATAGTTCATCTCATGAGGCCTTAACTGACGTAATGCATAAGCAATCACCCTTCCATGTTGCATTAGCATTCATCCCAATCCCTTAAGCAAAGCATCACTATAAATCTCATATCCTCCCGGTCCTGAAAGGATTGTTAGTACTGGCACAATTGTCAATCTCTATTTTAATTCCTGAAAACTTTCTTTGCACTTTTCCATCCATTCAAACTTCGTTTCCTTCTTAAGTAACCTTATTAGTGGAGTGGCTATCGTTGAGAATCTTTCCACAAATCGGCGATAGTAACTTGCTAGACCTAAGAAGCTTCGAACCTTAGTAACTGTCGTCGGCCTTGGCCAATCCATCGCTGCTTCAATGTTCACCGGATCTATAGAGATTCCTTCTCCAGAGATTACATGTCCAAGAAACGCCACCCGATTAAGCCAAAACTCGCACTTACTAAATTTAGTATACAGTGCATGTTCTCTTAATGTTCGTAGGACCTTTTCCAAGTGTACTTTATGTTCCTCGGGACTCTTCGAAAACACCAAAATATCATCTATGAAGACGATGACGAACTGATCCAAAAACTCCTTGAATACTCGATTCATTAAGTCCATGAAAGCAGCAGGGGCATTAATCATGCCAAACAGCATTACCGTAAATTCATTGTGCCCATACCTCATCTTGAATGCCATCTTCGAGATATCGTCCTCTCAGATTCTCAATTGATGATACTCCGTTCTTAGGTCAATCTTAGACAATACCGAGACTCCTTGTAATTGATCGAACAAGTCATCAATCCTTGGGAGAGTATACTTATTCTTAATTGTCACCTAATTCAGCTGGCAGTAATCAATACACAGTCTCAATGACCCATCCTTCTTCCTTACAAACAAAATTGGTGCTCCCTATGGAGACGTACTCGGTCAAATAAAACCCTTATCCAACAATTCCTGCATTTGAACCTTTAATTCTTTCAACTCCGACAACGACATCCTATAAAGCGGCTTCAAGATTGGCTCAGTCGGTCCTAAGAGCTAACTCGATAACAAACTCCACTTCTTTTTCTAGTGGCAATCCCGGCAATTCCTGAAGAAAAATATCGGGAAAGTTGCATAGCACTGCTATATCTTCTAGCCGCACTTCTTCTGCCATCAAATTAACCACACTTGCTAGATTCTTTACACCCCTCATCCGATAATTTGGTTGCTTCTGCTGATGAAACCCAAGGGATTGAGGTTCCTCCTCAACTCCTTACAAACTCGAATATACGGTGTTTAGCTTGACTAAACTGAATTACCCTGTTGCTGTAATCCATTACAGCATTCTATTTGACTAATCAATTCATGCCCATAATCACATCAAAATCATACATGGTTAAAACAGCCAAATCTATCCTGCTTTCTAAATCACCAATTACTATTTTACGGTCCGAGCATCCTAAACGATATGCATATCTTATCCATTAACGGTGTAGTCACACATAATTGCACTTCTAATAAAACAGGTTTTAATCCAGCAAATTCAACAAACTGAGCAGATACAAATGAGTGTGACCCCCTCGGATCAAATAAAGCATATGCAACATAATTACACAGAGAAAACATACCTGTGACTACGTTTGGCGCATTCTCAACTTCTTTTTGAGCCATGGCGTACACACATCCTTATGCCGGCAACTTGTTCAGATTAGCCGGCGAGGCTACACTAGTCGGATTCCCAATCTGAGGTGATTGCGATTGTGGGGGTGGCCGAACCTTCTGATTCGGGTAATTCCTTATGTGATGTCCCATTCCACCACACCCAAAGCATGCCCCAGTTCTGCTTGGGCAGGGACTAATCCCATGATATCTTCCACAAAGTCTACAAGCCAAATTAGATTGATGCGACGATTTCCCAATATTCCTCCTTGCCAGAGGAACAAAAAGTCAATTTTCCATCATCAATCTTTTTCCCAGTTGACGATTGTCCTTGGCTAAGGTATACCGTGATCCGGATGCGATAACCCTATCTGTCATATCTTGCTCGATAGATTGAGCCCTCTTATATAATTCCTCATAAGTTCTTAAATTCACTGGTATCAATTGATTGCGAATGTCAGCCCTCAATCCATCCCAAAACCTTCGTGCCTTGTCCTTAGGATGGTCTACCATTTTCGGCGCAAACTTAGACAGCCTAGCAAATTCTGCCTCATACTGATCCACAGTCATCTGGTTCTGTTGCAGTCTAAGAAAAGCCGTCATCTTTCTTTCTCAAGCACTTACCGAGAAATACTTATTAAAAGCCTGAACGATGGCCGTCCAATTCTGATCCACGCCCATAGAAAACACTCGGCTCTTCTTGGCTTTCCACCAATCATTCGCATTACCCTGAGCTAGTACACTACCAGCGTCACTTTCTTTGCTTCAGTACACCCCAATAGAGCAAAAGCTTTTTCCAACTCCTCGACCCATTTAGAAGTAGCCTTTGGATCCCCTATTCTTTCAAACTTTGGTGGTTTCAACTTCAAAAATTGTTCTACCAACTAATGCATCTGTCGATTCCCATTTTCATTACCAGCATTCTCATTAACTAAAGCAGCTGCAACCTCAACAGCTTGAGTAGTAGTAGTAGCTCACTCTTGAGCTTGTCTATCCATCAAATTCCCAATCCCCTCTAACACCCTGAGAACTCCTTCTATATGCGGATCTTTCGCGATCAGAACCTGAGAGCTCGATGAGCCTCCTGCTCTTTCACCTCTCCTATTCATTCTCATGGGCTCACGCTACCCCCTAGGGGTGTCAATGGGTCGGGTTTTTATGATACCCAACCCGACCTGAATCATGAGGGGTGCATGCTTTCTCTGACCTGACTTGACCCAAAACACATAGAACCCAAAGCGAAAATTCGGGTCGGTCCGGGTTAGGTCAATCCGAGTTTTCAGGTTTGCAGTTGGGGGAGTAGGAGGAGGTGGGGAGACGCTGGAGGGAGAGGATGGCGGTACAAGCGGTGGCGCCTCCCCAGAGCAGGAGGAGGTGGGTAAATTGGGTTCTTGACCGCCGGCAGCGATGGCGGCGAAGGATGGGTGGGTGAGGACGCAGATGGAGGAGGACAGGATGGTGGCCGAGCTTTTGATGCCGCTCAGGCGGGATCCCCACCACCACCACGCCGCATCCACTCCCCCCTCCTCAGCGATGGCGGCGGCATCCCTCCTACTGCCGCCGGGGTGAAGGATCTGGCAACCGCGATTGAAGGGTCCTCGTTCTGGTGCGACGCAGCGTCACCGATGAAGAGGTGTGGTGACTCGACGAGGAATAGCCCCACGACCCCACTTTCGTGGAGTACCGGGACCGCCTCCTTCTCTGGCACCGTCGACGAGCTTGACAACTCCTGCTTGCTGGTTGCGGCTCCTCTGCCTCCATATCTAAGGTAATCTTTCTCTTTGTCTCTCTCTCATCTGGCTCGAGCTGCGCGGAAAGATGCGTGCGTGTTCTTCGATCGATCGTAGCTCAATAAGTAGCAGCTCCCACTGATGCCTTGGCCATAAAGCCGCACCGGTCCTCCTTTGACTCGGCCTACTCCGCCATGGTGATAGAGAGAGAAAGAGAGAGAGAGAGGCTGCGATTGTCTGGTGAAGGAGGAGGAGGAAGAAGAAGAGGGAAGAGAAGAGGAGGAGGAGGATGTGCTAGGGTTTTTTAAGTCACGGGCCGGCTGTAAAAAAAACCCGGCTCGGATTGACCCGGCCCGAAATAAAGATAATATTCAAAATTTGAAACTATTCCCGACCCAGAGGAGGTCCGCCCTGAAGAAGCCCTAAATTTCGGGGCTGGGCCGGGTTGGTCCGGGCTGGGCCGAGGCAGGCTGAGCTTTATTGACAGCCCTACTACCCCCTTACCTGCTATAATTACATACAGAAATTAAAGACCTAGGCCAAGCCCTAGGGACAAAACTCGACAACCAACAACCAACCGTCAAATCAATCAAATAACATCAAACCAACATCACCAAACAATCAACATAGTTCTCTTACTCACCTCAAGTCCTGCCACACCTGCACCTCAACTAACATTATAGCAATAACAAATCACTCAGAAACCATAGGCGCGTACTCACAGGACATGCACAATCAATATAAACATGCATTCTATGAAAAACTCCCTAACTGACTACCCCGAGGTCATCGCTCACTCCAGGTCTCGAACTTACTTAGATCGAGCTAACCTTGCTCTGATACCAAATCAAACGGGGATTATCACACCCCAATCCTATTCGAGCGTTCGATACCCCACGTAAACAACAAGCTCACATAAGGTCATAACGAAAGACGTTGTCCCAGGCAAACGTCACCGACCCTACAATCAATAGCACATGCGGAAATGAATGTAAGAACTCCCGTACTAAAAAGATGACAATGAGGTAGGGCATCAATAGAGTTAATGAACTGATAACATTGACTTTTATACATTGCCAATGTACCGAGTATACAAACAGCATTACATACAGGCTTAGCGAGACGAGCATCAAAATACCACGGACACAACAAAAAGGATCAGGTGGTCGGGTTAACTTAGCTTCACTATATGTCGACCTATCTTTTAAAAAGTGATTGGTCAGACCTACTCTATATAACCCCTAAAATACCTCGGTGGCTCCTAAGGATCACCCTCCTCCCAATCTTATGTAAGTTCCTCTGGTTCGTACCTCGGAGGAATACGCGGATCGCGGTACAGAGGGATTGCCTACAAGGGTTGCATAACCTGCAGCTCCACTGGAGGTATCATGGGCGTCTTCTTTATGGTTTTTCAGGATCAATGATCTCGCCATTAGGAGGAATGATCGCCAAAAGTCCCACTCACCAACACCATAAAAATGGATGTTGAAACTTCTTAGTAGACCTGTCTCCTCTAAGCCATCTCAATAAGTCCACACCACGTACAAATAAGGCTTTAGGTACAATCTGCCCTCATCAACCCAAATAATGCTCGAGTACCTAACGAAACCTCCGTCGTCTCCTAAGGGGTACTCCATCTCCTGATTATCCACATGTCTAGGGATTCCAAAACGAGGAGGCGAGCCTCCTACGTTAATGGCTGGGGGTCTGAAATGGTGGTTATAAACTTTAATACGAATCTCAATAAGTGTACAACCACAAACTCCACATAGGCTCTCACATACCGCTAGACAAAACATACATGACACAAGCAACCAATCATACTAACAATCACATGCGATCTTACCTGGGATCCATCATACATATCCCTGTGTGTTAGATAATAATACAGCCAACTCATTTATGTCCATACTCATCAAGCACTATATCACGTGAGGCAAACCACAATCGCACACTAACTCACGCCATGCGTTAACTTTCACAAGTCTTGTGCATCAAACCGAGTCTAGCGTATTCCCGACTTTGCATCACTACCACATCCGCGTAAAAATGTATCAGGCTAACGGTCTTCTGACCTCGTCAGGCATTGTCACCCCGTCGAGCCGAGCATCGTCACCTCATCAGGGACGGCATCGTCCCACATAACACGCCTTAGGACGGAACCTACCCCGCGTCAACACGCCTCAGGGTACCACTTTCTAATCATTCAAACCATCTCGTGCCATCGAACCACATGTGCCACGCAGCCACACATAACACATGGCCACACAATCTCACACCACACATACATTTCACAAACACACATCACACCACACGGCCACACATACTTGGCACGTGGCCTCATCTCACGATCACACCACCACACCTTCACAGCCACACACATGGCACACGACCACATCACATTCATCTCAATATTCATTCAAAAGCCAGCCAACAACCGTAAGCCATACAATCATTCAAATAAGCTCATTCAAGTCGTAAAATCACCAATCAAACATTCAATTCAACTAAGATCATTCCGCCTCACCATAGCCCTATCTGAGCCTCTTAAACGTCACATGTTTATCTACCCGATTCAGCCCACAACAATCTATCATCCAACCCTTGTCTAAGTCTCAAAATAGCCACCTAATAGTACCAATTGAACCCTAAACGTGTCTAACAATACCCGAGGTCCTAAGGGAGGTTTGAGGAAGTCACTTATCTTAAAAAAAGGGTGACAACAAGCTAGATAGGTGGCCAGAACAACCGGACCAGCAGCAATAACCAAGCAACGTCGCCGGCAGCCAGGCGGGCAAGCAGCTATGATACCATGGACCGGCGACTGGCAGGCAGCGAACGGGCTGCTGGGGGCAGCGAAGGGGATGTATAGGGCAAGGGAGGACGGTCTGGGGTGGCTCGGGTGATGGCTAGACCGAACAAAGGAGCACAAGAAGAGAGAGAGAGAGGAATGGCGAGCGGTGGAGGCGTGACTGAGGAAGAAGAAGCAGCGACAGTGGACGGCTGGATCGACGGCGACCAGACAGCTAAGAGAGTTGGTGACCGGCCAAGCTTGGCACTCGTAAGGGAGAGGAGAGAGAGAGAGCGAAAATTAATATAAAGGGTGCACCAATTATTGGTGTCTAAATCCCCACCAGAAATTACCAAACTACTCCCTCTAACTACCACACCAATCCAAGGGCCAAGGTTCAATATTATCCAATAATTCAAGGGCAAAAGGGTAAATGATCCTGAGAGGAGAGAGTTATTCTTGTCCTTCCATTTTTGGCCATACGGGGTAATTATCAATCCTCCAATTTAATCAAGTCTTCAAAATTTCGTTTGCGGTACAAAAGGGCAAAACAGTCATTTTTCCGATCCCGAACCGAAATCCATTTTTTTACAAAAATGGGTGGCCCCAAGGTTGGCCACGCCAAAAACGTCATCGGTCGCTAAAAATTGTTACTTTCGAAATTTTCGATTTCCGTGCCCGGATTCCAAGAAATGATTAAAATTGAACTATCATGACTTTAGCTTATCTCTTACTAACGGGTGGCTCTTTGGGATCACGCGCTCTCGACTCGTGATCGACGCTAAGTCAAGTCACGTTTAAGTTTGCTCGAATCAAGACGACCTCGATTGTCATATAATTGCGAGGGTCTATCGTTAGTTCCATTTGGACACGATCGATCAAATGGATTAGTCTATATTGGTCCAAAATATTCCCTCGTCAATCCGTATGGTCGAAAGTCAAACTAAGGTCAAGTTTTTTAGTCGTGCGAACTTAATCCCGTAATAGACTTACCCCTAAGGTTAGCATCCCGAGAATGATCAGTTCCAGGTGAGATCTCACTATAAGTGCATTGACAAAATATTCATTTCATAAATCCCAGGAAAAGGATCGAAAATTCAGAACATTACATCTTTTCTCAAGAATTGCTGAGTTTGCCACCAGAAAGAGAAGTGGAATTTATAATCGAGTTAGCCCCAAGATCCAAACCAATCTCAAAGGCGCCTTATCGGATGTCCCTGTCAAAATTGAACGAGTTAAAGGTTCATATGCAAGAATTATTGGACAAGGGTTTTATCCGTCCAAGTGCATCTCTATGGGGAGCGTTGGTGTTGTTCGTAAGGAAAAGGGATAGAACATTGAGGTTATGTATTGACTACAAGCAGTTGAACCAAGTTATTGTCAAGAATAACTACCCACTACAGAGGATTGATGATCTGTTCGATCAGTTACAAGGAGCTTTAGTGTGTTTCTAAGATTGATCTACGCACGAGGTATCATCAGTTAAGGATTAGGAAAGGAGATATACCTAAGACGGCCTTTTGGAAGAGATATAGGCATTACGAGTTCACTGTGATGCCTTTTGGATTAACTAATGCCCCCGCTGCCTTTATGAATTTGACGAATTGAGTATTCGAGGAGTTTTTGGACCGATTTGTGATAGTCTTCATCGATGATATATTAGTGTACTCGAGGAGCCCGGAAAAGCATGAGGTACATCTAACTGAAATGCTATGGACCTTAAGAGAATACGCACTTTACGCCAAGTTCAGTAAATGCGAGTTCTCGCTCAACCGAGTGGCATTTCTTGGACATATAATTTTTGGAGATGGAATTTCAATAGACCCGACTAGGATTGAGGCAATAATTAAGTGGCCAAGACCGACATCAGTAACAGAGATTTGGAGTTTCTTGCGATTGGCAGGATATTATAGGCATTTTGTAGAAGGATTCTCATCAATAGCTATGCCGTTAACACGGTTACTCAAGAAAGAAACGAAGTTCGAATGGGACGATAAATGTGAGAGGAGTTTTCAAGAGCTAAAGCATAGGTTGATAACTGCCCCGATATTGATTATTTCGTTCGGGCCAGAAGGATTTGAGATCTACAGCGATGCATCATTGAGAGGACTTGAATTTGTGTTGATGCAACATGGAAGGGTAGTTGCGTATGCGTCATGTTAGTTGAGACCAACAAAATGAATTATTCGACTCACGACTTGAAATTGACTGCGATCATCTTCGCCCTTCAGATTTGGAGGCATTACTTGTGCGATGAAAAATTTCAGATTTACACAGATCATCAAAGCCTCAAGTATCTATTTTCACATAAGGAGTTGAACATGAGGCAGCGTAGTTGGATAGAACTTTTCAAAGACTACGATTGCAACATTTTGTATCACCCTAGGAAGGCTAATCGAGTGGCGGATGTGCTAAGTTGGAAGTCAAGTATGGCACACATGATGGTCAAGGAGTGGACTCTATTGGAAAGGATAAGAGATTCAAAATTTAAGTTTGAGGTGAGGCGTGTGTCGAATCTACTTGCCGCGTTGAGGATCGAACCATAAATTCAAACCAAGATTAAGACATTGCAATCTACTAACTAAGAAATTCAAAAGATAGTGGAAATGGACACTGCCAAAAGAAGACCAAATTTCCAAGTGTCCGAGAACGGGATCCTGAAGTTCCGTGGGCGATTATGCGTGCCTGATGACGTGGAACTTAAGGAGGAAATATTGAAGGAAGCCCATTGCAGTAATTACAACATTCATCTAGGCAGTACAAAGATGTATCAGAACCTACGACAGTATTACTGGTGGAATGGAATGAAAATAGATGTGGCCAAGCATGTAGCAAAATGTCTGACTTGTCTATCGCGACCTACCTCTCAAGGGTCGAATTCGATAAGGTGGGTTTAGAGATAAGTGTTTATGAAACAGTTCATGTGGTATATCATAAAAAATGACTTTAATGAAACATAAATCTTTTGGTTATCCATATGACCCATTGATCATGAACGTGGATTGTCTCTAAATACATATCTCGCATGACAACAGATCGATTTTATCTTTTCCAAGAGTCACCATTAGCCTAGGTCGAGGGTCGACTAGAATACCCGACCGAAACGCGGGAATTTCGTTTCGGTTTCTACGAAAACTAGATATCATGAGTTTGGGGACTAGCTTACGTTAATATTTCTATTAACGCCCTTTCAGTACCACTAAACTTATCGTGGCTGTTATCTAAGTTGTCATGCATTTGTTTTTTTCCATTTTTATGTTAAAGTATTGGTCCACTAGGTGATCATGTATCTTGTTTTTGTATTTTCATTTAAGATTCTAAACTAATCCTCTCTTAGTCTAGAAATAATCAATTGTATTGAAAGACATTTAGTAAAGTAAACACTCAAAGTATTAAAAAAACGAGCTAATTCTAAATGCGAGAAAGTAAAACCTGCAACTCGTCTAGTGTTTATTACAACACAAATTGAAAACCCGAGACATAATCGGGGATGAATGAATTGAATACAAATTGAAACCAGATTGGACATCGGTCTATCGCCATCATCAAATGAATATAAATTGACACCGGATTGGACATCGGTCAATCGCCTTAATCTTTTACAATTTTGGATTATCCTCCCATGGACCGTCTCTCCGGTGTCGGTGTTTACATTCAAGCATAGTATCACGACAAACAATGCACAAAGGAACAACCAAAGAAAAGCAATGATGCAAAGAATTCACTAATCAAGCACGAGCCTCAAGACCGGCCTTTGTTTTTCATGCATTTCGATTCACCACCCACCTAATCATCCAACATTATTTGATTAATGGTTAACGATAATGGGCTACCATTTGCAATCACAAAATGGCAACTCATATCAATTAACCCCCTAAAGTCGAGTTCTAAATTATCATAATGGGCTACCCGCCGAACATGCACCGGGCCTAACAAACACATGCATAACAATGAAATAAGCATGCATTCAGGCCCACGGGCCTTATTTCTTAACCAATCAAGCAATGGGAAGTGCAGTTCATAAGAAGACCGCTTATTCAATTATTATCTAATTCGGATTACTTCTGTCTAGATGTGATTAACTAACCTAATAATGTCCAAATGAAATGACTCAGGTGTCATTAGAAATCTTATGACATGAGGATCAAAAGTTAAGATGACCATTTTTTTCTAAATCCTCACCGATTTTCACGAAAATGACGAATTCACTCTTGATGATAGACTAGACCCGGTTCTGTTAAGGATTTCAAAATAATGGCGGGAAAAATACCAAACCTTATCAAAACTGGGTGAAAATTTTTGTGCAGTTAGATTCTCCGTGTGTGCCAACTTTTATGTTTTGTGTTTTTGCTAAAAAGTCCTCCAAAGTTGTATAAAATTCGATTTTCATAAAGGACTCAACTACAAATTGAACTTTAACCCGAAAAGGCCTTTTATGAATTTTTAAGCAAATTGACTCTCTAAAAATTGCTATTAGGCCCTCAAAATTTCCAGTCAACATAATGAGACCCCAATGGACAAACTTTGTAATTTTGATTTTTCGCAAAGGAGGACTCTAACTTTATCAAATTCGGAAAAAACATCTTTTGGATTCCAAAGGAATGAAAATCAGATCTGAACACAGATACTGATTAGATCATAAAAATTCCTTTTGAAAATTCAAATGAATTCCGATTTTAATGAAATCAGTATCAATGGAAAGATCTTGATCTCAGTTTGAACTTTTATGAAGAAAACTTTTTCATATTTTGAACACACGAATTTATGAAAATCGAAGAACACACGAAGGTTAGTCAGAAACTAGTCTGTCACCAGATTCATGCATAGATGACGTTGCAGATCGTACAATGCTAACATGCTTGGAATTTTATGAAAATTTTATGATGAACATATTAAGATGTGGTTTACGACTTTCATGAAGTTTTTTCAAAAAACGATCGTATAAAATCAGAAAAAATCACAGAACAGCACAACGTTAATCATTAAATCATCAGAACATATTTGAACATTACATTCCAGATTCTGATCCTAACTTCCGAAAGAGTTTTGACATAGCAAACTAAGTCCGATTGAGGTATGTAATATATCAAATCGAAGCTTGAGACATGTTTTATAACTCTGTAGGTCGTTACTTTGCAAGATTTCGATATTAACGAGCTGAAATCAGCATCTCAAACATGCAGGTTTCTCTATGCAAGACTTTACAGAACAACATCCAACTGTACTTACCTTGTTTAATGATGCTTCGACGCGCAATCAAGCGATCCGGTCTCCTTATTCAGATAAAAAACGGAAAGGAGAAGTCTTGAAAAGTTCGACAAACCTATGAGAATAGATTGCACAAGCAATAGTGAGAACCGACTCGATCTCGCGCTAATGAACTTATAACGAAAAATTAAGTCAAAAGATGCGATCTGGTGGCTGTCCAACAAGAAGTCGGCCACCACAGCCACATGAAGACACCAAGGAATGCTGCTGGAGGTTTGGGATCGCCGATTAGTCGATTCAGCCGCTTGAACCCACTGATTCAATCACCGGCGACTATGCCGGTAATGTTGCCATGGAGGAAATCACGCCGGACAGAGGAGTTCAGCCCACCAGCAAGGACAGCTGGTCTTGCGACCATCCTTGTGCCACCGTGAAGGATGGCGGTAAGGCGGTGGCTTACCGGAAAACAGCTGGCGAGAGATAGAAAGGCCAGCGGCCGAGAGAAAAAGCAAGAGGGAGAGGTATACGTGAGCTAGAGAGAGAGAGAAAAGAGAGGAGAGAGAATTCAGATCAGAAAAATGAGAGTCTCCTCCAATTTTGGAGGGAAAAAAAACTATATACTCCCCTCAACTTTGAATCCTAACCGTTAGATTGATCCAATGGCCTAGCATGCATCCTCAATGATTAAGAATATTCCTTAAGGGTTAAGGATTGGTGACATGGCATTATGGATGGACATGATCAATTCTAAATGAATGACCATGATTGATTCGCTTATCCCCTAATTAATTTGCTTAATCCTTAAAGAATGGCATTTTCGTAATTTTCAATTAAGGGCATTTTGTCATTTTTGGGCTCAAAGGGATGTGTCCGGCCTTGGCTGGTCGGAATGGACCGCTGATCGCCGGATTTTCGACCGGAAGATGGCCAGTCCAATCGGACCGGTTCAATTCTAATCAAACCGGGTTGAACCGGTTGGTCCCGAGTTTGGCTAGGTTGAACCGGTTCAATCCTTGGTTTCATTTGTTCCAATTTTGTACAATTTGATCTCTATCATGATTAATTGACCACATTAATATTGAATTCAATCAAATTAGATTGAACCGATTTGAAATTCATGCACAAATTGATCCAATTTAACTTATTTAGGTCAATTGTTCTTGAATTTGGGTAATTACATGGCCAAGCTAGACTAACAAATTTAATTGAAGTCCAATTAGCCAAATTGAGTCTCAATTCATCAAATTGAATACTAGTCTAGAGTGAGTCAAGTTGAATTGCACTCATTGGACCAATTACTCTTAGACTTAATCATTATATCACTAAATTGATCAAATGGGCTTTAATTCATGTGAATCTTCCAAATTTGATTTTGAATTTGGATTTGATATAAGAAATTAGGTTCATTCGTGCCTCAATTGCGCAAATCATGGAGAATCGATCCAAATCACCGATTAGGGCCAAAATTGGGGGTTTTTGTGTTTGGCTTGGAATTACAAAATTTGTTTCAAAATTGAATATAAGATGACCTCTAGATCAAATGTCGTGAAGAAAACTAACCTAAAAAATGACTAGAAATGAAGTAATTTCATTTTTGGCCAATTTGAACCAAATCCCGCAAATTGGGAAAAAGTTGATTCTAAATTGATTTTTGTAAAATTTCAAATGCCAAAAGCAAATTGAATGTAAAATAAGATGATTTTTGGATTTTTGTATTTTTCAATTTTTTAGTCAAAGGTTTGACCAAAAGTCAAACTCTAGTTGACTTTTCACTAGGAGCTTGATTTTATGATCAAATTTTTGAATTTTTCTGAAATTTTCACTTTTAAAGTAAAATTGGACTTGAAAGAAATCTTTTTATGCGAAAAGTCCAAATTTCACCCAGGTTGACTTTTGGTCAAAGGGTTTACCAAAAAGTCAATGCAAAAGTTAACCATTTGACTTTTTAGATTTTTGCATGAAATGAATAGAAAATCATCTACAGAAGCTAGGCCAACAAACAGAACTAAAAAACGACACTTTGTTCAAGAAACGGGTTCCGTCGTGATTGGAAACCATAATCTCGAATTTTTTTGCTTTCGATGACGCGTCGACTAAAAATTAGGTGTCAACATTGTCAACAAGTGAAGGCGTAGCATTATAAGCCTGGAGGACTTCCGCAACCATTAGAAATCCTCGAATGGAAATGGAAGCATATTACGATAGACTTTGTCGTGGGATTACCAAGTAGTCAGAGAGGACACGATTCGATTTGGGTAATAGTGGACAGACTGACTAAGTCAGCACCCTTCCTAGCAGTGCGAAAGGATTTTGAGTTAGAAAAGTATGCAGATTTATATGTACGATAGATTGTTTGACTTCATGGAGTGCCGGTGACAATCACTTTGGACCGTGATCCTAGGTTTACTGCAAATTTTTGGAAAAGTCTACAAACTGCCTTAGGGACAAAGCTTCAGTTTAGTACATCTTATCATCCACAGACGGATGGCTAGTCGAAGAGAACAATCCTCGAGTTTGTCTACAATAGCAATTATCAGCAGAGTATTCAGATGGCACCGTTTGAGGCATTATATGGCAGAGCATGCAGGATGCTAGTGTGTTGGGATGAAGTTAGAGAACGGAGCATAACGGCCCCAGAATTGATACAACAAACAATTAAGGTAGTCGAGATCATCCGGGAAAGACTAAGAACAACATAGAGTCGTTAGAAGAGTTATGCGGATCGGAGACGGAGACCTTTGGAATTTCAGAGGGGTGATCATGTTTTTCTCAAGGTGTCGCCAATGAAAGGACTGTCCCGATTTGGCAAGAAAGAAAAGTTAAGCCGAGATATGTCGGTCCATTTGAAATTTTAGAGAAGATTGGAGATCTGGCCTAGCGACTCGCTTTGCCGTCTAACTTGTCCCAAGTGCATAATGTATTCCACGTGGCAATACTAAGGAAGTACGAACCAAATCCAACCCACGTACTAAGATATGAAGAAATAGTCGTGGATGATAGGGTGTCGTATGTTGAAAGGCCAGTGGGGATCGAGGATAAGAAAAATCGGGTACTACGAAACAAGACGATCTTAATGGTCAAGGGCGTTTGAGAGCATCATGGAATAGAAGATACCACCTGGGAGAGCAAAGAAACAATGCGACGTCAACATCCCTAGTTGTTCGAGTAGACGGGTTTAGGTTGTAAATTTTGAGGACGAAATTTTTGTAAAGGGCAAGAGTTGTGACATTCTGAATTCGACCTACTTCTGGGATCAATGAAATAGATATGTATTTCTCATTTCGTTTTAGTAAGTCTCGACCGGAACTGATCACTCTCGGGATACTGACCAATAAGGATTGGCTAACTAGGAAAACGGTACATGGACCCAAGAACTCGATCGTGAATCGAGCTTCGATTCCAAGGAACGACGAGGGAATATTTTGGGCCGATGTAGGCCAATCCAAGGAGGGTGACGAATTTGGTTTTGCCAACGACGTACGATCGGATTGCGGGTGATTCCGCGTGACTGAGAGTACGCGTGGCGAACGATCCTAAACTCACTCCGAATGATCGCGACCTCCGGAACTAGCGATAAATCCTCATGTTATCTTGGAAATCGAGACCGTCACGACTCTATTAACCCGAGGTCAACATGCGTAACCCCTAAAAAGCCGCCCGTTAGTGAAAGACGCTAAAATCACATTTGAGCAAAATTAATCGTTGAATTGAATCTGGACTTGAGTGTCGAATTTCACGGACGTACGCGACTAATGTATAAGGACGACATCGTATTAGTGTGGCCAATCATATTTAGGATCGGTATGATCGAAAAATAGAATTTTGGACAGAGAGTGAAAAATTACCATTTTGCCCTTGGACTCTAAGCATTAATTTCGAATTTTTGGAGGTTAAATTCGACTTTTTCAGCCCCTATAGTGGCCAAAAATGATGGACCATTAAGCCCCTCCCATCACCCTTGCTAATTCCCAAGTTGCCCCTAGATATTTTGTTCAAGTTGAGATATTGGCCATTGATTTTGGCTAGATGTGATTGGGCTTTAAATTTGAGCCATTGGATTGGCTTGTTAGCGGAGTGGTTAGGTTGGTTATTTTTAGTGGAGTGGTTGACCAACTCCCACTCAAGCCTTTATACAAAACACTCTCATTCTCTCTCTCCCTCATTTCCCCCCATTGGCTGGCTATCACTCCCCCAGTTTCTCTCCATTCTCTCCTCCTCATGTGAAGAAGCCAAGCCGCCGAAGCACCACCAGCCATGGCCGTACGCCGCCATTGCCGTCCACATGACCATCTTGCACCACCACCACCACCCGACCGTCTCATCCTTGCCATCTCTCTCATTGCCCGTCACCACCACCACTGCTGATCAGCCCGCTTAGGCCGTGTCTCACCATCCGAGGGCCGTTACCACTGCCATTGGCTGTGACCACACACGCCACCACCACCATCACCAGCATCCCCCTCTCGCCACCTTGCTCAGCCGTGACACCACTAGCCCGTCGGCACCGCCGATCGCCGCCGGTGGGAGTCGTCGGAGCTCCGCTGATCCGGCGCGAACCAACAACCATTCGGCCCACTTTCCCCTAATTTAGCCCTCATTTGGAGCATAGGTACTTGGTAAGTGGAAACCCTAAACCCTAATTAGGATTTTTTGCATTTCTAGATAAGTTTAGGCGTTAATTAGGGTATTTTAGGAGTTAATTGATGGCTGGTGATTAGGCTTGACAATGAGATGGTTATGGTAGCCTAATGTGCTGTTTTGGAAGTGGTTTAGAGGCCTAGAGTGGTCTGGTTAGTGGCTAAATGATATGGGCTTGATTGGACTTTGTGTGGCTAATCTATGATTTGCATATGGGCTCGTTTACGCAGGGTTCAGATAATAATTGGTGAATTGTGTACGTGTGGTCACATAAACCCTGAGGTGTCATTTACGCGGTATTGAACTTGTCCTGAGGCGTTTAACGTGGGACGATGCTCGGTTTATCGGAAGATGCCCAACCCGAGGCATCGTTCATGCGAGTTGTGTCATGGACATGATGCATTTAACATGGGTTGGAGATTAATTGGAAAGTGATGGACCTGATGTGTTTAATGCGGGTCGGAGATTAAATGAGAAATTGGCACGTGTGCGAAGTGTGCGTTAATGAGTGTAGGCATGTGCATGGCAGGTGATTGTGACCAATCGATGATGTGTATGTGCCATTATTGGCTTTGGTATTATTATTATGTGCCTAACTTGCAGGGTTGCTAATATATTTGATTTGGGCCTGAGGGCCTAAGTCATTTGAGTACTGGACTGTTTGTTTGGTTAGTAGCTTGTCTGGAAGTGTATGTTAGCCTAGTTTAGGTTTAGGGGGCCTACTCGCTGAGATTCATTCTCACCGTTATTAAACCCCAACATTTCAGACCCTAGCCTTGAGGATGGCAGGAGTACCATTGCGTTTTGGGATCCTGGACCGTATAGAGTGTTCGGTGACCGAGTACCCCGGTTGGAACGGGGAGGCCCATATTAGATCTTATACTATTGTTTGGATCAACGAGGGCAGGCCATAGCTCAAGGCCCATTCCTACCTTAGTTAGTGCTATCGAGACCAGACAGGCTTCCATGGACCCCTTAGGACTTTCAATGTCCCATTTAATGGGTTAGGCCAGTAGGACTCACATGCTTTGGATGGGAAGGTAGTGAGCCCCGATGCTGTGTCCGAGACAGATTCTGACCCCCGGCCAGTCATCTTCGAGTCCAACATGGATTCCGACCCCGAGGAAGAGGAGCTGATGGAGTGGGAGTCTAACCCCGAGCCAAAGCCGATGGAGCTAGAGTCAGAGCCGGAGGATGATCACGAGGAGGAGCCGTTAGAGGTCGAGTCCAAGCCAGAGTCTATAGATTCCGAGTTCGAATCGTCCGATGATTCATCCGAGTCTTCGGGATCCGACTCGGACTGGGTACCCTAGGGGTTAGCCTTGAGTATAGCTAGGGTTTAGGGCCAACACTTTTTCGAATGAGCCCTTCTTAGACATAGTACCCGATCGCCAGAGCCACGTATTCCTTTTTGTTGACGGTGGTTTGCTGACCCGTTTTGGATTATGTATATTTCTATTTCTAATGGATATTGTAAATCCTCCTTTGTTTAATGTAAGTATGTGTTTATGATAATTGTTACTACCTTGGTCATGTTTAATTATGTAAGGGTATTAGATCGTTTCCGCATGTGATTGTTCTTTGATTTGGGATTTTGGGTCGGCGACGAGTCCTAGGACGTCTCACAATTTTGACCGTAGAAGGGATGTCACGTGCCGTAGGGTTTCAGGGCGTAACAGCGGCACTTGGACGACGGCACACAACCGCGGTTGGGCTACTCTGGCGACTGGCTTCAAGTCGCCAAAGAGAGGAGGAGAGAATGGAGAGAGTGAAGGGGGGTTTGCTCGGCCGAATGGCGAAATGAGGGAAGAGAGAGAGAGTGTGAGAGTTTTATTCAAAAAAATCCTTGAGTGGGTTAGGTGAACCACTCCACTAGCCAAGACAAATCTACCCACTCCACTAAAGATCTAATCCAAGGGTTGAGATTTAAAGACCAATCAATCTAATTTAAAACCAATGGCCATGATCAATTCTAGAACAAAATATCTAGGAGCAAAATTGGGAATGAGCAAGAGTGATGGGGGCCTAATTGTCCATGAATTTCGGCACTCTTGAGGCTGAATAAGTCCATATTAACCTCCAATAATTCGGAATTAAGGCTTAGGGTTCAAGGGCAAAATGGTAATTTTTCACTCCCGATCCAAAATTCAATTTTTCGAACAAACCGATTCCAAATATGATTGGCCATACTAATGCGACGTCATTCTTGAAAATTAGTCGTGTACGTCCGTGAAATTCGACATTCAAGTCCAGATTCAACTCAATGATCAATTTCGCTCAAATGCGATTTTAGCATCTCTTACTAATGGGCGGCTTTTTAGGGGTTATGTGTATCGACCTAGGGTTACTCGATTCGTGACGGTCTCGATTTCCAAGAGAACGCGAGGATTTATTGCTAGTTCCGAGGGTCGCGAATGTTCGGAGTAAGTTTAAGATCGTTCGCCACGTGTACTCTCGGTCGTGCGGAATCATCCGCGATCCGATTATACGTTGTTGGCAAACCAAATCCATCACCCTCCTTGGATCGGCCCAAAATACTCCCTCATTGTTCCTTGGAATTGAAGGTCGATTCACGGTCGAGGTCTTGGGTCCACGTACCATTTCTCTAGTTAACCATTCCCTATTGATCAATATCCCGAGAGTGATCAGTTCCAAGGGAAACTTATTAAAATGAAATGAGAAATACACTTCTATTTCATTGATCCCAGAAGTGGGTTGAATTCAGAATGTCACAACTCTTCTTCCTTTACAAAAATTTCGTCTTTAAAATTTACAACACAACCTGTCTACTCAAATAACTAGGGGTGTTGACGTCACATCGTTTCTTTATTCTCCCAGGTGACACCTTCCATTCCATGATTCTCCCAAATATCTTTGACCATCGGAATCTTTTTGTTTTCTTTTTGTTTTACAGTACCCGATCCTTTTTATCTTCGATCCTCACTGGCCTTTTCACGTACGACATCCTATCGTCCATATTTATCTCTTCATATCTCAGCACGTAGGTCGGATCCGGCTTATACTTCTTTAGCATCGACATGTGGAACATATTATGTACTTGGGACAAGTTAGATGATAAGGCGAGTCAATAGGCCAGATCTCTAATCTTTTTTAAAATCTCAAATGGGCCGACATACCTCGGGCTCAGCTTTCCTTTCTTGCCAAATCGAGACAGCCCTTTCATTGGCGATACCTTAAGAAAAACATGATCTCCAACATGAAATTTCAAAGGTCTCCATCTCTGATTAGCATAACTCTTATGACGACTCTGTGCTGTCTTTAACCTTTCCCGAATGATCTCAACTACCTCAACTATCTGTTGCACCAATTCTAGACCTGTTATACTCCGTTCCTCAATTTCATCCGAACACACTGGTATTCTGCATGCTCTACCATACAATGCCTCAAATGGTGCCATTTGAATACTCTGCCGATAACTGTTATTATAGGCAAACTCGACTAAATGCAACTGTTCTTCCTATTTTCCCTAGAAATCTAACACACATGCACGCAACATGTCTTCCAAACTCTAGATTGTCCTCTTCGACTGGCCATCCGTTTGTGGATGAAAGGCCGTACTAAATTGAAGCTTCATCCCTAAGGCCATTTGTAGACTTTTCCAAAAATTGACAATAAATTTGGGATCACGATTTGAAGTGATCGTCACTAGCACTCCATGAAGTCAGATAATCTGCCGTACATACAAATTTGCATACCTTTCCAACTCAAAATTCTTTCGCACCACCACGAAGTACGCTGACTTAGTCAATCTGTCTTCTATTACCCAAATCGAATGGCGCCCTCTCTGGCTCCTTGGTAAACCCATGACGGAATCCATCGTGACATGTTTCCATTTCCATTCGAGGATTTCCAATGGTCGCAGAAGTCCTCCAGGCTTATAATGTTGGGCCTTTACTTGCTGACAAGTCAGACATTTCGCCACATGCTTGGCCACATCCGTTTTCATCCCATTCCACCAGTAATGCTGCCGCAGGTTCTGATACATCTTTATACTGCCCGAATGAATGCTATAATTACTGCGATGAGCTTCATTCAAAATTTCCTCCTTAAGTTCCACATCGTCAGGCACGTACAATCGCCCACGGAACTTCAAGATCCCGTTCTCGGATACTTGGAAATCCAGTTTTCTCTTGGCGACATCCATTTTTACTATCTTATGAATTTCTTGGTCCGTAAATTGTAATGTCTTAATCTTGGTTTGAATTTCCGGTTCAATTTTCAACACAGCAAGTAAATTCCACACATGGCTCACGTCAAACTTAAATTTTGAATCTTTTATCCCTTCCAATAGCGTTCATTCCTTGACCATCATGTGCGCAATACTTGACTTTCGGCTTAGCGTATCCGCCACTCGATTAGCCTTTTCAGGGGATACAAGATGTCGCAATCATAGTCCTTGAGGAGTTCCATCCAACGATGCTACCTTATATTCAACTTCTTATGTGAAAATAAATACTTAAGACTTTGATGATTTGTGTAAATCTGAAATTTTTCCCTGTACAAGTAATGCCTCCAAATCTTAAAGGCGAAGATGATCGTAGCCAATTCCAAATCATGAGTCGGATAATTCATTTTGTATGGTCTCAACTGACATGACGCATACACAACTACTTTTATATGTTACATCAACACACATCCAAGTCCTCTCAATAATGCATCACTATAGACCTCAAACCCTCTTGGCCCGAATAGAATAGTCAATACTGGAGCAATCGTCAACCTAAGCTTTAGCTCCTGAAAACTCCTCTCACATTTATCGTCCAATTCAAATTTTGTTTCTTTCTTGAGTAATCGTGTTAACGGCATGGCTATTGACGAAAATTCTTCTACAAAATGCATGTAGTATCCTACCAAACCTAAGAAGCTCAGAATTTCTGATACTGACATCGGTGTTGGCCACTTGGTCACTACCTCAATCTTAGTCGGGTCCATTGAAATTCCATCTTTAGAAATTATATATCCAAGAAACGCCACTCGGTTGAGCCAGAACTTGCACTTACTGAACTTGACGTAGAGTGCGTGTTCTCTTAAGGTCCTAGCACTTCGGTCAGATGCACCTCATGATCTTCCGGGCTCTTTGAGTTTACCAATATATCATCGATGAAGACTATAATGAATTGATCTAAGAAATCCTTAAATACCCGATTCATTAAATCCATAAAGTCAGTGGGGGCATTAGTCAACCCGAAAGGCATCACTGTGAATTCGTAATGCCCATATCTCGTCCGAAAGGCCGTCTTAGTTATATCCTCTTTCCTAATCCTCAACTGGTGATACCCCATCCGTAGATCGATCTTAGAAAACTCTGATGCTCCTTGCAACCGATCGAACGGGTCATCAATTCTCGGTAGTGGGTACTTATTCTTGACGGTCACTTGGTTCAACTGCCAGTAGTTAATACACAACCTCAATGTCCTATCTTTCTTCCTTACAAACAACACCGGTGCTCCTCATGGAGACGTACTTAGGCGGATAAAACCCTTGTCCAGCAACTCTTGCATCTAGACCTTTAATTCCTTCAGTTCTGACAAGAACATCCGGTACGATGCCTTTGAGATCGGCTCAGTTTCGGGGGCCAACTTGATTACGAATTCCACTTCTTTTTCTGATGGCAAACCCGGCAATTCGTTAAGAAAGACTTCGGAAAAATTGCACACCACGGATATGTCCTCTAATCTTGGCTTTACAACCGACGGATCAACCACATTTACCAAATACCCTTCACACCCATCATCCAATAATTTGGTTACTTCAAGTGAAGAAATCTAAGAGATCGAGGTTCCTCCTCGGTTACCTATGAACTCAAATTTAGAATGTCCAATCGGGTTAAATTGGATCACCCTATTGCTACAGTACATCATGGCTTTTTGCTTAACCAACCAATCTATCCCAACAATCATACCAAAATCGAACATAGTCATTACTGCCAAGTCTATCCTTTCCTCTCTACCCCCAATTACTATCTTACAGCCAGGACACCCTAACGAGACTATCACCTTATTATTCAGTGGGGTCGTCACACAAAGCATAACTTTAAGTAAAATCGGTTCAATTCCAGTCAATCTAGCAAATTGCTCTAATATAAACGAGTGCGAAGCTCTGGATCAAACAAGACATATACAGCATGATCACATAGAGATACAGTACCTGTGATTACGTCTGGCATGTCCTCAGCCTCTCTTCTCGCCATTACATATACCTTTCCTTGAGTTGGCAGTCTACTCTGAATAGCCGGTGGGGGATTTCCAGTCTCATTTCCGCTCCAAGGCAGCTCAGATTGCATTGGTGGTCCTGTTAGACATTGATAACAATGTCTTATCTAATGATCCAAGCTCCTACACCTGAAAGATGCCCCAAACCGGTTTTGAGAATAGTTCGACTTCCTAATGTTCTTCTTGACAGGAGGGACAAAACGCCTGTTTCCCGCCATTAGCCTCTTCTCGAAGCGGCGGTTGTCTTTAGTCAAGGCAAATCACGATCTAAAAGCAGCGGCCCTATCGCTTGGGTTTGCTCATACATTTCTCCTTAATCTCGAATATTCAGCGAGATCATCTAGCTTTGAAGGTCTGGCTTCAGCCCATCCCGGAACCTTCGGACCTTATCTAGTAGGTCCTCCACCATCCTTGGTGCGAACTTCGATAACCTTGCAAATTTCGCCTCATATTGATCTACTGTCATCGATCCTTGGCGAAGTCTCATGAACTCCCCTAATTTCCTTTCTGTGGCACTCTCCGTGAACACAGCCTAAGTTTAGGCGGAACCCTCAGGGAACACTCTCCCTCTAATGGCCTTTCACCAGTCACTGACATTCTCTTGCAACTGGTACATAGCCAAAGTCACCTTCTCGACCCCAGTGCACTCCAGGACTTCAAATGCCTTTTCCAGTTCCTCCACCCAACACAACGCAACCTCGGGGTCACCTTTTCCATCAAACTTCGGTAGCTTTAATTTCAAGAATTGCTCCACCAGCTGATGCATTTGTCTATTCACAATCACTTAAGCCTACCCCTGATTGGCTTGATTACCATTAACAGCAGCAGCTGCTGTGGCCTCAGTAGCTTGGGCAATATTGGCATGGTGACATTCTCAATTCGACCCACTTTCGGGATCAATGAAATAAATTTGTATTTCTCATTTCGTTTTAATAAGTCTCACCCAGAACTGATCACTCTCGAGGTACTAACCAATATGGAATGACTAACTAGGAAAACGGTACATGGACCCAAGAACTCGACAGTGAATTGACCTTCAATTCTAAGAAACAACGAGGGAATATTTTGAGCCAATGTGAGCCAATCCAAGGAGAGCAACGGATTTGTTTTGCCAACGATGTATGATTGGATCGCGGGTGATTCCACACGACCAAGAGTACATGTGGCGAACGATCTTAAACTTACTCCGAATGATCACAATGTAACATCCTGCATTCAACCCAATGCGGAATGGCTAACTAGGAAAATGGTACGTAGACCCAAGAACTCGATTGTGAATCAAGCTCCGATTTTGAGAAACGACGATGGAATATTTTGGGCTAATGTGCGCCGATCCAAGGAGGGCGACAGATTTAGTTTGGCCAACTACGTACGATCGGATCGCAGGCGATTCAGCACGACGGAGAGTACGCGTGGTAAACAATTCTTAACTTATTTCGAACGATCATGACCCTTGAAATTAGCGATACATCCTTGCATTCTCTTGGAAATAGAGACCGCCACGACTTGAGTAACCCTAGGTTAATACGCATAACCCTTAAACAGCCACCTATTAGTGAAAGACGCTAAAATTGCATTTGAGCGAAATTGATCGTGGAATTGAATCCGGACTTGAATATCGAATTTCATGGACGTACGCGATTATTTTGCATGGACAACGTCATATTAGTGTGGCCAATCATATTTGGGATCGGTATGGTCGAAAATGAAATTTTAGACCAGGAGCGAAAAATTACCGATTTGCCCTTGAGCCCAAAGCATTGATTCCGAATTTTGGGGAATAAATTGGACTTAATCAGCCGCTAAAGTGCCAAAAAATCCATGGACAAACAGGCCCCCCATCCTTCTTGTTAATTCCCAAGACGCCCTTGGATATTTTGATCAAGATCCAATCTTGGCCATAGGATCAAGTTGGACAAGATTGGCCTTTGAATTGTGGCATTTGAATCAAGTGTTAGTGGGGTGGGTGAGATGGTCATTTTTAGTGGGTTTGGGTCACCAACCCCCACTCACCCAGTTTACAAAACTCTATCTCCTCTCTATCTCTCCTCATTTCTCACCATCCAGCCACTCCTTTCACTATCTCGCCCACTCTCATTCTCTCTTTCCCTTAGCCACGTGAGGAGCCGCCGAAGCACCACCACCGCGGCCACGCCACCGCCACCGCCACTCGTAGAGCCCACTCACCACCAACGTTCCACGACCGATCTGTCGCCACCATCACCTTTCGACCACCGTATTTTCTCCTCTTCTCCCCATCTTCGGCGCCGCAACACCACCACCGACCAGCCGCCTTGGTCGTGCATCGCTGTCGAGCACTACTCACCGCTGTTAGCCCATGACCACCCACACACCACTGCCACACTCACCTTACTCTCTCTCTCTCTCTCTCTCTCTCTCTCTCTCTCTCTCTCTCTCTCTCATTTTCGCCTCACAACCAGCACCATCAACCCCTTCTTCGCCTTGCCCAACCGAGGGCCACCAACCCCTCGCCATTCGTCGCTGGTTCCGTCATGACCGTCCGACCTGTTTCTCCCCTAGTCCGACACCCTTTTGGAGCTTAGGAAATTTGGTGAATAGAAACCCTAACCCTTAATTAGGCTCTTGTACATATCTAGATAGGTTTAGGGGTTAATTAAGGTATTTTAGGGGTTAATTAGTGGCTGGTGATTAGGGCTAGTAATGAAGTAATGAAGGTGGCCTAATGTGATGATTTGATGGTGATTTAGTGGCCTAGTGTGGATTGATTAGTGGCTGGTCATTGTGGGATTAGTTGGACCTTGTATGCCTAAATTGTGGTTTACTTGTGAATTGCCATGTGTGCCTTGATTTGATCATGATGTGGCTGAATTCTAAATGATTTGTGATCAATTATGTGATCCAATGTTAAGTGCTAGTGTGGCCGTGAATTGAGAGGCTTTGTGGGCCATGGACTTGTGCAATTTTAATGGCTTAATTACGTAATTTCGTATGCCACTTATGTACCGTGGCTGGTTTGAATTAATTGGTTAGTTGGGCATGTTAAGATGGGAATTGAATATGTCGTGGTGTGAATTGAACATGTGGTTATGTTAAATTGAGTGCTTAATGTAAATTTTACGAATGCCGAGTGTTGAGGTTATGGCCAAGAATGTGCATATCGAGCATTAGCATTACATGTGCATTATGTGAGTTTGCATGGAAGACATTGAGCATATGATCACCTAAATTGCCATGATGCGCATTACATGGGGTTCAGATAATAATTGGTGATATGTGTACGTGTGATCACATAAACCTTGTTGCGTTTTACATAGGGAATTGAACCCGTCTTGATGCGTTTAATGCGGGACAATACTTGGATTATCGGAAGATGGCCAACTTGAGGCATCCCACATACAAGTTGTGTCATGAGCTTGATATGTTTAACGTGGGCCGGAGATCGATTGGAAAGTGATGGACCTAATGCATATTACACGGGTCGGTGATTAAATGGAAAGTTGGCATGTGTGCAAGTATGTATCAATGAGCCTCAGCAAATGCATAGTAACGGCACGTGTGCGAAGAATGCATTAACAAGTGCAAGCATGTGCATGGCATGTGTTCGTGACCGAGTGATGGTGTGATTGTGTCATAATTGGGTTATGCATTATCATTATTACCATCTTGTGCCTAACCTACAATGTCAATTATATATTGGATTTGGGCCGAGAGCCTAAGTCCTGTGATTGCTCTATTATGTGTTTAGTTAATATTTGTCCAGAGGTGCATGTTAGCCTAACTTAGGTTTAGGGGGCCTACTCGCTGAGATTTATCCTCACTGTTGTTGAAACCCTACTTTTCAGACTCCTAGCCTTAAGGATGGCAGATGTACCGATACGTTTTGGGATCCCATATAGCATAGAGCGTTTGGTGATCAAGTATCCTATTGGGAACGGGGAGACTTATGTTAGGCATTTTACCACAGTTTCAGGCTCATCAGTATCTTGATTGGTGTTTTCAGGACCTGTTCGACGTTTATGGACCCCTTAGGACTTTCGATGTCCCGATAGACAGGTTAGGTCATTAGGATCCGTAGGCAGCCAATGGGGAGGTGGCCAGCCCCAAAGTTGTGTCCAAGGAGGAAGAGCCGATGGAGTGAGAGTCCGATCCCGAGCCAATGGAGCAGGAGCCTAAGCCGAAGGATGATTTCGAGGAGAAGCCAGTGGAGGCCGAGTCCAAGCCGAATTCTATGGATTCCGAGTTCGAGTCGTCTGACGATTCGTTCGAGTCCTCGGAATCCGACCCGGACTGGTTAACCTAGGATTTATCCTTGACCATAACTAGATAGGGCTGACACTTTTTGATAGGAGCCCTTCTTAGGTTTAGTTCCCTGACCGCCTAAGCCACGTATCCCTTCTTTATGTTAGTGGCTACTGACCCATTTTAGTTTTGTGTATATTGCTATGTGAATGGATATTGTAAATCCGTTTGATTAATGTAAGTATGTATTCTTGTTATTTACTGCTACCTTTGGTCGTGTTTTATTTATGTACGAGTGTTTGATTATTTTCGCATGTATATTACTCTCTGGTTTGGGTTTTGGGTCAGCGACGCGTCCTAGGACGTCGCATTGAATCGACCATGGTAGGGTTGTCGTGTGTTGTAGGGTTTGGGGCGTGACACTCTGTTGATTTGTTGTCAGAACAAGGTTAGCTCGATCCAACTCAGTCGAAGCCTGAAGTTATAAGGAGCAAGGACCTTGGGTAGCTAATAGGGAGAGTTGTGTGCTAAGCGTACCTCCAGACTATTTGACTTACTTGATTGAGTGATTATTCGAAATGACCCGTAAAGTGCAGGTACGGCAGGACCCGAGGTAAGTACGCATATCTCTTTGTTGTAACCTCGTGTTGTTTATGATTGACTGCCTGTCGAGTGATTGATGTTGTGATTCTTTGCCTAAGACCTTAGACTGGCATAGTTTGGCCTAGGTCTCTAATTCCTGAATGGAATTATAAGAGGTAAGTGTGTAGTGAGAAACTTGTGAGGATGAAAAGAGGAATGGGAACCCGAGGACAATCGAGTGCAATTGGCTGAGAGGCGAGGGACACAAGGATTGATGAAGTCATTCGGACATGACAGGAGATAGGAAATTTGATGGGAAGACAGGCTCAAGAAAGGGCTATCAATATTGCCCAAGCTGCTGAGGCCGCAGTAACTACTGTTGTTAATGGTAACCAAGTCAATCAAGGGCAGGCTCAAGTAGTGGTGAATAAGTAAGTGCACCAACTAGTGGAGTAATTCTTGAAGTTGAAGCCGCCGAAGTTTGACGGAAGGGGTGACCCCAAGGCCGTGCCACATTGGGTGGAAGAGCTGGAGAAGGCCTTTGAAGTCCTGGGGTGCACCGAGGTAGAGAAGGTGACCTTAGCGGTATATCAGTTACAACATAATGCCAATGATTGGTGGAAGGCCACCAGAGGAAGAGTGTTCTTCGAGGGTATCGCCCAGACTTGGGCCATGTTTACAGAGAATTTCTATAGGAAGTACTTCTCTGAGAGTGTAAGAGAAAGGAAACTAGCAGAGTTTATGAGACTCCGCCAAGGACAGATGACCGTAGACTAATATGAGGCAGAATTTGCAAGGCTATCGAAGTTCGCGCCTAGGATGGTTGAGAACCCTCAAGATAAGATCCAAAGGTTCTGGGATGGACTGAAACCGGACCTTCGAAGCAAAATGATATCTCTGAACATCCGAGACTACGGGGAAATGTAGGAGCAAGTTCAAGCAATTGAGCAGGATCAGATGGACAGGGCCGCACGCTTTTGAATCGCGGTTTGTCCCGGCTAAGGCACCGCTTTGGGAAGAAGCTGATGGCGGAAAATAGGCGATTTATCCCTCCCGTCAAGAAGAATATCAAGAAGTTAAACCACTTGCAGAATCGATTTGGAGCATGTTTCAAGTGCGGGAGCCTAGATCACCAAAAAAGGAATTGCCCTCAACGTCCAGCGAGACCGTCGATGCAACCATAGTAGCCACGGGTTGGAAATCAGATTGGAAATCCCTCGCCAACTATTCAGGGTAAATCGCTAGCACAAAGAAGGGTGTATGTGATGGCGTGAAGGGAGGCTGAGGACACACCAGGCATGGTCACAGGTATGGTCTCTCTCTATGATCATGCTGCGTATGTCTTGTTTGATCCGAGGGCTATCCACTCGTTTATATCGGAGCAGTTTGTTAGATTGATTGGGATAGAACCGGTGTTACTTGAGATTATACTGTGTGATGACCCCATTAAATGATAAAGTGTTAGTCTCGTTAGGGTGTCTTAACTGTAAGATAATAATTGGGGTTAGAGAGGAAAGGATAGACTTGGCAGTATTAGCCATGTTTAATTTTGACGTAATTATTGGAATGGATTGGCTGGTTAAGCAGAAAGCTGTGATGGATTGCACTAATAGGGTGATCCAATTCAACCTGATTGGACATCCAAGATTTGAGTTTAAGGAAAATCGAGGAGGAACCTCGATCCCTTGTGTAACATCCTGAATTTCAACCCATTTCTGAGATCAATGATATTGATACTATTCCTCAATTAACTTTAGCAAGTCTCGCTCAGAACAGATCCTTCACGGGATACTGACCAATAGGGAATAGCTAACTAGGAAAATGGTACGTGGACCAGGGACCCGATCACGAGTCGAGCACCGATTTCGAGAAATAACAAGGAAATATTTTGGGCCAATGTGGGCCGATCCTAGGAAGGTGACGGATTTAGTTTGGCCAATATCGTACGATTAAATCGCAGGTGATTCCGCATGACTGAGAGTACGCGTGACGAATAAACCTTGAACTTAATCCGAACAATCGCGACCTCTGGAACTAGCAATAATTCCTCGCGTTCTCTTGGTAATTAAGACCGTCACGGCTCGAGTAACCCTAGTTCGATACACATAACCCCTAAACAACCGCTCGTTAACGAGAAACCCTAAAATCGAAATTAAGCGATTTTAATCGCGAAAGTTGATCCGGACTTAGATATTGATTTTCGCGGTCATACGCGACTATTTTTGCAAGGACTACGTCATTTTAGTGTGGCCAATCATATTTGAGGTCAGTATAGTCAAAACATGGAAATTCGGCTTGGGACCGGAAAATTACGGTTTTGCCCTTAGGCCTATTTTGAGGTATTCCGAATTTTGAAAATTATTTTGGGGATTAAATAGAGGATAAGATCAGCCTAATAATGCAAGAATGAAAAGACTAAAACGCCCTTGGATATTTTGGCTTAAGTTAATGTGGACCAAGTAATTGAGGGGTAATTTGGGGATTAAGGAAAATTTGAGTCAAACCACTTTTGACCCATAATTTAATCCCTCTCTCTCTCTCCTCCCTCATGAATTCAGTCACTTCTCTCTCCTCTCCCCCTCATCAAAATCCCCTCCTCTCCCTTGCTTGGCCGTGAACCACCGCTGAAGGAGCTACTCGCCGGAGCTGCTGGCCACCGACCGCCCAAGCCACGCCGCGCCACCACCCTCATCGATCACCCCTTCACACCTTCGCCGTTCACTTTTTCTCTCATTTAGCGTGAGGACTACATCGGAGCCGTCGCATGGACGGAGCCGCTAGCGCCTCTCGCTGGATCGCCTCCTGCCAAGGCCACGAGTTGCCGCCGTCCACGTGAGTCGCCAAGACCGCCACCCAACTACCGTCTTTCTCCTCCCTCACTGTGAACCACCGCCGATCAGCCCTTGTGTGACGCCCCGACCTCGGGGTCATACAAACGTGACGTCCCGTTCATTATTATCTTTCTTTAAACACACGCAAAAGCATACTCGGGACGATCACAATAACAACAAATCAACAGCGGGATTTAGACAACAGCATCATGAGCAAACCTTATGTTTATAGGACACGTGAATATATTTACACATGATAATAATTGGCTCGGGTGTCCTAAGCCCACTACTTCGGATTCATTGCTCCTAGCTTTCCCCAAACTTCCACATGGCTCGAACTCCTCCTGTCGCCGCCGTCCGTTCGACCATCCTATGTACCTGAGGGTGGGAAAATGGGGGGTGAGTCGGGGAGACCCAGTAAGTAAACCTACTAATACCAAGCGAGGACGAGGGGATCGTCGTTAGCACAAGCCGGCCCTTACCGCACCCTCATCAATGGCAGATCAATAGCAAAGTTCATTCAAGAGAACATCACGCATGGCCACATCGTGCACACTTTACAAACCAATGCTCGGTTCAATCTCAAAACAACATCAAACAAGAAACATGATCAAATCGAGAAATGAACCAACCACAACCAACCAAATGACCGAGAAACGGTCCAAGCAAACCGTGTCACAACGCATCACAACTTCCTTTCCCGATATTAGGAAGTGTACTTACACTAAACTGAAACAAGAACTAGAAAGAGAAGAACGGATGGTGAGAACAACGGCCTTGAGGTCTCGGTGGCCCTTTCTTTTCTCTCTCACGGCTTTCTTTCTCTCGGTTTTCTCTCTCTCTTTCTCTTTCTCTCTCTCCCTCACGGCTACTCTCTCTCTTTCTCCTTCTCCCTTGGCCGAATGGCCCTTATTTCTATTTATAGGGAGAGGAAACTTGGGGCCAAAGTTTGGATGACATAAGCGCTTATGTCATCGCGGCGCGTGAGGTCATCGCGCGTGTCATTGGGGCGCGTGAGGTAAGCGCTTACCTCACATGGCTATCATGAATGGCCATCAAAGTCAAGCATCATAATGGCCCATTAAATGCTTGTGGAAAAGAAGACCAAGCAATAAATGCAAGCCATTAATTAAGCTTCTTGAGCAAGCTTCCTCCTTGACCACTCATTTCCAAATTTCGTTTTCCCCTGGTCTGACCTCCGAAAAATGCATAAAACATCTCATTTGAAATCTCAGAACACGTACTTTAAATCACCAGAAGACACGAAGTCCAAATTCCAACGTTTTCGTATAGAAAAATGCTAAATCTTTGAAATCTGGAGAAATCGGACAGTTTTGCACTATTCACGAAATTGGACTTGAAAACATAGTAAATGAACTCCGAAAATTCTCAAATTCGGATATGTCATAAAAAAGACCTTAACAAACATTTTTCATGAAGAACACAAAATCTAAATCTCTCTGTAAACACCGGTTTCAGTCACTCAAAAACAGTCCAAAAATAGTTCACTGGAACAGCATTTTTGTTTCTCAAAATAAGCTCTGTCCAGTATCCAAATCATCTCAGAAAATTCCCAAATTTACACACGTTATAGAAAAGGAAGTTCTCAACAACTTTCATGAAGGAAACCTTTCCAAAATCGGCCCAGAAAAACTTGTAGAAAATCAAGACGGTGTAAACATCACCGAAATACCCATTCCGGGCAGTTTCACACAGTCTAAAAATCAGGCCATCGTACCACTCATATTAACTCCAAAAATTATGAAATTAAATCACGTAAAACTTCAAAAATGTTTGGAACAACTTTCCAGAAGAAATCATTTGGAATTTCGGATCACAAAAGTCTCTCCAAAAATAACAAAATGAAAGGGTACAAATGATCCGAAAACTAGGTTTTCCAAAACAAGAGAAAACAATTTAGTTCTGATTGGAAAACCGCCAAACTTAAACCATAGCCATTTTCCCAGGGACTGAAATTGAGGATATTACCATTTACCTGCAGCTTCCCAGGCCCAAAAATCGGGATGTGACACCTTGGCCGAGAGCCACCGCCGCCGAAGTTGCCGGGACGTCGCCGCCGATTCCGTCGCTCGCCGGCAATCGGCCGCTCGTTCCCCGTCTCTAGCCTTGTTTGTAGCCTAGATTATGTGAGTATCACCCTCTAATCCCTAATTAGGCAAGTTATGCACGTTTAGACAGGATTAGGGTGTTTAGTGTTTAATTAGCACATTTCGAGGTAATTAGTGGGCTGATTATGATGGCTAGTGTTGGGTTGATTTTGATGGATTATTATGTTGATTTGGTAGTGAAATTTATGGTTTAGAATGATCGAGTAGGTGGCTGTCGATAGTGGATCGATTTGGATTAAGTTGGATGAATTTTGGGGTTAAATGGTGCAAATGCCGAAGATGCTTAGATGGTGAGATTAATGGCTGATTTACATTGGATTGAGTAACAATGTGGTGATTTGGTGGGTCGCGAATGTGCGAGCTCGTGTTGAGCTAATTGCATGCATTAGGTGCCATTTGTGTGTCGGGTTCAATTTGAACTAAGTTGAGGAATTGGGGAGTCTAATGGAGTATTTGAGGATGATTCAATGGCCTATATCGATCAAATTGGTGACTGCTCATGTTATGGTTAATTAGCCTACGTTCGGATTATTTGGATTAATAATGGAAATTCTCGAACGTGCCGTGACTAATTTATGTAGCAGCTGAGGTTTCGATAATCTTGGTGGACAAATGGATTGATTATGTGGAGAAGTAATGGCTGGGATTGTGCAGAATAGTGTCTGCTCACATCGGAGATTAATGGGATTAAGTATGGACGAAATTAGCATTAAGCTGTGTAATTGTCGGAAATGCCTAGAATGACCTAAATTGGTTGAATTGTATTCATGTGTGCTCAATTGTATTTTTCCATGTCGTGTGATTGTGTGGCTAATTAATGTGGCATGTGATTGGCCAATACTTGGCATGAAGTTTTTGGCCCAAGTGTGTGTGAATGGTGAGTACCAATTGGGAGTGTTATGCCACATGGTATTAATTGGCCGAATGCGCATATTATTGCAATTGATTGGGCATGTCATTGTTGAATTGAATGCCAAATTGTACATTGTGAATTGGGCCGCACGGTATTAACTGGCCAAGTGAGCATGTTGTTTGTAAATTAGGCACTGTGTGGTGACATGGATTTGAATGGGTGCCTACATTATATCGATACTCATGATTCATTATACAGCATTGCATGGTCACACATTGTATATGCCGAGAATGAGTCATGTGATGAAATTGTACGAGAATGCGTGCCTGCCATGAGTATGTGCTCATCTAAAATACCCTGATTTGTTTTACGCGGGGTTCAGATAAAACTAGCTGTATGACTGTGTGATCACAAATCACCTCGTGTGTTTTATGCGGGGTTGAACCTATCTTGATACGTGTTACGCGGGATGATGCCTGGTACGTCCGGAAGACAACCAGCCTGATGTGTTTTATGTGGGTTTTGGTTCATAAGGAGATTGGTGTTGTGCCTGATGCGTTTTGACGCAAGCTAGAGACACTGTGCCTGGGGCGTTTTTACGCTGGCCACTGAGTGTTGTGATTATGTGGACATGTTGCATTGGCACGGGTCAGACCTGATGCGTTTTATGCGGGTCGAGCTTTTAGTTAATAATTGAGCATTGAGCCAGTGTGCAGTATGAGACTGATGGAAATCATAGCATGATGACATAAATTGCATACATAAAAAAGCATGAGCTAGAGTGCGAGTATACGCGAGACTCGGTGAGAAGCATGTGATACGAACACTAATGAGCGTGAGCATGTGTGTGGCGTACGTATGAACTGTGCATTCGCGTATGTGCCGTGAATATTATTGAGATATACTTAACCTGCAGGGTCGATAGTATGCTCGATCTGGGCCCGAGGGCCTAGGTCATTTGGGTGACAATTGCTATGTGTTGCGTGTTCTAGTCGCCTATCAGGAGGTGCATATTATCCTAGTTTAGGATTAGAGGATTTTACTCACCGAGATTCGTCTCATTGTTGTTAAAATCCAATATTTCAAACCCAGCTATGAACCCCGGAAACCCACCTCCTCGCTTTGGAATCCCGGTCATGTGGACAATCAGCAGGTGGAGAACCCTTTTGGATTGACGATGGTGGACTATTACTAAAGCTCTATCAGTACGTGGTGTGGACGTATCGAGATGGGTTAGAGGAGACCGGCCTATTGAGGAGTTTCGATATTCCCTATGATGGCGTCGGGGAGTGGGATCCTTCGGCACTCAAGCCTCCCGATGGCGAGATCGTGGATCCCGAGAAGCCGGATCAGGAGTCGCCCGTGCCGCAAGCTATGCAGCCATTACAGGTGATTCCTCCAGAGTACGAGTCAAAGGACTTGGGGAATAGTGGAGTGGAGGATACTCCTTAGGTGCCACTAGACTAGTTTAGGGGTTTTGCATAGAATAGGTCTGACCAGTCACTTTTTGGAAGATAGGTCAACCTACAGGGAAGTTCGTTAACCCATCCGCCTGGCCACCTTACCCTTTTTGTCTGTTAGTGGCCATTGACCCATTTCTGATTCAGGGTGTATATTTTGGTGTACTGGATAGTGTAAATGTTTCCCTGGATAGCGCAAGTAAATATTTTCTATTGTTGATTGTTGATGCTTTACCCTTGGTCATGTGTTTATTCTATAAGGGTGTATATATTTATATGTATATACGTAGATTCTGCATGTGCCATGCTCTCTGTGTTGGGCGTTGGGTCGGCAACGTTTCCTGGGACGTCACACTCAAATTTGACCTAGGTTGGGATGATCGTGCTTCGTGGGGTACGGAGGGTGACACCTTGGATTTCCTCGCTTGAGGTCACCAAACTGTTAGATGAGGGTTGTGAAGGGTAGTTGGTGAATGTAGTTGATCCGATAGTTACGGAGCCAAAGTTGGAAGAGATACCTGTGGTGTGCAATTTTCCCGAAGTCTTTCCTTAGGAATTGCCAGATTTGCCACCAGAAAAAGAAGTGAAATTTGTAATCGAGTTGGCCCTAGGAATTGAACCAATCTCGAATGCACCATATTGGATGTCCTGTCGGAACTGAAGGAATTATAAGTCCAAATGCAAGAATTGCTGGACAAGGATTTTATCCGCCCAAGTACATCTCCATGGGGAGCGCCGGTGTTGTTTATAAGGAAGAAAGATGGAACTCTAAGGTTGTGTATTGACTACCGACAGTTAAACCAAGTAACCGTCAAGAATAAGTACCCACTGCTAAGAATAGACGACTTGTTCAATCAGTTGCAAGGAGCTTTAGTGTTTTCTAAGATCGATCTACGGACGGGGTATCACCAGTTGAGGATTAAGAAAGAGAATATACCTAAGACGGCCTTTCGGACGAGATATGGGCACTACGAGTTCACGGTGATACCTTTCGAATTAACTAATGCCCCCGCCGCTTTCATGGACTTGATAAATCGAGTATTCAAAGAGTTTTTGGATCGGTTTGTGATAGTCTTCATCGATGACATATTGGTATACTCGTAGAGCCCGGAAGAGCATGAGGTGCATCTAATGGAAATACTATGGACCTTAAAAGAACACACACTCTACGTCAAGTTTAGTAAGTGCAAGTTCTGGCTCAGCCGAGTGGCATTTTTTGGATATATAATTTCCAAAGATGAAATTTCTGTGGACGTGACTAAGATTGAGGCAGTGACTAAGTGGCCAAGACCGACGTCAATGACAGAGATTCGGAGTTTCTTAGGATTGGCCGGGTATTACCGATGTTTTGTAGAAGGATTCTCGTCGATAGCTACACTGTTAACACGATTGCTTAAAAAAGAAAAAGTTTGAATGGGATGATAAGTGCGAGAGGAATTTTCAAGAGCTAAAGCATAGATTGACGACCACTCCAGTGTTAACTATTCCGTCCGGACCAGGAGGATTTGAAGTCTATAGTGATATGTCGTTTAGAGGACTTGTATGTGTATTGTGCAACATGGAAGGGTAGTTTCATATACGTCACATCAATTGAGACCGCATGAAATGAATTATCCAACTCGTGACTTGGAATTGACTGCGATCATCTTCGCCCTCAAAATTTAGAGGCACTATTTGTGCGGAGAAAAGTTTCAGATTTACATGGATCATAAAAGCCTCAAGTACTTATTTTCGCAAAAGGAATTGAATATGAAGCAGCATCGCTGGATGGAACTCCTTAAGGACTACGACTGCAACATTTTATATCACCTCGAGAAGGCTAATCGAGTGGCAGATGCGCTAAGTTGGAAGTCGAGTATGGCGCACATGATGGTCAAGGAGTGGACCATATTGGAAAGGTTAAAAGATTCGGAATTTAAGTTCAAGGTGAGTTGTGTGTCAAATCTACTTGCCGCATTGAGGATTGAACCAGAGATCTAGACCAAGATTAAGGCATTACAATCTACATATCAATAAATTCAGAAAATTGTGGAAATGGATGCTACCAAGAGAAAACAGGACTTCCAAGTATGCAAGAATGGGATTTTAAAGTTTCGTGGACGATTATGCGTGCCCGACGATGTGGAACTTAAGAAGGAAATTTTGAAGGAAGCTTATCGTAGCAATTGTAGCATTTATTCGGGCAGTATGAAGATATAACCTGCGGTAGCATTACTGATGGAATGGAATGAAAACAGATGTAGCCAAGCATGTGGCGAAATGTCTAACTTGTCAGAAAGTAAAAGTGCAGCATTATAAGCCTGAAGGACTTCTGCAACCATTAGATATTCCCGAATGGAAATGGGAGCATATGATGATGGACTTCGTTACAGGTTTACCGAGGAGCCAAAGAGGACATGATTCGATATGGGTGATAGCAGACAGACTAACTAAGTCAGTGCACTTCCTGGCAGTGCGAAAGGATTTTGAGTTGGAAAGGTACGTGGAGTTGTATGTGCGATAGACTGTCCAACTGCATGGAGTGTCAGTGACGATCACTTCAGACCGTGATCCCAGATTTATTGCCAATTTTTAGAAAAGTCTGCAAATAGCCTTAGGAACGAAACTTCAGTTTAGTACGGCCTATTATCCATAGACGGATGGCCAATTGGAAAGGATGATCTAGACCTTATAGGACATGTTGTGTGCATGTGTGTTAGACTTCCAAGATAAATAGGAAGAACAGTTACACCTAGTTGAGTTTGCCTACAATAACAGCTATCAGCAGAGCATTCAGATGGCACCGTTTGAAGCATTGTATGGCAGAGCCTGTAGAACGTCAGTGTGTTCGGATGAAATTAGAGAACGGTGCATAATGGGTCCAGAATTGGTACAACAAACAGTCGAGGCAATCGAGATCATTCAAGAAAGATTAAGAACGGCGCAGAGTCATCAAAAAAGTTATGCCGATCGGAGACCCTTAAAATTTCAGATTGGTGATCATGTTTTCCTCAAGGTGTCACCAATAAAAGGATTGTCCTGATTTGGCAAGAAAGGAAAGCTGAGCCCGAGATATGTCTGTCCATTTGAGATTTTGGAGAAGATCGGAGATCTGACCTATCGATTCACCTTGCCGCCTAACTTGTCCCAAGTACATAATGTATTCCATGTGTCGATGCTGAGGACATACTAACCGGACCCAACCCACATGCTGAGATATGAAGAAATAGACGTGGACGATAGGGTGTCGTACCTGAAAAGGCCGGTAAGGATTAAGGACAGAAAAGATCGGGTGCTACGAAACAAGACGATACCAATGGTCAAGGTCGCTTGGGAACACCATGGAACAGAAGGTATCACCTAGAGGAGCGAAGAAGCAATGCGATGTCAATACCCTCATTTATTTGAGTAGACAGGTTGGGATTGTAAATTTCAAAGATGAAATTTTTACAAGGGGGAAGAGTTGTAACATCCTGAATTCGACTCACTTTCGTAATCAATAAAATGGATGGTTGTTTGTCATTTCGTTTTACTAAGTTTTGCCTGTAATTGATCACCCTCGGGATACTAACCGAAAGGAAATGACTAACTAGGAAAATTGTACGTAGACCCAAGAACTCGATCGTGAATCGAGCTCCGATTCCGAGGAACGACAAGGAAATATTTTAGGCCAATGTGGGCCGATCCAAGAAGGGTGACAGATTTGGTTTTGCCAATGATATACGATCAGATCGCGGGTGATTCCGCATAACCGAGAGTACGCGTAATAAACAATTTTCAACTTATTTCGAACAATCGTGACCCCCAGAATTAGCGATACATCCTCACGTTCTCTTGAAAATCGAGACCACCACGACTCGAGTAACCCTAGGTCGATACGCATAACCCCTAAACAACCGCCCGTTAGTGAGAAACGCTAAAATCGCTTTTAAGCAAAATTAATCGTGAAATTGAATCCGAACTTGAGTGTTGAATTTCATGGACGTACGTGACTATTTTGCACGGATAACGTCGTATTAGTATGGCCAATCATATTTGAGATCGATATGGTTGAAAAATGAAATTTTGGACAGAGAGCGAAAAATTACCGATTTGCCCTTGAGACCAAAGCATTGATTCCGAATTTTAGGGAATAAATTGGACTTAATCAGCCCTTAAAGTGGCCAAAAATCTATGGATAAATAGGCCCCCCATCCTTCTTGTTAATTCCCAAGACGCCCTTGGATATTTTGATCAAAATCCAATCTTGGCTATTGGATCAAGTTGGACAAGATTGGTTTTTGAATTGTGGCATTTTGATCAAGTGCTAGTGGGGTGGATGAGGTGGTCAGTTTTAGTGGGTTTGGTCACCAATCCCCACTCACCCATTTTATAGAACTCTCTCCCCTCATTTCTCACCATCCGGCTACTCCTCTCTCTCTCTCTCTCACCCACTCTCATTCTCTCTTTCCCTTGGCCACATGAGGAGCCGCCGGAGCACCACTGCCATAGCCACGCCGCCGCCGTTCGTCGAGGCATCTCACCACCACCGTTCCACGATCGGCCCGTCACTACCACCACCACCTTTCAGCCACCCCTTTTTCTCCTCTTCTCCCCATCTTCGGCGTCGCAACACCACCACCAACCAACCGCCTTGGTCGTGCATCACCGCTGAGCGCCACTCACCGTCGATGGCCTGTGTTCCGATCGATCTCCTGAAAGTCCTAAGGAAACGGGAAACACTTCGGCTTGGGTTTTCATTATAGCCTTCTTTGGCTTCATTCTATTCCCTTGCATCTAGATCGGGATTTGACGCATTAGTTGCAATAATCACAGGACAAGGATGTCTCAAATGGGATTTCTCTAACATGCTTCTTGCCCAAACTATTATTTCCGTGAACACATATCAAAAGCGTGGAAAGGGGATCTTTCAAGCTTTTGTGGGTCTCCTATCTCTTTGGTTCATCTCACATATTCGACTATGGTGCCATTCCATGAGTATTCGTGAGATTTGCCCAATAATAAATCCCATAGACCGACACATTCGTATTCAACATAAATTACCCAAACAATCTTTCTTAGCTTGGGCCAACTTCATTAGGGCTTTAACTTCTAGTCAAATCCAATGGTGGATCAATTGGCCAAAGATTAGTAAGGCAAGGATTACAAGCCAAGAAAGGAATGCGGTACCATTACTTGGGTTGGATGCGGGAGCCGCCTATTGTCCTTTGCGAGTTGTCAGACAATTTGGGATACTTCAACAAGTTCCACCGGCATAGGATCCTGAGAAGTTCGCTTTTGACATCCCAAATGGGATTATACCCGAGCAAGAGAAGAAAGACCTTCAAGCCGCTTATTCTTTACCAAAAAAAAAAAAAAGACCTTCAAGCCAAGGTTCACAAGATCATCATTTCTTTAGATAATTCACCTTCACAAGTAGTGGAATGGCCAAAGAACTTGGAAGGAGATGTCAAGATTTATATGGCATCCAAGGAATACATCAAGTGGAGAATCAGATAACGCAAATGGCTGCCATAATAGCAGAAATGAAGGCTTTTATTCTCGCATCTCGAGGGTATTATCCTACTACTCCAAATGTAGGAACCACAAATGCTACCGAAATACCAGTCGAAGACCTAATCATAAACAAAGAACCGTTTCAAGAAAACTCTCCAAAGACTATGCCTAAGATAGTAAATTTGGAAGAGGATGATCAAATTAAGAAAACATCGAAAACAAAGGATGAAGAAAATTTTCCGATGCCCAATTTGAGCTCTAATTAATAATTGAATTTTATTTAATGTAACTCGAGCTTTTCTCAAACAAACGGGCGGCTTTTGGGAAAATTCACATTACTGACCCGTGGCCGATACTAAATCATGCCACGTACAAGTTTACTCGGGTCGTGTCGACCTTGATTGTCACTTAATCGCGAGGATCGATCACTAAATCCGACAGGCACGATCGTTTGGTATAGGTTTATGATCATTCGTCAATTCATTCCATGGTCTAACGGAATCACCCGCAATCCACTACTATGATAGCGGTGAGCTGATCCCTGACTATTCTTGAATCGGCCTTCATTGGCTCAAAATGTCAACTCGACAATTTTCGTGGTCAAAAGTCGGTTAACGATCAAGTTCTTTGGTCACGCAAATTTAAATTCCTAATTAGCATTTCTCTAATGGTTAGTATCTCAGGAATGATAAGTTCCGGACGAAAACTAATTGCAAGTACGTTCATAAAATCAAGCATTTCATAAATCCAAAACGGGCAAAATTTAAGATGTCACAACTCTTTTTCCCTTACAAAAATTTCGTCCTCGAAATTTACAATCCGACTAACGACTAGAATAAATGAGGGTATTGACGTTGTATTATCTCTTCACTTTCCCAAGTCGCGCCTTCAGTCCCGTGATACTCCCAAACAACCTTAACCATCGGGATCGTCTTGTTCCTTAGAACCCATTCTTTCCAATCTTCAATCCTTATTGATCTCTCGACATATGACACCTTATCATCAACTTCTATCTCCTCATAATTTAACACATGAGTTGGGTCCAATTCATATTTTCTTAACATCGATACATGGAACACATTGTGCACTTGCGATAAATTTGGCGGAAGTGCAAGGTGATACGTTAAATCTCCAATTCTTTCTAAAACCTCAAATGGTCCCAAGTACCTCGAACTCAACTTCCCTTTTTTACTGAATCTTGATAGTCCTTTCATGAGCGATACCTTAAGAAATACGTGATCCACTAATTAGAACTCCAAAGGTTTTCGCCTTCTGTCTGCATAACTCTTTTGACGGCTTTAAGCAATTTTCAGCTTTTCACGAATCACCTTAACAGCCTCAATTGACTATTGAACTAACTCTAGCCCAGTTATACTCCTTTCTCCCACTTCGTCCCAATATACAGACGTCCTACAAGCCCTGCCATATAGCACTTCAAAAGGCGCCATTCCAACGCTCTGCTAAAAACTATTGTTATAGGAAAATTCTGCTAAGGGCAATTGCTCTTCCCATTTATCCTGAAAATCCAATACACATGCCCGAAGCATATCCTCTAAAGTCTAAATCATCCTCTCAGAATGGCCATCCATTTGTGGATGGTAAGAGGTATTAAACTGCAATTTTGATCCTAATGCCGTTTGCAGATTTTTCCAAAAATTGGTGGTAAACCTAGGATCACGATCTGAGGTAATCGTCACTGGTACCCCATGCAATCGAACTAACTGTTGCACATACAAACTCAGCATATCAATCTAAAGCGAAGTCTTTTCATACAGCCAAAAAGTGTGTCGACTTTGTCAATCTGTCGAGAATCACCCAAATAGTATCATGGCCTCTTTGGCTCTTTGGTAATCCTGACACAAAATCCATAGTTATATGCTCCCATTTCTATTTTGCGATTTCCAAAGGTAGCAATAATCCTCCGGGCTTATAATATTGTGCCTTCACTTGCTGGCACGTCAGACATTTGACCACATGTCTAACTATATCTACCTTCATACCATTCCACTAGTAGTATTGTCTCAAATTCTAATACATTTTGGTACGACCTGGGTGGATATTATAACTACTACGATGCGCTTCTAACAAAATCTCTTCCTTAATTTTCGCATCGTCAGGCACACATAATCGTCCACGGAACTTCAGTATCCCGTTTTCGGATATCTGGAAGTCCGGCTTTCTCTTGGCCTTATTCATCTCTATAATCCTTTGGATTTTTTGATCCGTAGACTGCAAGGTCTTAATCTTAGCCTGGATCTCCGGATCAATCCTAAGCGTGACCAATAAACTCGAAACTTGACTTACTTCGAATCTAAACTCCGAGTCTCATACTTTTTCTAACAATGCCCATTCCTTGACCATCAAATGTACGATGCTTGACATTTGACTTAATGCATCGGCTACCCAGTTGGCCTTTCCGAGATGATATAATATGTCGCAATCGTAATCCTTCAATAACTCCATCCACCGACGCTGCCTCATGTTTAATTCCTTTTGAGAAAATAGATATTTAAGACTCTGATGGTCAGTATAAATCTGAAATTTCTCTCCACATAAATAGTATCGCCAAATCTTCAGGGCGAATACTATTGCAGCTAATTCTAAATCGTGCATCGGATAGTTCAACTCATGAGGTCTTAATTGTCTTGACACGTAAAGCACTACTTGTCCATTTTACTTGAGTACACACTCCAGTCCTTTTAATGACGCATTGCTATAAATTTCATATCCTCCGGATCCTGATAGAATAGTCAACATCGGTGCCGTTGTCAATCTATATTTCAATTCCTGAAAAATTCTTTCACATTTATCGGTCCATTCAAACCTTGTTTCCTTTTTCAATAAATGTGTTAACGGTGTCGCTATTGCTAAAAACCCTTCCATAAAACGTTGATAATATCTTGCCAGACCCAGAAAGCTTCGAACCTCTATTACCATCGTTGGTCTCGGCCACTTCATATAGCCTCAATCTTCACTAGATCTACTGAGATTCCTTCCCCAGAGATCACATGTCCGAGAAATGCTGCTCGATTGAGCCAAAACTTGCACTTGCTAAATTTAGCGTACAGTGCGTTCTCACTCAAAGTCTGCAACACTTTACTCAAGTGAAACTCATGCTCCTCTAGGCTTTTCGAGTACACTAGTATATCGTCTATAAAAACAATCACGAATTGATCTAAGAATTCCTTAAACACCCGATTCATTAAGTCCATAAAGGCAGAAGGGACGTTTGTCAATCCGAACAGTATCACCGTAAATTCATAGTGTTCGTATCTCGTCCTAAATGCCGTCTTCGATATATCCTTCTTCCTAATCCTCAACTGATGATATTCCGTTCTCAAATCAATTTTAGAGAACATCGAAGACCCTTGTAACTGATCAAACAAATCATCAATCCTCGGCAAAGGATATTTATTTTTTATCGTCACTTGATTTAACTACCTATAGTCAATACATAACCTCAACGATCCATCTTTCTTTCTCACAAATAAAACTGGCACTCTCCACGAAGACGCACTCAGACGAATAAATCCCTTGTCCAATAATTATTGCATTTGTACCTTTAACTCCTTTAATTCCAACAATGACATTCTATAAGGTGCCTTCGAGATTGGCTCAGTTCCAAGTGCCAACTCAATTACAAATTCTACTTCTCTTTCGGGTGACAATCCCGGCAATTCCTGAGAAAATACATCGGGATAATCGCACACCATGACTATATCCGACCATTAAATCAACTACAGCCGCTAAAAATCCTTGACACCCTTCACTTAACAACTTAGTCATTTCTAGCGACGAAATCTATGGAATCGAGGGTCCCCCTCGATTTCCCACAAATTTGAATTCCGGATGTCCAACGGGATTAAATTGGATCACCCTACTATTACAATCCATTACGGCCCTTTGCTTAGACAACCAATCCATACACACTATCACATCGAAATCACACATGGCTAGAACTGCTAAATCAATCCTTTCCTCCCTATCATCAACCACAATCTTACAATTCGGACATCCCAATGTAACTAGCATCTTATCACTCAAGGGAGTCATCACGCATAACACAACATCAAGCAACTGCGGTTCTATACTAATCAATTCAACAAATTGCTCATATATAAAGAAATGTAACGCCACATGGTCAAATAAAGCATATGCAGCATGGTTGCTCAGAGAAACCGTACCTGTGACAACTCCTGGCGCATTCTCAATTGCTCTTTTGGCCATGGCGTACACTTGTCCTTGCGCCTGTGGCCTAGTCTGATTTGCTATATGGGCAGCTCCAGTCTGGTTCCTTTCGGTGTGGTGGCAACACAAGTGACCTATTTGCCTGAGATTAGGGCAAAATCTTACGTGGTGATCAAATCCACCACACCCAAAACATGCTCCGCTCCTGATCGGACAAGGTCCATTTCCATGCTTTTCCCCACACATTTGACATGGACCATTCTGATTACGGGCCGGCTTCCCTATATTCTTTCTAGTCGGAGGGACAAAACGTCGATTACCCGCCATTGGTCTCTTCCCTAACTGACGGTTGTCCCTACCCTGGGTAAACCTCGACCTAGAAGTGGCGGCCCTATTCGCCAAATCCCGCTCAATCACTTGACCCCTATCATAAATCTCATTATACCCTCTCAAATTCAATGAGATCATTTGGCTGCGAAGGTCCGGTTTCAAGCCATCTCGGAACCTTCGAGCCCTATCCAATGGATCCTCAACCATCTTCAGGGCAAACTTAGACAACCGAGTAAATTCGGCCTTATACTGATCCACCATTCTCTGACCCTTACGTAACCTCATAAACACAAATAATTTTTGTTCTCGGGCACTCTCAGAAAAATATTTGCCATTAAAGGCTTCTACGAACATCGCCCAAGTCTAGGTTGTACCAACCGGGAATATCATTCCTCTGGCAGCTTTCCACCAATCATTTGCATTGCCTTATAATTGATAGACGGCTAATGTCACTTTTTCCTCATCTGTGCATTCTAATACCTCAAAAGCTTTTTTCAACTCCTTCACTCACAACAATGCACCGTCAATATCGCCTCTACCATCAAACTTAGGAGGCTTCAATTTTAGAAACTGCTCAACTAATTGGTGCATTTGCATATTCACATTCACCTGCCCCTGCCCTTGATTCCCATTATTATTATTGGCAACAGCGGCCTCAGCAGCTTGGGCAATCGTAGCAGCTCGTTCCTAAGTCTGCTATCTTATCAAATTACTGATCTGTTCTAGGGTCCTCATGACCGCTTTCATTTTAGGATCTTCTACAGGTCGAGCTCGGGCTCGCGGGCTAGACGGGACCCCAGTTCCTCTACCTCGCGAACTCATCCTCACGACTTTTACCACTCAACTACCTGCTACAATTCCACTCAGGAATTAGAAACCTAGGCCAACTATGCCAGTCTAGCCCTAGACAGTGAATTAACATAATAATTCACTCAGCAGGTAATTATTCACAACAGCACCAGGCCACAATTAATAAGGTCTGTACACTTACCTCAAGTCCAAATGCACCTGCATTTCAATCGTTATAATACTCAATTCACCCAACAATCACAACAAATAATCTGGAGGCACACGTAGCTCATTCCACCCTATAACTCGCTAAGGTCTCCCTAGATTACTACCCCAAGGTCTTTACTTCTTATCACTCCAGACTTCGATCAGTTTAGATCGAGCTGTCCTCGCTCTGATACTAAACCAAAACGTGTTGTCACGCCCCAAACCCCATCGAGCACGCAACACACTTCTCTTGTCGAATCACGCGACATCCCAGGGTATCGTCGACCAAATTTTAACTTGTCAGAGATTTAAAATGTCAGCAAAAGCCACCCATACCCAGACAATTGCAACTGGGATAAACAAGGGAGAATAAACATATTCATTGCTCATCCAAACTTGTATAATATTCACAATTTACAAACCACCATTTACATAAGCACACCGAACTATAAACCACCGATATTCAAAAGGATCAATAGCCTGAGTATTCTATCACCAAAAATGGTACACTCCAAAAAGCCTACTCCCAACCCCTACACTAGCCTCTACGTCCTCTACTTGACATTCACTCCGAGTCTGGTTCTTCTACATCTGAACCTGAATCCCCCTAAACTATCTGTTCCTCTCAGGACTCCGGCTCGGCCTCAATCTCGAACGAGTTGTTTATGGCACCTGACTCCGCTGGAGCTTCGACCTACTCTTCCTCGACTGGCTCCTTAAAGAACTCATCCTCTGGCATAAACTCGGGGTCAATCCATTGCTCATACGGAGGAATGTGCACCAGTGCTTCTTCAGGTTCATCCTCAGGCTCATCTTCCGGGGCCTCTTTAGGTTTCGCCTCAGGTTCCTCCTCTTCTGGTTCTTCCTCTAGGATCGCCTCAAGATCCATATCCATTGGATCGTACCCCGCCTGGGATTCTTCAGGTTTTGGCTCATGCTCGGCCCCCGAAGGCTCAGGTGCCGTAGGCGCTTGCTATAGTCCACACTGTGCCAGACTAGTCTCCAAACTAGTCATCTAACAGTCTGGAGGAGGTATGGCAAATAATTCCTAATCCCCAACTCCATCAAAGAGGACGTCAAATTCACGGACGAGGCCAAACTCATCTACCCCGTCTCTAAAGAACCAGACAGTGTAGTTATGGGCCTGCCAAAGGGGTAACCCTACATCTACCCAAACTACTGTTCTATGCTTAACCTAGGTCATATTTTCATCTATACGGAACTCTACAACGTTGTGGTCGGTGTGCATCGGTACTCCAAAACGCTCAGGTGGCGGCGGCGGAAGATTCATTACTCAGGTTGGGGTTATGAAAATGCTGGTTAAAACAACCATGAAATTACATCTCAATAAGCACACACCCTAAACCCCACCTAAGCTATCACGTACCTCTAGACAATCACAAAAATAGTTACACTCAACCATCATATAGCAGGCACATAATTTATACTTACCTAGGCCTTTCCAGCGTGCAACCTACACGTTAACCATGGTAATATAACTTCCAATCACATGCACATTCAAGTTACATTTCCCACACTCATTCCCGACTCATCACATCTTTTCCACACAACTCGTCAGTGACCCGCATAATGGTGCCGCCTCAGGTTCACTGCGACCATCTCACACTTGCCTCACCAGTGACCTGTATAATAGTACCGTCTCAGGTTCACTGCGACCATCTCACACTTGCCTCGCTAGTTACCCGCATAATAGTACCACCTCAGGTTCATTGCGACCATCTCACACTTGCCTTGCCAGTGACACACGTACTAGTACCGCCTCAGATTCACTGCGACTAACTCATAACAACACTTCAAAACCCACGTAATGGTACCGCTTCAGGCCATGTATCTTGCCCGCGTAGTGGTACCGCCTCAGGCTCAACATCCGTCACCCAGTGCACAACCCGTGTAATGGTACTGCCTTAGGTCATGTATCTTGCCCATGTAGTGGTATCGCCTCAGGCTCAATACCTACCACCTACGACACAACTGGCATAATGGTACCGCATCAGGTTAGCCGTCCTCCGGTAACACAACCGGCATAATGGTACCGCATCAGGTTAGCCGTCCTCCAGTAATACTAGGCATTGTCCCGCGTAGTCGTACCGCCTAAAGATGAATTAATTCCCTGTGTAATGATACCGCCTTAGAGATTTCCATTTTCACATGTACCGTACCACACACGCTTTCTCACTCGTTCACATGCCCAACACTCACACGTCAACACATTAGCCATTCACACTTGGCCCGTGCATGCATCAAACTATGCATTTCTGATGCTCAATCGACACTTAAACACAGCCAATTGACAATCAATTCAATTCAGCCCGAACGCACACATAACAAAGCACATTTCAATCTATCAAGTTGCAGTACAACAAACACACAAGACCACTCATGGGCCCACAAACACAGTCACATACACGTGCACAATTTCAGTTTTTTCGCACTCATTTCAAGCCATAACGAGCATCACAATTTAACCACCATACTATGCACTAAACTGACACCAATCACCCTTAAATCAAACCATAGGCGCGTCACTACAAGTCCCAATCTCCAGTAATGAACTTGGCATCAATTCAGTCCCGAAACTTCATAATTTCATCCTCAAAATCGGTTAATACCAGCCCCTAAATCAGTCCACACAATTAATCCATAAACAGCCTCGAATTTCACCAAAACCGCGTCTAATTAAACTCGATTTCAACTCTAATTTGTCTGTCGATACCCGAAGTCCTAACTAGAGTTTAGGGCGTAACTTACCGAACTCTAGACTAACTCTGCTAGAGCGGAAACCAGGCAGTGGTCAATGGTGATCGGTGATGAGCGGCTCGGCGGCAACGGGTGGGCTGGAGACGTGAGGCAGCGACTAAGGCTTCCTTGCCACTGTTCACAACCACGAGAGAGAGGGATGACGGCATGAGGACGGTGATGGCTTGATGGTGGAACGACAATAGTATGGTGGCGGTGGCCGGCGAGCAGCGGTGGCATGGCCAAGGGGGCGGTTGGTTCAGTGATGAGGGAGAGAGGGAGCCGAGGGAGATAGAGAGAGAATGAGGAGAGAGAGAAGGAATTGGACTTAAATAGTCCAAGGAAATAATAGAGGAGATAAATGACCATCATGCCTCTCTCTCACAAATCAAATCAACGGTCTAGATTCGATCTTATCTTGAGATCGACGATCCGGATCGAATCTTTTTCCAAAATATCCAAGGACAATTTGGGAATTTCATAAAATTTCATGGGCAAAATTGTCCAACTCAAAAATTAGGGTAATATGACCAAAATGCCCTTCCCCTTTAACATTTGCCCTTTATAAACCTCTAAGGGTAAAATGGTCACTTTTCCATTTTCTTGCCGAAATTGAATTTTTCTGAAGGATTTGGGAAAATCCTTGATTGTCACTTAATTGCGAGGATCGATCACTAGATCCGACAGACACGATCGTTTGGTATAGGTTTAAGGTCATTCGTCAATTCATTCTGTGGTCCAGCAGAATCACTCGCGATCCACTACTATGACAGCAGCGAACTGATCTCTGACTATCCTTAGATTGGCCTTCATTGGCTCAAAATGTCACCTCGACAATTTTCGTGGTCAAAAGTCAGTTAACGATCAAGTTTTTTGGTCGCGCGAATTTAAATCCCTATTTAGCCTTTCCCTAATGATTAGCATCCCAGGAATGATCAGTTCCGAGCTTAAACTAACTACAAGTACATTCATAAAACCAAGCATTTCATAAATCCCAAACGGGCAAATTTGAGGATGTCACAATATGTAGAAATCTGGAACTATGCTAGGGAATGTATGCTTCAAAATCCACCTAGTAGAATTCATGTAGAAGATGTGGAGAAGCCCTCACCCGATCATGGGATACAGTTTCGTAGGATGTATATATGCTTTGATGCATGTAAAACTCGATTCTTAGCTGGCTGTTGAAAAGTGATAGGGTTAGATGGGTGTTTTATGAAAGGATTATACAAAGGAGAGTTATTGGCTACGGTTAGGAGAGATGGAAACAACCAAATGTTTCCAATTGCTTGGGCTATGGTAAAGGTTGAAAACAAGGATAATTGGTCTTGGTTTCTAAAAAATTTAATGGCTAATCTTGAAATAACTGATGGAAGAGGTTAGGCATTCATGAGCGACCAACAAAAGATAATGTCATTGAATTATTAACTTCTTAATATCATTCATGTAGCTTACAAATGTTTGCGGGTTTTACAGGGACTTGTTCCGGTGATAGTTAAGTTGATGCAATTCTCTGAGCATAGAATGTGTACTCGCCATATATATGCCAATTAGGCAAAGAATTACAAAAGAGATCAACTGCAAAGGCAATTTTGGCTATTGCAAAGAGTACAAATATGGTAGATTTCAAAATTCACAAAAAAATTTTAAATGAAAAATTCAAAGCATCAGTGTAGATCCTTCTTCAGTGAAAAATTCAAGTACGATACCATTGACAATAAACTTTGCGAGGCCTTTAACGGCAGGATTATAGGAGTCAAGTGCAAATCAATTATCAGTATGCTTGAAGACATCAGAGTTATGGTTATTACGAGGCTGCAAAGACAAAGAGATGAGTGTTCAAAGTGGCCTAAACATTATGGGCCTAGGACTATAAAAAAATTGGATGACAACATTGCTGCTAGTAGGTTCTGTCATCCAATTTGGAATGGGGATGATGGATACGAGATCATGAATAATAGTGACAAATATGTTGTCCATTTGGATAGAAAAAAGTGTTCTTGTCGAGCATGGCAATTGGCTAGAATACCTTGTTCACATGCCATTTGCGCAATCCAATCGAAGCAACTCAATCTAGAGGATTATGTAGAGGACTGTTACAAGAAAAGCAAGCGTCTTGCTGCATACCAATTCATAATGCAACCTCTGAGAAGTTGTAAGTTTTGTAACAAAACAAACCATCAACCTTCGGAACCTCTACCACTAAAGAAGCAAGTTGGCAAACTTGAAAAGAAAAGGAAGATGGAGGAAATTGAGACTCCTAGTAACAGAATGAGTAAGGCTAATGCAATAATTCGATGCTCACACTATCATAGAGAAGGGCACAACAAGACTGGTTGTCCAAGTAAGAAGCAGCAACAACAGTAGAAAGAGACAACATAGGCCAATGATGCAAGGGCATGTCAAGGCAACTCAAAAACAATGATGCGAGACCAACTATAATGCCAACTCAATCTAATAGTGTAAAACGGAGGAGTAAATTTCAAGTAAGCTATTTGTCATGGTCATTGCCATTATATGTACTTCTTGATGCATTAACTTCATTATGTTATGTCATTTTGTAGGCTAGAAAAAGAGCAACTGAAGAGGTTTCTAAAAGTTTTGCACCACAGTATACAAATGGTGCAACTAGGAAAAGACTAAGGGAAGAGGGCTATGGGTTATTTATAGACATGAATACCGGCATGACGGTTTTGAATGTTAGTTTTTTAGGCGTTATGCATTTGATGTATGTCATTTGATTGATATGGTAACTAATCAAGTTTTTATATGTTGTAACCTGGGAGAAGTTCCGAGGTGTTGATATCTCAAGGAGGACCAAGTCAAGAATTGGCTACATCTACAAGAAGAAGCCAAGGGCGAGCACTAATAAACCAAGCAATGGTAACTCGAGCACAATCGAAGAAGTAGCAACCAATGGCAGCTCCAAAATAGAGGGTAGCTCGAAAACAGGCACCTAAAAAGACCTAAATATCAGCTCCATCTCTATTGAATGATCCTAAAAATGTAAATATACATCAATCTTAGCCTGTCACGCCACGCGCTCGCGTGCTTTACGATGTAGGTATTTTTCTATACGGGCCTCTCCCAGGCTATACCTCACATGACAGTTGGGTTAATTTGATTTAAATTTAAACTTGGAGTTGCCACTAGTCATCTACGGTAGGTCGACTAGAAACCTAATTGAGGTATGGGAGAAGTACCACAATCCTACAAATCAAAAATTCTAAATAAGGGACTTGGTTACGTTAATAATCTCAAATTGAGACTATTAACGCCCTTTCGGCACCTAAGAACGATATAGTATGTCTAGCGTATCACACGGTTCCCTAAGATCACTTCACTAATCTAATCATAGATAGGCAATTAAGCATCCAAGAATCAAATATACATCCAATGACAAATCAATCATAGCAATCCTAATTTGGTCACTAGAAATGAAAACCTACTCAAACCCTACCAAGCTTTAATAACTTGTTCCTTTCATTATTTAGGGTTTAGGTTTTTTTAGGGGTTTGGCCCTAAATTTGGAATTTTCCAAATTATGCCACTTAGGCATTTTGCAAAATCCAAATTTCACTTTTTATGACAGGCCACAATGATTTCATTCTGTGGATTTTCAAAATTTTTGGTTGATTTTTTTTATTTTTTTAATGCCATTTGAACGCTTCAAAAATTCAAATTTCATTTTTTTATGGCTAACCACGATGATTTTGGACCTTTTTGTGAATTTTCAAAATTTTTTGAATATTTTTGATTTTTTTTCGAAAAATTTTTTTATACCGAGAAATGATTTTTATGATTTTCTGGAAATTTTTGCAAATTTTCCTATTTTTTCAATTTTTCTGATTTTTCAGAATTTTCAAATTTTTATTTGTATTTTCTAAATTTTTTGAAATTTTTATGAATTTTCTGAAAATTTTTGTATATCCCTGAATTTTCTGTAATTTTTTTTTATTTTTATGAATTTTCTACAGATTTTCGAATTTTCTAAGAAAATCTAATTTTTTTTAGGATTTTTGTGATTTTTTTATTTTTTTGAATTTTTTAGAATTTTCCAAATTTCTTTTTATTTTTATTTTGAATTTTTTATTTTTTAATTTTCGTGCCGAGGACTAACCAGACCGGATCGATTTAGATCGGTTCGGTCGAGACCAAATCGGTCATCGCCGGTGCTAGCACCGGTCACCCCCTCCGGCGAGCCCAACGCCGAAACGGCGTCGTTTTAGGCAATTTCCAGTGAGGCATTTTCACAAACACTTGATAGGCATGAATTTGTGTTTGACATTTTCAAGGTCACCGGTTTGAGCTCATCATTGTTGAGCCTCCGGCGACCGTTTAGCCATTCTGCTTGCACCACAACGGAGTCTGTATATTCTATTTTCAATCTAACTTATTCGACACGCCAACGGACATTCCCCGGCCGACGAAAACCGAACTCAACAACGCTAACCTAAATTGAATTCTAAACTAACTTTAGAAGCCTATGAACTACCAGTCAATCCGACCTAGTCGTCTAAGTCGCTCAAAACAATCATCAAATCGTCATACAAGGTGAATGAAGGCCTACTTGGATGGCCATTGGCCACGGTGAAGCTCCAGCGAGGTAGTTTTCGTGCATGACCAACTCGATTTATGCAAGTTTAACCATTCAAAATGCAAACAAACAATAAATATGAAGTCAGAACATGTTTTGAGCATCAAACATCACAAAATACCGAAGAAACGCACAAGTTCGAGCCAAAACACATTCTGGAAATTCTGAGAATCTGTGACCGCAAAGGGATTTTACCTGCTCCGTTCGATGTCCTAATGAAATTTTCGAAATGATCTAAGCCTCGACGATTATTCCTTCACACACGGTCTTCACCTTGGTGGTCTCGGTTTCGCCGAAATAGGTCTAGATCGACCGGACCAAGCCCTTTTTCAGGCGTTCACAGTCAGTCGGACTGACTGGAATGGTGAGGGGAGAATCACGGCCAAACCACGATTCGCTGGTGCTCCGCCGTTTACGGCGGCACCGAGCACTCGTGACGGCTCTCTGGACCCTCTCTCTCTAGATTCGCCTCTCGTTCTCGCCCTTTTCTCTCTCTAATCTCTCTCTGGAATATCATCTAACGGGTTCTCTTCAATTGGATCATTTTTTCTTGTTTTTTGTTCATCAAAATTCCCGCTCGAAATTGGTTAGAACTGATTTTCTAATCGGTTAGGGTTGTTAACCGGTGTCATCTCATCATTATCCAGCTGGAAATACTAATTAAAATGTGCTAATTTAATCGGGGTAAGTCAATGAAATTACTGGTCTGAGTCATTTTTTTGTTCTGGGTTTTCGCATGTTGGGCAATCCAGGTAAAGAAGATGATACTGTTCGGGTCGGGTCGGGTCGACCCGCCTGACCCGGCAGTTCCGATTTTACTTAATTAGTGAATTAAACCCAATTTGCACCAAATTTTTGAAATTCAACCTCAAAATTGAATTTCCCAGCATATTCCGAACCCAAACATATAATTTTCCCCAATTTTTATTATAATTGTGCCCAAATTTTTCTCATTTTTATATTCGAGTTAATAGGGTTTTGTTCAATTCGAGGTCTTAATTACCTAATTAGGAAAAATTGATACCCAAATTGCATTACCCACCCTTGATTAACCTAGAAATGATAGTCTCACATTTCAAAAATTTCATTTTGGGCACGATTCCCAATTTAGGTTCAAAATTCTTAATTTTCAATCAAATTTTGGGGATTTTTTATTTTTATGTCAAATTGTGCAATTGGACCAACCAATATGCAATTAAAGGTCCCCGAATCAATTTTTTTGAAGATACTATGACTTAAAAATGTCTAGAAAAAATTTAATTTCATTTTCGGTTCAATTCTAGTTTAATTTTGCCCAATTTTGGGAAAGACATATACCCGATTGAAATTTTCTAAAATTGACAATGTACTTATGAAATTGGATTTAAAATAAGATTAATGACTATTTTTATGGAATTTTATGATTCCATTTACTATTTTTCTTGATTTTCTTGTTTATTTTGACCAAAAGAAATTAAGAAAAAATGTAAAAAAATGCTAAAAAATTATTTTTTTTTTGGTTTAGAAATAGGTTTTTAGGCTTGGCCAAGATCCCTAGATCTAATTTTGAAATTTTTAAAAATATGAAAAAAATGAGTTAAAAATTAGGTGTTAACTGCTGCCCCTCTTTGAGATTGAGTTCGTTAGAGGTTGATCAAAGATAAGGTGACACCTGAATTTTTAGTCAGCTCACTAAATAAGATGGAAATGAAAATTTCACAACAATTGATCTGGGTCTTTGCTTTTGAGATTCGTGATCTAATCCAAAAATTCTTTTTTGAACACATTTTGAAAGGTTCTTCATGATTGAGAGAGAGAAACTTACTTGTGTGTGAGAGTTTCTTTGTTGCTCATCCAAGGGCATGAATTGATGATAGTGATGATTATGATGATTGTTCTGATTTCTCGGCTTGAGAACGAACTCACGAACCATGAATGCCCATGGCTCTTCGCCTTAGAACTTGAATTTGCCTAGTGGTTCCTCACCTATAGGACTTTTAAAATTGCCTAGGGGCTCCTCGCCTGTAGGATTTGGATTTTACCTAGTGGTTCCTCACCAGTAGGAATTGAATTTACCTAGAAGCTCCTCGCCCGTAAGATTTAGGTTTTACCTAGTGGTTCCTTGCCAGTAGAAATTGAATTTGCCTAGGGGCTCATCGCTTATAGGATTTGTGTAATAGTTTTCTGAAGTTACGATTTGTGATCACTTACAAAGGATCAATTCTCTGAGGCTACAAATCCGCAATCACTCAGAAGAACTATAATGAGGCCTTGTTTTAGGCCCAAAAAGTCATCCAAAGCTACAGGTTACGAACACTCGAAGGGTGATGGCTCCGAAGCTACAATCTGCGAACACTTGGCAAGACTATAAAAATCACCATATTCAAAGCTGCAAAATCGCAATCACTCATGAGGATCATCACTCAGAAGCTACGAAGTGCAATTTGCTTTAGAATACCTATTTTGTCTAGTGGCTCCTCGCTAAATAAACTTGAAATTTGTCTAGTGACTCCTTGTCAAATAGGAGTTGAATTTTGGAGACCTACCATGTAATTTACCCGTAAGATTTTGAAGTTGCCTAAAGGCTCTTTGCCAATAGGATTTGAATTTTGGAGATTTTCCATGTAATTCCTCACTCGTAGGATTTTGGAAATTGCCTAAAGGTTTCTTGCCAATAGAACTTGAATTTTGGAGACTTGCCATGTAATTCCTCACCCGTAGGATTTTGGAAATTGCCTAAAGGCTTATTGCCAATAAGACTTGGATTTTGGAGACTTTCCATGTAACTCCTCACCTGTAGGATTTTGGAAATTGCCTAAAGGCTTCTTGCCAATAGGACTTGAATGTGGCTATGCTTTGGGCCAAAAAGTTATCCAAGGCTACAAGTTGCGAACACTCAGATGGTGATAGCGCCGAAACTACAATCCTGCGATCACTTGAGAAAATTGTAAAAATCACCATATTCAAAGCTGCAAAATCACAATCACTCATGAGAATCATCATTCATAGGCTATGAAGTACAATTTACTTTGAAATATCTACTTTAACAAAATGTGATTTTAAGTATAATTTCACGAAACTTTTGTATGGTTTTTTAGTTAACCAAAAACTATTTTGAAACGTGGTTTTTAAAAAAACAGCATTCTTTATGTCGATGCATTTTGACAATCAAATTTCCTTTTAAAGGAAGTATTTGAGCAAATAACTCAAAATTTTTCGAGAAATATTTTGAATGATCATTTAGAAGACCTTCATTAGAAAGGATTTGTCTTGATCTATGAATTTGGTTTTTCTTTCATTTGATTGAAAGGGGACTGATATAATATCCCTTAATTTTATCTCTCCTCACCAATCCTTAGGTGTTCAGAGATATTCGCAATATATACAATACAATTGATCCAATAAGGTCTTTCAAATGGTTGTAATGTTGGCTTGGTCGATGGCTATTCAAAAGATAGGCATTCTGAGACCAAGAATAAGATCTTATCATCTTTTAACTCACTTCGGGTCTTCAAGTTAAGAACCTAGAGGATAAGATAAGATAATATTGCACACACTTCTTTAAGTGATAGCTTCTATCATGAAATCATATTTTCACTCTCAACATCCCAATCTGAAGAGTCTTTAGGGAGAGGTTGTAATGTTGATATTGGGTAGGTTCAAAAGGCTCAATTGTTTTGTTTTGAATTTAGGGTTTTCATGAAATTGGTAATCTTCTTGACATTACTATCCTTTTATTTTGTCCACTAGGGATCTTTTCTTTTCATGACCACAAGAGTCCCTTAGATGCTCATCATGGTCTTTTCTTTTCAACTTCTAGCTTGTTGTGATCTTTGATTTTGCACAACCTTTGCTTTTCTTTTGACTTGACTTTTGTCAATCTTTCTTTTGAATGCTTTTCTTTCGTTCTTCTTTTTTTTTCTTTTGCTCATTTTTCCGGGCATTGGCCTTGCTTTTACTAGGCACACTACTTTTTTTCATGCCCCAGACTCTTTCGTCCTTGATCTTTTTGCATTTCTAAGGACTCTGTGTCATGCCTCTTGATTTTTGTTGATCTAGGTGGATCATATATCATGCTCCAATGTGAGGAGATGATCACCAATATGGGTTCTAAAATGAATATTCAGGTTCAATTGGGCTTTGCCAAAGGTAAATGTGTTTGGGATATGGAAACAAAATGCTTTTCTTCCTTTTGGGATGTTATAAGCTTACATATGAATTCATTTGAGGTTATCACATAAAGATTGATGTCAGTGTATGCAATAAAATCTTTCTTGATCCTATTCTCCATGAATGTCAACTGTGAACCTCCTAATTTGCCCCAGTGTTGGGTGGTTCTCAACAAGGTTGCTTTTGGGAAATTTCTCTACTGTTTAGGCTCAAATTTGGCTTGCAAGAGATAATCATGTGTTTGGGATAGTGAAATGATTGCCTTTCATCATTTCAATCTATGTAATCATTGCGAATATCCTCTATTTCCTTCGGATGAGGTTTTCTCTCATTCTAATATCCATTCTTCCATTCACTCAAGTGTATAGGGGATGTGTTTGGATATGGCCTACCTTTCATCATTTGAAGGTCTTTTCCATTTGATTTAATCCAAACTTTTTCTATGAAATTTTTCAAAGCCTTTCGCCAAAACTTCCTTTTTTAAGGAATTCTGATGTGTAATGCATGCTCAAAGAATATATGTTTCAAAACTTTTTGTTTAAAGCACTTTTGAGGTAATCTTTGAAACAGACTTTCATATTAATCTACTTGGGGAAAAGAAGTTTCATTCTTCTAGAAAATTAACCTCTTCAAGACGCAAATTTATGAGTTAGGGATACTTGCTTGATCGGCTTATCAATATCTCTCTTGATTGTTTTGATTTAATTTTTCAAGAAAAATTATCTTTTCAAATTTCTGCATTAATTTACCCTACTAGGGATTTGAAAATGAAATGTTTGAACTCAAATTCATGGGTTAGGGATAATTACCTTATCGGCTTGATGAGATCCCTGTAAAATTAAAACCGAGTGTTAACACTGGTTCAAGCATTGTTCATTTTTTATTGAAATGATACAACCAACCTCTTGTTCATCTTGTCTTGATCATTTATGAAAGATTATCTCTTTTGATCTCTTATTTTGATTTACCCCACTTGGGGGAATTGGAATCCTTTTGAATGACAACTCACCTTTTTGGATTGGTAAAAATTCTGCAAGGATTAAAAATTGAGTGTTAGAGTTTATTTACATAATCCTCATCATCAATTAGAACAATACTGTCAACTTTTATGTGCTTCTAGTTTGATTCTACTGAGGATTTGTTTTTTCGTAATTTCCTTCCTTTGAATTCCCTAGGGATAAAAGGGAAAAGTACGTTAGAAAGCAACATTGAGAAAAGCGAATTTGAGAATGACACTTCCCTTTTGTTTTCCAACTCCATTGAAGGATTTTAGAAGTCTTGAGTCATCTCAGATTTCCTTTTGTCATATCATGCAAAATGAACGAGCATGTTCTATGAAATGCATGATTTGCACATGTTATAAAGGGTGTCAATCTTGTTTTTGAGATGTTGAACTTCATTTCATGAGTAGAACGTCTTGATAGTATTTGGAATGAATTTGATGCATGAGGTTTTATGAAAAACTATTTTGAAAAATTATTTTGAAATCAGTTTTAGAAAGACCAAGAAGATAGAGCTAGTCCTCATATCCTTGGACATCATTGCTCTCAAAATCGTTTTCACAATGAGGAGTCATATGGAAACCCAAAGCCTCAAGCCTCATGTGTAAGAGCAATATTCATCATTAGTTTGGTTTTGTTTCCATATGTCTTTAACAAAATATTGAACACTTTTATTGAATTTGAAAAATGCAATTACATCTATATCAAAAGGATGTAAATTGCAATTGAATTGAAATTGCAAACAACACCATCAATATGAAGTAGAAAAATTGTAAAAGCAACAAATAGGAAAGGGTTCAAGAGAATCTTCCTACTCCAGTGCGTAGGTGTCTTTATCCTTAGTTATAACGACATTGATAATGTGCTCTTCAAATAAACCCAACATGACAGGTTCTGCTTCTGCATGTAAATCTTCTTCTGAAAGCAGTTTAGGAGGCTCAGGAAAGTTTTCTCTGATCTGATGATAGAGTAACTCTCTAGCCTTGCCTTTCCATGTTGATGGGTTAATGACTCGATCACCTTGGCTTCCACAGCCTTCATGATTCTTTTGACCTTGGCCTCGGCCTCCATGGTGATTACTAGCAACTTTATACCCCACCCCATACTTCTTCTTTGTGCCAAATGAGATAATGGGTTCTTTAATTCCCTGCGCTTTTGTCCCAAGCCCATCATTATGGTTAAATTCATATTGGCATAACACCTTTCCAGACATAATAGACGATGCCGAAAATTCTGGAGTCTTTATGACACTACCAGTGAGAATTTGTATCATGGAAACCATCTCAAAAGAATGATAACATAACTCTTCTTTTATCTCAGGTTCGACATAAGATATGAAACTTTCTTTGTAAGTAGTAAAGTCCGTCTTCCTATGCACGGTAATCATTTTACCGTTAATAACGAATCTAACCTTTTGATGAAGACTAGAGGGAATAGCACTAGCCATATGAATCCAAGGTCTTCCTAGCAGTAGGTTGAAAGTCCTTAGAATATCTACCACTTGAAAATCGATCAAAAAAGGCACATGGCTTATATTTACTTCCAGCTCGATGTCACTGATAACATCCTTCTTCATCCCATCGACCTTTGAAAGTTTGATAAGTTCTTCACTAATCCCCAAGCGATGTAGTGTGCTTAGTAGACACAAGTTAAGTGCGGAACCATTATCGATCAGCAACCGTGACACTTCCTTGCCCCGGCATTTGATGGCAATATATACAGGGCTTTATTGTGAGAACGTTCGTCAATTGAGAAATCTTCATCAAAAAAGACAATTTAATCTTTTTGAAGAATGGCACCAACAAAATCTTCTAGTTGTACCTCATTAATTGTCTCCGGGACGTGCACTTCATTAAGAAGTTAAGAAGTCTTGAAAAGCACCATTTTGTGGCTTTAAGAAGTCTTGAAAAGATCTAATAAGGAAATTTGTGCCGGCATCTTTCTCAATTGCTCAATTACTTCATATTCACTTATCCTCATAACTGATAGCAACTACTTGACATTTTCTTCAGTTACTCCCTTTTTTTCGTGCTCACTTTCATTTAGGACATAACATCTTCCCGATCTAATTATTGCATCAACCTCTTTAGGCATGTAATCGCATGGTACGCATTTGGTATCAAATTTCTCCTTTGGAGGCAAAGTGATGATCACAGGCTGCACTTCTTTCTTTTCGATCTTTAGTTGACCAATCGGGAGTTCAATAGTAATTGGTTCAACATGGTTCTTTTCTTCGTTAAGCTTATCTATTTCATCAAGATTGATCAATAGTGGTGTAATCATGGACACCATGCTTTTGTCAGCTTCAATAGTATCCATTCCACCCCAACTGTCAGGCATGATATTGTCCTGTTTAGATGCTCATGAAGGTGGTGTGTATTTAACACGGTAGTTATAACGGCCATTGTCTTGTCCCAGATAATCCATAATTTCGCCTTGTTTTCGTGCTTTGGTAACAAATCGCCTGTCTCCTTGGCCAGCCTTCTTCTTCATTTTCTCATCTTGATCTTTTTTCTCCTCAAGACTTAATTTTTTTATTGGGATTTCATCCATGCCTCCCCATCCATTAGGCACAATAGTTTCATTTTTGAAAGCCCGGGGTGGGAGTGTGTACTTAACACGAAAGTTGTATTTTCCACTGTCTTGACCAAGGAAGTCTACAGTGTTACCCTGCTCAAGTGATGTTTGGATAAATCGTCTTTCACCCTGCCGGATCCTTTCTTTTTGCTCTTCAAATTGATCCACTTCATCATAGGATGGAGCCTCATTTTGTCTGCTGAGCTCATCATCCATGCCACCCAACCATCGAACACAATCACTTTACTTTTAAAAGCGTACGGTGGTGGATTATACTTTACTTGAAAGTTGTATTTGCTAGAATCTTCACCCATGTTGTCTATAACTTCCCCTTTTAAGAATGCTTCATGGTGGAAGCGAGCATCTCCTTGTCGGGCAGACTTTAATTTGGCCTCATATTCATCTTCTTCATCGGGCCCTATTATTTCTGCTTCAGTAAGGACCATAATGTGCTCAGGAAAAAGGGTTTGATGCACATTTGGCTCTAGCTCTTGAAAGCTTAATATCCTCTTGTCTATGAGTTACTGAACTTTATTTTTCAAGACTAGACAATCGTCCATATCGTGTCCTCTTTCTCCCATGTGATATGTACAAGTCTTTGACTCATCATACCAGGAAAACCTTGTAGGATTATCTCTTGGTACTTCTTTGGCCACCAAATATCTTTCTAATAGCATCGGTAGTAATTTTGACAGGGGTTATGGCAACGGAGTGAATTGTCTTACGGGCTTTTTCTTTGGCTTAAACTGTTTTGGATTTCTCCAAGGGACATTAGATTGTTTTGGAAATGAAGCTCGATTAACATTGGGGCTAGACACCATAGCCATGTTACGCACAGGTTCTTTATCTTTGTTTCCAAGATAAAGTCTTCGCATTGTCATTTCTTGAGATTTCTCTTCTTTTAATGACCATTCAACTCTTTCACCGTCCTTCACCAATATGGTGAACCTTTGAAGCTCATATCCTTGGTTTGCAAGGCATTCTTCAATTTTGGCCAATCTTTTGGCCTCCTCTTCATCTTTAGATGTCTTTTTGAACCGAATGTCTTCTTTCAGATCCATTATTTTAGGTGCAGCTTTTGGATTTGAGACAGTAGGATAGGATCCCTTCCTAGCTATAATAAAAGCCTTCGTTTCTGTCATCATGGCAGTCATTTGGGTCATATGGTTCTTGACTTTAGCTAGTCAAGTGCGAGTTTCTTTCTCGGCCATTTTAATTTGTAAACAGGTTTGGGGTCTTTTGCCTTCCATTGCTAGAAAACTTGTTCTTCATGAAAACCATAAGAATATTAGAATTGATGAAATGAATACGAAGACTTATATTCTTTTCAATTATATGTTTTCTTGCGATTAACAAGGATAAGAACCTTTACACAAGCCTTAGCCTTGTATAAAACTTCTCATCAATGTTTTTTTTTCAAGAAATCATACAATTCAAAGAATTGTAATCCATGGTGATTGTTTCTTTTATGCGAAATGTGCTTTAAAACTTCATCAAATAATCATGCATCAAGTAATTGTTTTAATTTTGAAGATTTATATTACAATGCTTTACATCGAAATAGGGGAACACTAGCTTAACACAAGTCTAGACCTCTTGCTAGCTAGGGTAGCTTCAGCCTCTTCATATTCCTTGACTCGTGTCTCCCATTCTTCCACGTCAATCGTAACCTCTTCAAGAAAGTATGGCTCGACACCTGGCGTGCTCGGCACGATGTACTCCGGAATGTACGGCTCATCAAAATGGTAATAATACTCAAAGGTACATATGGTTCGATATCAATCGGTCTTTTAGCCTTCAACCATTCTATGTACTCTTTAGATGCCAAGAAGAGCTTCATTTCTCCTTGTAAATCTTCATGCCATTGCATTATTTGCTTGGTTGATTTCTTCAAGGAATACATAATCTTCTGAACCTTTATTTGCAACTCACTATTTTCTTTCTCCGATTGGGATTTTTGTAGTATATCAAATGTGAACTCCTCAGGATGCCAAGTAGGTGGAACTTGTTGAATCATTCCAAATTATCGTACCACTCTTAGTGGGCAATAAGCGACTCCACTATTCAATCCAAGCAATGGCACTAAGTTGCCTTCTTGACAAGTAATTTGAGCTGTCACTATCTTTGGCCATTGAATTCTCCATTGGAATTGGTCGGGAGTCAATGCCCTAATGAATTTTGCCTACTCATGAAAAGAGTATTTTGGCAATTTGTCTTGGAGCTTCAAATACATCTCAATAGGGTTGGTAGATGAGTTAATCTATCTAATATGCATATGACGTTCCCAAGGTTAGATATGAGAAATGAATCATATAGAAAGTAACCTGGCTGAGGCTTAAAGTACACCTTTTTGGTGATGTTGGTATTTATTCAAAGAAATGATGGTTTTCGCTAAAAGCATATTAGAAAAATCCCACTTTAGGTAAGCTTGCCTAGCAATCACCGCAACAAGAGGATTCAATCCGATCCTTGATGTAGGGAATAAGATGAACCCGAAGAAAGCAAGGATGAAGACTCTTGCAGAAGTGTTCCTAGTTTCTTTTGGCAATTTGGAGTAATTAGCCATCAAGTAGGATAAAAGAAACTTTCCAGTGTTCGACTTGATCAACTTTTCCACTTGAGGAGTCTTTAAGTTCAAAAATTAGCTATGACACTCATGGGTTTCAATCCAATTAGGGGCTCAATGATTCTTGATTCGAAATCAATCCCAATGATCGCCTTATACTCTTCCAATGTAGGTACCATCTCCTGCTCGCCTAATTGGAATGTGGCGGTGGTAACTTTCCAAAAATGGGATAACGCTTGAATCAAGCTCACTTGGTACTCTAGATTGATGAGTCTGAACAAATATCTCGATCTTTCCCTCACGTAGGCTTTGTTGTCTTTAGTCATGTTCATCCACCATACTAAAAACTCTTTTCTTGGAACCGGGATGACTTGTATATCTAGTTTCCCCATTTCGATCTAATCATGCAAAAAGTTCATTATTAGTCAACATGGATTAATTTTAAATGCCCCTATTTTAATTATATGTCATTTTGTGGATAAAATGGAGATAAAGCACATTTGCATTCTTATGACATAACACAAATGCCACTTCTAATCCATTTACGCCTTAAAAGAGCATATACTTGAAAATGTGAATGAAATTAATGTTTAAAGCAAATGCCTTTTGACATGCCCTATGTTGACCATAAAGTACTACCCTATGGTTTACAATTTCGAATACATCAAAATAAATTTTCGGCAAATAGGATTGTACTTGTCACATCTTGAGCATTCAATTTATTTGACTTACATTGAAAATCATCATGGACCTATACATTTCATCTAGAAATGTAAATTGGGACCAAATGGAGCATGTCATTATAGTCATTCATTCTAGTATGAAAAGGCATTTTGTTCAAACATTGATTATCATTTGGGCATTTTTTAACAAAATGATGTCAATCAACTTGCATAATTGAAAAGGTGAGAAAAGTGGAACGACACTTACTTACCAGCACATTTTGCTTGGTTTTAGGTATACCAACCACAAAAATAGGCATATGCAATAAGTGAGGTTTTGACACCTAAAAAGGGTGAGGATATACTAAAGGTTCAAGGTCACCACTTTAATGGACAGGGGATTCCATTCCAATAGGCGATCAGCCTAAAGTAATGGAATATTATTCCATCTCGGTGGTCAGTATTGTATTTAAATGATCCCATGAGCAATCGGCTCATAGTTTCGCCTAAACACATACCTCCTAAGGGTGATCCTAAATGTAGTCGGAGTTGGGCCACGGGTGGTGTGTGCGAAAAGTGTAGTGCTAAAGCAATTTAAAGGCAAGCGTGACAATTTATAACCAAACAGCACTTCTAAAATTTGGTCAAAATCACATTCAATTCTAACACCATCCTGCAAAACAAATATAAGCATAGACTACACCCCTTATACCTCCCACCTGCATCACAATTTAACACGCCATTAATGGAACGTACCTGAGATCCTTGCGAGCACAAACACATGTATATCGTTCTATCTAGGCCTAAGTCCACTTAGAAATTTAAGATTTCCCCAGTGAAGTCGCCAAGCCTGTCACGCCACGCACTCGCATGCTTTACAATGGAGTTACTTTTCTATACTGGCCTCTCCTAGGCCATAGCTCACGTGACAGCGAGATTTATTTGATCTAAATTTAAACTTGGAGTCGCTACTAGTCATTTACGGTAGGTCGACTAGAAACCTAATTGAGGTACGGGAGAAGTATCGCAATCCTACGAATTAAAAATTTTGGATAAGGGACTTGGTTACGTTAGCGATCCCAAATTGAGACTATTAATGCCCTTTCGGCACATAAGAACGATATAGCATGTCTAGCGTACCACACAGATCCCTAAGATCACTTTACTAATCTAATCATGGACAAACAATTAAGCATCCAAGAATCAAATGCACATCCAATGGCAAATTAAGCATAGCAACCCTAATTTGGTCACTAGAAATGAAAACCTACTCAAACCCTAACCAAGCTTTAATAACTTGTTCCATTCATTATTTAGGGTTTAGGGTTTTTTAGGGGTTTTGGCCCTAAATTTGGAATTTTCCAAATTATGCCACTTAGGCATTTTGGAAAATCTAAAATGACTGGCCATAATGATTTTTAATCATTCCGTGGATTTTCAAAATTTTTGATTGATTTTCTTTATTTTTTATTTTTTTAGTGCCATTTGGACACTTCAAAAATTCAAATTTCATTTTTTATGGCTGGCCACGATGATTTTGGACCTTTTTGTGAATTTTCAAATTTTTTTGAATTTTTTTGATTTTTTTCGGAAAATTTTTAAACCGAGAAATGAGTTTTATGATTTTCTGGAAATTTTTGTGAATTTTCCAATTTTTTCAATTTTCTGGTTTTTTAGAATTTTCAAATTTTTATTTGTATTTTCTGAATTTTTTGAAATTTTTATGAATTTTCCGAAAATTTTTGTATTTTTTTTATTTTTTGTAATTTTTTTGATTTTTATGAATTTTCTGCAAATTTTCGAATTTTCTAAGAAAATCTAATTTTTTATGATTTTTATGATATTTTATTTTTTTAGAATTTTCCAGATTTCTTTTTTTATTTATTTTTATTTTGTTTTTTTTATTTTTTATTTTTCCTACCAAGGATGAACCGGAACGGACCAATTCAGACCAGTTTGATCGAGACTGAATCGGTCGTTGCCAACACTGGCGCCAGTCACCCCCTCCGGCGAACCCAACGCCGAAACGGCGTCATTTTGGGCAATTTCCATTGAGGCATTTTCACAAACACCTGGTAGGCATGAATTTGTGTTTGACATTTTCAAGGTCACCGATTTGAGCTCATCGCCGACGAGCCTCCGGCAACCTTTTAGCCATTTTGGTTGCACCACAACGAAGTCCATATATTCTATTTTCAATCTAACTTATTCGGCACGCCGGCGGATGTTCACCAGCCGATGAAAACCGAACTCAACAACGCTAACCTAAACTGAATTCTAAACTAAATTTAGAAACCTATGAACTAACATTCAATCCGTCCTAGCCGTCTAAGTCGCTCAAAACAATCATCAAATCCTCATAAAAGGTGAATGAAGGCCTACTTGGATGGCCATTGGCCACGGTGAAGCTCCGGCGAGGACCTCCAAGCTCTGATGAGGTAGTTTTCGTGCATGACCGACTCGATTTATAGAAGTTTAACATTCAAAATGCAAACAAACAATAAATATGAAGTCAAAACATGTTTTGAGCATCAAACATCACAAAATACCGAAGAAACGCATAAGTTCGAGCCAAACACATTCTGGAAATTCTGGGAATCCGTGACCGTGAAGGGATTTTACCTGCTCCGTTTGACGTCCTAATGAAATTTTCGAAATGATCTGAGCCCCGAAGATTGTTCCTTGACACACGGTCTTCGCCTTGGTGGTCTCGGTTTCGCCGAAACAAGTCTAGATCGACCGGACCAAGCCCATTTTCAAGCGTTCACAATCAACCGGACTGACTGGAACGGTGAGGGGAGAATCACAAACAAACCACGATTCGCCGGTGCTCTGCCATCTACGGCGGCACCGAGCACTCGTGAGGGGACGCTGGACCCTCTCTCTCTATAGATTCGCCTCTCGTTCTCGCCCTTTCTCTATTTAATCTCTCTGGAATATCATCGAACGGGTTCTCTTCAATCGGATCATTTTTTCTTGCTTTTTGTTCATCAAAATTCCCGCCCGAAATCGGTTAGAACTAATTTTCTAATCGGTTAGGGTTGTTAACCGGTGTCATCTCATCATTATCCAGTTGGAAATACTAATTAAAATGTGCTAATTTAATCGGGGTGAGTCAATGAAATTGCTGGTCTGAGTCATTTTTTGTTCTGGGTTTTCGCGTGTTGGGCAATCCAGGTAAAGAAGATGATACTGTTCGGGTCGATCGACCAGACCCAACCCGGTAGTTTCGGTTTTACTTAAATTCGTGAATTAAATCCAATTTCCACCAAATTTTCGAAATTCAACCTCAAAATTGAATTTCCCAGCATATTCCAAACACAAACATATAATTTTCCCCAATTTTTATTATAATTGTGCCCAAGATTTTCTCATTTTCATATTCAGGTTAATAAGGTTTTGTTCAATTCGAGGTCTTAATGACATGATTAGGCAAAATTGATGCTAAAATTGCATTACCCATCCCTGGTTAACCCTAAAAATGATAGTCTCACATTTCGAAAATTTCATTTTGGGCACAATTCCCAATTTAGGTTCAAAATTCTCAATTTTCAATCAAATTTTGGGAATTTTTTATTTTTATGTCAAATTGTGCAATTGGACTGACCAATATGCAATTAAAGGTCCCAAAATCAATTTTTGTAAAGACACTATAACTTAAAATGCCTAGAAAAAATTTAATTTCATTTTTTGTTCAATTCAGGTTTAATTTTGCCCAATTTTGGAAAAAAACATATACCCGATTGAAATTTTATAAAATTGACAGTATATTTATGAAATTGGATTTGAAAGAAGATTAATGACTATTTTTATGGAATTTTATGATTCCATTTACTATTTTTCTTGATTTTCTTACTTATTTTGACTACAAGAAATTAAGAAAAATGCTAAAAAATGATAAAAAAATTATTTTTTGGTTTAGAAATAGGTTTCTAGGCTTGGCCAAGATCCCTAGATCTAATTTTGAAATTTTTGAAAATATGACAAAAATGAACTAAAAATTAGGCGTCAACACAACCTACAGCCACAATGCCAAGACCAATCACTGAAAGTTCAATAGAAGGCAACACCAAAACACATGAAGTTGCAAAGAAAAGAATGGATCCTTCAAAATATAAGATAGTGGGAAAAAGAACACGAGTGAAGGATGTGCCTAGAGTTCTAGTTTAGAATGGTGCAAGAATCATGAATAATTTCAAGAGTCCATCGAAGAAAAAAGGAAGTAACCAAGTTGTTGAGCTTGATTGATGGGAGGAGACCATCTGTTTATATTTATTGTTAGGTGTCAAAGTCTGTTTAGGATTTTGTTGTTAGGCATTTGAGATTATTGTCGCATTTTGGTTGGTAATGTGTTTAGCAGCAATGTTGTTAGGTGTTTGATTATCTATTACTGCATTTTGGTTGGAGATGTGCTTGGCAGTAATGTTGTTGTTTGGGTATTGAATGTAAGAATATCGATGTTGATGTAAAAGAATATGATTTTCCTGGTGCAATGATTACGTTTTTATGTTTGGTGTAAGTGCGATACTATTTGGTATTAACCCATGCCAAGACTAATAGCATATGTGGAATAATACTTCTTTTGTACGCTATGACAAGATGGCACAAATGACATAATTTTTCTTAAGTTGTACTAGATGTGGTTGAAAAAAGTGAAACTAATAGTTTACTTATTAAAAAAATTGAGGAACCTAAGTGGTCACTTTTAAAAAGTTAAGGAACCTAAGTTGTAACTTTTAAAAAGTCAATGAACCAAAGTGTTCACTTAAAAAAATTTGTGGCACTCAAATGATCCTTCGTAAAGTTATTTGAAACTTCTACTGTCCTTCAATACCTTATGCAGAAAAGCCAAAACCAACTATAGAATGCAAAACCATCTCTACTCTTGCTGCATATTCTATAGCTTGCAAATCATCTATCCTTTATATAAACCAACAATAATGCACCATATAACACCTTCCACCAACCTGAAAGTAAACACAAACTTGGCCATTCAACATTCAACCCACGTACACAAATTTGCCAAAAGCATCAACATTTCACTGTCAAAACATTCCCATAACTAAAATTCATTGCACCAAATACAACAACACATTTCATTGTTCTTCTACTATGGTAGACTCAGTAGCTTCTTCTCATTATTGAGGTTCAACATGACCACAAACCAGACCAAACCCGACAATAAGAAGACAAATAACACTCGATAAATACTTCTTTGAATTTTCATCCTTGAAACTTCATTCTTCAAGTGATTCACCAAAGTTTTCAGACCATTGATTTATGCTTGCGTTGAGTCCGTATCGTCTAACTCATCTTTCAATATAGGCGGAGGATCATCTCGTCCTTGAAGTAGCTCAAAAATCACCTCCGTTGCTCTATTCAAAAATTTTGTGTCAACCCACTTGAAATATCCACAATTAAAGTCTTTTCTATATATGGTGCAACCATTGAACCTTCTCCCAAGATTGTTTCTTGTCCAAGCTATTCTTGTTGGACTTCGCAGCCCACAATAACAGAAATATTGACTTCCATCTTCACTTGATTCATAAACTCGTGAGCCACTTCTCCTGCTTCTGCTCCCCATTATGAATTTGATGAAATGATTTGCCCCAATTTGAAGAGAGTTTGTGAGTTCAACGTTAGGGTTAGGGTTCCTCAAGATGAAAATTGGATTTTGCCCCAATTTGTTGAAGTAAGGTAAGGGTTCTTATAATTAGATGGGTGAACGACATCGTTTGGCATGCAATTGCTGACTAGATGAGTGAATGATGTCGTTCAGCATTTCAAATGCTGACTTCAACTTGTCGGCGAGACATGTAGGCTGTTTTAACATTATTTTATTGCCACGTCGGATTTTCCGGCGAGCAAATCGCCAATGGCACTCAAATGATCACTTTTTCAAATTTTTGGCACTCAAGTGAGCGCCGTATGAAAGTTATGGCACTCCTAGTATCCTTATCCCTTGAAATGCCCACATGAGAGTTTTCATTCAATCTCAAGATTAGGAATTATGCCATTGCATCCTTAGGGTTCCTCATGTACCAAGTATGACCAAAGGATGAAACAACCATTACTAAGAATGAAAATGAGTGGCACACTAATAATGATGAGCTAGTTCAACTGAATGCTAAGGTTATGAACATGATGTACTGTGCTTTAGATGCTAATGAGTTTAACCGAGTGTCAACATGTTCTAGTGCTAAAAAATTATTGGAAAAACTTGAAATGATAAATGAAGGAACAAATCAAGATATAAAATCTAAAATTGGTATAGGGTGAGTCGGTAATATGTGTACTCGATTTACAGATGGATAAATACCCAATCAGTCGTAAATCCATTGTACAAATATCAATTCAGTTCTGAACTTTCTATTTTTGCCATCCTAAACATTTACATGATATTCCAATATAGTTCGTATGGCCAATTGCCACTGAAAATTGTTAACGTGGCGATCCAGAAGTTGTCTACGTCAATCAATGATTTCCATAGATACTTGGCCGAAAGGACTACATTAAAATATCTTGCAAAGGTTTAGGACTATATTGGTAAAATTGAAAAGTTGAGGATTAAATTGGTATAATAATTTGAGGACTGAATTGATACTTTTACAATTTATGGACATTATTAACTATTTGAAATCTCTTGGTAAGGTTTATTCTCAAGAAGAGCTCAATCCAAAAATTCTAAGAGCTTTGTCAGAAGTATGAAACCAAGGTGTCGACTATAGATGAAGCTAAACCTGTTAAAATAGGTCATAAATCTATTTCTTAATTCATATATCAGTAATGAGTCATAAATTGGTATAAACATAATATGGATAATAAATAGATCATAAATGGGTCGTAAATAGGTTTACGACTTACTTAAACTTAACTCATCTCTCCCTAACTCAATCTCGTGCTCATTCACTTCGAACTCTCATATCAGTTTGGGTATTATTTTTACTAGATTGAGTTAAATATTGAAGTATTTTAACAATATGAGTCAAGTTGGACATAGGTCGAATTGTGTATGAGTCATTAGATTTTTTTTACAGGAAAATTGATCAAAACGGGTTAAATAGATCTATTTGGGTTAGACCATTTTCGACTCGACCCAAACCTGACCTTACCCACCGTTTGACAGGTTTAAATGAAGATCATGATCCTTCAACAATGTTCCTTGATGAGCTTCTTGGAAAGCTTGTTACACATGAAATCAAGTCGAATGCTCAACAAAAAGTTCATAAAAAAAGACATTGTTAGTTCTAAAGGCTACTACACAAATGAAAGGCAAAAGGATAATAGAAGTGCTTAACTTTCATATGATGCTTACTTTAGTACCAAAACCTTTTTCTAAATCACTTAAGTGCCAAATCTGAGAAAAAAGGATCAGTTGTATGCCTCCCGGGGCGAAAATTATCTAAAAAATCCTAAATCTATTACATTTTTGCCAATTCAGTCTTAAACTTTTCAATTTTGCAAATAAAGTTCTAAACATTTTCACGTTTTATTAATTGAGTCCATCTAGTCAATTTTGGCAAGAAATTGCTAACGTGGATACCGAGCATTCTACGTGGCACGGCCAACACTAACTTAGACAATTTTTAATAATATTTAAATATTTTTTTCAAATTTTCAATTAATTTATTTAATTTTCTTCTTTTCCTTTTTCCTTTTCTTTTCTTTTCTTTTTTTCTTCTTTTCTTTTCTTGTCTTTCCTTCCTTTTTTTCCCAAACCTTGGCTGGCTTACCATCGCTGGCACAAGCGACGGCCACCAACACTCGCCCAGATCCAAGTAAGGGCCACGACGCTCTCACTAGGCGAGGGCGTGGCCCCCGCTAGCCAATAGGTGAGGGCGTTAGCCTCATTTAGATCTGGGCGAGGGTTGTGACACCCTCGTTTGTGGCCGAGGCTACGTAAGACGGCTGGCGTCTACGTTAGCAAATTTCGGCCAAAATTGGCCAAATAGACTCAATTGGTAAAACGTTGTTGATACATAGTTTTTAACCAACGCGTCATTAAAAACATAAAACTCGAGATTAGGGTTTTCGATTGCAATGGAACCCATTTCTTAAACAAAAAGTGTCATTTTTTAATTTTGTTTGTTAGCTTAGCTTCTGTAGATGATTTACCATTTATTTCATGCAAAAATCTAAAAAGTCAAATGGTTGATTTTTTGGTCAACCCTTTGACTAAAAGTCAACCTCAGGTCAAATTGGGCCTTTTTGCATTAAAAGATTCCTTTTAAGTTTAATTTAACTTTCAAAGTGAAAATTTCATAAAAATTCAAGGATTTGCTCATAAAATCAAATTCCTAGTGAAAAGTCAATTAGGGCTTGACTTTTGGTCAACCCTTTGACCAAAAAATTAGAAAATAAAAAATCCCAAAATTATCTTATTTTACATTCAATTTGACTTTGGCATTTGAAATTTTGCAAAAATTGATTAAGAACCTACTTTTTCCCAATTTACTGAAATAGGTTCAAAATTGGCCAAAAACAAAATTACTTTCATTTTATTCATATTTTAGTTTAGTTCCTTCTACAACATTTGATCCAAAAGTCATCATAAGATCACTTGTACAACCAATTTTGTGAATCGGCACTTTGAAATGAAAATCCCCAATTTTAGCCCCAATTAGGGGTTCGAATCAACTGTTCACGATTCACGAATGGTTTGTATCATTTGAATTGTTTTTGTGAGATAAACACAAATCTGAGGTCAATTTTGCGAAATTCACATGAGAACTCTCCAATTTTACACATTTAGCTCACTCGAATTAGGGGATTAGGGGTTATTGACGCCCAATTTATAAAATTCAAGTTAACCCACTCAGGACTAAGGTTTAATTTAATGAATTGAGGTTCAATTTCAACATTGGCCTTCAATTTAATTTTGACATGAAGGTCACAAATCCATTTCAATGTTGATTTGAATGCAATAGGCCACTATAAGCGTGGGCAATTGGTTCAATAAGCATTTTGCAAGTTTAATTGAATTCAATTTCCATTAATTTGCAAATTTTGGCAAGAAATTGGCTGAAATTATCGAATTTAGCTTAGGAAAAATCCAATTTGGCGCACCTATGGCATGGGTTCAATATTTTTTATGACCAGTTAGGTAATTAATTCCATAAAAGTTGTAGGTTTGGTTTAATTGGCCTAATTGGATCAAAATCGGACTATTTGTCTTCAAATTGGACTATTTTTTCCTCAAAATTCTTTCCTTTAAAATTGCATAAATTTGGAACAATTAAGACTCAACTACCCAAGGAGATGATCGAATCGGTCGAACCAGTCAAAATCGATTCGACTAATCACCAACAAAGGAGGCCGGTTCGGCCCTCCTTCGATTGGTTCTTGGTCGCCAGCAACTGATGACCCGTCTTTTGAACAATTCCCCTGTATCCTCCATTTTTAAATTTTGCACAAAAAAAAAACCCCGGGTTTTGTGAAATTAAAAAAATGTCCCTAATTAGGTCCTTAATTGCAAATTTAATCAAGACTGTTGATGAGATTAAATAATGGTCATTCAAATTAGCATATGTTAACTTAACCTCCAAGCAAAGGATAAGCACAAGTCTCAACCGTTGGATCAAACCGACGGCCGAGATTGAAAATCTTTCTCTCTAATATAACCCATTTTCCCTCCAAACTTTGGAATGAGGGGGCCATTTTTACAAAAAAAATCTTCTCTCTCTCTCTCTCTCTCTCTCTCTCTCTCTCTCTCTCTCTCTCTCTCTCTCTCTCTCTCTCTCTCTCTCAAACCCCCTAACGCCGTTTCACCGCCGGTTCACCCCCACCAGTGGGTCCTTGCCGGCGACACCACCAGCGCCGCCACACCCTCCAACATCCACCTCCATTCCCTCGACATCCTGCTGATTGGAGCCTCGCCAGAGCTGCCTCCGATTGATCCGTCTCTTCCTCTATTCTTGTGGTGGTTTGAACTAGTCCGGTGTCCAGTCAAGAACCGAACCAAAACTGGTGGTGACCGATGGTCCTAAGGCGGTCTGACTATAGCCGATCTCTCCTCAAGTGTGTCCCCGACCTTGCTGTGGTTGGAGCTTCATCAAAAAGCCACCGGAGAAGCTCTAATGGCTCATTTTCCCCCAACGAGTCAAATCAGTCTCTTCTTTGCCGGTGCTGGTCCGGCGACATTCCGATGTCGCCGGACCCTCCCTGGTGTCCTCTGATGGTTGACGTCCATCCTTGGTGAGCTGAGATCCCTCGGAGTGTCCTGTACATCGATTGACACAAATCAATTGATCGTGATTTCGCGCAATAAAAAAAGGCTATCTTTCGGTCTCGAATCCGACGAAGCGAGGCTACAATAGGTAGCCGGGGCTAGGATTCACCCTAGGACTTGCCATGGACTCCATATTGATGGTTTATGGCTACTGATTACATGTTTGATGATTTGATGATGATGTTCTTGAGTTAGAAGATGATCTGCAATTTCAAGTTTTTGGACCTATTTTCTGTTTTGATGATTTTGACTTGTTAAATATCGTCTCTGGATCTCAACACCTCTGGACTCTTGTAATATGCTTCAAGAGCTTCGATTTGATATCTTACGGCGCACGATTTGGTATAGTTTGCTATTTGAAAACCTATTCTAAAATTTGCATCAGAATCGAAAGTTTTGTTGTTCTATTTCTTCAGGTTTTTACACGATTGGAGCAATTTTGCTAATTTTTTGATGATTTTTCTATTTGGATCTAGTTGTTGTGGTCTTCATTAAAGTTTCTGAGAATCATCTTGACTACAACATGTTTTTTTTCTATATTTTTCTGATGAGTTTAGATGAATGAAATCCTCTGTGAATCAACCTAGGGTCTGAAATGGCTTTTTGCACTGATTACTACGAATTGAGGTTTTCAGCTTGTTGATTTGTTACTACCTTGTGTGTTGAGATTCAATAGGAGTTGTCTTCATGAAAAATGATCTAAATCAGGTTGGTTATAACATAGATTTTCCTCGGAATTTTTGGAATATGCTTAAGTGTGGAAAACTCATGAAATCTAACTTCTGCATATCTGATTTTGCTCGACCTGCACTGTTGTCGATTTTTTTCTGACTTTTCTATTAAGATCTAAACTTAGGTCTCTTCACAAAAAATATTCATCATGTTGCATACTATTCACATGATTTACTTCCCATTTTTTCCATGTCATGAGGATAGTAAATAACATGTATCTTGTGGGCTTATATGCTATAATTCATTGCTGATATGCATCACTGTAGAAATCCTTTTAATTGATCATGAAATTGACGTTAATCAAATTTGATGCCTTCTAGGAGATCTTAAAGCACGCCTTAAGCTTTCTAATGATTCCAATATTGTCTCATTTGCATGTCCATAATCCCCTTTACTGTTTTTATGAGATTCCCCTGAAATCTGGAAAATTGTAAAATCGAAATGCTTAATGTGTGGAAAACTCATGAAATCTAACTTCTGCATATTTGATTTTGCTCGACCTGCACTGTTGTCGATTTTTTTCTGACTTTTCTATTAAGATCTAAACTTAGGTCTCTTCACAAAAAATATTCATCATGTTGCATACTATTCACATGATTTACTTCCCATTTTTTCCATGTCATGAGGATAGTAAATAACATGTATCTTGTGGGCTTATATGCTATAATTCATTGCTGACATGCATCATTGTAGACATCATTAACATGCCCAAATTTCCATGAGGTTGCTCAGAAAATGTGCTCCTATGTTCTATTCTGATGCACTTCTTCATATTCTGTGATTTTTATAAATTCATGTGTAGCTTATCTTAAAAATTTTTCTTCACAAAAAATGTTTTTCGTTGTGTAGTTGATGTACCATAAATTTTCCAGAATATTTTAACCATGAGTCCTTTTCCGATTGAATGCATCTTGAATCCCTTGTTCTACTGTTCTTTGTTTTTCCTTTATGAATTGTCTTTTGTTTTAGGATTTTTAGAAAAATAATGCATGCCGAACCAATTTTTAATGCCTTCATGAGTTTTAATCCTCATTTCACGAACTTTGTTCACAAGATTTTTGAGAAAATAAAAAGGGGTTGTGTAGCGGCCCCTTGAATTTTGTTTTGATGCCAATTTTAATAGAATTGATACGAATTCAATGATTCATGGAACTCGATCAGTGTGCTTGAGAACTTCACACCTGGATTCTGGATTTATATCTCAAGAATGTCAAACGTACTCAAATTCTTATTAAAATTGTCATTCTACTCAACTGCAAAATTTCATTTTTTTAACAATCACACAATTTATCGATTTTCTAGCACGTGCTTGTGATTGGCACATGATGAATTGAACGAAGTGACCTGATGTCGGTTCACTAATTTGAGTTATTGGATGAGAATCAAGGTCTTTCGACCTGTCCGCATGTTTAATTTATCGATATGCATGTGATTTTTAGATGTATGCTTAGGGACAGTGCATAATCGTGAGTCCAAATTGGGATTACACATAGAACTTGACTTAGGGATTCATGGCATTAATTGTTGTTTGTAAACACCAATGGTAGTTAATAACCATAAATTGTGTCTAAAATGAACATGGGTGGATGATAAGAGGTATCAATGCATGTTTGAACAAAGGCCGACCCCAAGGCCATCTTTGAAATTCTTTGTGACTTGTTTGTTATCTTTGTTTGACTTACGATGCTATGTACTTTGTGATTGTATATTGTTTGTTGTTGTTTTTTTTTTTTGTTTCAGTTTTAGATTAGGATTAGAATCGATTCAAGAAGACGACGATCTTGAAGATGGCGAAGGTCTAAATCCATTCCGACTATATTCTTTGTATACGGTAATGGTTGATGTCCATTCCGAATTTTTTTTCTTGTAAAAATTCATTCATTACCCAACATGTCTCGGGTTTCTTATCGTGTTGTAATAAACACCCAACGAGTTACGGATTTTAATTTCTTACACTTAGAATTAGCTCGTCTTTTCAATACCTTGGTTGTTTACTTTACGCAATGCCTTTCAATACATTTGATTGTTTCTTTCTTTTCTAGACTAAGATAGGATTAGTTTAGAATCTTAAAAGAAAACACAAAAATAAGATACATAATCACCTAGTGGACTAAGACTTTGGCATGAAAAATGGTAAAAAACAAATGCATGATAATTTAGATAACAACTATGATAAGTTTAGCGACACCGAAAGAGCGTTAATAGAAATATTAACCTAAGCTAGTCCCCGAACTCATAATTTCTGGTTCTCGTAGAAACAAATACAAAATTCCCACGTATTGGTTGGGTATTTTAGCCGACCACCAACTTAGGTTAGTGGCGACTCCTAAAAAAGATAAAATCAATCTACTGTCACACAAAGTATGGATTAGAGAAAATCCACATTCATGATCAATGGACCATATGGATGACCAAAAGATTGACGCTTCGGTAAGCCATCTTTTATGATGTGCCGTAAAGACCGTTTCATGAACACTTACCTCTAAACCCACTTCATCGAGTTCAACCCTCGTGAGATAGGTCACGACAAACGTAAAAAGGTTTATGACTCAATAAGTAAAAATGCAATAGGTTTATGATATTTTGGATAATTTTCTCACCTCCAATGACAAATTCTGGTCAAAAGTCCTATTGGCTTTTTTAATTAGATGTTTATTCCAACATGGCTTTTTTTAAAAATTAATTATATACTTTAACGTGACTCTTTGATGAAAAGGAAAAGAACTTGGAAATTCCAGCCAGTTTATATCTTCTTTTTAACCAAACAACGTCGTTCCAATTGACCCATCCATCTTCCCTATCGCCACCATCTTTGTCTTCTCCAGTTCATCTCCTTTCGTGCATCACAGCTGTGACACACCCCTTCTCACCTCTCAGCCCTCTTTCAGCTACGACGCTAACTTCGGTAGGCCTCCAAGACAGTCGGCAACCATTGCTGTTATCAATGGAGAGTTGTGATTAACAGGCCTTATTTTTTGCCTCGCCGTCTCCGTCGCTCAAGAACTCACTCTTCTCGTTCAAACCTTATTTTGTTCCTTCTTGGAGCCCCCAAACATTTACCTCATATTCCAATGATAGCTATGGAAGCCAGTTTCGCTTAGAGTCAGTACCGAAGAAGAGGAACCAAGAGGCCTTGTTTTTGAAGCTTTTGTTTGTGCTCTTTAAGTGCTTGCCATTCTCGTCCGAGCCATCACTCATTCATTCTTGAAACACGAAATTGAGCCACTTGTCATACTTCTACTCTCCATTGCAAGATTCACCTTGAACTTTTGGCCCAAATTACCAAGTTTTGAATTAGGGTTAGAAGTGTTGGGACTACCTATGCAACCTAAAGAAGGTGAATAGGTTGCTTTGGAAGATTATAATTTTTCACGGAAAACAGCGTGTAACAAGGATATATCGGAAAACACCAAATGTATGAGAGATAAAATATCACTTGGATGCAGGGGATGATAAACAGAAGTATAAACAACTGCACACAAAGATATATAGTGGTTCGGCTTTATCCTTAAGCTTACGTCCGCTTTCACCACTAACAGTCATAAGTTAGGCTGAATTGCACTAATAATCTACTGATCAAGTTACACTCAACAAGCACCACTCCTATCAATTCGTAGATCACACTACTAGGAGGTGGATGCTACTATTACTTAGTACACTTGAAACTTCAACACAATTATAATGCAGCAAGTGTTATCGACAGAACAGGAGCACTTCGCTCAGTACACAGGAAATAAGATATTTCAGAATTCTTGCAAGCACACATTCTTACTCTAACTTGTTCGCTTTAGAGACCTTCTCTTTTATGGGTATCTTCAAATTAGTCATTGATGATGTCCTGGAGAGGCAAAGTAGCCGCTAGAGTCATTGGAGTTGCTATCCTCAGAATTGACTGCCCATATAGCCTATTCATGAACTTCTATAGGCTTTCCCAAAATAGCTTTTGCTATATTATTATAGCTACGATACTGACTACCTGTCATATCAGCTTTATTCCTTTCTGCTCGAGTTGATATTGTGTTAATCTAGTCCTAACGGCTATAATAGTGACACAATGGTTATGTCAAGTAAACCATTACCAAAACATCACCAAATACAAGATCTCTTTAGCTTGAACAAGCTATCGTCATTTAGTTAATCTTTGAGATCAATGGTGCTATTACTGCAAACTTTCAAGACACCCTTGTGATCTTCTCTTCAATGAATAACACTATGATTTATCACTCAGTCCTTTGAATATATCTGCAGTTAGATAATGTAGATATTAAATCAAGGATAGTTTGGGAATCATCAAAATCATTTAGAGGTGTTTCTCCAACAATCTCCTCCTTTTTTTATGATAACAAACTATCCTAAAGATGTGAAACAAATATTTTGAATGTGTAAGTGCCATTAACGAAAATCTGCAAAGTGAAGATTTTTTATAGAGAATATACTTTGCAGAGTGTCTTTTAAAAGTTTTGCAAGAAATATTAGAGACGATAGCTAGATGATCTCTAAATAGAGTACCAGTTTGAAAAGTAGATCTTCTAGAATTTTTTAGCAAATATCATTGGAAACAGATAGCTTAATTTTAAAGTTTATCTACGCAATTCATTGATCTTTCTATTTCGATGTAGTTCCCCCTGTGTTGATGCAATACAGTATTTCTCCATCATACACAAATTTTCGTAGTTCAGTATATTGCTCCCCCTATTTCAATGAAAAGCTCATTTCGCTTTCTTCCAAATTCTCTGCCTTCACTATATTTTCACATCTAGGCTCTCTCCCTCATTTTGTTATCAGTAAAAAAGAGCATAGAGCAAACAGTACAGAGAAAAGAGAGTACTTGCATTGATAAGGAATTCATATAGGAGCAAATAGTAACAGCAGTTCTAACATGAAATGAAAGCAACAGAAAAACATGAGCAGTTGTTATGACTAGCGCTATCACCTAGAGGGGGTGAATAGGTGATTTTACCAAATTGGATGATTTAAATGTGCAGAATGAATATAGTCGAGGTTAACAACTCGTATGTTCAATATCAGATAGATGCAAATTACAAACTTGTAAGTAACTTGTCGTCAGATGATTGCGTCTGATGACTAAGATGATATTCTGACGATCTTGTTTGACAGATATGTACACAGTATAATGTCAGCAATAATAAATGAAAGTTTAGGGATAGAGAATATTGTACATAGATCTTTATAGTGATTCGGCTTTATCAAGCCTACGTTCACTCTCCACACTAGTGGCCTATTGGCTGTGTTTCGTTATTAAATCACCAGAAGATTACAGGAGCAGTGCTTCTCAAATGATAGACTGCACTATCACGTACACTCTTCACTCAAGTAATTTTCTTTCTAAAATAACAACGTTGAATACAGTAATCACAAGTGTGTAATATCAAAGCTCTATTCAGACTTTGGAATTCTTGATTCTGATTTTTCTTCTTATATGACGTTTGCACTCCTTTTATACTCCTCCATTTCCAATCTATCCGTTAGATAATCTTCAGAGGATTGATCTTCAAATCAAACCGTTGGAGAAAACTTCCCAAAAGAAAATGCATAACCGTTAGAAGAAGAACCAATATCTCCAGGTAATTTGATCACCCATACAATCAAATCAAGGTTTCTATAAATGTAGTTCTTCATGTTTAAGGAACGATCTTATGATTGCCAATTAAGAAATCTTCAGATATCAATTTGATTATCCTGCAAAAACTTGCCAAAAATAACACTTCTTGAATCTAACGAGTAATTTTGAGTCTAATGACAAAGTCCTTTCATCGACTAAGACTGATGACTCAGCATTTACCTGCATCAAACAACTTAAGTGTAATTCTAGTCAGTAAAAGATTGTTTTGTCATTCTTCAAAACTAATTAGGGATTTTTCTCAACAACAGTTAATATAGATTAAGTGCGAGGGCATTTTCTTTGCTTTATAATGGAGGGTTGAATGGCTGGTTCCTCATGTTCAGGTCGAGTAGGGTTATAGCAGTCTAAGCTAAGCAATGTTTGTTCGATTTTAGGGTTATATTAGTCTAAGCTAAACAATGTTTGTTCGATTTTCACCAAGTATTTGGTGGGAGAAATGATGGAGCTTTTGATGTCCTGAACATTAGCTTGAAGCTTTGATATTGTAGCAGTAGGAGTAACCGAGGATTCGGCAGGAGAGGAAGACCTCTCAGGTTTGGGTGGATGAGCAGACGACCACTGTGTATTTACCTAGCCTTTTCCTTTGTTGGATGATGCAGCTTGTGCTTCTAGCTTTTCTTGAAGAACCTATTTTGCCTTTTCATCATCTTCGCGACCCATCCTTCTGGCGTCATTCTCAGCATCATTTTATCCAAGGTTTTTTTCCCTATCTCCACATGAGGTAAGCTATGAGGCGCAACATTATAGAAGTCGATGTGCTTGTGCCGGAAGATACGAGTGATAAGGGCACCGTAAGGTAGCTTGCCTATCTTGCGCTTGGCAATTCGGTACATATGGATGAAAATCATATGTGCTAGGGAAAAATCTTCATTTCTGGTGAGAATGGCCCAAATGACCCATGCTTCATAACGAGAGATGTTGTTGGTTGAGGATGATTTAGGGCACAGGTAAAGGGTCAGGTTTTCTGAATGAAGTTTACGTTGAAGGGTAGCAGGTGCAAAGGAACAATTTCTCTAGATCCTTGAGTGAAATCAGGAGTTTTCAAAATAAAGTTGTATGCAGTGTCTGGCTTAACAAGAATCTTTTTGAAAATTTTGAACTCAGTGTTGATGATTTCGGCCAACTCATCAAGAGTCACAGTGTAATTTTTCTTGGCATAAGAAAAGATAAAGGTGTCTCTGTTTTGAAAGTGTAGATTTGAATAAATCAGGGCTACCAGAGTGGGGTGTACCTCATCTTTCATGGTGCAAAAGGTTTTAAGCTTAAGATTTTCAAACAGTTGAGAGAGAAAGATTCCATGTGCATTAAGATAGTCAAAATTCACAAAGCGATATGGGATTGGATCAGGATTGTCAAATGATTCAAAAGAATCTTTGTGTTCTTGATTAAAAATTAGTTCATAATCAAACGAGGGCTCGAGAGTGAAATCTTCGGTCGGTTCAAAATTTTGAAAAATCCATTCATCGTCGTCTTCTCGCTTCTTATCTCCTCCGCTTTCTTCCGTTTCAATCCTTGGATTGCTTTGTTCAGTAGGAATAGAAGTTGAGCAGGAGGTGATAGCTCTTTTTCTGCTTCTTGTTTTTTTGATAGATTAATTTCTTCTTTTTTCTCAATGGAAGATTTTGTGGATGGTAGTGTTGGTAGTGGTTGTGAGGATTCGCCAGCAGGTGGTGTCTGGGGTTGACTTTCAAGAACCTTGCTTGTGGTAGGGACAAGCACATACCCTTTTTCTTTAATAAATGCTTGTATGATTTGTTCAAGAGAGGCACTTGGGAAAATGGTTGGCTATCAAGGGGCTTCCAGTTGTAGTAGTGGAAGGTCTGATAGGATTTCCTTTCCTTTTCCAAAGCATATATGAGATTCTGGAGTTTTGGTGCTTGGAACGATTCCTTCAGTGGAAGAGGGAAGAGCCGTGATTGCAATGGCAGATTCTCCATGTTCTCCAACAGGTTAAGAACCAAGAAGACTCTGACTTTGAGTTACTTCCGTCAAGGCTTTTGGTTGATCAATAAGATCAATGTGCAATGATCCTTTCTTGGATAGTCTTGATTGCATCGTACTAGTGCGAGTGGATTTGCATGTGCCGATGGCTTTGCGAGACTTGGGAGTCATTGAGAGATGGTTTAAGTGAATGAAGAAAGTAAGATTGGCTAAGAGAGTTATAGAGGATGAGGAACGATTTCTTCAGGCAGTTTACAAGATGAGAGAAAAACGTGAGCACTATCTCCCTATAAATAGGAGCAGTTTAGCCACGTTCATAAGGCTAGCCATTACTTAATAACGATAACTTTCTTATTTATTCCATTAGATTTTCAAGAAAAATTGGGATAATAACAGATAAGAGAAAAACAGTTATACAGGCGGTAAATTAGCATGTCAGAATGGTAAGAAAATTCTAGGTGTAATCACTATAACGGTAACAATTTTGAAATTTCAGATTGCGTACCTAGAGTCCGTTGTTTCTATTGATGATTTGGTGATCATTACCCAATTCATTCGAATGGATTGCATATTCATAGCTCACCTTTGATAAATTCGAAAGCTTGTTTGTCCAGGGGCTTGGTGAAGATGTTAGCAAGTTGATGTTTCGATTCAACAAACTGAATGAAGATTTCTCCATTGTTTACTAAGTCTCTGATGAAATGATGTCTCACTTCAATGTGCTTGGCACGAGAGTGTAGTATAGGATTCTTTGAGCAATTAATTACACTTGTACTGTCACACAATATAGGAATGATTTCATTCGTTTCTCCAAAATCCCAAAGTTGCTATTTCATCCACATTAGTTGAGCACAACAGCTTCTTAATGCAATATATTTAGCTTCCATAGTAGAGAGAGCAACTGTGTGTTGCTTCTTTAAGAACCAAGAGATCAGCATATTTCCTAATAATTGACACGTACCATGTGTACATTTTCCATCTATCTTATATCCTGCATAGTCAGCATCTGAGTATCTAAGTAATGTAAGATATGAATTCTTAGGATACAAGATTCCTAACTTTGGATATGAGCCAATATATCGATTAATACGCTTAACAGCCGTAAAGTGTGATTCTTTTGGATCTAACTGAAAACGTGCGCATAAACAATTTTTTAACAATCTTACCAAAAAAAAAACAATTTTTGAACAATATATCTGGTCTAGAAGCTGTTAGATATAATAAGGAACTAATCATGCTTGTATATAGCTTGGAGTCAATAGATTTACCTTTCTCATTCTTGTCCAGCTTGATAGTCGCAGACATTGATGTTTCTACCTTTTTGCTTCCTTCTGGTCCAAATTTCTTCACAATTTCTATTGCGTACTTCTTTTGATGGATAAAGTTACCATCTTTTGTTTGCTTTATTTGGAGACCGAAAAAGTAATTGAGTGATCCGATCAGGATCTTAAACTCGCTTTTCATGATGTTTGTTTACTCCTTGCATAAATCTTTGTTGGTGGATCCGAAAATGATATCATCAACATATATTTGTATGATGAGAAGATCTTTACCTTCCTTCTTAATGAATAGTGTAGTATCCACATTACCTTTCTCAAAATTATATTCTTCTAGGAATATACTTAATGTTTCATACCAGGCTCTTGGAGCTTGCTTGAGTCCATATAAGGCCTTTTTCAAGCGGTATACATCCTGTGGTCTATTTGGATCCTCAAATCCTAGAGGTTGCTCAACAAAGACTTTTTCTTTTATGTAGCCATTAAGAAAAGCACTCTTGACATCTATTTGATATAAGCGAATATCATAGAAACAAGCATAAGCACTTAATAGTCATATGGCTTCTAGTCTAGCAACGGGAGCATAAGTTTCATCAAAATCAATACATTCCTCTTGTGAGTAATCTTTCGCAACTAACCTTGCCTTGTTGCAAATGACTTTGCCTTTGTCATCAAGTTTGTTTCTAAATACCCATCTTGTTCCGATGATCGGATGATCTGAGGGTCTTTGTGCTTATTCCAAACTTCATTAAGTTTTAATTGATGCAATTCTTCTTGCATGGCCTCTATTCAGCTTTCATCAAAGATAGCTTCTTCAACTCTTTTAGATTTTTGTTGAGATAAGAGAGCCAAAGAATTCATCAAATTTCTGAGTGAAGATCTGGTCTTGATTCCTTCATTTATGCTTCCAATGATTTGTTTTTTGGGATGCTCAGTTTTGTATCTCTAATCTTTGGGCAATACGTTTTGCTTGGCAACATCAGCATTTTGATGCTATTATTGTTGCCAATTGGTGGGAGTAGGCAAGAGCATGACTTCATCACAATCATTTGCTGGTGTCCCCTTCTGATTATCCTTGAACTTCACATTTATGGATTCTTCAACTACCTATGAATCTTTATTGAACACACGATAAGCTTTACAAGTAGTTGGGTATCCTAGAAAAATACCTTCATTTGCACGAGCATCGAACTTCCCAATGTTTTCATCCTCATTTTTAAGAACGAAACACTTGCACCCAAATACATGGAAATATGATATATTAGGTTTTCTGCCTTTGAAAACTTAGTAGGGAATCTTTTCCATCAATGGTCTTAGTAGTACCTTGTTCAATGTGTAACAGGCGGTAGCAATTGCTTCAGCCCATAAATATGTAGGCGTACTGCTTTCAATCATCATGGTTCTGGCTATTTCTTGTACAGAGTGATTTCTTCTTTCAGCAACTTTATTTTGTTGAGGGGCGTATGCTATGGAGAAATTGTGTTCTATTCCATTCTCATCGCAATAATCAACAAACATTTTATTCTCAAATTCTCCTTCATGGTCTGTTGTGATTGTGATTGATGAGATGTTGTATCCTTTCTCATTATGGATCTTTCGTGCAAATTTCTCAAATGAATGAAATGCTTCATTTTTGTGAGATAGAAACATTACCCAGGTGAACCTTGAGTAATCATCAACAATTACCAAACAGTATCTTCTTCCTCCTAGACTTATAGTTCTTGTTGGTTCGAATAGATCCATGTGCATAAGCTGCAAAGATCGGTTAGTAGCAACTGTGTTTATTGATTTAAAAGATGATCTAACCTGGTTTCCTAGAGTACAAGCATTGCATGAATCACTTTTACTTAAGTTGAAGACCACGCACTAGATCCTTTGATGAGATCTTAGAGATTTGTTTAGCATTGATGTGTCCCAATTTTTTGTGCCATAGATCACATTCATTCTTGATAGACATCAAACATTGAATGTCATCAAAATTAACATTTAGTTGATAGATGTTGTCATACCTTTTTTCTCGTGAATAATTGAGATCTTTCTTAACTTACACCAATACACTTACCTTTCCCAAAGCTAACTTTGTATCCCTTGTCACAGAGTTGGCTTATACTTACAAGATTGTGACCTAGTCCTTTGACTAAAGAAACATCTTCAATGATCAGATTTTCTAATCTGATGTTTCCTCTACTGATGATTCTTCCTTTGTCTTTTCCTTCGAATGTGATAGTGTCTCCCTCTAAGGTGACGAGACTTATAAACTTGGAACTATCTCGTGTCATGTGTCGTGAGCATCCGCTGTCTAAGTACCACTTGTTTTTCTTCAAGATTACCTGCAGAGAGAGAGATGCTTATCTTTTCTTTGGTACCCACTTAAACTTGGGTTCTTTAGTATTAGATTTAAAAAAAATCATCAAATCTTCTGTGAACCTTTTTGGGCATCATCTATTTGTTAGGACATTTTAATTTAAAATGACCATATTCATTGTAGATTGAGTAATCAGGAAATCGCTTGCCAGAGATTGTGGTGAAGTGATTTGCATAATGACTCTTGTAAAGACGAGCAGGAGGACGTTTAGCTAATCTTTCCTTGAATTTTGGAAAATGATTCTTCTCATCTTCATTTTCCTCATGTGCCAAATCACATTTGTTGTAGTGAGGAATCTGAATCGAGAGAATGTGATTCAAGGTTTCATAACCGAGACAAAACTTAGTGTTGATTTTTTAAATCTCTTCCTTAAAAGAGTCATTTTCAACTTGAGAAAGTTTGACTTCCTTTTCTTGGAGATGATAGTCCTTTTTCAAGTAATCAAATGCAGTCTTGCGAGCAAGTTTTTATGTGGTAAGATCAAGCACTTCCTTTTTCAAAATCGAAATTCTTTTTAAAACCTATTTGTGTTCATCAAACATCTCCTTTAAAAAATCTTGCATTTCTTCATAAGATAGTTCAGGGTGAATTACCTTATCTTCTTCTTCATGATCTAAATCAGTCATTAGACAGAGATTTACTTCTTCCTCATCGCTAGTTTCGTATTCTAAGTCACTCCATGTTTTAGCGTTCAGTGTCTTCTTCTTCCTTTCGTATTTTCCTTTCTTCTTTTTGAGCAATGGGTAATCCAGCTTTATGTGACCTAGTTTCCTACATTCATAGCAAACAAAATCTCTACCTTTGAATTTCTTCTTTGCTTTTGTAGGGTTTTCTTTACTTGGGAATATTCATATATCGTTTGCCTTTGAATTTTCCTCCTCTTTTCATAATTTTGTTGAACCTTCGAGTGAAGCAGCGCCATGTCTTCATCATCACTGTCATCCTCAAATGACAATAGATCACCTGCATCATTGTTGTTAGCTTTAAAGGCTATGGCTTTCTTACCTTTAGAGTTGCCTTCCTCAATTTGTTGTTCTACTTCATAGGATGTGAATGTTCGGATCAATTCTTCCAATGTGATGGGTTGAATCCTCGTTGTTTCACGAACTGAGGTCTTCACATTATTCCATTCTTTTGGTAAGGCTCTCAACAATTTATTCACTTTTTCTCCATTGGTGAATGTTTTTCCTTGATGTGCAAGGCCATTCACTATGTTTGTGAACCTGTTGAATATTTGAGCTACTATTTCATCTTGAGGAGCTCGTACTATCCGAGAAGGATGTTTAGCTCTGTCTCCTTTACTTGATCAGTCCTTTCATATGTGAGTTTCAGTAGATCCCAAATTTCTTTAGCTGTGACACATGTGCAAATTTTGTTATACTCAGTTATAGATAAAGAGCAGTATAACAGATGTTTAGCTTTAGCATTATGTGCTACTCTTCTCCTTCGTGTTTCCTTTGCATTTTGTGCTGTAGGAATATTGGGAGCTATGTTCTCTGCTGGAACTTCTTGATCAATTCTTTGAGCAACAGTAGGTGCAGGTACTTCCACGCCATGTTGGATCACGTCCAATATTTCAAGATTAGTTGCCTCAAGGTACGCTACATTCTGTTCTTGTAATAGCCGTAATTGCTTCCATCAAAGTAAGGCGGCTTGTTAGGAGCAAGAGTATCACTAGTGATAAAACCACCAAAGTCAGCCATAAGATAAGATCTTTATACTCAGAAGAAATGCTCTTCACAAGACGAGTAACTAGACTCTGATACCAATTGTTGGGACTAACTATGCAACCTAGGGCGGTGAATAGGTTGCTTTGGAAGATATTATAATATTTCGCGAAAAACAGCATGTAACAAGGATATATCTGAAAACACCAAATCTATGAGAGATAAAGTATCACTTGTATGCAGGAAATGATAAACATAAGTATAAACAGTTGCACACAAAGATATATAGTGGTTCGGCTTTATCCTTAAATTTACGTCCACTCTCACCACTAATAGCCACAAGTTAGGGTGAATTGCACTAGTAATCTGCTGATCAAGTTACACTCAACAAGCACCACTCCTATCAATTCGTAGATCACACTACCGGGAGGTGGATGCTGCTATTACTTGGTACACTTGAAATTTCAACACAACTACAATGCAGCAAGTGCCATCGACAAAACTGGAGCACTTCGCTCAGTACACAGTATGTAAGAGATTTCAAAATTCTTGTAAGCGTACACTCTCACTCTAACTTGTTTGCTTCAAAGACCCTATCTTTTATAGGCATCTTCAAACTAGTTGTTGCTGATGTCCCGGAGAGGCAAAGTAGATGTTAGAGTCGTTGGAGCTGCTATCCTCGGAACTGACTGCCCATACAGCCTATTCCTAAACTTCTGCAGGCTTTCCCAAAATAGCTTTTGCTATATTACTATAGCTGCGATACTGACTACCCATCAGACTGGCTCTTCCTTTTTGCTGAAGCTGCTGCTGTGCCAGTCTAGTCCCGACGGCTATAATAGTGACACAATGGTTATGTTAAGTAAACCATTACTAAAACATCACTAAATACAAGATCTCTTCAGCTTGAACATGATATCATCATTTAGTTGATCTTTGAGATCAATGGTGCTGTTTTTACGAACTTTCCAAGATACTCTTGTGATCTTCTCTTGAATGAATAACATTATGATTTATCACTTAGTCCTTTGAATATATCTGCACTTCGACAATGTAGATATTAAACCAAGGATAGTTTTGGTATCATCAAAATCATTTAGAAATGTTTCTCCAACAAGAAGAAGAGGGTATTTGGTCAATTTGGTCGAATTAGGTTCTAAATTGGGGCAAACCATGCTAAACGACATCAATTGGGGCACAGATGCTAAGTTAGGTCATCGATAAGCCACATCAATTCAAAAAAATTATATAATATTTATATGTTGGATTTCTAGTGTTCCAAATCGAAGTTGGCACTTAAGTGATTACTTTTTTTAAAAGTAGCATTTAAGTGATACAGAAAAAAATAAGTTTTGGCAAAATTTGCCAAAATACAAGTTAGGCACTTGTAGTGTCTCTTTCCCAAAATGGAACGGAGCCAAAATTTGCCAAAATCACTCAAATTTCTCTTCACCCACTTCTTTAGACACTCAAATCTTTCTCCCAAAGATCTGTTAATCAAAATCGTGGCTCCAAGAGGAGAATCTAGCCGAGGAAGAGAAAAAGGGAAGGAAAGAGCGGTGGGTGAAGGAAGCTCTTGTGAACGTCGACAGAAAGAGAGCGAGGTTATCAACTATGATTCCAGAAAACCCTCTCTCCCAATGAGGGTCGCGGGGTGAATTTTGTGTGCTTCACTTGCAAAGGTTTTGTGATCCGCAATGTTGTTTGATTGTAGGGGTTGAAAGGTTCTCCGGAAACGAATGCGCCGATTTATCCTGATTTGTATTGATATAGTGCTCAACTCAATGGAGGTGCATCAAATATTTGACTGGGAATATACTCCTGCTGAGTATGATGGTGAATGAGGAGAGACATCTTGGTGATCGTGCCTTAGCGTTAGCTAACCGCCCTAATGCTAGATAGTTAGACGCTGAAATGCAAGTTATTCTTGGTATCATGTGTCACCACAATATACTGCCTAACGGGGGACACCGTGATGAGGTAACTGATGATTGTCTCACGATGATGTATCGAATCAAACATGGAATTCGAATGGGGGCATCTTGAAAAATATGTATAAGTTCATGGTGACTGTTCCGACCAAGCTTCCTTATAGCATGGTGCTGACACAGATCGTCCATTACACCGTCTATCCTATATTGGTGAAAAAACGTTCGTCGGATATGAGCATTGCAAAACAAAATGGTGGGTGGGTTTGTACGTTTGCTTGGAATGGTGAGGAAGAGTGAGATCCTCCTCATCAGCGGCGTCGTCACGATGGTGGTCAAGCGGCGGCCACTAGCTGCTCAAGATCAAGCCACTTAAGGACACGCTGCTCAAGAACAAGTCGATCAAGGTTTTCTTCCAAGCATGGGAGAAATTATGGCGGAGATTCAAGCTCTCCAAGGTGGCACGAACGAACTTCGTGAAGTTCGTGATTCGAGGGATGAAGTTCGCCCGGTACGTCAACTCGCCCAGTATTTCACCGCTCAAAACCCGCCCGCATCTCTTCCCTCCCCAGTTGAATCCTCGCCGTCATTATGATGTTTCTTTGACTATCTTTTTAGTTCATATTGGGCTTGTATAACTATCTATTGTCTTTGATCTGTATTTAGCTTTGGTTTATATGGATTATGTGGCTGGTTCATCTCTTTGCAGCTTCTTCAACATTATGTTTCATGACATCGTGTTCTTTGTCTGTTTATAACCTTTTTGATTTGATGACAAAAAGTGAGAGTAGTATGTTATTTTGGTTGTCCCATTGGAGTTTATGTAATTTTTGTGTGGTTTTTTATTATTTTAGGGGGAGTAATATGAATTTTTGCTCACATAATTTGGATATTTGAGAAGCTTGGTTATTCTATATGAACGGGGTTTTGTCATCATAAAAAAAAGAAAAAGGAGAGACCGTTAACCCTACATTAGTTTTGATGATTACAGAACCTTCTCAAATTGAATAATTAATTTATCCAATTCTTTTATGGAGTTTGTTATATTGATCTTGTGTAGGTTCGTGAGTTTCGAAAGGTGTGGAAGTTGCAGAGAAGCAATCCAAGTAGAATCGAAGGTCCGCCCAAGTATGGTTCGGACATCCAACCTTGAACCTGTCTTGCCCGAGGATCCAAAGAGAGTTGGACATCTGGGGCTTTGTGGTTCGGAAGTTCGACGTGCAACTTTTCTTGATTCGGATGCCTATATCTAACCTTTCGAATGCACAGTAGGGGAGCCAATTTTTATGCCCAATTTCGGACGTCCAACCTTCAGTGTCCGGACATCCAACTTCGCCAAGGGTAGTATAATTGATCAATCATTGTATGGAAGTTGTAAAGGAGAATTGGCTCCATCAACAACCGACCTTTGTACAAGCTTTCCACTAGTGGGTTGGGCATAACTCCCAATCATGCTCACGGAATGGAGTAGGCACCAATTTGCACGGAACCGCTACAAAACAGCTGAGCATTCCTCTATCCCGACTCTCTTTATTTTTATGCATATCCCGTTTGATAAATTGCTCAAGTCACAATCGTATTTATTTACTTGAATATAAAAGCATATTTTAAATATCTAGGCAAACATAAAGTTCAGGTACTTGCAGTGCCACTAGCCTTTAGCAATCGAAAGAAGAAAAGGGTGATTTATCTCTTTGTGAAGAGTTTTCTTGCCTCTTCACCTTAGTAAATGTTACGTGACATGACAATCGATTCAACAAAAGCCTCGAAATGAGATATTTTTTAAAGAGGTATCACATAGAGATATTTTTAAAAAGTTGAGATAGTTAGTTGAACAAAAAGAATTTAGATACTTGATTCTATGATGAATAAAGTAGAGTTACTTACCGAGTTATCAACCCTTATCAAAACAGCGAAGAAAAGAGTTACGTATCACTCCCTAGAAATAGTTTCATCCCTCTTCACCATGACAAAATTACATGACGTGACAATCAATTTAAGGGAGGTCTCATATTGAGATATTTTTTTTAATTGAGATATTTAATTAAATAAAAAAAACTTTAAGTTCTTGACTTACTCGAATTATGGGTGAAAGTGCAAGTACTTTTGGTATCATTGTCTATTATCTAATGTTCCGTTTATTTCGCAAAAAATAAATAATTTAGACAATATTTTCCAAAAAATGATAGCCACTATCACTTAAAATAATTAATCAATGAAAAATATTTTCATTATCAACAACAATTTATGTATGAACATTTTCGTAGATGATGAAAATATTATGCATTCATTTATTTTCATAAGCGATCGTTTTTCGAAAAATAATTTTCAAATCATTCATTTTTTGCGAAACAGACAAAACCTAAATAGAGAAGAAAAGTGTCATTTATCTCTATCTAGAAAAACCTCATCCCTCTACATCAAGAGGATAGAGAAGAAGGATGGAACCAATATGATGCAATGCAAATTGAGAAGAGCTCTCCATGAATGAAGTTTCTTTCTACTGCTAAATAATTCATCAACGAACTGGGTTCCGTTGTAGCTGGCATGTACCCTTCATGCTAGATGAACAAGCTCTCCTAGTTGCATTACTGAAATAAACTAGCTAAGCTAATAAAAAAGGAACTAAACATTTTCCGGAATACTTAAAAATTGAAGAAGTACACAATTCAAGACCAGCACTAATGTTGACAATTTTTAATGATTTTTTAATATTTTTTCAATTTTTTAAATATTTTTCTGATTCTTTCTATTTTTCCTCCTTTTCTATTTTTTTTTTCTTTTCCTTCTTCTTCTATCTTTGGCCGGTGATCGGACACAGGCCATCAGCCATGGCTGACCGCTTGGTCTCGGCCCGCCATCACCCTCCATAGGCGAGGCCTGGCCGACCCTTGCCCAGGCCATGGTAGCTTCATCGAGCATCACCCAAGGTAGGGGTGTCAATGGGTCGGATCGGGTCGGGCTTTCTTAATATCCGACCCGACCCGAAATCCACAGGGTCATGCTTGACCCTCCCAGACCCACTCAAGACCCTGTTCACCGTACATCCCAGGGCCCGGGCGGGGCCGGGTCGGGCCGGGGCGGGCTTTGGGGGTTTTATTTTTTTGGTGGCTAAGTCCTCTTTATTCCCATCCGACACCACCGAGGTGGGTCCTACTCGCTTGTCGTGTTGCAGTGTTTCCACGCCGTCGTTGGAAGTTCGTCAGCAGTGACGCAACCAATCACTCCCAGTCAACAAACGCCATCCATCTCTCTCTGTCTGCAACGCTCCTCGAGAAAGCTTCTTTTTCTTCCAATGAATTCGTCTTCGTCTTGTATCCTCCGCCGTCTCTTCCACCCCGTCGTCCGCCGTTGAAGCCCGCCCCCTCGAAGCGCAGTGGAGAGCGAGGCGCGACGGAGAGCTGCGAACTGGTTTGCAAAGCTCGAGCCATCAGCAATGTCCGTCCACATCCTCATGTACCCTTACCCGACCCCCGGCCACATCATCCCCCTCCTAGACCTCGCCCACAAGCTCCTCCACCTTCGCCGCTCCGACCTCACTGTCACCGTCCTCATCACCCCCGACAACCTCCACTTGCTTGACCCCTTCCTCTCTTCTTCCTCCTCCTCCTCCTTGCTGCTGCTCCAGCCTCTGGTCTTGCCTTCCCCGGAGCCCCCCGCGACGCCCCATCCGCCGCGAAGGTGCCTCGTCTGCCTTCAGAAGAGATTAGAATTTCGATTCATACCGCAGACAAACGCTTCCAGGGTCCATCGGCCAACGACGCAACAGTCTCTCTGCGACTGTGAATCGCAATTCGCAATGCGATTCCCAGCACCAGAACACCCGTTGACTCTTATACTGCTGAACTCAGGAACAACATCATCATCCTCACGAAATCAATACAAAAGAAAGGCAACATCTTGGAATCCCAGAAGCCAAATCCCTGTTCATTGTGTCTGCATCAAACCGCAGTTCCAACTCCATCTCAATTTATTAGGCACAAGTCAGGAACGAAAACTTCATCAAGCTCAAAACCCAACAAGAACCTCACCCCTCAACACTAGCCAACGACAGCCAAGTTCAAAGCCCCAAAAAGAAAAGAAAAAAATGGAAACTTGAAAGCATCTATAGGACTTTGAGCATATCCTCGGCACCACTGAAGGTGAAGGCCCCGCCTTCCTCCAGGTTGAGCACCTTCACGATGCCATCCTCCGCGAGCAGCGCGTACCGTCGCAACCACACCCCGAGCCCCACCGGCTAGTCGCTCAGGTCGAGCTCGCACCCGATCGCCCTCGTGAAGTCCCCGTTCCCGTCCGACAGTGGCATGACGTCATCGCCGATGCCCAGGTTCTCCTTCCACGCCCGCATCACGAAGGCGTCATTCACGGAGATGCAAGCGATGTTGCCCACGCCCTTAGCCTTCAGCTCCCCGGCCTTCTCCACGAACCCCGGCAGGTGCTTCTGCGAGCAAGTCAGGGTGAAGGCCCCCGGGACGTCGAAGACGATCGACTTCTTCCCGACGGTGAGGGCGGAGACGGCGGTGGTCTGGAGCTCGCCGGCGGGGTCGAAGTAGGAGAGGGTGGCGTTGGGGAGCCTGTCGCCCACGGAGATGGCGGCGCGGGTGGCGACGGTGGAGAGGTGGAGGGGCTTGCCGGGGGACCGGCGGCTGGGGACGGCGAGGGGGGAGGAGTGGCGGCGTAGCGCCAGAGAGGGGAGAGAGAAGGGAAGAGAGATTGAGAGAGGGAGATGGGTCGGCTCAGAGTGTCAATGGGCCGACCCTAAAATACCCCAACCCTAATGAAACCCAAATTTTAGGGTCATATTTGAATAAAATTAAGGCCCGACCCTAAAATACCCCAAATTTTAGGGTCGGGCCGGGCCGGCGCGGGTAGGGCCGGGCCGGCTCGGGTTTGATTGACACCCCTAACCCGAGGGAAGGCATCACCCAACAAGGTCGTCGTGACCTGGACGGGGGGCCGAACTCGCTAAGGCTTGCCCTTGCCCAAGCGAGGGTCGGCCTTGCCACCCTCGCCAAGGCTCGCTCGCCCGCCCTCGCCCAGGCGAGGGTCAACTAAGCCTCGCCTATGATGGGCGACGGTGGCCTCATCCGAGTGACAACAGCCAACCAAAGATAGTAGAAGAAGGAAAATAAAAAAAGAAAAGAAGGAGAAAAGGAAAAAAAAACGAAAAAAAACTTTAAAAATCGAAAAATTATCAAAATATCATTAAAAATTATCCACGTCAACGACGACGGTACTGCATAGATCAACCAACGTCCACGTCAACAATATCTAACCAAAATTAGCCGAAAAGACTTAATTGGCGTAAAGATAAAAGATTTATGATTGAATTGGCATCAAAAAAGGTTTAGGACTAAATTGGCAATAATGCAAAAAGTTTAGGACTTGTCTGACACTTTTCCCGGTTTGGACAAGACAATAGGCCCACCTAAGCAAGGCTAGCCAAAATTTTTAGGTCCAATCAATTTTAAGGCCAGGCCTAGGAAGCGGATTTCAAGCCCGAGCCCAGCTCGATGCTAGCTCGCCTACAGTATATATAATTGATATGAATTTTGAATTATATAACAATGGTGTGTTCGTTTCGTGAAAATTGAGTGATTTGAAAATATTTTTCGAAAAATGATCTGTTATATTGTTTAGAAAAATAAAATCAATGGAAAAAATTTTCATTGCCACGAAAATAGTTAGACATAGATTCTTATCGATGATGAAAATATTTTCCGTTGACTATTTTTTCTAAACAATATAAACTATCATTTTTCAGAAAATATTTTTCAAATCACTCATTTTTCACGAAACGAATGCACCATAAGATAGAAAATGACAATCATAGTTCTGGCGATGAGGATCATGATGATGTTGGTGATGGTGCCATTGATGGTGGCGTATATTATTATCTGAAGTTTCAAGTATATTAAATCATGCCTACTTCAACTATTCTCATTTTTTTTCTTGGGTGTTTGATGGCATGCGATTCTAGAGATGAAGAACAAGATCTATGAGAAATTCAAGATCGCGTTGAGTTGCTTGTGTTTATTCAATGTGTCGTGGTTTTTACATTTTCAAGGACTTAAGTTTTTCTCTTCTATTTGTGAGTTGGACTATTTTCCTATGCATTGTGGGGTGTTGACTGTTGATGTTGGTTTCTGACTTTTTGTTGTTGCGAACTTTGAAGTTGATAGATGATGTGAACCTGGGAAGTTGGTTTATGTTGACATTCAACTTGTCCAAAATGAAGTGTAGCGCTAATTAATTTGTGAATGTTATCGATTTATAATTGTTCTAACTCAGGTTGATTAAAAATATAATAGCCCAATTAGCTGGGCCGGGGCCTTTCTTGCCGTCCGGTGGGGGGGCCTGGACAATGGCTTTCAGCTGCCGTTTTCTCTATTGGAGATTTGGGAATTATTGCTGCAAATTGACTAGAATTCAAAGAGGGATTGGAGATTGTTGCGATAGTGAATGTGGCTGGATGGATCTTGAGAGTTTCAAAAGGAAAAGCATTTTCCTTAACTTCTGTTCAAGCTACTTTGGAATAATGCTGTATATTTCCTATGAATGGGTTGTAAAACTATGCAGTTACTAACTCTATTGTGTGAAAGCAATTATGAGTTGATTAAGCAATACAGTAGTTTTTGAATTCTAATCGTCTTTCATCAAACAAAAGAGTTCCTTTTGTCATGATTCAATCCGACGAGGACAAGCAGTATTGGGCATGAATAAAGAGAGGTTTCCGGTAGGCTTCTAGGATGGCAAAGGGCTAGGAGCAAATCAAAGTGCGCACCAAAATAATATATATATGTAAAATTAGAATTAACTCACAAGATGCACCTTTTTATCGTAACGATAACGTTGAGTGTATTGAGTGTTAGAACTCTAATGTCAAGCGTGCTCAGATGAGAGCATTTGCGGGACAAGCGACCTCTTAGGAAAGTAGCTCGACCGTACGCCAAAAGACAAAATCACGAAGTTTGACATGAGACGAGTCAAGATGAACAATACATTGAATGAGTTAATTCAGGGATGTCGTGCATTCTAACTAAAAGCAAAAAAGAATCGAGCAAAAAATAATAATTATGGGCAGGGCTCGACTCCCTTGCTTCGGCACCATAGTTTGAGGGAAAAAAAATACACTCGAGAAAAAAATGATGAATGAATTGCGTAATTTTCGACAATTTAGTCCATCACCGGATATAATTTATTTCTCCTATTGAAAAAATAAAACCCCATTTTTTTATTCCTTTATCAAACGAGTCTCGTGAAAGATGAAGGAGAAAGGGAGAAAAAGAGGAGGAATGAAGTGGAATGGAATGGCGAGAGACGACGTGGGGGTAACATCTGGCTGGCGTGCGATATCGAAAGACCAGATGATGATGATAAGGAGCACGTTTTGATGTTCGAGAGCTTTGACTTTTCCGGGTCGTCGTGAAATTTTGGAGGCTGTAGAGTGGAATTGGGGAGAGAGAGACCAGGCGACCAGGCACTTCCTCCTCCTTCCCGTTCCCCCTCGCGGGCCGAAGAATGTCCCGGTCTCTGTCCCCCCCGCGCCACCGTCCCGCGGTCGTCCCTCTCCAACGCCACCCCCTCTCCCTCTCTCTCTTCAGCTTTTTTCTTCCTCTCTTTTGCTAAATAAAGCAAATCCGAAGGTACCCATTTGCCCCCTTTGTCTCTCTCGCGATCTCTCCCTGTCTCTCTTTGGATCGAGTCTCCTTCAAGACCCAACCGCGCTCGCTCCCGCAAGCGTCTCTGGGCGCGGCGCGGCGGCGGCGGCGGCGGCGGCCGGCGGTCAACGGTGCCGGGCGGTCCTTGAACCGTGGAATCTTTTCTCCCTGCTCGATCGCGGTGCTTGGTGGGTCTGTTTCGGGATTGGATAGAGAGCTGGTGTTCCTGGTGAGTTGATCTGCTCGACGCCTCTCATTCGGGATCTTGTGTTCTTCTCGAAGTTTTTTCCTGGGGCGATCGTGTATTTTTTCTCTTCTTTTGCTGTTGCCGAGGATTATTGAATGTGGGTGTGTCGGGTGGTTTGTTGATTTGGTGATTCACGGGGAGGGTTGAAATGGGTTTGGTCTGTTTTACGGTTTGGTTATTGAATTTGGGGCCTGTGGATGTCATGATTCGTGGGAATATCTGGAAAAGAAAAGTCAATAACTGGAACCTTGTGGTTTCATTCGAGTTTGATCTTTCATACTTGTGATGGGAGACGTGGGATGTTTGAACTTTGCGCCCTTCCTGCGCATCTGATACAGGCTTCTGATGAACATGGTGAATGGGGTCTGAGATAGAATTCCGTAGATGGGTTTGATGAATTTATGAAGATTGAGTGTATTGTTGATTGCGTTGATTTTACTGATCTTGTGAGGGGGGTGGAGCAGGCAATAGTGAATTAAAAACAATTTACAAGTAATGATAAGTAAATCTAGACTAAGGCTGACCTCAGCGACCGTGGGAAATCTTTTAGAACGTGGGAACAATGAATTCATACAGGAACATGTTCCAGGAAAGGAAATTTACAGGGATCAAAGGGCAAGTGGAAATAAGATAATAAGCTTTGCTCACAGATGTGTACTGGTGATGAATAAATACTGAGCCATGTAAGATTATAGCAGGTAGGATAAGCCACTCATATTATTTTTATGTATCTTTTAATTGCACTTCTTAACCTAGCTCTGTCGACTAATAGGTTCTAGTCAAAGGTCTCTTTGTCTGCTCTTTCTTGGAAGATGTGGAAGAGACATGTATTTAAATTACCATTGCATGAAATATAGGCAGAATCTAAAATGATTTAGATTTATAAATAAAAAAGGATGAAAAACTTGTTTTAGCTATTTCTTTTTAATGCTTAAAATAATCAGAAATTAAATCAGCCCATTTTTCCCTTAAGGTTCACTTTTCTTTACGAAATTGTGTTTTTCTCACTTCCCTGCGTCAATATCATAGTCCTGGAACGAAGGATTGGCTTTCTGTATATTTCCCCATGGGTGCTTAAGACCCCCTTCCTTCTTTTATTAGTCAATGATTGAAGAAATAGAAGAAATCAAAAGGATCACCTCACGTCTTAAATGAAATGAGCGGACGTGAATCAACAGTATAGTATTCTATGAGATCCGACACTGCATATGTAGGTTGTAGAAAAGAAAAAGAATTGGTTGGATTTATGCTATGAAATGACAATTTTTATTTATAATAAATATGGAAAAAAATGTAGAACCTCGACCTTACCCCTCTTCCCCCCCCCCCCCAAACCCAAAGCAAGCAAAAGAGCTTAGAGTCTAGTAAGAAATTCTTTTTGTGATTACCCCGCCAAAAAGAATGATTTCCCAAATGGTCAAATTAAATACGACTTGTGACTACCCGAAAGGAACTAGAAGTAAGCCTTTCTCTAAGCTAAGTCCGCCAGCCACCAACCAAGCCAATGTGCCATTCCTATTCCTTCCCAGTGAAGAAATCTTGAATCAAAACACTATGTATGGATGGTATAAGAATTAGACAGGGAAACATAGTGATAGACAAAGAAGGAAGAGTATTTCTATTATAGGTTTATCATGACAGTTGGTAAAACGAGAGAAAGTGTAGACAGTATAGTTAGAAAGAGTAAATTATCAGTAGTCCCCTTGCAATTTGGGGATTTAATATTTGACCAATGACCCCTTGTTTTTTCTTTTTCTCATAAATGCCCTTTATTCTAGTATCCACATTGCACCATTTGCTCCTTTGTTTCTTTTACCTCATTTTTTAGGGGTTTACAAAGGTTTTCCATGCAAATTGGTTACTTTATGAAGGTTTCATGAGAGCAGGGGTTTTACGTGATTTTTTTTAGTGCAAGGTATAATATTAGAATTTCACATGGGATGTCCTATTACTGAACCCTAATAGGAGGGCTCTTTTCAAGAGCATGAGAAGTACATGGATTTCCGGTGGATGAAAAAAAAAGGAGTAGAAGAATTCACTTTGCAGGCAGTGTCTGAACATTTTAACCATGAATAATATGGAAGGGAATTGATGGAGAAATTTAGAAAAGACAGAAGAAAAGAGGGACCAACTAGAAAGATATAAAAGAGACACAGTTACTTCAGATCCTCTTAGATTAAGAACCTAAACTTTTTTTTTTCTGAACCATATGTTCCTTTCCATCAATTTCAAGTCAGTCTATTCGTGATTGAGGATAGGACTTAAAAGTAAGATACGAAATGCTCTACCAATTGGGGCAGTGATTTAGACTGCAAAAAGGGAAACCCCTTTTAATGTAGTAAGAAGAACAGGTGATCTAGATGAGAATAGCCACGCAATAATATATCATTGCACAATTTGATATGAATAAGTTGAATGATCTTGAGGAAGAATGAGATGATACATACTAGTATGGATTGCTTATGTGAGCACTCAAGGCAAGTGGCTATGCATTTAGATATAAAGTTGATCCCTAGTAAAACTTTGTGGGGTGTTTCAAAAAATTGAGGAGAGGAATTTTCTAAAACCACACAAGACTGATGGTTCAATAGGCTGAGCCTGATCGAATGGAGATTTAAACCTCAAAATTATAGCAGAAAATTGGATGGAGCTGAAGTGGCTTGGTTGAATGGCCCTGTCTAGCTGGTGCATGCTGGTCAATAACCAAATCAACTCATTTCTTCCGACGAAGTAAATAAATGTAAAGTTCTACTGGTAAAATCCTGAAGGTCTATCTCTTGTGAGGAAATTTTTTGCTCAAACCATCAACTAATTCACTACTAAGGTGCTTAAAATGATCGACTGATGATTTTAACATAAAGAAATATTAGATTAAAGAAAAAGTGCTCCCCAGGAGATTTGGACCATAGTTGTGTTGCCCCTATGGCATATGACAAGCCATGGAGCTACGTCTTTAGATCCAGTTTTCAACAACGGTTCGAAAGGTGGTTCAACCAGTTGAAGTGGTTGAATCCTGAAATGATCACTTCACCTCATGAGTTCTAATTTGAAAACACTGTTGGTGAAATCTTTTGTGTTGAGATTGCTGGTGAGTATTAACATGGTCCTATCATGTTTGAGAAGCATGGCCTTCATGGATGGTGAAAAAGGTAGGTTAAGATCCTTATACATGATTAGATAGTTATTAAGGGTGGACTCTTAGCATTGAAATGTCCTAATGATGGTTAAAAAGGTAGCATTGAGTCCATGCCCCATACCTCAGTTATACTTCCCCATTCCCCCGCCCTATTGCAGGATGTGGCTTAAGCTCCTATCTTTTTCTTTTTCTTTTTTTGGAAATGGAAAGCTAAAAACACTTACTGAAGCATTTGATTGAGAATCTTGATGCAAAATTTGTACATATGAGGCAAATTTTTATATCAAAATGAATAAGAAATTTTTAGTTATTCCATGTGTGACTCAGACAAAAATGAATCAGACATTTATGAATCTGTCTTGTCATCTGAGCTCTAATAGATTGAAAGATTGATACTCCTTGCTTTGCCACTCTTACTTCCTGCCAATGTGGCATGCTTCATACAGTTTTATGTAGCTTTGGACCATTTCATCCAGCCATGCTTATAACTAGTCAAGGTGTTGTAAATTATGAGAAATATGGTCCAATTCAGCAATTTTGTGGGACCGTTACTATTTGTAATCTGGACTGTTGGATCACATGGACAAGAATGATAGTGACTTATGAACATTTAAGGAAAATTACTGACTATAAGATTATCAATGTCACTATTAATTAATTAAAATTACTACATTTGAGGACAATTACATACTAATAGGGCTTCAAAGTTTACGAACTATGAAGTAATATTACGATCATGGAGGTAAGTTACTAAGAATAGACCAAATAGATTTACGATGAATTTAGGTTGATTACGATATTTTATGGAAAGTTACGGGCGCGCGGATATTCTACCTTATGATACTTTAAGGTATATTACTACATGTGAATGATGGTTACTAACTAGTCAATTACAAAAAATTATTGGAAATTACAATTATTTGAGGGACAATTACTAGGCATAGCTACCATCACTTACTACAATTTGAGACATTTTACTATGTTATGGGGTTAATTGCTAACTATTCGCATTTTCATGTTACGAACTCCATAGGAAATCAAACATGAAGGTAAATTACTAGTTACAATTATGAACGAGTTACTACCATGCCAATTAAGTTGCAACCCATAAAGTTAGATTACTATCTATGAGTGCAATCAACCTTACATCAGTTTTAGGTCCTTTTTTCTTGGCTTAAGGAACTGATTGGCCATTGCCATTACTATGTTCTGTATAATCAAGTGCTTCCAATATCATTGCCAGTGTCTGGCTCTCTTATTGTGTGTGATTGTACTGTACAATGGACACGTAAATCTTTCTTCTTTAGTGTAAAAGAAGGTTTGTGTGTGTGTTTTGGATAAATTTGGTATCTGAAGCTCTGGTGTTTTATTGTATTATTGGACGATGTCATAGAGGGTGGGAGGGATTCAATCTGTCACTCGGAAGTTTTAATTGTCAAGAATTTAGCATATTTAGAGGGATTGTGGTGGGAATAGGTGTAACATATCCTTTTTTGAATCTTATCTTTTGATGGCTTGGCTTTTGGTATCTCGTTCATTTTTTAACTGTTTTTGTTATGCCTTAATCATTCATCATCACTTTGAAGTTATTATTTTCGACAACTTATTAAATTTAGGGGGGATTGTGGCTTTAGTAATCCAATAATAGGTCAAATACTTCCTTTTGAATCTCATCTTTTTTGGCTTGGCTTATGATACTTATGACATCTTGCTCATTCTTAATTTGCTTGTTGACAGGTTTGATGGGATTGAAGAAATTTAGTCCTTGGTCTTTAATTCCTGTAGAGTTGCGCGAGTATAAACCTCTTGGTTATAAGAATTGCTTAAAGCTGAAAAAGGTGAAGAAGATCAAGGACATGATCACATATGAAGTGTTCTAGTATTTTTATGATATAAATTGTTAGAAAATGGATGAGGAGGCTAATTCCTGGATAAGGAGAACAAAATTCTCCCAGACAGTTTGTTATAGGCTAGATTCTTCAAGATTGGTCTCGATTCCCTTTACAATTGAAGCAAATCGGAATCCTGGACTTAAGTCATGGCCAGCTATAGCGGTCTCAAGCCAGAAGCCCAGTTCTAGTAGTTCACAGATTCAAAGAAATCCAGTTACAAATAAACAGAGATCTTTATCCCCACATCCGAAGACGGTCCTATCTGATGTGTTTAAGGAAGCACGCTCTGACAAAAAGAGATTTTCAACTCCCTTGCCACAGAGGAGAGAAGCTGAGAAGGGTATTAGGAGAAAACCCTTGCATAGGGAATTCCATGAATCCAAGGCTCGGAATTCCGATTCATCATCAAATAGTAGCCCATTGAGGCATTTTGCTTCAATGAAACACAATGACAAAGTTAAAAGCAGGAAGGATTCTGCCTGGACTAAATACTTTGATCATTCTGGGGGAAGGGTTATGGCTGTTGATGGAACAGATGAATGGGTTGTGGATATGTCTAAACTATTACTTGGTCTCAGATTTGCCCATGGCGCACATAGTCGGCTTTATCATGGGATATACAAGGATGAACCTGTTGCTGTAAAAATTATTAGGGTTCCAGATGATGACGAAAATGAAGTCTTGGCTACAAGATTGGAAAAACAATTCACTAGGGAAGTAACTCTTTTATCCCGTCTTCACCATCAGAATGTTATAAAGGTAAGTAGAAAACCGTTAAGCTTGCAACAATTTTAGCATATTTATTCTCATTGTTTTCCTATGCAGAGACATTATGCTCGATTGATGGTCGAGTTCTATTAATGTCATTACATTGCTGTAGGCTGGATTTGCATGAATCTTATGGATTGTTGCATTCACATGTTTATAACTTTTCTGTTCTTATTTCCCATTCGGATCAGTTTGTTGCTGCATGCAAGAAGCCACCAGTTTATTGCATCATTACGGAATATCTATCAGAAGGTTCTTTGAGGGCCCACTTGCATAAGCTTGAAGACAAATCAATACCCTTGCAAAAGCTTATTACAACAGCTCTTGAGGTTGCTCGTGGAATGGAGTATGTTCATTCACAAGGGGTCATTCATCGCGACCTCAAACCAGAGAATATCCTAATCGATCAGGACTTCCACCTGAAAATTGCTGATTTTGGCATTGCTTGTGATGAGGCTTACTGTGATACTTTAGCTGATGACCCAGGAACTTACCGGTGGATGGCCCCTGAAATGATCAAACGCAAATCTTATGGGCGAAAGGTTGATGTTTATAGTTTTGGTCTTATATTATGGGAAATGGTGGCTGGCGTAATCCCATATGAAGACATGACTCCCATACAAGCTGCTTTTGCGGTGGTTACTAAGGTTTATGCTTGCTTTCTCCTATCGTGTGCATGCCGGGTCCATTCTGAGTATGATCCTTATGAGCTGCTTTTGCGGTGGTTAATATTTATCTATCATCTCTGGGCACTAGTTAAGGTTATAAAAAATAGCAAAAAGATTTGTATAGATGCTTTGAAATTGAAACGGTACATTTTAAAAGAAAGTTATCTGCATCAAATAGAATTGTTTACACTTTAGCACATGTTATAAGGCTTGAGTGTCCTGCGGGCGAAGTTTTACTATAGGATCTAATAGATAATTATAACAATGGATAGATATAAAAATGGATAGGAAAAGAGACAAGTGGTTCCTTACATCACAACAACATTAACGCCCTATTTACGATTTCAAGGAAAACCAGTGGCGCAGACTGGTTGTAAGATTAAACCCTTAGTAAAAGTCTGGTGTTGGTTACGGATCAGCTCAGCATCCTACCTACAGAGGACTGTCTAGAAAATTCTTAACAATCAAAAACTATCTGAATTTCTAGCTACAGGGTCTACTACCAGGTTCCTGACATTGAGTCATTATACACATTGTAGAGAAACTGTCAACTAGGTTGGTCTGTTAAACATGTTTTTTTAGTGGCCACGTGCGTTGTATGGGTGTCAAGACTAGTATACAAAGAGAAAAGAATCATGTACTCCTGTGAATGCACTCTTGGGTTGCGCCAAGTAACTAATGCACTATTCTGATGGGCCAGTACAGAGTCAACTTCATATTCTGAATTTTCATGTAACACCTGCATATATTGGAATGTCAGCGAGTATATAAAAGCTTTAAGTTGAGCAGATGAGATAATTTACTCTAGAAAAAATACAAAAAGGTCGAAATAGTTAGTCATAGGAGTCGTAACTATGTTCGTGTAAAATACATTTGTAAGATGAAGTTTTTTGCGTGCCTATTGTCTGTGGCATTGTTAATGAGCTTGGGAAGCATGATAATCATTTTGTCAAGGGTCTATTTAGAAGTCATTCCAAACGTTTCATGCAAATCTTGTTAATTGTTATGTATTGCCCAATCATTTTGTTGTGTGTTTGCTTCAAATGATATCATCATTGTTATTGATATCACTAACGAGGTTTGATATATGATTCAGAATCTGAGACCAGTAATCCCCAAGGATTGCCCACTGGCTCTGCATGATCTCATTGAGCAGTGCTGGTCCTTGCAACCAGAGAAGAGGCCCGAGTTCTGGCAGATTGTCAGAGTGTTGGAACAGTTTGAGGTTTCGCTCGCTCGTGATGGAACACTAAAACTGGTGGAGAACATGACTTGCCAAGACAAGAAAGGGTTGCGTCATTGGATCCAAAAGCTTGGTCCGCTGCACCATAATAGTTCATCCGCCTTTAAACCAAAGTTCACATGACTCTTCTGAGCTTGCCTAGGACTCAATTCACGTGAATTCGGCTCCTAAGGCTTCAAGAATTATACTGAACTCCATCCAGGATGAAGTCCGCTTGAACCCCTTTGATGGCGGTGCAGATTCACTTGTAGATCGATGGGTAGACTTGTGCGCATGTATCAAAGTGTAAAGGCCCTTCCTGTAGATGTTGTAGGTATGTATGATTGGATCACTGGTGTTGGAAAAATGCTGACATATAAATTTATCTTGGTGATTTTTAAAGTAGTAGATGTTTGTCGGATATCTTCTTTGCTAACTCGACTATAGTTCGAAATGCTTCTCGGGTGTCTTAGCTGAAGGACTGAACCGTGCCTATCGTTGCTCGAGAGATTATACCGCTTACGGCTTTCCCTTTCGTGGAGGGTGTTGCGGACTTGTGATGAAAGCGACTCTAAAAAACATTTTTACCTGCATCAGTGTGGCGTGAGTGTGAGGTAACAAGGGCGACTGAATTTTGTGAACTTTTGGTAGTCTAGATTTGAGTCTTGATAGAATAACAAAATATCATATATAGTGTGTAGCGATGGGATATACCCGGATGAAATGCTGGATTAGAAATCCGAGCTAGGGGTGAGATGAACCTGGATCAGACAAAAAAGATAAAAATAACAATGTCCTTTCAACGATGAAGTGATGGAGTTTGGCTTCGCTGGCCACCACATAAGGATAGCCACCACAACGGTCTATCACTGTCGACCACCGTGCAATTGCCATCGTCTCTGACCAACAGCCATCGTCATCGCCGTCTGACCGATTGTCCTTCAATGACTATTGAACCGAGTAAGCTGTCATTGATGAATAACCCGAAATTGATGGATCGACCCGAAAAGTCGTCTCTGAAAAAGAAGGAGAAAAAACTCAAAACGCACAAAGTTTTGAGCATTCATATGTTGGTCTTGAATGGTGGTAACTTGATTTTGCCGTGATGCTTTGGCGTCCGATCCTGTCCTCTACTGGTGATCATTCAAAATGGTGCTAGTCTCAGCTGTGCGAAATTACGTCAAGAGGATGCTACCCTAGATTTGGAACCTCTATGAGCAAGTTAGATTTTCAAAGATTTTGAATCATATTTTGGATTGCACCAAACATGGAAAAGGATTTTTTACAATGCTGAAGACATTTAAAGGATTTTTAATCTCACCTTATCCAATCATATTCCAATCCAAATCCGAGCAACCAAATGCAAAAAGTTGTCATGAATAAGATAAAGTGAGAAGCTAAAAGTGGGATTATTGATTTTAATATACAATGTTGCCATGCAAGAGGCCTCGTTATATTTTTGGAAGTCTCCAAGGGTTCGTTTTTCTAGCTAAAAACTCACATTTTGAAAAACTTTTTCCTAAAAGAAATAATTTGTATTGTTTGCAAAAATGAACGAATGAAAACTATTTCCATTGTCCATAAAAATATTTAGGCATAAATTATTATCAATGATGAAAAAATATTTTTTGTTGGCTAATTATTTCAAGTTATATGACAACTTATTTTTAAGAAAATATTTTCCAAATCATTTATTTTGCAAGAAACAAATAGATGCTTAGTATTCTTCAAAATTGGCTTCATGAATTTTTAGGTCATATTATTGCTTATTGGCATTTCAGGGGCTAATTCAAAAAAAAAGCATAAACTTTAGGTCAAATGACAATTCTAGCCTCAGCTTTTTTGTCCTATAAAAAAGCAACAATTTTAGGTCAAGTGATAATTCTAACCCCAACTTTTTTTGTCTCAAAAAATCACTAACTTTTATCTTTATCCCAAATTTGGCCCCCTCGTTGACTTTCTGTTTAAGGTCACCCTTATTTGAGAAAAAAGGCCATGGTCGTGAGCTTGGCATATCTTGTCCATAACGTCTGTCGATGGGTGATGGTCTACAACCTCAAAGTCTGACCAGAGAGATTCAATCTAGAGATCTTTTTTATTAGCCGGTGAAGTGAAGGAAATGAGCAGTTTCACCATTGTTCTTCAAACTGTGGCTCAGAGAAGAAGACAATGAATAATACTTTAAATCCAGTCAGCAAACAATGTGGATTTATTACTAAGGTGGAATAGTCAAGTTGGATAATTAATCGTTCTAAGTCAAGGAGGGCCAAATTTGGGATTTAAGTGAAAGTTAGTAATTTTTTGTGAGACAAAAAAAAATTAGAGTCAGAATTGTCACTCTATCTAAAGTTGATATTTTTTTTTTGAATTAGGCCTCTCATTTCACAATCTTCTTTCTTTTCCAGTACAACGTCAGTATCTTTATTTTGTCACCTCTTATTGTCGTTTTTCGTATTAGTGAATTTGCTACATTGTCGTTTTCGGTCTCGTCTCAAGGAGGCACCACTTCAAACTAAACTTCAATATTTTGCCTCCTAATATGCATTTTTTTCATGGAAATTTAGTTTTGTTCTCATATAATTAATATTTGACCCCACTCAAGCGATTATTACACTGACGTTGACCTTAAGGTGTCTCATGATTATAACTAATTAACAAAATTAAGCTACAACAAAAGAAAAATTCTAAATACAACAAAGACGGGAAGGACAATCGAACTGTCTTCTTATAATGTGGGATTGGATTTACTTAATTGTCTCAAATAATAAAAATATACTTTAATCGACACATAGATAAATATTTAAGGACTCGGGAATAGTTATACAATCACTTTGCTATGAATGGGCGTTGGTAAGGAAATTTCAGTCCTATTGCAATTCTTTCAAGGCACATGAACTTATCGATACTCGTAAGAGTTGGTCATTATATTTCTAGGGTGTGGGAATGTGCCGTGTGTGTCGAATACATGCAATAAGTACACATAAAAGCCCAAATAGATATTACTTTGACAAATTTGCCCCCAACTTTCAAGTGATGCATAAAAATCCCGAAGCTGGTACATTGTCCTATCTGTACCTACCGTCGTAATTCATAAAAAAAATTATCTTTTGATTACCTTTTTGCCGAGCAAAAATATGCCACAATCAGAAAAGAAATTTCGGCCATTGTTTTATGTGATATAATTTGAAGAAGATTTGGTTAACAAGCAATTCTGGATTAGAGTATATTGAAAACCTACAAAGATGTTTGCTAAAAAGATGTCAAAAACTCATTGTGTAAACAACTGATTGCTAAATTATGATCCAAAAGGAATAATGATACAAGCAGTATATGAACTTTAGTCTAATATATAATTTGATCCCTGAACTTTTAATCTGTTCAATGTAGCCTCTAAACTTTGGCCTAATATTCAATTTAATCCCTAAACTTGAATTAATGGAAGGACTACATTGAACATTTTCAAATAGTTCATGGACTAAATTGAACATATACTAAAAATCTAGGGACTACATTGAATAGATTAAAAGCTCAGGAACCAAATAAACATTAGGCTAAAATTTAGGAACTACATTAAACAAATTAAAAGTTCATGGATCAAATTGCACATTGAGTCAAAGTTCAGAAACTGTTTGTGTCATTCTTTCTCCCAAAAATAAATATTTGCTAGATGGCAAACAATTTTATCAACGGTTAATTTTGACATAGAATATATCACAAGGGAATCAAATTATTACCAGATTTCTTAACTAGAGAATTTTTTTAAATTGAGATAGTTAGAGGCAATTGTAGAAATTTTTGTTCTTGTAGGGAACAAATTGATAAAAAAAAAAACTTGAAGGATGAAATTTGATTTTTTTTACAGAATATTCTTGAATTTAACGGAGTTAGTGGCCATTGGGCAGACTTCTCTCAAGGGCACCAGTTTAGGAGTTTTTAAGGTGTGTTGAAAAGTTTAGGGTAAATATGTCCAAGGGGACATAATTTAGGATTTTCCATCGATTTATGCCTACTTATAAAAGAATCAAATTGGGATGAATTGGATGGCCATTTGAGGAGTAGACGTGGTGGAATGTTATGACTGTGTGAAATGGTGGTCACTTGGAGTGGGCTTGTAGTGAGTAATTTCAATCTTGATAAAATTTTGTGTAGTTATAGTTTTAAAGAATGCTTCTAAGGGACTAGATTGAAAAGATTGAAGAAAGTTAGGGCAATTATAGAACTTTTCTTTCACGTGGGGAACTAATTGAAAAAAGAACATGAAGGACAAAACTAGAAGTATTGACAGAATATTCCCGAGTTTAACGGAGTTAGTGGCTATAGGGTAGATTTGTCTCAAAGATACTGATTTTTTTTTTCAGTCAGACAAAGAAACCAATTTTGGACTTTCCATGGATTTTTACCTCCAAAGAGGGAGAGAGTCAATTTGAGAGGAATGGGATGGCCACTTGTGGAGCAAAAGTGGCGCAGAGTTATAAGATGTGTGAATTGGTGGTCACTGTGGAGGGGGCGTAGTGTAGCGAGGAATCTAAAATCTTGATATTACTTCTTGCAAGGATACGTTTTAAAGGCTCAAGAAACGAGATTAACATGGCTTTTCTAACTAACTGATGAAAAATGCATGAATAAAATACTTGAGAATGTCTTAAAGGCTTGCGCTATTTTCACGCCATGCTGTGTCTTCTTCCACAGGGGTTATGATCTGACAGCCTTGTCCTTACCATGGATCCCACTTAAAATTTTTCCCTTCCGCTCTTGCCGTTGACTTAAGACGCAAATAATAACTATTTTATTTATTTTTTTATTTTTTATTTTTTGAAAATAAGTTTGGACATAATTTCGTTTGACAATGTAATTTTATTTTTTTTATTTTCGAGACATATTTTTAATCTAAAAATAGATTTATAATAGACATGGAAAGTAGATTTTTTTTTATTTTTATATTTTTGAAACATAAACAGAAATAAAAACTCTCTTATTGCTCGCCCTTGTTGCCACCACCGCTACCTCCATAGCGCTAGCAGCCGTCCGCCACCAAGTGGGGCTTGTTTCTTAAAACTTCACTTAGACTTGACATTGTTTCAACTTGATCACTTTGATCCAATACTCTTCGAAGCTTATTGCTGGTGAACATAATTGCCGGCCAACGCACACGCTCTTTTTATGCCTTTTTCCAAGGGGTACCTTTTTTTGAACCACCATTTAACGGGGCCACTAGAACTTTTGAAATTGACTTAGCTACTTACATGGTTATAAAGTCGAAATGAGCAAAATTACCTTCCACTTATGAGTTTGGTAACTCCATGCAGGTTAAAAGTTATGCCTCTTAAAAACGGAGATTGGGATTATCGTCTCTTAAATTTTTTTTAAGTAGTGTTATGTTATTACTTTGTACTTGTATAATGGATAGTCTACAATTTTTTGCAAAAAATTTAGAAAGTAAAAGAAATCAGGCTTTGGCCCAAAACAAACCAACAATCTTGCTTCGGCCTGTTTATATTTTCCGGGTTCTGGGCCGAAAGACCCAGCATGCCCCGTCCATTATCACCCCTATTTGATTGATGCCAAAATTGTGAGTTTTTTTTTTTTGGTAAGGATGCCAAAATTGCAAGTTTTCGTTCTATACTCCAACAATCCTAATCCTTTCTTTATAGTACATAAAATTGACGTACAATCAGTGCTTTTACTTTTAAAGGTGCGCGCATGGAAGTGGAATGGGCATAATATGCTTTTTCGGCAAAAATGCCATTGGCAAAGGCTCGACACACGCACATGATTGGGGATGATCTATTCTCGGTCCGATCTGGTCCGATCCGGTTCTCGGGTAGGTAAATGGAACTGATGGGAAAGAACACTACCGGAGAGTATGCTCGGTGGTGATCGTTTTTAGTTTCTGATATTAAAATGACCAATTTTAGCTCCACGCCAAGTTGACTTCACCTCATTTCATTTCATCATGCCTAAGCCAAAAACCTAAGGAAAAGATACTGGAAATGCAAACTAAATATTGACAAGAACAGAAGGGAAAAACGAGATAAAATCTTAGAGGTTTGTACATCGGTGCGAATCTCTAGACCTTAGCTAGTCATAGCAAGCAACTGTTGCTTCCTTAATTAGAATGGGATGAGAGTCGAGCTTGAGATGAGACCGTGAGAGGGAGGCGTTGAGCTCGAGCGAAAGGGACGCAACTTAGGCAAGAGAAGGTGGCATTCGAGCGAGAGCCGATAGAGACTATTGGTGAATTAGGTGATGGAAAGCTACCCATGAATTGGGAAAAATTGTATTGCTTTACATACTTCTGTCGTGTAATTATAGTCCTATTTATAGTACATGAGGTCTAGATGATTAGGGAAGGGAATATGCAAAATAAAGGAAAAAGATGATTCCCTAATACAATATTCTAATGTTCCAACAGTACAACAGTCAAGATCAATTAAGATCAATCAATGCAAATAATATCTTCGACAAGATCTGTCACACCCCGAACCTTACGAGCTCGTAACATCCTGCCTATGGTAGTTTGAATGCAACATCCTAGGACTTATCACGAACCCAATAAAAATTAACTTACGAGTAACACATGCGAAAGCAACTCGAACACTCAATTCAACATGATAATAAATGGGATAGTAAAAGAAGACAATATATACACGAATCAACAAAGCTACTTTTATAACCACAATTTTACTTACAGAAGATACAATACACAAATTTTGTTAGGAACTACTATCTACGGATCACGCACAAGCAAAAAGGATTACGTGGTCGATTAGCTTAACTTGTCTACACAAAAGGTGGGCGCATAAAAGACGGAGTAACTAAACCTATCATCAATTCCCATGATATCCTGGAAGCGTTCCCGGATCAAACTCAAGGTAGTCTGGCTCGAAATCTGAACTTTTGGGACCCGTATCAGAATCAGTAATGGCTCCGTCGGGAGTATCTATCTTCATAGGATCCCACTTCTCAACTCCTCCTTTGTTACCACGGGGGCCATCGAATCCTCAAAGAGGACCGAACAAAATGTCCCCTTCTTGATAAAACAGAGCCAAAAAGGCACGTGCCTTCTACCATGTAAAACCTTTATCCACCCAAATAGTCGTTGCATGCCTTATGTAAACCATATTCTCTCCTATTGGGTACTCCGTTAACATATGATTCAAATCCATAAGTACCCCAAAACGCTGAGGAGGGCCAGTCATGATTGAGGGTCTGAAATGTTTAAATACAACAACAATGAGATAAAACTCAATAAGTAAACTCTCCAAGCCTCGCTTAGGCTAACATGTACCTCCGGACAATCCTAAACATGCAATTCTAGAATTCAACATACCATGAACAACCTCACCTTGGCACATACACAAGCCCTGCACATTAGAAACCACTATGACATGGCAATCGCTCCTTGAGCACATACTATATGATCCATGGCATAAATGTGGGTAACACAATTAATAATCTAGACATAAAGAACATCGATCTCAGGCACCTAGCATTCCCTAATGCATAACACACGCGTAGTTGTCCAGATTATTAACGATCCCTTGGGCCACACCGAACCCCCGTCGATCTTCCGGTCTAGCCGAGTATCGTCCCGCTACTTCAGGTACAGTAACATCTGGAATGGAACACCCTCCCGACCAGCCGGGTATCAGACGGCATTCTATTTAGGAGCATGAGTTCACCTCTACCGTGACATGGCATCGTCTAGAACCCCCGCCTAGACGGCATCCAAACTCCCGCCGGACATCATCTAGAACCCCCGCCTAGACGGAACTATCATGACCATGCACGCACATCATTTACTTAATGCCAATTCTTATCTTTATAATTTAGCTAATGTCGAGTGTCTATGACGTACAAATTTCTACAAACTACCATGTCATGAAACGCATTTAAATTCAAATCCGAATAGCATGTCCATTCACAATCGGATTCAATTAGCCAATACGAATTCAGCCACTACACAAGTCACAATCAAATTAGCCGCAATTCAACTAAATCAAGCCATTAAATAATCAATCATAACTGGCCATTGAGTAAACCAACATGATCAGCCGTTAAGTAGCCAAAATCAATGCCTAATTCAATTCGAACCAACCACATTTCTATCTCCAAGTCAGCCAATGCACAGCCTACAATCAGCCACTAAATGTTCTCTAATCAAACTCTAAACAAGCAACCATAATAGCCCCTAATCAACCAAAGATTAATCCACCATTCAGCCATTAAATCAACCAATGATCAGCTACTAAACACTCCACAAAGCAGCCCCTAATCAGTCCACAAATCAGCCTGCAAAACCATTACTAAACAGTCACTGAACAACCCCTAATCAACCCATAAACACATCCATTAGTCATCCATTAGTCACCCATTACCCTAATCAAGGATTAGGAAGCCACTTACTAGGAAAACCTAAGCAAAACACCACACAAGGGGGGGCAGCAATTAGCCTCGGCGGAGCAGCAGCAGCTCCAGCGGTTCAGCGGCAAACGGTGAACGACGGGTGGCTTGGATGGTGGCAGTGCTAGTCGCGGGTGATGGTGATGGTGACGATGTAAGGGTGATGATCATTGGTCGTGGATGAGCAAGGAAGAGGGAGAAACAGAATGGCGTTGGTGGTGGTGTGGTGGTCACGACCACGAGTGATGGCGCTCACGATGGTTGAATAGCATCAATTGAAATGCAGCAACTTCGGGGGGTTTAGTGGTGGCGTGATTATGGTGGTGATAGTGATGGACGAGGGGAAGGGAAAAGGAGGTGGTGGCGGGTGAATAGCGACCGCAGCTGAGGACGACGGCGACCACGGTGGCTGGAGTGGTGGTCGGCAAGGGCTAGTTGGGCTAGTGGTGGTGAGTTCGGCCGAAGTGTATGGGAGAAAGGGGGAGTGAAAGGAAGACTTGATCAAACGAAGAGAGAGAGAGAGAGAGAGAGAGAGAGAGAGAGATGTCTACTAAACCCCACTCAAAACCCTACTAACAACCCCACTAGTAACCAAGGGTCAAGATTCAATCTTGAAGAATAAGCCAAGATCTAAGGGTCCAAAATTACTCTATCTAGTGGCAAACTAGTAAATAAGCAAAGAGGAGAGGGGCAAGGTGTTCCATCAATTTCGGCCTAGAGGGTGAGTCCAATATGCCTAATTTGCCCTTCAATACTTTAAAGGAACCTAAAATATCTTAGGGGTAAAATGGTATATTCCAAGTTTCGGTTCGAATTTCACTCTTCCGATAATTTCCGAGCGGTCCGACGATTAGCTAACCCAAATGAGGCGACGTCCAACAACGCAGTCATGGAACCCTTGAAAGGTTGATACCCAAGTTCGAATTCTAATTCATGATCCAAATCAATTACCGAAATCGATTAATTGCGACTTTAGTCTATCTCAAACTAACGGGCTGCTTTTAGAAGTTACGCGTATTCAACCCGTGCCCAACTTGATATCGAGCCACGTTTAAGCTTACTCAAGTCATGGCGAACTTGGTTGTCATATAATTATGTGGGCCAATCACTAGTTTCGAAGGACATGATTGTTCCGAATAGGTTTAAGGTGGTTTGCAATCCATACAATGGTCAAGCAGAATCATCCACGATCCAATTGTATACCATTGGCAAATCATTCATAACCATTCTTGAATCGGTCTATAATGGCCCAAAATTGTCCCTCGTCAATCCTTATAGTCGAATGGTCAATCCATGACACGTACTTAATTCCTAATGAGCATTTCCCTAACGGTTAGGCCTTTCATAAGTAATCAATTCAAAGTGAGATTTAACTGAAAATGCATCGATGAGATATTCACTTCAAAAATCCCGAAAAGAGTTGAAATTCAGAATGTCACATGATCAATTAGCAGCAATAGTATCTTCAACACTCTCCCTCATGCTTGTGGTCTATATACATCAAGAACGCCTAGTTTCTCAATAGACAAGAATGTTGATTTTGACATAAGGCCTTAGTGAAGATGTCTACAAGCTATTCAGTTTTTCTTCTTCCCCTCATTTTGATCAATACATCTAATTCTTTTCTCTGATGAACTAACAATCAACCTCTATATGCTTCATCCTTTCATGGAAAACTAGGTTCATGGCGAACTTGAATGCGGCGTCGTTGTCGCAGTAATGAGTATCCCAATTTCACACATAATCCTTAACGGATTTTGTACTCATAGGGCAAGTAGCATAATATGTGTCACAATATGTTGTCATCTCTGTCACGCCCCGAACCCAACTACCCATCGGAACGCGAGCATCCCCTTATCTCTTCGGTCGATCATAGTGCGACGTCCCCAGGAGACATCGCCGACCCAACAACAACATCAGAGTATAAAAACACATGCGGAAGCAAATACAACCCTGACAAATAAAGATGAACAAAGAAGCCAAACACTCAAGTCATCATCAGGTAAAACCTCATGCTCATATATATCAACAAGCTGTTTATACAAGGATCATAGAAACAAATACACTACAGTCCGATCACTATGGGTCTAGGTCAAGGTCACATCAAAGTCAAAAGGCCACTAATCCAAAAAGCGTCGGTGGCCGGGTGAGTAGGTCAGTACTAAGGATCACTATAACAAAAAGGTAGGGATCCCTATCACCGACCAACTAGTCTAAGGCTCAAAGTCTGGGTCGCTGGAATCGTCGGGCTCCATGGAAGACTCAGCTGACTCCTCTGAGGAGCTGCGATCCGGCTCTGGCTCATCCACGTCCATGTCAGGGTCCTCCTGATCTCCCCAGTAGTCTGCTAAGAGAGCGTCAGCCTCAGCCTCGGAGTCAAAGTCGTCCTCCAAGTCTACATCTTCGACGGCATCTATGTCTACATCCTTGCCTACCTCATAGACCTCACCATTCTCATTCTCCTGCTCCATCGCTTCTGGCTCGGGGTCGTCCTCCTCCTCATCCATAGGCTCCGGCTCTGGGTCATCGTACCAAACTCCGGGACCTGGCTGGGCATCGACGGTTGGCGGAACGCCAGGTGGAGGCGCATCGACCACCTCGCCATCGGCAATCACTGGCTCTAACTCGCCATCAGCGCCTACTGGAATGTCAAAGGTACGGATGGGTCGACTGAGGGTACCGTCCTCTGCCCTGCGACACCATGCGATGTACTCTTGCTTCTTATGTTCATCCTCACCCGTGTTAATGTAAAGAACCGACCTAAACCTCACATGCATCTCGCCATTCCCAGCTGGGAAATGCTCCTCGGACTGCAATATCTGCCTGGGAATCCCAAAAAGTGGAGGCGGCTCCTGCATCCTAGGGGGTAGGCTCTGAAATGTTCGGTTTTATGACAACCGTGAGACTAGCTCAGTGAATCAAATACCTAAACCTAGGCTAGGCTAAAGTGTGTCTCTTAACGGACCAAAATCAAACAAACAAGCCAACAACATAAAACTCAACATGTGTCATCGTGATTCAACCCCTGCAAGTTAGTGCAATTCAACGTATATATATACACCCACATACGTGTACATACGGGCAGGCGTACTTCACACACGCGTGCTCAGATTCTTTAAATGGTTCACATTACTCAACCACCGCATCCCACACGAATGCCTCATGCAGTCACATGCTAACAATTTTCACAATCTCATCACAATACTGCATGGTTCACAACTCACATAATGCAACGTTCAGTTCATTCTTAATCTCACGACCCACAATAGGGCCCGACCCGAAGGCCACAACACTTCATGGCCAGCGTATATAATACGCCCCCGGCCCGGTGTCTTCTAGCCTGCTACAAAGTGCCTAAGGCGCAACACCGCTCACCTACGAACCAGAGCCTGCTACAAAGTGCATGAGGATGGTCGTCTTCCGGTCTAACCGGGCATCGTCCTGCTACAAAGTGCATGAGGACGGAACTCGACCCGTAGGCCACGACCCAAAGGCCTTAAGTGATCACACATATCAATTTTATCTTAGCCCATTCCACTCATTTCCGGGCGTTTACCGTGATCACGCAATGCAATGTCACACCCGCACATTCACATAATGCATCTCAAATCTCAATCTCAGATACCATGAGCGTGACATGCATTTTCATATTAATGAACACAAATGCCACAACTATTATCGACATTTACGAACAATGGGCATGTTCTAGCATTTATATTCCACCACATACAATTCGGCCAAATCAAAACCCCAACTTCAAACATGTCCAAAACACATTCAAAATACACCATTTAACCTCAATTAACTCAGCCAAGACCCCAATTAAACATGTAAGGCATACACTTAGTTTAATTTAGCAAAACAAGCCTATTTGGCACTAAAAACACCATTTCTAGCACAATCACCCAAGACCTCCGAATTTAACTCATCATGGGCAGCCATCAATTCCTCACTAATCAAACGTACTTCCACTTCAAATCAACCATCCACAACCTCACTAACTCAGCCAATAACCATACAATCCCTAACCAACACCCATTAACTTAATCTCTACCAATTAACCCAAATAGATCCAACTAAACACAATTAAGGCTAAGCTAGGTTTAGGCATTAAACTCACGTTTCGGTGCACAACTCGAGGGAAGATGATGATCATCTAACTCGCGACTCGGCGACGGCGGCTCACGGCGGTGGCCCGGTCCTCACGGCCACGGCGGCTGATCGGTCACGAGAGAGAGGGAGAGAGAGGCGCGGCTGAACCGGTGGGGGAACGGGCTGACCAAGGCGGCTCACGACGGCGCTCCGGCGATTCTTGGCCGCGACCCACAATTCCGGCGAACGGCTGAGGAGGGCGGCGACGGTGGGGCTGGTTCGGTGAAGATGGGAGAGAGGGACGAAAGAGAGAGAGGTGAAGGGGAGGAGAGAATGGCCGAATGTGAGAGGGGAGAGAGTGGGCGTGAAAGTGGAGGAGAGAGAGAGAGAAAGACTTAATCAATTATTGATCAAAAAGTTGGTCAAATCCTCCTTAGTGGAAGACACATGTCATCATCTAAGCCCACTTGCCCAAAATACCCTTGCATCCAATGGCCCACATTCATTCATAATAATTATTGAGGGGCATTTTAGACATTAGCCCTTAACCCAACCTTAACCATCCTAGTTAACTCTAACCCACCTTAGTTAAACCAAAATTAATTTGCCAAATTCGGAATTAAACTTAAATAGTCCAAGGGTAATTCCGTCATTTTTCCATTCCGAACCGAAATTCCATTTTTCGCACCCATGCGTCCCACGTATGTGTGGCCAACATTTTCTGGCGTCAGAATCTTAAAATTTGTCCGTCGGGTCCCTGAAATCCGACACCGAAATCTGGGTTCAATTCCGTGAACAACTCTCTCTCAATTTCAATTTTTCTGAAACTCTCACTAACAGGCGGCTGTTTAGGCATACGCGTATCGACTTAGGGCTGTCCGAGTCTCAATGGTTCCGATCATCGAGAGAAAGAGGGTTTATTACTAATCCCGGGGTCACGATCATTTGGCTCGAGTTCAGGATTGGTTGGCCACGAGCACGTTTGGTTAAGCAGAATCACCTGCGATTCCAATTGTGCATCGTTGGCCTTGGCCATACCATTTCCATCACTTTTCCTAAGATCGGCCCCTCACTGGTTCACAATATTCCCTCATTCTTTCTCAAATCGGCTCCCGAGTCGTGACTAAATCCCTGGTCCACGTACTAGCGTCCTAGTTAGCCATTCCCCATGGTTAGTATCCCAAGAGTGATCAGCTCTGGGCGAGTCGTACTCAATTGAAATGAGAAATAACATTCATTTTATTAATCCCAGAAATTACATCGAAATTCGGGCTGTTACAATCTCCATGTTGTTCTCCCAAGATAATAGTATCTCCAATCCTGGACATCCTTTTAAATACTTTACGACCTTCAATTTTGCATTAATGTGAGATTGTTTTGGAGCATGCATGAATTGGCTAAGAATTTGCACGACATAGCATATGTTGAGCCTAGTCATAGTCAGATAAATAAGTTTCCCAACAAGTCTTTGATAAATAGATGGGTCTTTAAGCAACAAATCCTTGTTCATGGGTGACAACCCTTGGTCATATTCAGTTGTTGTCAACTTGACATTATGTTCAATTGGGATAATAACTGGCTTAGACCCTGATAGTCTTGCTTCCGATATGATTTCCAATACAAATTTGCATTGGCTAAGACAAATTCCTTTACCTGACCACACAATTTCTATCCCAATAAAGTATTTGGGAGGTCCCAAATTTTTAATGTGAAAAGTAGATGCAAGTACTTTTTAAACTTCTCAATGGCTGACACATCATTTCCCATAATGAGTATGTCATCAACATATATAAGTAAGTAGATTGATGATGTACTTTGTCTCCATTTAAATAAAGCATAGTCGTGTCTAGATTGCTAGAATTTTGCAGCTATAAGTGCTGTAGTGAATTTAGCATACTATTGACGAGAAGCTTGTTTGAGCCCAAATAGGAACTTTCGGAGATGACATACACGATTCTCCCCTTGTCTATGAAGTCCTGGTGGAAGTTCCATGTAAATTTTCTCTTCTAGATCTCTATGAATAAATGCATTGTGTACATCCATTTGATGAAGGGGCTAATCACGAAAAGCAGCAATAGAGAGAAAAGATCATAAATGACTTCTTTCTCTACCGGTGAGAAAGTTTTTATGTAGGAAAAACTTTCTCGTTGTGTGAACCCCTTTGCTATTAGTATGGCTTTGTACCTTTCAATTGAACCATCTATCTTGTATTTGATCTTATATACCCATTTGCAACCGATGGGTTTTCTATCAGGAGATAGTGAAACAAGATCCCAAGTTTTGTTCGCCATCAAGGCTCTTAATTCATCTTTCATTACTTGTTGCCAGCGAGGATCCTTTGAGGCCTCATAACATGAGGCAGGTTCCCATCCCTCCGAAATTTTGCTCATGCAGCACATGTGTTTGGATGATAGACGAGTGAAGCCAACATAAGAAGAGACAGGATGTGTGTACCAGATGATTCCAAGGTGGGACAAATGTAATCTTCAGTCCATGTGGGTGATCATTTTGTACAACCTAACCATCGAGGAGGAGTTGGCGCAAAAGAGATATTGGTGAGGTCAAAGTTGGACGATCTTCTGATATAGCCTCTGGTGGATCATCAAGGGCTACATTCTAAACATCTAAATAAGATTGTAGATTTTCAGCGGGTGCATTAGATGCCATGGGTCACGCATTGTGAGGAAGCAAGACTAGTTATGGATGTGGAATATCCTCTCCACTTAAAAAGGAATGGTGATTAGTGGGCGGATGTGAAGATAACTCATCTGGAAGGGAGAAATATCCTCATGAAAATAATGTCTCCACTGACAAAGAATCGCCCAGTGGATTGATCATAAACCAAATATCCTTTTTGTAGAGCAGGATATCCCATAAATATACATTTAAGAGCACGAGAACCCAATTTGTCCCGAGGGCCAATAGTGGAAAAGTAGCACAAGCATCCAAAAACACAGAAATGGCGAATATCTAGATGTTTCCAAAATAGTAATTCGAAAAGAGTCTTTCCATTGCGAATCTGAGATGGCATCTGATTGATCAAGTATGCTACCGTGACCACACAGTCTCCCCAGAGCATTTATGGAATTGAAGCTTGATATTTGAGGGCACTAGCAACTTCCATAAGATAACGATGTTTTCGCTCAACAACTCCATTTTGTTGAGGTGTATAGATACAATAACTTTCATGAAGAATACCATTTGGAATATATAGGGAAGAATATTCATGATTAAAAAATTCACAGGCATTATCGGTTCGAATTTGTTGCAAAGATTTGTGGAACATATTTTTAATCAATGCAAGAAAGTTTCGAGCATGGGAAAGAACTTGAGCCTTGGATTGCATCGAAAAAACCCAAGTCGCACATGTATGATCATCCATGATTGTGAGAAAAAAGCGTGACCCATCACGATGTGGTGTATGATATGGTCCCCAGTTGTCCGTGTGTACAAGAGAAAAAGCTGTATCGGTACGTGAGGTGCTTTGCGAAAAAGACAATCACGTTTGTTTAGCTAATGGACATATAGGACATTTTGAATGAGGAAAAGAAGCACTATGGCCTTAATGCTAATGAGACACGAAAATATTATTATTGATATTAGCATTATAGAAAATGCCCTTATTCAAGGGAAAGGATGAAATATCAAGATTTTTGGGAAGTGTGATCGAAAAATAGAGTCCCTTGCGAATACAACCTAAGCCTATCAGTTTCCCAATCGAAAGGGCCTGAAAGGAGCACATGTCAGAATCGAAGAATACTCGATAGAAATTATCTTCACAAAGTTTGGAGACAGAAATGAGATTAAATTGAAAATCGGGATTAACAATATATTTTTCAATATGATAGATGGACTGAGTGAGACATTCCCAATTTTTGTGATGGAGGTGTCATTGCCATTTGGAACACATACTGAAGTTTGAGGGAATGAATCATGAATTTTAGAAAAGAATTGTTCATCGCGGACTCTGGTTACTAGCACCTAAATCAATGATGTATGCTTTAGTTGAAATGGAGCTCAAGCAATGAGAGACACCTGTATAACTGGCCACCTTATCTTGCATTCCCAATTGGTTGAGAGCCCTTATGATTTATTGGAATTGGCCATTATTGATGGGTTGATGAGCCTTGGTATGTGCTACGACAGAGATATCTTGTTCTTTTCTTTCCTAATCTGTCGGTTTTCTATGCAATTTCCAACAATTTTCCCGAGTATGGTAGGGACATTTGCAATAATCACAATATTCACCTTTTACTTTGTTGGATTTTTTAGCATGTGACTTACTTGAAGTAAAATTGTGGCCATTGGATCCCCTCTATGCCGGTGCAGTGGACGCATGCTATGGACCATCCAATATGCACGCTGCAAGGATGAGCCCTGAGTCGCCTTATCGTGAATGCATCACGGCCGTCTAATCGCAAGAACGCATTGCAGCCATATGATCCCTTGATTAAATCCCAGCCGTTTGCTAAAGTTGAAGCCCTCGCGAATCCTAGGCCATTTGATCATCCGAATAAACCAGAACCATCCATTCCAAAAGATATAAGGGCTTCGTCTTCTTCGCCCGATAACCCTAATGCCGTGAGCAAGTGTCTAGTTCCGCCATGGTCGGTCATCACCACGAGTAATTTTTGTTCTAGCGTCACCTTGGCCGCGAGAATAACTCGATCCCCAACCTTCATGTACTCTGAGGAAGCCAGGCGATGTGATTCCTCCTGAACCACAAATTGGTAGATCCGCCGAGCAAGGGGACCAGCTCCATGGTGAGGATTTGGCCGTGGAAAAGTACGTAAATTTCATTCAAGATGAGTAGGAACCAAGTTACCTTTTCCTTCTTCTTTATCGCGTGATATTGTGCTCGGGTTAAGTCAAATCCCTCCAAGTTTTCTTCGAATACCTCAAGTTCGTTCCACAGTGCCGATAGTTTGTTGAACACTGTAGAAATTGAAAGATTTCCTTATTTTAGTTTAGATAAGGCCTGCATTATACTGAAAATCTTTGTCCAATCAGGTTTTCCATACATTTCTCGTGAATTAAACCAAAAAATCTTTGCATCTTCGGCCGGGGGTAATCCGGCCGCGACCTCCATGGTGAGACAATTTCCAATCTTCATCCGAACGAGTTGATTACACTTCCTCCAATGGCATTCGAATCGCTCGTTGGACGGGATTAGAATTGTGCCGTCAATGAAACCCTCCTTATCCTTTGCTATTAGTGCTCGTTGAAGCTCTTGTGACCAAACTGAGTAATTTTCTGGCCCCAAGAGTTGTTGTGTGATGAGGCGGAGCTCAGGTCCGTCGACGACGAACGTGTACAGTAGATCTCCCAGCGTGAGTCTACCACCGATGATTCCTGTGAAAGGAAAATACCCATATCGATAGGCAAGGTATGTGTTCACCCAAAAATTGGGTGGACCCGAACCACCTTGGTTCGAAAAAGTCCAACCAGATCTAGATCCCGAATCGGGCTCAGCATTAGACGATGGGCCTCCTCTTAGCCCATTATTCTCAGTAGAGACTGAAATTATTTGATTTGGCTAGCCCGGAATAACTTGGACCGAGAACCATTGGACATATGGGCCCGAATAGAAATGCCTTGAATTGGGTTGAACAGGGCCCTATTGCTCCTCATCGGTTCGTGTCTACCTCTATTCCTTCGTCTAGTTTTCTCCTTCGGGAATTGTCTATTGATTCAAAGATGAATCTTCCATTCTCTCTGTTGACTGAAGTTTCTCCATAGGTTTTGCGTTGGTGGTGTTGCCGAACAAGGAAGATGAAAAGAAGGTGTTTTAGCATAAGCCAGATGAATGTGGAAGGCTTTGATACCATGTCAGAGAATTAGGTGATGGAAAGCTACCCAAGAATTGGAAAAAATTGTATTGCTTTTCATACTTCTATCATGTAATTATAGTCCTATTTATAGTACATGAGGTCTAGATGATTAGGGAAGGGAATATGCAAAATAAAGGAAAAAGATGATTCCCTAATACAATATTCTAATTTTTCAACAATACATAAGTCAAGATCAATTAAGATCAATAAATGCAAACGGTATCTTTGATAGGATCAATTAGCAGCAATAGTATCTTCAACAGAGACTATGAGAATCGAGAGAGAAACAAGGAAAGAGAGAGGCATGAGAACACTAATGGGCAAGACGTTAGAGGGAAAGAGGAGGCAGAGAATGGATTAGGGTTTTATTTAGTAAAGTGTCTTTTAAGAAATTAAAAAAATTAAAAAATAAATAAATCGGTTTGGTCTGGGCGCTTCTATCCCTCTTGGAATCGAGAATAGGACCGAAATCACTAGTTCCATAAAAATAGAATCGAGAATCGGACTGCTTGGAACGCCCCAGGCACGCCACTTGCTAGAGCAATTTTGTAGTCTTCTTTAGTGTTATTATACAAGAAGAAGCTCACATTTAGGTTAGCACCTATAACATGGATTAGGCCCAAGCAACATAATCAATATGACTGAATGGGGATATCATTCTTCCCTTTCTTTTCATTATTTACATTCACGGGAATACATCCAAACGACTAACACTAGGAGGACCAAAAAGATGTAAGCTCGGCTTCACTACCAAGCGACCCTATACATATGTCACCGCTACCATCAACGTCCATCGTCGCAATCTAGATCAAAAAAATGACAACTGCGGAATTCCGAAATGGCTCCCCATCTAGCATATGCTACCAACACCCATATAAGGATCGCTAAGTTCCTCCGAATCACTGTGCTTGCTCGGACCACTACTCTCGCTACCATCATCATCAATATCGTCCATGAATCGTAGGGGACTCAACAGTTCACCACCTCAGTTGACATACCCCGCCACAAAATGATACGATACCATCAATGTATGTCCAACATCAACCCACAACACCAAGACTTGTCGAGTATATAGTAGGTTTGCCCTGGAATTGTGACATCATCCCAAGTATACCAAAATAAAAAGGGGATCCGTAATGAGCCAACGGAGGAATGTTCATCCTAACTATATGAAAAATGTAAGACAACAGGAGTGAGCAATAGCTCAACAAGAGATAAAGCAAGTTCATAAACCGACCTATCTAATGTACTACCGATTCCTAGAATACACCTACATAAAATGCATCTTAGGTAGACAAGTATGATCGGTATCACATTCAAAAATCATATGTATCAAACGAGCATGTATCACATCTACCAGACGCATCATATCACATTATTGTCATGTCATTGGGTCCACTCCCATCTCACTATTCAACCGGGGACAAGCCAGCCCATGCGAGTCACTTCCGGTTTGCTATCCAAACTTCCATGGCGCGCAGACCATAGGCATCCCACGCTTTGGGGCATCTTGGTTTTTAGCCAAGGCATTCTCCTCCCAATAACCAACCATCCACTGTTGGGTTTCACTTTCGATTTGCTAACCGGACTTTCGCAGCACGTAGACAGTAGGCATCGCACACTCCGAGCATCTTGATTTTTAGCCAAGGCATTCTCCTCCCGATAACCAAACATCCAACATCAGGCCATCTACGATTCACTGGCCGTAGGCTTCACATCACATTCTCATGTGTCTCATGCATACCAAGCACATGACATGACATGCAAACACAATTATCCACGTGCACATGACACCATGCCACTATAATGTGATACCCTTCTAATTCATGGCAACTTTCACACCATATTCCAAAGTCTATCATCACATAAATGATCTCATGTGCCTCATCATTTGACATCACATCAAGGTCAATCATATCTCATTAGAAAGCTCAGCGTGTGTAGGTTTTATCTCCAAAAGACATCAAGCCACGATTCAAACATTTTCATGTGAAAAATAGTGCATCTTTGAAATTGGGTAAATCTGGGCAGTTTTGCACAGTAACAGAAATCTCTTCAAAATAAATAGTAAATGAACTCTGAAAATTCTAAATTTTGGCGATGTCATAGAACACAACTTGCTAAACATTTCTTATGAGAGCACAAAACCCAGTTCAATTTGTAATCATGTTTTTTTGTCACTCAAAATCAGACCCGAAATCAGCTCATCAGAACAGGCTGCTCGATCCTCGAAATATATCTCTTTTAGTACCCAAATCACCTTCAAAAGCCTCGAAATTTTTATATTTCATAGATAGAAAAGTCCTTAACAACTTTAATGAAAGAAGTTTATTGAAAATAGATTTGAAAAAATTAATAAAAAAATCGAAAAAGACATGAAGATCACAAAAACTATATTTCTGGGCAGTTTAAACATGATTGAAAATGAGCTTTCGTATAATCCAAATTAACTCCAAAAATTCCAGATTTAAAATATGTTAAACGTCAAGATGTGGTGAACAACTTTTGTGGAGAACATAACCCCAAATTCGACCCACAAAGACATGTACAAAAATAACAAAAAAAATAGATATTGTAGTTCTGAGTTTTGGGTTTCAAAACAAACTGTGAAAACTCGTAATTTTCTTGTATTGCTCAACGAACAATACAAATATTTATGCAACATATTACTTAATAGAAAAGAGAAAGAAAAGATCTACCAAATATCTCTAACTAATTATAAAAGATATACTAAATATTATGCTAACTAAAAGCAAAAGTAAATCCTAACTAATAATAAGAGATACACTAAATATTTAAAAAACATAATGTAAATCTTAAGCAAATCTTCCATAATACTCCCCTTCAAGTTGGCGCATGGAGTTCACAAATGCCCAACTTGCTAACGAGAAATGCAAATTGATCTTGGCCCAATGCCTAGGCAATTATATCTGCCAGTTGAAGTCTGGTGGGTACATGCTTAGTTGTAACGGCGCTTAATCGTACATGTTCGTGAACAAAGTGGCAATCAATCTCGATGTGCTTTGTTCGTTCGTGAAACACCAAGTTTGCCGTGATATGTAAGGCAGCTTGGTTGTCACAATAAAGACCCTTTGGTTTGTCGTACAATACCTCAAGGGAGGCAAGTAAAGTGCGCAACCAAATCAGTTCACTAGTGGCAATTGCCATAGCACGATATTCACCTTCAGCAGAAGATCGAGAAACTGTGGTTTGCTTCTTGGTTCTCCAAGATATGAGACAATCACCAAGTAGGACAAAGTAACCAGTATCACCAAGTGATCGGGCAACTTACCCAATCGGAGTCACAAAAGGCAGACAAGTGGAGTGAAGTTAGGATGGATAGTAGAATCCCTTATCTTGGGTTTTTCTTGAGATATCGAAGAACTCGTATCTCTACTTCCCGGTGCTGCTCCTTCGGTTCCTGCATGAACTGGGAAAGTATGTGGACTAAATAACATAATTCAGGCCGAGTGATAGTGAAAAAAATTGAACGTCCCATTAATCGACAAGAGAGACTTGGGTCTATCATGGCAAGTCCACTTGCTGTAGCTAACCCGTATCATCGCTCCATTAGAGAAGTTGCTGGTTTAGCTGCTAGCATACCGCAATCCGATAGGATGTCAAGTACATATTTTCTCTGACACAGAAATAACCCTGAAGTCGTCCACGTTACTTCAATTCCCGAGAAATACTTTAATTGGCCAAGGTCTTTGATATGAAAGTGCTTATCAAGGTACCATTTGAACACTACGCACTATTTTGAATTATTGCCTACCAAGAAAAGATCATCAACATATACTAACACAGCTAGAAAAGTATCGCCAAGAGAATACGTGAACAACGAGTAATTTGCTAATGATTGATCAAAACCATACTCCCTCAATGCATTAGAGAATTTTGAAAACCAATTCGAGATGCCTGCCGAAGGCCATATAAGGACTTTTGTAGTCGACATACACGATTTAAGCCAGTGGTCGTGAAATTTGGTGTAAGTTTCATATAAACTTCCTCATATAAGTCACCATGCAGAAATGCATTGTTTACGTCCATATGATGTAACTCCCAATTACGAGCCAATGCAACTGCAAGAAGACACCGCACAGTGACTAGTTTAGCCATTGGTGTGAAAGTTTCTTGGAAGGCCACACCCTCTGTCTGGGTGAATCCCTTTGCAACAAGATGAGCTTTATATCGCTCAATATTACCGTCAGCTCGACGCTTGATTTTGTAAACCCATTTGCACCCTGTGGGTTTCTTATCCTCCGGCAAAGTTGCTAAAGTCCACGTCTTATTATCTTCTAGTGCTTTAATTTCTATCGCCATCACTTCTCTCCACAAAGGATTTTTAATAGCCTCAGTGTAATTCCTAGGCTCAATATCAGAATCAACAGCAGCTAAAAAAGTAATGTGAGGCTCTGTAAATTGTTCATAAGAAATAAACTTCTCGATTGGATAGATTGTACCTGAAGATATCGATGGAGTGGGCTGAAGAGTTTGGGTCTTCGTTTGGACCGTATTGCACACATAATCTCGCATATGAGTTGGCTTTCTTTTTTGTCTTACAGGGCGAATTGGGAGTGGCATTTGGTCATCAGGCTGCTCGCTAGGTTGCTCTTCAACTTAGACTGTATTATCACAATCTTGCATCACCATCTACCCATTTTCTTCACTAACTTGGCTTGGAACCCCCTCTTCCTCCCCCCCTGAGGTTGATTCCACCCCTCATCAATAGGATCCAGCTCTCGAGCCGGTGTCAAAAGAGGAAGAGAGTCTTCATCCTCATGTGCAGGTTGCTAAGCAAATGGAAAATTCTCTTCATAGAAAATAATATCACGAGATACCAATAATTCTTCAGTTTCCAAATAAAAAACTTCCAACCCTTCATGCCGTATGGATATCCCTAAAATATACATTTTCTTGCCCTTTTTTCAAATTTATCTTTGCCCTTTGACGGTTTGTGAGCATAGCACAGTGCGCCGAAAACTCGCAAATGATTATAATCCAGCGGTTTTCCAAAAAAAAGCTCAAACGGCGTTTTTCCAAATAATGACGGAGTTGGAGTATAATTGACTAAATAAATAGCCGTTAATCACATTCAACCCAAAAACAAATTGGTAAATTCGCTTGAAAACAAAGTGCCCGTGCTACATTGAGGATATGCTGATGTTTTCTTTCAACTCGCCCATTCTGCTATGGCGTGTAGGAACATGATGTTTGATGTATCACTCCACTTTTGAAAAAAAAATCTTTCATAGAATCAGAAAGAAATTCATGGCCATTATGCACCATTTTAACTACTCGACTAAACTGGGTCTTTGCCATATGACAAAAATTAACAAAGACTTTGAATGTCTCTCATTTTTCCTTCATCAAATAGACCCAATTTGCTCGACTATAATCATTGACGATGGTTAAAAAATAATGTGCACCACAGAGAGACCCTATCTGATATGGCCCCCAAACGTCACAATGTAACGAATCAAAACATCCAACGGCTTTATTATTACTTAAAGGAAATGAGGAACGGGTTTCTTTTGCATGACAATATATATCACACAAATCATCCCTATCTTTATTTACTTCAATACCGGTGATTAAATTTAAAGCTTGCCGTGATGGGTGCCCCAATCATTGATGAAAAATGTCAATATTCTGTCCCTTTACCGCTGGAAAAGCCGAATGAGTGCCCATATGTCCAAGATAATATATCCCTTCTCGAGGATTACCCACTCCAATTGATCTTTTCAAGTGTAGGTCCTGTACGATACATCGAGAAGAGAAGAACATTACTGAGCAATTCAAATTTGAACTCAACTTTCCGATAGAAATAAAATTGCACTTAAAGTTTGGGACATATAGTACATCGTGCAAAATAAAATTAGGGCTTAAATAAACATTACCTCTTTTGATGGCGTGAGTCACTTTTCCAATCAGGAGTTCGTATAGGATATGCGTATGTGATATTCTTCGGCCGATTTAGAAGCAAAAGTTGCCCTGTCATATGTTCGGAGGTGCCACTATCGATAATCCAATTTGTGGAAACATCTTTAGACCAATAGACATTACTTGTGAGTTGGACCTTCGAAGGAGACAGTTTCATTGCCGTGAGCAAACTAACCAAATGTTGATATTGACCATTGCTAATTATTATTGTTGTCTCTGTACCCTTTGGACCTTCTTGACTGGTATCTGCAATGGTGTCAGAACTGCCTATGCTAGCCTATGCGAAATGTGCAACTATTATGGAAGGATTCCCTTTGTGTGCCTTTCCAACCTCGCCTTGACTCCCAATTCGGAGGATATCCATTCAACTCCCAGCAATGACTCTTCTCATGCCCAACCTTCCCACAATAGTCACATTTAGGTTTTCTGAATAGTGTTTTCCTTGGGTCCACTCTTCCAACCAAGAAAGCAACACCCTCGGTCTTCTCTTCCCTCCCTCGAGCAATTAACCATTGGTGCTCCTCTTGTGCGATCATAGAATAAACCTTACTAAGGGATGGGAGTCACTCAATGTTGAGAATTTGAGAGTGAACATTCCCATAAGTCTCAGCATGAAGGCCCATAAGAAACTGGTGGATCTTCTCCACTTTCTTCTTCTTCGCATACATTGTGGCTATAGCATAGATACACTCTGGGACGTCATCATAGTCATCAAGTTCATCCCATAAGACCTTCAATTTGGTGTAATATTCCACCATCGAGAGTAGTCATGGCCACGGGCCGGGTTGGGCCCGGAACCGGCCCGGAACCGGCCCGGTCAAACCCGGGACCGGCCCGTTGACCGGGCCGGCGGTTCGGAACCGGAACCGGCCCGTGCCCTACGGGCCCGGTTCCGGTTCCCGAAATTCTTGAACCGGCCCGGAACCGCCGGTTCCGGGCCCGGTTCACAAAAAAAAAAAAAAAAAAAAAAAAACCGAGCGCGCAGCCGGAGGCGGAGGCGTCGCCCGCCTCGCCCGACGCCGGCGAGGGTCGACCTCGCCTGCAACGGGCGAGGCCGGCCTCGCCCATTGCAGGCGAGGTCGACCCTCGCCTGGGCTGGGCGAGGCCGACCTCGCCTGCAACTGGCGGGGCCGGCCTCGCCCGACGCCGGCGAGGCCGGCCTCGCCCGTTGCAGGCGAGGTCGACCCTCGCCGGCGTCGGGCGAGGCCGGCCTCGCCCGTTGCAGGCGAGGTCGACCCTCGCCGGCGTCGGGCGAGGCCGGCCTCGCCCGTTGCAGGCGAGGTCGACCCTCGCCGGCGTCGGGCGAGGCCGGCCCCGCCCGTTGCAGGCGAGGTCGCCCTCGCCGGCGTCGGGCGAGGGCGGCCCTCGCCTGACTCCGGCGGCCGGCCTCAGGCGGCGACCGGCGGACGCCGCGGAGTCGCCGTCGGCCGTCCTCTCCTCGGCGCCCGGCGCCCGTCGTTGGGCCCAACCCAACGCCAACGGCGTGAAAAAAAAAAAAAAAAAAGTGCAACTTTGCACTTTGCAGGGCAGCAGGGCCTGCAGACGTGCAGGCCCTGCTGCACTCTGCAGTGCGGGGCCTGCGGGCGCCCGGGCGGGCCCTCCCTTGCGGCCCGTTGCCAAACGGGCAAATTTTTGCCCGTTTGGCAACGGGCCAACGGGCAAAAATTTGCCCGTTTGGCAACGGGCCAACCGCCAACGGGCAAATTTTCTTCTCTTTTTTTTTTTAATTTTCTTCTTAATTTTTTTTTATAAATACTCACACAATTCTCTCAATACTCACACAATTCTCTCAAATTCTCTCAAATTCTCTCAAATTCTCTTCTCTCAAGTCTTAAATTTTCTCAATACTCGAAATTCTCTCCAATTGCCAATTCTCTTAAATTCTCTCAATTTTCTCAATCCACGCAATTCTTTCTTAATTCTCTCAATTAATCCGCTCAATTCTCTCAATCCACTCGAAAAATGGCAAGTGGAAGTCGAGTGCCGTCTGACAAAGGTAAGAATATCGCGACGGAATCCCATCATTCTTTTGATCCTCGTGAATATGCAGATTTTCAAGATGATGAAATCAACATTTTTCCCGATATGGAGCGCGTCCCGACTCAAGAAAGTTTTAATCCTCCTGGAGAAATATCTACAACAAAGGAAACGGAACGAGAATTTACATCTGACATTTGGAATCACTTCACGAAAACGGAAAGGTTTGATCTTGGTGAAAAAAGGTATGATATAATTTGTAAATATTGTGGGAAAATATATAAATATACAGGTGGACAAGGATATGGAACATTTAAACGACATCTTAGGAGCAAACATCCAACCGAAACGGGAATCGATATCGGGCAACAACAAATTTCCGGGTACGTTAATCCTAACAGTTCCCCTTTATTTCGTTTTAATGACAAAACTTATAAGGAAGAATTAGGCAAATTTATTTCCGTTGAGCATTTAGCATTTAATTTTGGAGAAAGATTTGGTTTTAATGAATTTGTACAAAATGCATGTGCTCCACAAGCAAAACGTGTTCCTAGAAATTCAGTTAAACGAATAATTAAAGATCTTTACAAAAAAGGAAAAAAAGATTTACAAAATTTTTTTATGCAATTTAATGGATGCGTGCATATAGGTAGTGACATTTGGAGTGATCCTTGGCAAAGTCATTCTTACATGGGCATAACATGTCATTGGATAGATGACGAGTGGAGTATTCAAAAAAGAGTCATTGCATTTAGAGTTTTCGATGATAATCATACGGCAAATAATATTTATAGATTAATTAGGCAAATTTTAGAAGAATATTATTTGCTTAACAAAATTTTTTCAATCGGTTTTGATAATGCTGCAGCAAATACCGCTTCAATTGTCGAGTTAGAAAATATTTGTAGACCTGCTTTTGGTGGAAAATTTTTTCACGTTAGATGTGTTTGTCATGTTTTAAATTTATGTGTACAAGATGGTTTGAAAACTCTCGATATTTTTCTTCAACCAATAAAAATGGCGATTCAATTTTTATGGAAACATCCTCAAAAAATGAGAGAATGGGGTAAATTTTGTAGAGAAAATGGCAGAAGGCCAAAAAAATTTCCAAAAGATGTTCCGACTCGTTGGAATTCTACTTTCCACTTGCTTACTGAATCTTTAGCATATAAAGATTTATTATGTACATTCATTTCTAATAATGTACCTCAGATTAATTTATACCCACAAGAGTGGGATATTTGCCAAAAAATTTTAGATGTTTTAAAGGTTTTTAATGATGCAACTTATACTTTGTCTGGTGTTTATTATCCTACTACACATTTATTTTTAGTAGAGTGTATTAATATTGTCGGAATTTTTGATGAATGTGAAAATGATGTTCAATTACAACATACTATACTTGCAATGAAAAGGAAGTGGCTACATTATTATATGGAAATTCCCATTATTTATTTAGTTTCTTCTGCTTTTGATCCGCGTTGCAAAATTGATGGCTTACATGATTTTTTACGTGTGTATTATCAATGTTTAAATTGTGATGATATAAATATTACAGCTATAGTACGTAATGTTAAAAACGTAGTAATAGAATTATATAATGAATTTTATACTAAATATAATTTAGATGATACTGGATCTTCTCAATCAACGGAGATACAAAACGACGGTACAGGTAAAATTAGTAGAGGGTACCAACTTTTATTACATAGACAAAAAAAACAAAAAGGAGTTATGGGAAATATTTCTGAATTAGAGAGTTATCTAAACGTTTCATTTGAGATTACTGAATGTGGTAAGGATTTTTTAATTTTGGATTGGTGGAAGGGGCACGCAAGCCGATACCCAATCCTTGCTCTTATTGCAAAACAGATTTTTTCAACCCCTTGTTCCACAGTTGCGGTCGAACAAGCATTTAGTGCCGGAGGTAATATTTTGGAAGAACATCGTTCAAGATTAGATCCAGAATCAGTGCAGATGCAAGCTTGTGTTGCTGATTGGACGAAGGCTCAATACCGGCAACAAGAGATAGATCGCAATGCTGAATCCGAATTCTTTAACGATGGAGGAGATACTACCACTACCGGTACTGGAACGGGTAGTGACGATTGAGATTTGAGGGTAAAAGAATTATTGGAGTTGGCAAATATTTCGGGAACCCTTGTTTCTCATATCGGGTACGCCCACATGAGCTTAGGGAAACCCGAGTATAATCCGACGACACGTGACCTCTGATCCCCTATGCATTGTGCACGGAATGTTTTGGTTTTGCCGTTTTGGGATCATTTTATTTTTTAGGGCATATATATTGTGCTCGTTTTTTTTTATAAATCGTTGTAACGAATTGTAATGTGTTTAATGATAATTTATTAAGTTCAAGTCATGTATTTTTATCCCCAAATTTAATTACAATTTACATTTTAATTACAATTTATATTTAATTTTCTTTTCTTTTCTGTTTTTCCTTTTCTGTTTTTTGTTTTTTTGGTCTTCCTCCGCCGGCGCCGGCGAGGGCCGGCGGAGGTCGCCGGCGAGGGCCGGCGGAGGTCGCCGGCCTCAGGCGAGCCTCGCCGGCGTCGGGCGAGGCTCGCCTGAGGCTGGGCGAGCGAGGCGAGCCTCGCCCGACGCCGGCGAGGCTCGCCCTCGCCTGGATCTGGCGAGGGCGAGCCTCGCCGGCGTCGGGCGAGGCTCGCCTCGCTCGCCCAGGCGACGGCGAGCCTCGCCCGACGCCGGCGAGGCTCGCCCTCGCCAGATCCAGGCGAGGGCGAGGCTCGCCGGCGTCGGGCGAGGCTCGCCTCGCTCGCCCAGCCTCAGGCGAGCCTCGCCCGACGCCGGCGAGCCTCGCCCTCGCCTGGATCTGGCGAGGGCGAGCCTCGCCGGCGTCGGGCGAGGCTCGCCTGAGGCTGGGCGAGCGAGGCGAGCCTCGCCCGACGCCGGCGAGCCTCGCCCTCGCCAGATCCAGGCGAGGGCGAGCCTCGCCGGCGTCGGGCGAGGCTCGCCGTCGCCTCGCTCGCTTGAGGTGGCGAGGTCCGGTTCCGGTTCTGAACCGGTTCCGAACCGTTTCTGAACCTGACGGTTCCGGTTCGGAACCGGAACCGTCCGGTTCCGAACCGGAACCGGAACCGCCTCTGGCTGTTCCGGTTCCGGTTCGTTATTGGCCACGAACCGGAACCGCCGGTTCCGAACCGGAACCGGTCGGTTCCGGCCCGTGGCCACCACTAATCGAGAGTCCTCCTTGATGTAGGAGCCCAATCTCAGTTTTGATCTCGTGGATTGAGGTCCATTACCTTGAGCGAATCTCTCCTTCAATTTATCCCACATTACCTTTGCTTCTTCTGCATATGCGACGCTTCACTATAGACTCCTATCAAGGGAATTGAAAATCCATGAAACTATCATGGAATTACAAATATCCAAGGCATTAAATTCGGGTGCATTTGGATTCGGCTTCTCTAGCGATCCATCAATAAACCTGACTTTATTTTTCACTAGCAATGCACGTCTCGTCGCCTTCAACCATGTTGCATAGTTTTCCCGAGACAGCATGCATGAAACAAGTACCCTTCAAGGATTGTCGGAGGTGTTGACATAATATGGTGAGGAAGGGTCAATCACCTTCTTGGTAGACGCTTCCAGAGCCATACCGCAAATGATGCGAGTCGAATTTTTTGGTGTGTTTAAGCTCTTTGGCTCTGATACCATGTGAAATCTCATAATTTTCTTGTATTACTCAACGGACGATACAAATATTTATACAACATATTGCTTAATAGAAAAGAGAAAGAAAAGATCTATCAAATATCTCTAACTAATTATAAAAGATATACTAAATATTATGCTAACTAAAAGCAAAAGTAAATCCTAACTAATAATTAGAGATACACTAAATATTAAAAAAAAATAGAACGTAAACCTTCAGCAAATCTTCCGTAATACAAACATCAAAGATTCAAGTCCAAATGAATACCCACGAGATTTTAGCTCATCTAACTCAATTCCAAAAGCTTAAGTGGACATGCAAGAACCACTATCACCTTCATTCAACAAGCCAAACCCGTCCTTCTCACATGTAAGTCAAATTAAATGATTGAAACTCACATGCAAGGCCATTAGAAGCTAGAAAACCCACATGCAAAGCCATTAGAGACTTAAGGTCACACATGCACACTCAACCGAAGTCTGGATAGCTTCATAGACATCCTTCTAACACCATAAATCACACATGCAAGATCAAACAACCATCCACAGCAACAAAAGAGCAAAACTAAAGGTGTAGAGAGATTGATTGGCTTAGAAACAAGCCCTCTCTCCTTGCCTTGAACTATCGAAGGCCAGAGCTCTTCCTCTTAGGTGTTGTCCACGCCTTCACAGCACAAGAACAAAAGAAAAACAGGCTAGAACGAAGCTGAAAATGGTGGTGAAGCGCAGGAGGGAGTGTGGCCAAGAGAGAGAGTGAGCGCCAAGAGAGAGAAGGAGAGAAAATAGAGAGTTGGCTTTGTGGTATCCTAAAAAATGAAAGAGTGAGGGGGCAATGATGTCTCATCATTGCAATTTGAAGTGTGCTAAGCAAGCTTTTTGCTTGCATGAAATATGATTGGTCATCTTAGTTGGCCATAATGACCAATTTAAACCCAATTTCTCTAATTTTGCATGGCCCAAATTGTTCCTTGCATGGCCAGCCATACGTGGGCTTCATAGGGCACAAACTTGTGTCCTAACATGTCCAATTTAAGTGTACAATATGATATCCTCAAATTTCGACCTTATTTTGGATATAATCAATGGTTATTTCGTCAATGCACAATGAGTAGAATTAGGGCGCGCATGGAATCCATTCTACTCCAGAAATCAAATTCTTGCCAGAAATTGATTTCTGGAATTCTTGCCAGAAATTGATTTCTAGAGGAGAAATCTGTTTGGTAAAACATGACTAATTCTGCTCCAGAAATTGATTTCTGGAACAGAAATCTTTTTTTATTTTTTTATTTTTTCGGGTACCTCAAAAAAAATAAATTTCACTCAAAGTGGGTGCCCAAAGGTATTCTAAGCCATTTTGTGAAGTTTTGAAATTTTTAATTTTTTTTTATTTTTTTGGGCACCTCAAAAAAAATTAAATTTCACTCAAGGTGGGTGCCCAAAGATATTCTAAATCATTTTGTGAAGTTTTGAAATTTTTGATTTTTTTTATTTTTTTATTTTTTTGAGCACCTCAAAAAAAATTAAATTTCACTCAAAGTGGGTCCCCAAAGGTATTTTAAATCATTTTGTGAAGTTTTGAAATTTTTGATTTTTTTGGGCACCTAAAAAAAATTAAATGTCACTCAAAGTGGGTACCCAAAGGTATTCTAAATTATTTTGTGAAGTTTTGAAATTTTTGATTTTTTTGATTTTTTTACTTTTTGGAGCACCTCAAAAAAATTAAATTTCACTCAAAGTGGGTGCCCAAAGGTATTTTAAATCATTTTGTGAAGTTTTGAAATTTTTTATTTTTTTTTATTTTTTTTTTGGTATCTCAAAAAAATTAAATTTTACTCAAAGTAGGTACCAAAGGTATTCTAAACCATTCTGTGAAATTTTGAAATTTTTTAATTTTTTATATTTTTTTAAAAAAATTCACCAAATTTCCTATTTTCTGGAAATCTTGACTTTTTTTTATTTTCTGGAAATTTTTATGAATTTTTCTAGAATTTTTCAATTTTTATGCATTTTCTAAAAAAAATTAGTGAGAAAAAGAGAGAAAATAGAGAGAATGCATTCTGGAAGAAAGAAGCTATAAAAAGTAGCTTCTCTTTTTCTTGCCCAAAACTCATTCTGGAGTGGAAAATGCATTCTGGAACCAAGAATGCATTCTGGAATCAAGTATTTTTAACAAACGCAATTTTACTCCAGAATGCAAAAATTGCTCCAGAATGCATTCCGGAAATTTTTTAACAAACGCATTTCTGTTCCGGAATGCATTCTGGAGCAAAAAGTCTACTCCAGAATGGATTCCATGCGCGCCCTTAGGTTCTAAATTGATTTCAGAATCATTTGAGAGTATTCCAAGCTTTGGGAAAGGCAATTTAAGACTTCGATGCGCACGACCAAAGGACTCAATCATGGATTGGCAATTCGGCCATAAGGATCAATGAGGGATAAGCATGAGCCACTTCAAATCGATCCAAGAACAGCTATAGCTCAATTCGACAATAGTACAGAATCAGTTTACAGGTGGTTCCGCACGATTATTATATTAGTTCCTAATGACACTAGACCAATACCTAATGATCGTATACTTCGAAATGGGCTATTAACCTCTCTCGATTACATGACAACCAAAGGTCATCCATTAATTGAGAAGGCTTAAACGTGGATTGATTTAGTGTCAGCTATGAGTTAAATGCACGAAACCCCTAAAAGCCACCAATTGTTATAATTATGCAAAAGATGCATTTCAAAGATTTTAACCATGAATTCTAATCCAGTTGAGGGTATCGGACTCTAGAGGATTAAGAGACGACTATTGGATAATCTCATAGGGTCGCCTATTTATTAGTAAACCATAAAAGTTTGGAGAAGTGAAATTCGGGCCAAAAATTGGGAGCCACAAGGGGATCCATGAATTTGGAAAGGCCCAATGGGCCCCATGAACATCAAATTCGGCCACCAAGGGCCCAAATAATGGAAATTACAATTTTTCCCTTTTAGGCACAATTTGAATAGTTTTGGGAAAATTGTGCAAGAAAAGCCCAAAGTGAGAAGCCCACAAGGAATTAAACCCAAGGACAAGGCCCAAGAGGAATTCGGCCATAAGAAGAGAGAAAGTGGGCTTCACCCATTTGTAAGCCCATATAAGCCTTCTATAAAAAGAATTGACTTTTAGGGCATGAATAGTGTCTTTGAGTGAAGAGACATTTTTACCTCCCAAGCCTTTTTGAATTTCTTTAGTTTGTTGTAGAGAAAAATGGTCTTTATGCCCCTTAAGAGTTAACTGGCCATATGGGAGGGTAAAATGACTAGAATACCCCTGTCATCTTGTCTTTATTCCATTCTTACCCTTGGATATTTGTGAAACTTGAATTGTAAGAACAAATCCTAGCCATTTATTCAAGCTTGTTGAGCAAGGGATGATATTGGCCATCCATCATTGGGGTAGCTTGCAAGACAACTTTCTCTCTTTCTCATTTCTCTCATTTTGCTCATTTGGTCGCTCTCTCCTTTACTCTCTCTCTCTCTCTCTCTCTCTCTCTCTCTCTCTCTCTCTCTCTCTCTCTCTCCAATTTTGGTCACCTCATCACCAGCCACGACCACACGCCATCACCACTGTGTGTCCCCACCTCACTACCGTCCACTCGTCACCCTCTTACATCGCCATGAGCCGAGCTGTCCACCGCAATAACTATGCGTCCGCCCAAGCTGAACCACCCCTTCCCTTGTTTCCCTTTGGTTTAAGAGTAAGTTTACTCTCTAAACCTTGATTAGGGCATTAGGTTTGCTAATAGTTTAGTTTAGAGCTAATTAGGTGGTTTAGTAAATAGTTATCTCAAGATTAGTTGATAGCTTATCTTGGTAATTGATAACTTATCTTATGCTTTAGATGATAGCCTATCCAATGTAGTTGATAACTTATCTAGACTTATGTGATAACTTGTCAAGAAAACGGTGATAGCTTATCAAGGAAATAGTGATAGGTTATCAAGAAAATTGTGATAGCTTATCTTGAAATAAGTAGACAGCTTATCACATTGAGTAAACTACTTATCATGATTTTATTAATAACGTGTCTTGATTAATGATCATTGATGGGTGTTATAAGGTTTAAATTGCCATGAGAAAAAGGATAAGTTTATGTTGAAGAATGCCTTGATTAAATGGGAATCCTGATTTGCTTAAGTTTAATTGGAAATTGAATGGACAATGTTATTGGTGTTGATATATGAGTGTGTTTTCATGGCAACTTTATGTGTAAAGAATTGCACGTCATAAACACTTGACATTGACTAATTTCCAAAGATAAGAAATGGGCTTGTGTGGTTGCTGTGCATGCATGGTCACATAAAGATTCTGTCTATACCCGGTAGTTTCCGCGGGACAATGCTTAATGAATTTCGGATGCCATATGATGCCGCATGTCACATCCTCAATTTCAGTCCCTGGGAAATGTCTATGGTTTAAGCTTGATGGTTTTCCAATTGGAACAAAAATTTCTACCCTTGTTTTGGAAAACCGTATTTCGAATCCTTTGTACCCCTTTGTTTTGTTATTTTTGGGGAGACTTTTGTGATTCGAATTTCTAAATGCTTTCTTCTTGAAAGTTGTTCTAAACATCTTGAAGTTTTACATGATTTAATTTCAGAATTTTTGGAGTTGATATGAATAGTACAATGGCCTGATTTTGAATCGTGTGAAACTGCCCAGAATAAGTATTTCGGCGATGTTTACACCGTCTTTATTTTCTACGAGCTTTTCTGGGTCGATTTTGGAAATGTTTCCTTCACAAAAGTTGTTGAGAACGTCCTTTTCTATAACGTGTGTAAATTTGAGAAATTTCTGAGTTGATTTGAATTCTGAAAAGAGCTTACTTTGAGAAGTAAATTTTCTGTTCCGGCGAACTGTTTTTGGACTGTTTTTGAGTGACTAAAAACAGTGTTTATAGAAAGATTCCGAAATTGTGTTCTTCACGAGAAATGTTTGTTAAGGTCTTGTTTATGACATATCCGAATTTGAGAATTTTCGGAGTTCATTTACTATATTTTCAAATCCAATTTCGTGAACAGTGCAAAGCTGTTCGGTTTTGTTAGATTTCAAAGATTTATCAAATCGTTATATGAAAAACGTTGGAATCTCGACTTAAGGTCTTTTGGTGATATTTGAGACATATTTAGAGGTTTTCCGTGCCAAGTCTCGGGTTGAATGAGATTTTCAAATGTATTTGTTGCGGAAAAACCTCGGGAAAAGTTGAGATTTATTACGATGCGGGGTTCGTTTTGGACTTTCCGAGCACATTATCGCGAGAGTTATTTAGTCCGAACGAATTGGGATTGATTCAGCATATTTGAGAGGGTCCTGGAAGGTTTGACTTGGTCAAACCTTATCACCATCATCATTTCCTTGCATTTAATGCCATGCCTTCTTTTTCAAACAAGCTTTAATGGCCATTTATGAAGCTTAATGAGGCTTGCTCTTCAAGTATTGACCCAAAGAGAGGGGGAGAAGCTTCGGCCAGCCAAGGGGGGGAAGGGAAAAGCCACGGCCAAATGGGGAGAAGAGAGAGAAAAGAGAGAATTAATGGCCATTCATCATTTCTTGGACTTTTGGGGTTTAGTCATTATGATGGGGTGAGGTATGCGCTTACCTCATCGCATGGATGACACGTGCGCATACCTCACTCCCTTGATGACCCAGGCGCACGTGTCATCGAACCACCTTTTCCCTTCTATAAATAGCACCCTTTAGGATAGAAATTGGCTCATTTCTCACGTGCAACAACTAAGAAAGAGAGAGAGAGAGAGAGAGAGGGCCGAAAAATTGAGAGAAAAAAATAGAAACCGAGAGTCAAAAGAGAGAAAGAAAAGAAAACCGAGAGAGAGAAGCTATTCTCGAGAAATATCCCAAAACCGAGACCCGTCACCCTTCCCGCCATTCTCTTCTCTTAGTTCTTGTTTTATAAAGTGTAAGTGGGATTTTACTACCGGGAAATGACGTTGAAATACGTCGTATCATGAGCTTTCCCCCGTTCTCGGCTTTTGGTGTTCCGATGTTGTGTTCCCGATAACGAGTTTGCCTTGTTTTTTGTTTTCCTTGCATGTTATCTAAGTCAAAATAGAAACCGAGGCGCGATACGTGAGGTAAACCGTGACTTAGCCATGCTTGGGCTCCTTGTTTTGTGCTTTCTATGCCCGTTGTTGTTTGATCGGCCACGGAGGCCGGTACGGTAAGAATGTTTCGTGAAAACGATGATTGATACGTCATCGCCTGTTAGTAACGTTTTACTTACTGGGTCTCCTCGACTCACCCCCCCCGTTGTTTCCTCTTTTTCAGGTCCGTAAGGATGGCATCTCCCCCAGCCCGCGTTGGCGATCCCGTGAAGCCGAGAGTTGACATGCTCACCGTGGTAAATGTCAGAAAGAACGTGCCTATCGCCGAATCACGACGCTGGTGATGAGGGCCTAACGGACTTGGTGCCTCAGGGCGGGCCGACTCCGGGATAAAGCCACGGGTGGGATGTGAGATGGCCAGGCGGACGGGACCGGGGTGGAGGTGAAGAAGCGAGGAGCGAGAAGCCGTAGTGGGTATAGGATAACCCAAGTCGAGATTTGCTTTTTAGCCGGCTATAGTATATGTGTTGTTTGTCATGGCCCGAAGGGCTTGTTAAAAATATGTCTGCATGTTTCGTAAACATAAAATTGCTCATAATGATTGTCTTATTTTCCGTTGGATGTTCTTTTGTCGTGATCGTCCCGAGTATGCTTACGTGTGTGTTTAATGAAAAAGAATAATGAACGGGACGTCACGTTTATATGACCCCGAGGTCGGGGCGTTACAGTCTAATTTGGTATCAGAGTAGGTTCCCCTCCAGTAAGTGCAAGTTCGGTGATGAGCCAAGAAGAGGCTGTGGAATCCTGTAAGGACCCGATCTGATGAGGGCGGGGAGTGGTCGCCGAGGTAGAACCTGACCAAAGAGCGGCTCTTGGCTATAAAGTGGACGCCGGGGCATGAGGCCTGATCATGGTGCGGCTTCTAGCAAGAGTGGTCGCCGGGGTTGAAGACCTGAGCAAGGTGCGGCTCCTGGCAGGCTTCTAAGATGATAGGTACGAGAGGAAGAAACCGAACTATGCACTGAATGGGGGAGAACGATTCTGAAATCCAAGTGAAAATAAACACCTGGAGTGATAAGGTGCGCTGAAGTTGGGGTAGTTAGCTAGGAAACACCCCTGCGCATGTGATTGATTGATTGTGATTGAATAGGTTGTGTATTACTATTTGTTTGTGACCACTGACCTATTCTTATGTTGTAGAAAGACCTCTTAGAACACCAATATGAGTGCTCGGACCCCGGCTGCGACCTCGACCTCGAAGGGGAAGTCAGCTCAAGACCCCCGAATAAATGGAATTCTGCAGGCTCTAGCGACCGTGGGAGAACTGTTGGGACAGCAGGCCCAACAACGAATGCCTAACGCTGAGAATGTAGCAGCAAATGGAAATGGAAATAGTGGCCATACGATGCACGGATTGGTCGAGCAATTCCTGAAGCTCCAACCCCCGAAGTTTGTCGGAGCTGGAGACCCTGAAGAAGCGGAATCCTGGATCAATGAACTCCAGAAGGCATTTGAGCTTCTGCGATGTTCTGACGAAGATAAAGTCACTTTAGCAGCCTATCAACTGCAAGGTAATGCCAGCTATTGGTGGAAAGCAACCAAGGATATCGTGTTCCCAGAAAATGCTGCTGTCAACTGGAATGCTTTCGTTGAAGCATTCAACGGAAAGTATTTTTCCGAATGTGCTCGTGATCGAAAGATGAAGGAATTCTTGCAACTTCAGCAGAACAACATGACGGTGGACCAGTACGAAGCAAGATTCGCTCAACTGTCAAGGTACGCTCCTAAATTTATTGAAGATCCAGTGGAAAGGGCAAAAAGATTCCGAGACGGTTTGAAACCAGACATCCGGCGACAGTTGATACCGCTGAACCTCAAGGATTACAACGAGCTGTATGAACGAGCCCAGCTGGTGGAGAGAGAGTCCCTAGAACGAGCTGCCACGGCGACTAGCCAAGGAAAGCCCTGTCATCCGTCTTCTCAAACCAACCAACATAATGACAAGAGGCCGATGTCGGGAGAAAACCGTTTCTCCACTCCTAACAAGAAGATCAAAAATCAGAAGCCAGTTTCCACTACAGACGATGCATGCCATACTTGCGGAAGGTTTCATGGAGATGCTCCGTGTCCAAAGCTAACGGGGGCATGCTTTGGCTGTGGTCAATAAGGCCATCGCATAAAGGATTGCCCACAACGACAGCAAGTCAAGCAGCCACAACAACCACAGGTGATGCAACAGAACAGAGTTCCGCCGCATGATAATCGTCCTCCCGCTCAAGGAAGGATTTATGCCATTACTCAAGAAGAAGCAGAGAACTCCAATGTTATTACGGAGACTTGAGACTGGAACTATACTTGTACTGTTTTATCCTAAATATTTATGTACGCCATTTTAATGTACCGAAAGATCCAAGTAAGCAAGCTTAAGAAATATTTAAGGATGATAAATCAGAGTGGCGCAGCGGAATCGTGGGAAAGCCAAAGTTTGACGGCGTTCACCCAAAGAAAATTTCAAGTGCTAACAGGACTACCTTCGGAAAGGAAGGTAAAAATCCAACTGTAATGACAGTTATCGGCAAGGCATCAAAATGGCACCATTCGAGACATTATACGGTCAAACTTGCAGAACTCCGGTCTATTGGAACGAGGTCGGGAAAAGAAGGTCAGGGGTCCAGAGCTAGCCCAACTCACCATAGATGCTGTCCAGATAAGTAGAGAAAAACTTAGGACGGCACAAATCAGTAAGAGAATTAGGCTGACAAGCGCCAGAAACCGCTTAAGTTTCAGGTAGGCGGCTATATCTTTCTGGGGGTGTCGCTAAATCCCAGGTACGTTTTAAATTTCGAGGACGAAATTCTTTTAGAGGGGAAGAATTGTCACATCCTCAATTTCAGTCCCTGGGAAATGTCTATGGTTTAAGCTTGATGGTTTTCCAATTGGAACAAAAATTTCTACCCTTGTTTTGGAAAACCGTATTTCGAATCCTTTGTACCCCTTTGTTTTGTTATTTTTGGGGAGACTTTTGTGATTCGAATTTCTAAATGCTTTCTTCTTGAAAGTTGTTCTAAACATCTTGAAGTTTTACATGATTTAATTTCAGAATTTTTGGAGTTGATATGAATAGTACAATGGCCTGATTTTGAATCGTGTGAAACTGCCCAGAATAAGTATTTCGGCGATGTTTACACCGTCTTTATTTTCTACGAGCTTTTCTGGGTCGATTTTGGAAATGTTGCCTTCACAAAAGTTGTTGAGAACGTCCTTTTCTATAACGTGTGTAAATTTGAGAATTTTCTGAGTTGATTTGAATTCTGAAAAGAGCTTACTTTGAGAAGTAAATTTTCTGTTCCGGCGAACTGTTTTTGGACTGTTTTTGAGTGACTAAAAACAGTGTTTATAGAAAGATTCCGAAATTGTGTTCTTCACGAGAAATGTTTGTTAAGGTCTTGTTTATGACATATCCGAATTTGAGAATTTTCGGAGTTCATTTACTATATTTTCAAATCCAATTTCGTGAACAGTGCAAAGCTGTTCGGTTTTGTTAGATTTCAAAGATTTATCAAATCGTTATATGAAAAACGTTGGAATCTCGACTTAAGGTCTTTTGGTGATATTTGAGACATATTTAGAGGTTTTCCGTGCCAAGTCTCGGGTTGAATGAGATTTTCAAATGTATTTGTTGCGGAAAAACCTCGGGAAAAGTTGAGATTTATTACGATGCGGGGTTCGTTTTGGACTTTCCGAGCACATTATCGCGAGAGTTATTTAGTCCGAATGAATTGGGATTGATTCAGCATATTTGAGAGGGTCCTGGAAGGTTTGACTTGGTCAAACCTTATCACCATCATCATTTCCTTGCATTTAATGCCATGCCTTCTTTTTCAAACAAGCTTTAATGGCCATTTATGAAGCTTAATGAGGCTTGCTCTTCAAGTATTGACCCAAAGAGAGGGGGAGAAGCTTCGGCCAGCCAAGGGGGGGAAGGGAAAAGCCACGGCCAAATGGGGAGAAGAGAGAGAAAAGAGAGAATTAATGGCCATTCATCATTTCTTGGACTTTTGGGGTTTAGTCATTATGATGGGGTGAGGTATGCGCTTACCTCATCGCATGGATGACACGTGCGCATACCTCACTCCCTTGATGACCCAGGCACACGTGTCATCGAACCACCTTTTCCCTTCTATAAATAGCACCCTTTAGGATAGAAATTGGCTCATTTCTCACGTGCAACAACTAAGAAAGAGAGAGAGAGAGAGAGAGAGGGCCGAAAAATTGAGAGAAAAAAATAGAAACCGAGAGTCAAAAGAGAGAAAGAAAAGAAAACCGAGAGAGAGAAGCTATTCTCGAGAAATATCCCAAAACCGAGACCCGTCACCCTTCCCGCCATTCTCTTCTCTTAGTTCTTGTTTTATAAAGTGTAAGTGGGATTTTACTACCGGGAAATGACGTTGAAATACGTCGTATCATGAGCTTTCCCCCGTTCTCGGCTTTTGGTGTTCCGATGTTGTGTTCCCGATAACGAGTTTGCCTTGTTTTTTGTTTTCCTTGCATGTTATCTAAGTCAAAATAGAAACCGAGGCGCGATACGTGAGGTAAACCGTGACTTAGCCATGCTTGGGCTCCTTGTTTTGTGCTTTCTATGCCCGTTGTTGTTTGATCGGCCACGGAGGCCGGTACGGTAAGAATGTTTCGTGAAAACGATGATTGATACGTCATCGCCTGTTAGTAACGTTTTACTTACTGGGTCTCCTCGACTCACCCCCCCCCCCCCCGTTGTTTCCCCTTTTTCAGGTCCGTAAGGATGGCATCTCCCCCAGCCCGCGTTGGCGATCCCGTGAAGCCGAGAGTTGACATGCTCACCGTGGTAAATGTCAGAAAGAACGTGCCTATCGCCGAATCACGACGCTGGTGATGAGGGCCTAACGGACTTGGTGCCTCAGGGCGGGCCGACTCCGGGATAAAGCCACGGGTGGGATGTGAGATGGCCAGGCGGACGGGACCGGGGTGGAGGTGAAGAAGCGAGGAGCGAGAAGCCGTAGTGGGTATAGGATAACCCAAGTCGAGATTTGCTTTTTAGCCGGCTATAGTATATGTGTTGTTTGTCATGGCCCGAAGGGCTTGTTAAAAATATGTCTGCATGTTTCGTAAACATAAAATTGCTCATAATGATTGTCTTATTTTCCGTTGGATGTTCTTTTGTCGTGATCGTCCCGAGTATGCTTCCGCGTGTGTTTAATGAAAAAGAATAATGAACGGGACGTCACGTTAATGGCCCCGAGGTGCGGGGCGTCACACCGCATGTGATGAGGGTTCCGGACGATGCCGAGTCGTGGTGGAGGCCGGACCGATTCTCCTTTTGGAATGCCGTATGATACCGCAATGGTGAGGGTTCGAGATGTTGCCGTGCTCGACAAAGCTAGATGATGCCCAGTCATGCCGGAAAACCGCCTTCCTTTGGGATGTGCCATGGTCCGAGGGGTCATTTGATAATCTGGACTATCATGAGTGCGATGTGCATCGATGAGTGCAACATGCTTGAGAATGATGATTGATTATGTCTAGAGTATTAAATTGTTGTTGTGCATGGTTATGCAATGAAATATGCTGAAATATGCCTCTTGAATATGCTCATTATTGTGACCCAGTTATGTGCTCGTTAAAGCGATTGTTATGTTGGGATGGTAGATAACTGCCTCATGTATATAGTTTAAGCAAAGAAGGGGCTTTGATATTAATCAACCATCGATAGTGATTTGCATGTTTAGGGCGATCCAGAGGCAACGTACTCTCTTAAATGAGGTTTAGGGAGCTTACTTGCTAAGTTTATCTCATTATTGTTGTTTAACTGTTTTCAGACCCCCAATTATGAGTCAGCATCTTTTGCGGTTCGGGGTGCCCATTGATATGGCCACGATAGTAGCTGAGCATCCAATCAGACTAGATAGAGCCTTTCAGAGACATTTGACGACTGTCTGGGTCAACGAAGGGTTGGCTATGTGGGTGCCGCATAAGTTCATAGCTCAGTTTGTTAGGAAGGGAAATGAGCTCTTTGGTCCTATTAGGGGATTCGATGGGCCTCTTAGTAGAGGTATTAGCGAGAAGGTCTGGGACCTGATGGACCTCGACTCTCCGATGGAGCTGTCTCTAATCTGCAGACTGATCTCGATGTCAAGAAGTCCGATCTAGAGTGTCCTCCTGAGTACCACCAGCTTTGGTGATGGGCTTAGGATGCCTCACCTTTTTTACCATCCCTTTTTGGATAGAGAAGCCTAGGTTGACCTGATCGATCCTCCCTTTTTGTTTGATCGATCATTGAGAATGGTGCCCTAGATAGGCTTGTAAAGTGTAGCTTCTCTAGGCTGCCTGATGTTTATAATATGGCTTGATGGTTTTTATGTTAATGAGTTTTTCTAGCTATTTTCCTTACTATTATGTGTTTAGGAGTTTGTACGCTTATGCTTGTGTCTCATAAAAGATAATAGAATGGATCGACGACTCGTCCTAAGACATCGCAACTTAACGACCATGGAGCGATGTTCGCGTTCCCATGGGACCGCGGTGTGACATACATGTCAACATAAGACCTACCTTAGTGGCCATTGTCCCAAATCATCATACATAATCACTACATTCACATATTTCACACTTATATGGCCATACGTAAACCTCCGAAATCATTCAATGAATTTTCACAAATTTTGGATAAAATAAGTGTTAGGTACTTATTTACCGAAATTTCATAGTTGTTTCAACAATTGTATAATCAAACTTTGGCCATTACTAATCTTGCTTCACATAATATCACAAATCAATTATATGAAATTTCGGGATGTCACAACGCCACCCTTGGAAACCACCTAGAACTGGCTAGTTTGTGATGCGGAAACATCCGACTTAACTCCATTGACAAAATCAGCACCATCGATGTTCATTCAAGTTAAGGTAGAATTCAGTCATAACTTGCTTCGATGAGCGAATAGAGGGGAGTCCACAATTGTAATGCAAACGACTTTGATGAATGAAATACATGAAATTTTCCTCTATACGAGCAATATCTTTGAAGAGTAGATAACTCCTATTCTGGTTTCTTTATCCTTGGAGATTGAATTACTCATCGATAGTCCTCAGCTGATGGTTTTCCTTTAGGCCTTAGTGGTGAGCTTATTTTATCCCAAAGTCCATTAACCTTGATAGGTGGCTTGTCCTTTAGGCCTTTGTGATGAACTTTGTCGATCCCGATTTTCATCCTTTCATCCTCGATTGGTAGCACATCCTTTATACCTTGATGGTGATCGTATTCTATCATTTGTTCTAATTTTACCCTTCGACATACATGCCACAAACACACACCCATCCATACACATAACCCAAAAAATCCCATTTCCGGAATTACTTACCCACACACATTAGTTTGGTTTGGTCAAAGTGGTTCTTTATGCACAACCCTACACACAATGAGTACATGTTCACCGCCAGCAATTATTTTCGCCATCAATAAGCTCAATAGGTTATTGAATCAAATCAATCAAGTTGAAGGTTTTTTTTTTTGTCAAAACAAAATCATTTCATTTTATCAAGATGAGCTTCAGCACATACAAGATTCCAAAGGATGTCAGGAGGGTTAAAGACCCAATTATACGGTAAAGATTTGCACCTTTGAATCTTAACAATTCAGTCTGCCATATGATGTACTTCCCTATTACAGTGGGCTAAAAGAACATGATGTAAATGGGTTAGCAGAATGGAGCGGCTTTCGAGGGGGAAACGTCCAAGCCTAAAAGACAATTAACCAAAGTTAAGTTGTCAAATTCTAGCATGTGCGTCACTTGTCTTCTTCCTTCCGTGCATGAAGCAACTTCAAAATTTCAAGGTAAGTAAGGATTTTCATGTTTATAGCTTAACTTGCCCTCACCAATTTAGCGAATCCATCCACATCTTGCTCGATCAAGTTAGAAGGTTATTTGGAAGATAAGGGAGTTACATGCTAACCAGATTTTCCAAATGATGATTGTAACGATTTCAAACGGTATGTTCTTCTAGGTCATATCATTATAGTTTAGCAACCACTCCTCAAATCTAGTGACTTGGTGAAAAAAGTGGATGTTGAATTCAGGATTTGACCAAACCTGCTTTGTCTTGTCACAGAGGAGGGATAGATGCTCAACTGTCTCGAGCTTTTTTCAATACAAGGGGCAAAATGGTTCAGCTAATACCCTTCTCTTTAATAAGTTTACCCTTGTAGGTAATGCATCTTGGCAGACGCTCCATAGGAAAAGTCTGACTTTTGGAGGTGTTTTTAGCCTCTAAATTTTGCTTCAGAGATCATTGGGGGTTTTTGTAGGAAGAAGAGGCTGCCCAGAGCCATGTGTGGTCTCATTCTTTTGTAGCTCATTGTATCCGCTTTTGACAGAATTACAACCGGACCGATTTGGTGACCACACTAGCGATTCTTCTTTCGGGATAGATGGTAGTGGAGTAGCTAAGATTTCATTCACAACTTATTCTTCGAACAAGTTGTGTAAAAGTTGCTCATTCCAGAGAGGTTCCACTGAGGCGATCAATTCTACTACCACGTTGGGTTCATGTTGATTTTTTGGTCCTCCTAATTCACCCCTTTATAACCATCTATCTTTCCCGATTCTAATATGCTGGCTGTTACCCACTTTTCACCTAACCTCCTTCAAAATGGCATCTCTTCCCATGAGAAGGCTATACTAGCCCCACAATGAGTGAGAACCCTTAGCAGCATGCCAGAAATTGATGTTTGGAAAGTAAAATCCCTTTAGAACTTTGCACCATAATGCATCTAAAGTTTGAGAGACTCTCCAAGCTTATTTTCCTAGCATCGCTTTGTTAAACGTGAAGAGGTCTTTGAAGCCCAAACCTCCTATGTCTTTTCTTTGCTTCAATATCTCTCACCTTCTCTAATGAAGGCTAGCTTTTGATGCATGTGTTTTCCACCTGAATAAAGCTATCTTCCTCTCTATGGCCTTGCAATGGACACTGGAATTTTGAATATGGACATCGCATATTGTGGTAAAGCCTATACCACCACTTTTATTAAGATCTCTTTACCCACTTTGGAAATGAAGCTTTCTTTCCATCCTTCCAACTTCATTTTTACTCTTGCCAAAATTCATGCGAACATTTTTTTTTGTTTGGCACTGATCGGAGTGGATTCCTAAGTACTTCCCCGTTTTGTCAATCTCCGGACATGCATTGCAATTACGCGAAGTGGAATAGAAGCAACTTAAAGCGTGAAGCAGTATCACTAAACTTACAACCAAGATGGAGACCACTAGACCTTGGTTTGCTGAAGATAAATATCAATGGATCTCACCTCTCAAGGACCATGCAAGGGACAATTGCATGCGTATGTCGCGATTTAGAAGGAAGATTGATGGAAGGCCTAGCGCGACCAGTCTGAGCATCTTTCGCCCTTCAAGTTGAAGCCCTTGCTTGTCTCTATGCTTTCCAACACTTTGCTGATCGGCCTCATCTAAAATTAACGCTAAAGTCTGACTGTTCAACTTTGATAAGCTGTTTGAAAGATTCTTCCCTCTGCCCTTGGGATGTTGAGTCACTTATCACCGATTGTATTGCCCTCTTGGCATTTTTTGAGAGTCTAGAATTGGTCATCTGCAACCATGGCTCAAATAGATCAGTAGACTGGGTTATAAAAGTGACAAGGTGTAAGGCCCTTCCCTGAAACTGGATTTCTTACCCCCCCCCTCCCCTCCCCTCCCCTCCCCTTTCCTCTTTGGGAAATTCTGTATTTTGATGCCTCTTACTCTTATAAGTGAGTTCGGATTCAATGAAATGATACTTCTATTTCGACCAAAAAAAATTTTGAAAGGTTATTTTGAAAAGAACTAACGAAATCCTTCGACAAGTGATTTTTTAGAATTTATAGAAATCAATGACGTGTGACGTGGCCCTTACCAAAAAAAAAATGACGTGTGACGTGGCACTACGAACGGACAGCTGGAGCTACGCCTTTTAACGGAGCCTCGGCTCTCGCGACATCCTTCAAAAATCTACAAGTCCGCAGATTTTCAGATCAAGGTCAGATTGCTCTCTCCTCCTTCCCCTTCGCACAAGCTCTCGTCTCGCCTGATGTTCGCCGTCCGGGTCGCCGCTTCTTCTCCTCCTCCTCCTCCTCCAAGCGCGGCGAAGATGATGAGCAGCAGCCACCTCGCTCCTCCTCCTCCTTTCTCCTCGCTGTGCTCTCCCGATGCGCGTCCGCTGCTGTGCACCAGGACGCCGTCGAGGCTCCTTCAGAGACGGAGGAGGTGGAGGAGCAGCAACCTCTCTCGTTCGATGACGCGGAGGACGGACCTGGAGAGAGCGCGGCCGGCTTTGACGGTGAGGGCGAGAGACGGCGGCGCGGCGTCCGGGGAGGTGGAGACCGCGGTGGTCGAGAGGCCCAGGCCGTCCAGCTTCCAGGTGTCGCGTGGCCGGCCGACGCCCCTCGGCGCCACCGCTCGCGACGGCGGCGTCAATTTCTCCGTCTATGCGAGCAATGCGGCTTCGGCGACTCTCTGCTTGATCAGCCTCGCCGATCTGAACGAGGTGACTTTGAGTTTGATTTTGGATAATATACTTGACTCGAGGTTGGTCCATGGCTTTGCCGATGAGATTTAGTATGCAGTTGAAGTCTTCCTTAACAATGCACTCTGTTACTTCACGTCAGCACTTGTGACTGGACTCGTATTCTGATTTTCCCGAGTAGCTACAATGAGTGCATTTCTGTGAATCTTTTTCTTTTCTGCTGGATCTGAAGTTTCTATGGATGATGCGGATGCCCTTTCGGCCTTTTTGGTCCATGCAGTCCACTGGAATCTCCGGAGGAAAGTACTATCAGTACGGAATAGGATGTTAGTAACGTTCAAGGCTCAATTTTTTCGGCAGTAAAAAAAGAATTGAACACATTTTCCCTTCTCTATTTGTAGTGACTACTCTGTTGAGGATTGATATAGCCACAAACCGTGCATGCATGCCCCTTTCTTTACATCTTTAAGAAAGCTCGATGTAATTTAATTTCAGCTCTCCTAGAGAAAAAGGAGAGGGTGATTCTCGTCATTTTAACCAATAATCGGTAGCCATTCTTTTTTGTTGCTCGACATGTTGAATATGCATATTCCGTTTTTTCCGACTACATCGTTGTTGATATTGCAGTCAAGAGATATGTTAATCTACCTGCACGACAGATTGAGATATTACAATCTTGAGACAAGTGAAAACACTCGAGGCACTTTCTGTTAAGTGGAGATTGTGAGTTATTTTAGATTCAAGACGGGATAGAATTTGTCTAACTCTTTATTGATCATTTGAAGCAGAGCAGAGTCACTGAGGAGATTTCTCTGGATCCCATGATTAATAGAACTGGGGATGTTTGGCATGTGTTTTTGAAAGGAGATTTCGCAGATGTCTTGTATGGTTACAAGTTTGATGGGAAGTTTTCTCCTGAAGAAGGACACCGCTATGATGCTTCTCGTATCCTTGTGGATCCATACGCAAAAGTTAGTGTTTTGTGCACTTTTCTTTTCTCCATCTTGGTGCTAAATGGTTGTTTGGAATTATTATCGGGGCATTATTCACCCTTCATTAAAGTAGAAAAGCATTTGTAGGTTGCCATGTTGAAATAGTTCTTAATTGGTGGCTGTTGGTAGGGCCATAGTCACTCCAGGCTCTTGCCCTGGCCATGTGTCCTACCTTTCCCCTTTCTCTTCCTGCTTTCCAACCAGAAACATAATTTTCTATCGTTGTGGTATAAACCATGAGTTCACTAACCTTATTTTTGTTTGTCTAGGCAGTGATAAGTAGAGGAGAGTATGGCATCTTGGGACCTGAGGGTGACTGCTGGCCTCAAATGGCTTGTAGGGTGCCTTCTGATGGTGATGAGGTACTTGTCAATAGCTGTACTTGATCATGGAAAATTGGCGAGTGGCTTTTCATGTTATCTTATGAGAAGGTTACTGGCTTCCATATAAAAATGGTCATTTTGATATATACTTGTAAAATTCGCATGTTAAGTGCGCACTGATTGTTGGGTGGCAATAAAGGAAATACAAAGCATGGGTTTCAGGATTGTTCAGAACTTGTGAATTAGGAGAAATGACTACCTTTACTTCATTTTCTTCTTGTTATTCATTATCTTGATCAACAGTTTAAAGCTACTTTAAACATGCTATGTATCCTTCTTTTTGTTTTTGTTTTTTCCTTCTTTTTTCTAGTTTGACTGGGAAGGAGATTTACCACTGAAATACCATCACAAAGATCTCATCATATATGAAATGCATGTACGTGGTTTTACGAGGCATGATTCCAGCAAGACAGACTTTCCTGGAACTTACCGTGGCGTTGTGGAAAAACTTGATCATCTTAAGGTAATTTGCAGATTAACTTCTCCTATGTAGAGAGAGTTCTTAGTTGGTCTTTTTTGTCTTTTTTTCTTTTAACTGTCACAACAAACATTGCACATGATACATTCTTACAAATCTCTGCCACAACTATTAATTTGAGGTTGAAAGTCTCAAGTGGCCGGGGTTTGAGTTTCTCAATAATGTTTGAAGAAAACATGAATCAGAGCATCACCATTTTAATATGATTTTAGGAAGAGATATCGATCTAGCAAGGATGTGAAGATGAATGAGCAGTTCATCGAAGAATGGGAAACCTACAAACTTGTGGAATATCTGGATTTCATGAATCCTACACAGATTAAAATTTTATTGATAAGTTACACCAACTTAGAATGTAATTGTGAATGGCTGGGTTCGATGGGAGAAATTATAATGTTGATCCATAAGAAATAATTATGTTTGTCGACCATATTGAATACTTTTAGTGGGCTCATTACAGCCAATGCACATTAAGGCAAATGGAGAAGTGTTAAGCCAAATAAAATTTCTGGGAGTCAATGGATTCTGCTTAAACCACCAATTGGAAGAGTGCGAACTCCCCATTCCCTTATTTGGGGAAAAAAGTGACGGAGAGGCAAGCTAAATAAATAATTAACAGTTATAATAAAGGGGAATATCAGTTGTTGTTTCACTTGGATGACTTCAGATCTTATTTCTTGGTCTATTGTTTATTAAATAAACATTATCTGATGGAGAATATTTGTCTGTCTGCCTCTAGCTTTTGTTTCAAAAGAGCCACTCTGACATTGCCATCTCAATTCAATTTATTCACGTCTATATTCTCGTAAGTGACATAGGCATTAATCTAGAACATTTTCTTCTTTTATGTGCTCAAGTTTCAAGAACAAGGCATTCACAGCAATATACCTACGGATAGAACACTTCTAATAACTTAGACACTTGACTAATGAAACTGCTGGAGGGTTGAGGAAATCGTTCACTCTTTTACATAAGTGATGGCTTCATGTAATTTTTAGTGAGAATTGCTTTTGTAGGAGCTTGGCATCAATTGCATAGAGTTAATGCCGTGTCATGAGTTTAATGAGCTCGAGTACTTCAGCTACAACTCTGTCCTGGGTGATTACAAGTATGACATTCTTCATTTTCTTTATTTATCCTGGGTGATGATTAGTGTCATTCTGTTATTCAATAACTTGCCAAGCACTATAAGGACAAGTACTAATTTTCCTCACCTCTTCTTGTGCTGAGCCATGTATATTGCCAATTGCAAATGGCGTAAAAATAAGGTTATCACGTTTTAGCACTTCAACTTCTTTATAGCATGTTTGGTACTCTTAATTGGAATCTGGATTGTTACATTAGGGATAAATTATGTCATAGTTTAGTTATAATATAAATTGTTTTTTAAATCAAAATTTTTGGTTAATTGTAAACTATAATAATGTACTATTACGCAATGATATAGTATAATTATTGATTTATATCCATTGTATTGTTATACTCATGAGCAATTCTTTGCAATGGTAACATTAACAATCATTCCATAATATTTAGTTATGTCAATTACCATGTAATCAATTATTAATGCTGATTAGTAGTGTCTCACCACTGGTTAAGGGAGAGGGAGGAAAGACATATTACTTTATGTTGTAATAGAGACATGATAGCTATTGCATGTGGGTCTTAAAATAGCTACTGCCATACCTTTCGCAGACTAGAGGCCAGGTATTGTAGATATTGTTTCAAATAAATATCATTATGCATAATGAAACTGTAGTAGCTATCACATCAACTGATAGAACAACGGTTGTAAGCTTCTCGGCAACTCTGCCTCTGCTTCACTTGGGATGGGCACTTGAGGCTGAACAACCTGTGTCCACAAGAAGCGATTTGCATTCAGGTGTGGAACATGTGCCAGACAAGTCAAATCAGATTGATGTTCTACCTGTCCAATAGCCATGTTGCACCGATTAAACTGATTGAGAGCACCTGAGTAGCGTTTAGTCTAGCAATAAATATAATGAGTATTCTTACCTTGCACACCTTTAGTTTCTATTTTTTCTTTGATTACCTTTTAGTGAATGATTCGCAGTATTGTGGATAATCCCACTGCCATGTATTCTTCAGGATGAATTTCTGGGGATATTCGACCATCAATTATTTTTCTCCAATGGTAAGATATTCATCCGCTGGCCTAAATAGCTGTGGTCAAGATGCAATAAATGAATTCAAAACTCTCATTAAAGAAGCGCATAAACGAGGAATTGAGGTAAGCTGGTGGGTTTGATTTTTATTCGAACTATTCATTACTTTTCATAGTGTTCATCTGTAAGTTTGTTTGAGCAGGTCCTTATGGATGTAGTTTTCAATCACACGGCTGAAGGGAATGAAAATGGCCCTGTTTTGTCCTTTAGAGGCATCGACAACAGCGTGTATTACATGCTAGCACCAAAGGTAGAGAATGAGTAGTTAACTTTATTATGCTCTTAAGTCCTAGATTGGAAGGGTAACATTCACATGATGCTCTTGAATCTCATTGTTTTGTCGTATCTTTTAGGTAATTCCTGAACTTCATCAGTAATTGCTAAATCTGGCGAACAGCACTTCCCAATTCTGACTCTCACGCACTTACACAAGCATGCATGCACACATGCATTCGCAGTGTCATTTCATTGCTCATCTAAGGGGCATAGGTTGACTATATCTACAGTCATATCTAGGTTGTGGTAGTTAAGTTGCCTAGTGTATTGGTGGTATATCATACGGGCCAATGGAAAGAAGCAACTGGTCCCTTGCTGAAAATCTGTTAGCGGATCTATTTTACTTGTTGAAACAATTAGGTTATGGTTTTTGTGATCATTCTTGTAGTTATATTAATTATAAAATTAAGGATGAATAAAAAGGAAAGGAGATGCAAATAATTCTTATACTATGAATTTCTGTAATCTTTTGGAGTATGTTAAGTTGGAGTAACTACGCAGATAGGGGTGAAAATAGGTCGTTCAGCCCCACCCCAACAGCACCCCACATACCGCCCCCTCCCCTCCCCTCCCCCCAATCCTTTTCAAGGGAAATAATGACTGGCCTGTACATTGTGGGCGGAAAATATATTTATGAAATAAAGCCAATAGTGAAGCCTCATGATTTACAAAATGATTTGCACTAAACGGTTCAGTTTGTCTCAGTTTGGACGGTAGTTGAGCAAACAGATACTATGTGCCTCCAACATTTCTTAGAAAAAGAAAAATTCCGACCAAGCCACCAAGTCTAATGATCTAGACTCTCGAATCGTAGAAATGCATGTTCTTGATTTTACAGCCCTCCATTTTGTAGGTAATATGAACTTCTTGCATGTCACAGGGTGAATTCTATAACTATTCAGGTTGTGGGAACACATTAAACTGCAATCACCCAGCAGTGCGTCAATTTATTGTGGACTGCTTGAGGTAAATTTATCATCTGCTTCTGAATATTTTTTGCTGAAACGTCTTTCTGTTATATTAAAAGCTGGCGGGAGAGTTCTGTGGTATTTCCTCAAATTTTGTAAGTAACAATAGTTTACTGCTCCTAGTCTGATAATCTTGGATGAGTTTAGGTGTATAGAACAATTAATACTGTCTTGAGGTAACACTAGTATAAATTAAGGAAGCTCCATGGGAGAAAAAAGGTTATCAGGAACCAAGCATTTTTCTGATGGTTGTTCTGAAAACTTAAAACTCATTGAGATGATGATTGAGTCCTTAAATACCCCTTCATTTTATTTCTAGAGTATCAATGTGATTGAAATGCTCTTTGCTAGTGGATTATCTCAGGTAGTTAACTCTGCACTGATAAATTATGTGCACCATGCAAGACATCATGATTTGATTCTTGAACATGCTAAAGAAAAAGAGGATTTTAAAACTCATTTGGGTAATATGAAAATTTTTAGATTCTATATTCTATTTATTTCTCAAGTTCCAAGCCTCCGTGTCAATTAGTAGGGACCTGGCATCTTTTACATACATGTACTCTTGGTGGGCAGTGGTTCTTCACACAAGATGGAAAGTCTAGGCAAATGGCTGGTGTTTTCCTGCACGATGGAGCATTGTTTAATCATTCCAGCATTACCAACATGAGATTTTTAGACAATAAGAGCATAATTTATTTCGTTATCTTTCTGATGTGACAGATATTGGGCAACAGAAATGCATGTGGATGGCTTTCGTTTTGATCTTGCTTCTATCTTGACCAGGAGTAGCAGGTTTGCAAAAAACGTTGTTCAAACATTCCCAGTGCATTTCTCTGTTCATGAGCATTGGACTAACGCTTCCTTTACATTTTGTTTTTTGATTTTCTTTTTTTACTATGTCAAGTCTTTGGGATGCGGATAATGTATTTGGAAAGCCAATTGGAGAGGACTTATTGACTACAGGGACACCTTTAAGCAGTCCTCCATTGATAGATATGATAAGCAATGATCCAATACTTCGAGGAGTCAAGGTGTTTACTTTAAGTCCTTCATGTTTTATGTAACATAGTTTATTGTTTTGACCCCATGGACAATTTATTTTTACCCTTAGACTGGTGGTCTTTAACTTCTATTTGGACAACTCGATTTTGATTGAGCACATTTGCAGCAGTATATTAAACAACTATTAAGCACCACAAGGACATCTTGAACAAGTTTTAGACAGATTCTATCACACTTGAAAGTACATGGCTGTCTGAGTAATAAGTTTTATCATCCTCTCTCACTGCATGGTCTGAGCTTGACCTAGAAATTTTATTTGTTATCAATTTCCACAGCCATGATATTTTGTTGGCTTGCTTCTGACTTGAAGTAATTTTGATATATAAAACCCTGCAATCTCCATTCTACATCCTATTCCGTTTCATATCTCCTCTTAACTGCTACAACATTGGCGATGCCAATTCATGGAGTAAATTTGCTGAAAGTTAAGTTGTGGCCTTTGCCTCTGTGGTATGAGACAACTATTATGAAAATGTCGCTACCAGACTTGTTTGCTACAGCAAAATTTAATGCTGATGTCTAATTCAAAAACTTGATCGATTGTAGAAAAATTCTCATGAACACACTTGAAGCCATTGAACCTAGCAATTTCATGTGCTTTGATGAAACTGAAAGACATGAATTAATATTTTTTTATAGTCTAAATAATTTCCCCTTGTAGGTGCAGTTAAGCGGATTGGAAAGAAAATACCCGTGCCACTGAAAATGTGCATTAGGAGCTTGTTGTAGATTGTCCTACACAATAAAAGTATTCTAATTTCGGGATCTTAGTTTTAAGTACATCTTTATTATACATATGGATGAACTATCTTAAAATTGTTGGCATCGACTATTGCTACAAATTTAACTAAATGATGCCCTCTTTGTGGGGAAGTCCCACATGCTCACTGCAATGATTTATGTGTGGCTGTTCTAAAATGTTTTTCTCAATTGTGTTGCTTTTGCTGTGCTTAGTTGATAATTTACGAGAGAAAGAGTTTTCTTTATATGTACATACTTGACTATTATGTACTATTATTGAAACTGAAAGACTTGTTCTCATTTGAAAAGCTCATAGCTGAAGCATGGGATACTGGAGGCCTTTACCAAGTTGGCACATTTCCTCACTGGGGCATTTGGTCTGAGTGGAATGGCAAGGTCAGTCCAGATGTTTCCTTGCAGTGACAATCATGTCATTTCTTTGGTCAACAATGTAATTGCAGGCAAAATAGTATGAAATAACCACTCATGATTGAATAATTATTAGTCTATTCTTATTAACCTTATACTTTATAAGAAAAGAGATGTATGAATCAAAACTTCTCAATTTTGATCTTCCACCCAAAAACATTTGGTTGATACCTGGAATTCTGAACAAGACCAAATTCTCTACACAAATAGCTAGTTGTGAAATGTCTTATGCATATTCACACTAAAAGATTGGAAGTCGAACTAAAAGTCGAAACTGCTAGGTGGTGCAAAATTACATGTATATGAGACCCAAACAAACCCTGTAGGCAAGACATATAGGATATACTTCACCCCTTTCACGTGCAAAATCAGAGGAAGAGCAGCACATGGAATTGAACGGGATAGACTAACCATACAAGATTTGAAGTATTAATGGGAGCATAAGTACTGCTCTGACATTGGCTGTGAATTAGTCATTAAAGAGTTGCTATAGTAAAATCCATGGACAGCTGAGAGCTAGCAGGAACGATGTACTTAGTTATTATGAGAGTAAACACTTCAATCATATTGCAAGTTGATTTGATGAGTTTACTGATTCTTGTACGGTTTGAATGCAGAAGTTGTTTTTTGTCTTCTTTTGTCCTTCAAAGCAAACACTAGGCTGAAAGGGACCAAATTTGGTTTTTTTTCTTAACTCGTCGAAAGATGATGTGGTGTAAGTTCACCAAAACTCTGTTATGTAATCTAGCCCTACATTCGTGGAGATTCTTAAAAGATGCACTCAGTGTGATTTTCACTTTTTTTCTGGGTTTGTGTAATTTTCACTTGACATTAATTGTGTTAAAGATTGTACTTAATCTTGAGCTGGTGGAGACAAATATACACTCTCTAGCAAATCAGGAGATGATATCTTTATCTTTGTATGTTCTATTCTCTACAAGAATATACGATAGATTAAGTTGCTTCTTTTGTTTCAGTATAGAGATGTGGTTCGTCAGTTTATAAAGGGTACAGATGGCTTTTCTGGGGCTTTTGCTGAGTCTCTTTGCGGAAGCCCAAACTTATACCAGGTAAGAATTTACTTTTTGGTCTCAAATATTCTTTTGCCATCCAACTGATTCTGTCAGTCTAGAGTCTTCTTAAAGTGAATATTTTGTATTTTGTTACTCTGCTTGCTGCTTTTTGGGCTCTCTAGTAGCATCTGTCACCTGATTTGTATGCCAGGAAGGAGGAAGAAGACCATGTAATAGTGTCAATTTTGTCTGTGCACATGATGGATTCACATTGGCTGATCTGGTTTCTTACAATGACAAACACAATTTGGCGAATGGGGAGGACAACAATGATGGAGAGAATCACAACAATAGCTGGAACTGTGGACAGGTAAGGATAGATGCTTGAGATGTCAACAGGATTGCTTTACTCTGTGAAAAGCCAACAATTACATGGGTTTTTTGTCCGTTGCGAGTGAACTTGTTCTTTTCTTCATTTAGCACAAATGGAGAGTGGGAGGGATTAAAGAGTTTGCCTTTTAAAACATCTGTACTAAGTTCATAATCATGTGTGAAGTCCAAAAATCGAATTGATAGTTTAATTTGTAACTGTGCTTATGTTAACAGAAAAAGGTCTCAGCACAAAAATTTATAAGAACTATTTACTGTGCCATTAAGGTTGGAATGTTAAGAGCCACATGTTAGACTTTGGCAAAGATTTTTTCCAAAGAACCAAGACCTTTAACGAAGGAACTTTAGAATAGATGGTCAAGATAACCATAACTTTTCCAGTTTTACTAACTCAAAGGTGAATACATGTTTGCAGTTGAATATAATCAGATTTGAGGTTAATGCAGTACTCTTTGAGACATGTCTGTTAGTAATGCTGAAATTAGGGGTTGATTTAAATGTGTCATGGGGTCTTGCTTAGTACACATTGTGAGGAAGGATATTCTTGTTCTTTTCTGCACGTAGAGATATTTTATTTGCTTGGTGTTTGGCCTATGAAAGTGTCTTCTCTAGATCTGTCCTTGCTGTTCATGTTACTTTTTACGGGAACTTTAAAACAAAAAATTATTATGGTTCAATGTCTAAAAGGTGCTACTAATGGTAATTTCTAGTTCGAACTTCATTTCAAATCAGAAGAAAGATTTGTCTTAGTCTGTTGGTCTGACTCTTTAATATAAGTTTGGCCAAAGTCCAAAGCAGAAAGAAGCATCTACTCTAGCGGAGTTAATCTTTTCTCACCACAGAGTTGTTTAGGAGAATTCTCCCTGTATAATTAACCTAGATAATTAGTTTGTGGAATCATTTTGAGATTGCAGTAGGCTACCAAAGACAACAGATCATAATATGAAGTTGTTTAACATTAATCTACAGTTTAATCATTGTACCTGAAAAGACATAAATGAATGTATTTATCCATAGCCTATTTCTGGAGAAAATTCACTCTCCTGTATCTTCAGACATCATAATCTCCGAAAAATTGCAGTTAGGGTGGTCTTAAATTTTATGAGTCTGCTTTCTTGTTACTCTCTGCCTGTTGAACAATGGCAAGGATCAATCACTCTGGCACCCCCATGTTTTCATTTCAAGGGACAATTGCTGTGTTTTGAAAATTGTATAGACTTTCTATGTCATAACTTGTTGGGTCCACCAAATTAGTAAAATATGGTGAGATAGCTCTGCTGTGATCTGTTCTTATCACGGTAGACTTTAAAGCTGACTTGGAAGGCTTCAATTTGTGCCATCATTTTCCGCAATGTCTTGTCACGTGGATTTTCTACCTTCAAGTCAGCTTTCAAGTCTATGTGGATTGGATCAAGAAAAAAATGCAAACGCAAGTTATGTGATCATATTTTACCTCATTGATGGAAGCAACAGTATCTGATGGGGGGGGGAGTGGGGGGGGCGGTGTCTATGTATTTTATCTATAATACTGGAGGTATCCTTGCAATAATTCCAAAACCAAGTAATTAACCTTTAACGCAAACTTTGTGATAGACAACTTTTATAGGTATGATAACTTCTATTGACTATGGCATCAGTGATTGATTTTCATTTGACTTTGTCCCAAACAACACATAGGAAGGGGAGTTTGCAGGCATTTCAATAAAGAGATTAAGGAAGAGACAAATGCGAAATTTCTTTGTCTGTCTCATGGTTTCTCAGGTAAGGATTACTGTACATTTGATGGTAGACTCTTATAGTTTTGGTTGTAATGATTAATTATGATGAAATTTACTTTTCCGGCTTTACTTTAATCAGCAGCAGATTTTCCCTGATGTTCCTTCATTGACAGTTGCCAGCTAGCTTGCTGGAACTTTATCCTTTACAGTATGCTCTGTATAATTCAACACTCCAAGAGTTAATTATTTGCCATGTCTTGCCCCTTTCCCGTGTGACTGTGGAAAGACAAGCTTGATCACAACAATGAGCCTAGAGCTTTATGGAAAAATCTTCTTAGGCATTTTTAATGTCTTCTAAACTGCCCTTAGCGCTCTAATCCTTGTCCCAATAGACATGCTATTTCCACATGCCTGGATGCCCTTAATGGAACGTGGGACCACTGCCAACTATTCTAAAAGCTTAAACTATTAGATGAAAGCATGATTTAATATTTAATTACTCTAACACTTCTCCTCATGCTTAGCCTGGTCTATTTGCCTAGTACTAAGCGTGGACATATTAATTGGGGAGGCAAATGGGGCCTGAAAAGATTTGAACTCAGGACCTCCAACTCTGATACCATGTGAGATTTTATGAAACCACTGCCAACTGTTCTAAAAGCTTAAGCTATTAGATGAAAGCGTGGTTTAATATTTAATTACTCTAACATAACTAACTTCACAGGAAAAGATTTCATCCTTCACTAACTTCAAGAGTGAGACACCAAACTAGGAGATTTCTCATTTCCTCACAGAGAGCCTGCTTACCTAGTGTTTCCTTATCCAAAAAAGATACAGTTAAAATAGAAACAAAGGTTTTCGTTATGCACATCATTTTTCTTTGTGAAACTTGAACACTGAAGTGAACATTTGTCCAAATCATCCTATTTGATAGATGTCAATAAGATATACAGATGACAGCAGCACAACCTGCCAAAACCGCCTTAAAGCAAAAGCAGCCACAGAACAGTAAAATGATGTCGGCAAAGTCTGGTTTTTTTTTTTTTGTAAAATGACGTTGGTAAAGTTTAGTTGTTTTTTATCTGTTCCAGATTTGCTAATTTGTGTTAGTATGTTTAACCAGGGCATCCCGATGATATATATGGGGGACGAATATGGTCATACAAAAGGAGGAAACAACAATTCATACTGCCATGATAACTATGTGATCATCTACTCTCTGCCAGTTTTCTACATCCGACTCATTGCTAGCTTCTAATTTTTTCTTCTCTCTACTTCAGATCAATTACTTCCGATGGGATAAAAAAGAGGAGTCAGCATCAGACTTCTATAGATTCTGTTCCCTTATGGCAAAGTTTCGCCAGTATATGATAGCACTCTCCTTGTTTTATTTTGTGCCTTAAATGATTGACCATTTTGAGCCATCTCTTACTTAAAATACTTTGCAGTGAATGTGAGTCACTTGGCTTAAGTGACTTTCCAACTGCAGAAAGGCTGCAATGGCATGGTCACCTTCCTGGCAAACCAGATTGGTCAGAAACCAGCCGTTTTGTCGCTTATACTATGGTATACCAATTTTAGCTTCTTTTTTAATGTGCAAACTCCTTGGAACAATGCTCTGTGTTCGATGTTCATAATAAGCTCTGGATTAGAACTGAAAGACATGCTTTTGAAATAATAGCACTGCCCTGTCATCTAAGTACCTACATAAGACATTGAAGGGTAAATTTAGCTGGGGGAGGCTTCATCTAGATTGCTGTCTTCCCTAGATACTTGTAGTTGCATCATTACACATGGTTGAATTTCGACACTATTGTGAACTGTCAAGCAACTGCTTGGATGAGATTGATAGTTTGCCGTGGTGGATGGGCCGCATTTGCATGATCTGTCCAAAAGGGATTAAGTCGAGAGTCTATGGATTGCCACCTTTTGGCATTTCATCCACTGAAATTCTCACAAAAAATCTTGAGGTACTATATAGACCACACTGTAAGAATTCGACAGAGGGATTCTATAAGACAAACAAAACTTTTTCTTTAATGAAGTTGAAGCAACCTGATGCTTGTAAGTTTCTGCGAGGAATTTGTGCCATCGAGAAGTGCATCTTGGTGATCTTCTTTTCTTTGGTTAAGCCTGATATGAGATATTACCTAATCGCTGGACTTATGGCTGTTTTGTCTCCAGTATTAGTTTAAAATGACACTACTAATCCATTCTTTTGGTATGTATTTGCTCCGGATATAAGGGATTGATCCTTGCTATATTGTATGTTGTACGCAGGTGGACTCAATTAAGCGAGAGATCTACATCGCCTTCAACGCAAGCCATCTGCCGGTGACCGTTGTACTGCCAGAGCGGCCTGGATACCGATGGGAGCCATTGGTAGACACCAGCAAACCCGCACCTTTTGACTTCCTCTCCAACGACATTCCAGAAAGAGAGGTTGCGGTTAAACAGTACGTGCAATTTCTCGATTCTGACTTGTACCCAATGCTTAGTTACTCATCCATCATCCTCATGCTTTCACCCGACACTAGCGCTTAGATACCACATTTGAATGTTAGTCCATGCTGGTAAATCTTCTAATGCTCAACACGATCTTCACTTGTAAATTATCTGCCCAGTAGGGAAAACATGCTGCAATGAATAAAAAGTTCGGAGTGTATAGAAAACTACTCGAAATCATTACGGTGCAATCTTTGTCAAATCATGCCGAAACAGTCTATTTTTTGATTTGTGAAACCCAGTCACGCACGACCTCAACGCGTAAAATCTCCGAGCAATCTATGTCCTTTGTAAAGTTGGAACGTGGGTAATGCTTGAGAAGAATGAGAATCGGAGCATGTAACTTGCATTAAAGCGGGAAAGGGAAAAATTAATGAAAAGAGATTCTATCGTCAACGTTGAGCATGGACAGAAATGGAAGACATTAACGAACTCCAGGACTATTCTGCAACTGAAGGAAGCACGTGGACCTTAAGGACTTCTGTACCTGAAGGTAGAGTAAGTCCGTCTTTGTATTTATTAATATCGATATAAATATAGGGCTGCTCTTTTTTCATTCTATGGCTAAAACACTCCTTAATACAGTGCTATGATAATATTGCCCTTTGTAGGTTCTACTTTAGGGTCCCTTTGTCCTTTTTTTTATTGATTTCAACTCAATTTTCTTAATTCTCTATGTTCTCTTTCGTTTTTTTTTTTTTCGGACTCTGTTCTCTCTCAAGAGGCAGAGAAATGGAGAATCATGAAGGTCACGTTCTTGTGCTCATACCGTAAGACATGTGGCGCAAAGCCTTCACTTAGGCGACTCGAGAATGTGCTCTTGTTGTGTGTCATGAGAAGCAATTCAGTTGCCACCACCTACAACGTGGAAGTGTCCATTTCGCTACCTCTCTATTGCTGTGAGTGGTTGCATGAGAGAGAACATAGAGAAGGAAGAATACAAGGAAAGTGAACGTGAGACCCACAAGAAAAGAAATAGAAATTTAAGAAAAGAAAAGGAACACGAAAAAATGTGAAACACTTTTTTAAAACATTGGTAGAAGATGGATGTTAAAAGTGGAACCCACAAAAGGAAATATAGTAAGATTATTATGTTGACGAGTGTTTTAGCCAAAGATAGAGTGGAAAAAACGTAACCTTAAAAAAAAAAAGAGAGAGAGAGAATAGAGAGAAGGAAGAAAATCAAGGAAAGTAGATGTAGACATATAAGAAAAGAAATAGGAAATCAATAATAAAAGAAGAAGGGATAAACGGATGCCAAAAAGTGGAACAAACAAAGGGTAATATTGTCATAATACTGTATTAAGGAATGTTTTAGCCATAGAGGGAATGAAAAAAGCGTGACCCTAAATCTATTATTACAAATTATTTCCTTTTACTCTCTGAGTTAGTGTCATATGTACTCAGGGACAAGTGTCCAAAAAGTCCTAAACTTATTACATTTGTGCCAATTTAGTTCTAAATATTTTTTTACGAATTCAGTCCTAAACCTTTTATCTATGTCAATTCAGTCCTTCCAACTAATTTTGATCGAATATTACTAATGTGGATGCCGGTTGGCCTACATGGCACTGCTAGCGATGACGTGGACAAATTTTAATAATTTTTTAAAATTTTCTTTTTTTTCTTTTCTTTCTTTTTCTTTTTTTTCCCTTTCCTTTCTTCTTCGTCTAGCCGGTGATTGGCTAGAGGCCAACGAACCCCGCCAACCATTAGCAAGGCTCGCCCTCGCTAGATTCAGCCCAATGTGCAGCCACCCTAGAGGCCATCTGGTGAGATCAAAGGCTACAACCTCGCGGCCTCCGGCAAAGTCGCCTCTAACGAGGGCTCAAGCCTCACCAGCGATTGGGCAAGGCACGACCTCGCCAAATCTGGTGAGGGTCAAGCCTCACCAACCATGGGCGAGGCTTGATCTCACCAGATTCGGTGAGGTCGTGCCTCGCCCAACCGTTGGCGAGGCTCGAGCCCTTGCCAAAGGCTACGAGGTTGAAGACTGCAACCTTGGCCTCTAGTCTGCTAGAGGAAGAAGAAAGGGAAGGGGAAAAAGAGAAAAAGAAAAGAAAAAATTTTTAAATAATTTTAAAAATATTAAAATATTATTAAAAGTTGATCATGTCATCGTTCCACATAAGTTTGCTGGCGTATATGTCAATAATATCTAACCAAAATTAGTCGGAATGACTAAATTTGCAAAAAAAATAAATAAAAAGTTTAGAACTGAATTGATAGCAGAAAAATGTTTATAGCTAAATTGGTAGAAAAGTAATAGGTTTAAGACTTTTCTGACACATTTTAATTATTTTATTATTTTTCTTTTATTTTATTTTATTTTTTCCTTTTTTCCTTTTCTTTCCCTTCCCTTTTTTTCCTCCCTTCATCTTCAACCTCTAGCTGGTCACTAGCAAGGGAAAAAAAAAAGAAAGGGAAAGAAAAAAAATAAAGGAAAATTATAAAAATTAATTTAAAAAATATTTAAAAATTACACGTCAGTGTTGGCCTGACGACTGGTGTCCATGTCAGCACCAGTCCACCAAAATTGGTCGGATTGATTAAATTGGTACAAATCCAAAAAGGTTTAGAACTGAACCGGCATAAAAAAAAAGTTTAAAACTGAATTGACACAATTGCAATAAGTTTCACACTGTTTTGGTAAGTTTCCCTTTCCTTTTTATTTCTTCCTCGGCCGGTGACCAAGAACGGCGATGGCTAGCGACCGACTACAAGCATGGGACAAGCTCGCCGGAGGCCGAGGCCAACAAGCTTGAGTCTTGGCAGCGTAGAGGTTGGTGAGGCCCTAAGCTCGCCTAGCACTGGTGAGGCCCCATCGCCGTGGCCAGCTTCCAACCAAAGAAGAAGGGAAAAGAAACGGAAAGAAAAGAAAAAATAATCAAATTTTGAATTTTTGTTAAATATTAAAATATAAAATAAAAATAAAAATTATTAAAAGGAGTGCACGGAGAAAAATTAAATAAGATTTTCCATACCAACTAATATTTTTTAGTTCATTTTCACGTTTCAGCCATATACTGGAAAATAACAATCTAAGAAGCATTTTCCAGAAATGTCACGTTTCTACGAAATAAAGGGAGCCTCAATTTTTAAAAAAATGATTTGTATTGCATAAAAGTGTTTTAGCAATGCAAGTTTTTTTAAAATCATAAAAAATAAGTTTTCTTATATTAAATTAAATATAAAAGTATTTTAGCAATATGAATTGGGTCAAGTATAAGTTTGGTATGAGTCAGCTCGAGTATGGATCAAGAAATTTATATTATGAATAAATAGGTCATAAACGAGTTAATGAGTCAATTTGGATCAGATCATTTATGACTCAATCTAAATCCAACTCGACCCATCTGTTTAGCAAATTTAGTTCTAGCTAACTTTCCATAATTTATATCAATGCACACTCACCTAATTTTTTATGATTAAATATAGAAGTGTTTTAACAATATGAATCGGATCAAGTATAAGTTCGGTATGAGTCAGCTCGAGTATGGATCGAGAAATTTACATTATGAATAAATGGGTCATAAACGGATTAATAAGTCATTTTTGGTCGGACCATTTATGACCCGATCCAAATCCGATTCAATCCATCCGTCTAGCAAATCTAGTTCTAGCTTACTTTCCATGAATTATATCAGTGCACACTCACCTTATTTTTTATGATTAAATATAGAAGTATTTTAGCAATATGAATCGGGTCAAGTATAAGTTTGGTATGAGTCAGCTCGGGTATAGATCGAGAAATTTACATCATGAATAAATGGGTCAGGACCATCAAATGCTTTGCCATGTTTGCTATATATTTTGTTGTAATGTTGTCGAGTCATCTAATTGCAGGAAATGAACCTAATCCACTCCTAAATGGTTTTGGCATGGGAGTGGAACATCTGCACTTAAGTCTCGTGGAGCCTCTCACCGACCGAGTTTCACAACTCACCTCAAACACTCTCAAATAATCAAAGTTGGCTGTTCTAAGTTTCTTCGGGTGTGTTATCTCGAGCGAGAACCCTTGTGTCCTTTCACCGTGGATCCAGTGGACCTAAACACAGCTGGAATGGGCGATCAAGCACCAAAAGATGTGTACCATGAAGAACGTCGGAACCCGACTTTCTAACCTCCGCCGCCTCATCTTGTTGCTCTT